>OZ005744.1:156515458-157210221 GCA_963930735.1 Dioctria linearis | reverse complement strand
GTCCACAATAGTCTATGTCGGTATGCGTGAATGGTCTACTCACGTTGATTCTTACTTTTGGAAAACTTTTGGTGGTATGCCACCAATTTTTGACGAGAAATTCGTTCACAGTTGCTGTATTTAACGGGATGAACAATCTGAGAGGTTGTTGAGTCAACCGTTGATCTGACATAATTGTGCAAGATGATGAGGTCTTGCGTAGTTGTTCAGTCTTAAGATAAGACCATATAAGCTGGATAAGATTACTACTACTGACGTCTGTTGTGTTCCTATAGCAATGCTTGACTTTGCTACAGAAAGTTGATATGTGTAGATAATGTGATCTTGAAGTCACAGGCTTCTTATGATCAACTTGAGAGGCTTCTTATTAGAGTTCTGAAACTGATGAGTAATGGCTAGATGAATACTCTTATAGTATTTGTCTTAGTAAGATCAGGGCTCTGTACCCCTAGATGGAATAAAAGCTACAAAAATACACTAGAAATGATTGCATATATATGTTAAACAGGGCTGTCCCAATGACAGTCCAGTTGTCCTTGTTATATGTCGAGCAGTGCACAGAAAGCGTTAGGTAATATGCTCAGCTCGGTACCAGATTAAATTGAAGTGGAGCCTGATTAATTGGGCAAGTTACTTCTTCTGATAATCTTGACTGCGTGATAATTCTACCCTGTGTGCGGGTGTATAGGATCTCAGACGAGGTCTCTCACCGATATAGGTCATGGGAAGTCGGAGGTGTTAACACAGGCGCTACCTTTCTTCTGCTTCAGGTTAGAAGGCGGTGTCTAAATTGAATCCTCTGAAGGGAGACCTTGAGGAATCCTGAAAGAAATGACTTCAATTTAAAGGAACAGATTTCAGGAGTTCTGCCAGAGATTTTCTTAGATGTCTTCGTAGAAGCAAAAAAAAATTTAATTAGATTTATTGCTAGGAAATTCTTTTTAATAAATTGTTGCTTGTTGGTAGACATTAGACATAATAATAAAACTGAAAGACTAAAGGCCGAAACACAGTGCTAGCTTTTCCAACCTCGACCTCAGTATAACTTTAAGAACCTCGACCTGATGAGCCTTGCAAACTTTTGCAGCTCACAATACGAGCTTTGACAACTTCTATATGATAGGATTTAATTGGGCTATTGGCTTGAAAATTGAAATTATTTTGTAATAATTTACTACAGCAGGAATAAATTTCCACGATAAATATGTTTGTAAAACTTTTTTTCAACAAATTTTCCGTACACTTTTCCTGTAAACAATGCTGCAGGAGCATAAACATTTTCCCATTCTTCTGTGGTAAGCCAATTCTGTTGAATCACTTGGCCCTTTGCTCGGGGGATTAATCTGTAACAGTAAGCTGTGACTTTAATAAGTTTCGCCAATGTAGAAAATATTTCCAAATTTTGTATGAAATCTTTTACAGTTTTGTTAAGCTATCGATCTGTATTGGGAACCTCTACAGTATTTGGCCATTCAGTCTTACCTGTACACAGCCAGTTTGGTTCTGTCCACCATAAGCGATTCTCAACTATTTCATTGCCAAGTAGGCCTCTCGATGCAAGATCAGCAGGATTCTGATTTGAAGGCACATGATGCCATGGAACATTTCCCACAGTCTGAATAATTTAACTAGCCATGTTAGAAACAAAGGTAGTCCATTTGTTAGGGTGACCTCGAATTCATGCTAAAATTATAGATGAGTCTGTCCACATATAAGTTTCCATATTTGGTAGCTCCAGAGATGCAATTATATATTTAATAAGTCTGGCTGCTAATAGTGCCTCGCATAGCTCTAACCTAGGAATTGAAATTGACTTTATGGGTGCTACTTTCGATTTAGACATAATTACGTATTTTGCTTGTCCTTGCTCATCCATAGTTTTTAAATATACGACCGCAGCGTAGGCTTGTTGAGAAGCATCACTGAATTCATGTAACTCACACTCCTTATTATTGCTTGTTGTCTCAATCCATCGAGGAATTCGAAGTTTTTGTACGATAAGGATATGAGCTTTGATTTCTTCCCATCTGCATTTTTATATTGTAGATAGCTGCGCATCCCAATCTAATCCATGTAACCAATGCATTAAAATTTTTGTTGATATTGTCAGATGGGCAATACCAATAAAATCTCTCTTTTTGTACTCGCGATAATGCGATAATCAAGGTTCAATTTGTAACTAAATGCATCTCTTGTTGGATGCCAAATTATTCCGAGAGATTTCACTCCTTGGTCTAGATTTAGATCAAAGCTGTTAAGATGTTCACGATTTTCACTAGTAATAGCCTCTATGATTCTTTCATCATTGGCAATCCATTTTCTTAACTTGAATCCACTTGATTGTAATAATGTACTTAAGTGTTTCTGTTTTGAGATAGCATCATGTATTGTATTGTCTCCAGATAAGAGGTCATTGACATAAAATTCGTCAAGAAGGGATTTCGCTGCTATAGGATAGGCCTCCTTCTCAGCATTCGCCAGCAGGTGAAGTGTTCGAATTACGAGGAAGGGAGCGCAAGTCACTCCGAAGGTCACTTTTCTGAGGCAATAATCTTTGACTTTTTCACTTGAATCTTGTCTTCAGACAATTCTTGGATAATTGTTGTCACTGTCATTTATTTTTACTGCTATGAAAGCAAACTTGTATCGTCGCCATCGAAGTAGAATAGCTATTAAATCATTTTGTATGCTTCGGCCTGTCAAAAAATCGTCATTTAATGAAAGTGCTCTATTAGGCTTTCTGAACGCATCGAAGACCACACGTAGTGTGTTTTCAGTGCTTTCTTTAAATACCGCGTGATGCGGAAGATAGTAGCTATGATACGAGACATTTTAGTTTTCACAAACTTTATAATTACTTTCAGTGGTTGTAACTTGATGCATATGTCCCAATTCCATGTACTCATTGATTTTCTCTTTTAAGTGACGGATTGCTAGCAAATCTCCTTTCTAAATGAAGAACACCTGATACTGCATTAAATCTCGATGAACCTAGTACATCTTTGTGCTCTTCATCAGTAAACGTTTTATAATCTTCAGATTGTTTGTGTTTGTTGGAGATTTCACCAGATATGATCCATCCAGGCAAGCATTGTGTTTTGAGCAATGGGAACTGCATCTGGTCCACCTTTTTAAACCATTTTGTATCAGTTTGGCATACTCATCGGCTCCCAACAATAATTCCACTTTCCCAGGTTGGCAAAAAGTCGGATCAGCTAGTTTTAAACCATGAATATGGCTCCAATGACTTGTAACTATCATTGCGGATGATAAGTAGCTTGCTAAATTCTTCAAAACTGAAGCTTGCAGCTTTATAGATATATGTATCTTGATTTGGAGCTACGAGATTCAGATCAACCTTTGCTTTCGGCATTCCTGCAACTAACTGTTTGATTCCACTAATTGTAGCATTGACGGGATTTTTCTGCAGATGTAAGTATTGTGCAGCACGTTCTGTAATCAGCGTGGCTTGAGCTCCTTGATCTAGAAGTGCTCGAAATATTTGACGATTTCCATATGGACCTTCTAATGTAACAAGTGCAAGTTGCACTGGAATCTGTAGGAGTTTGTTCTTCAACGCGTTGCTGATAGGATAAGGTTGCATGAAGCTTTGCAGCATTGACATTGTGGGAAACGCTTGATCCCTTTTGTAAATTTGAACAAGAGTGTGATGGCGCCTGCCGAAACGAGAGCACGAGCTCTTACTAGGGCACTGAGAATATAAGTGATCACGTCCTAAACAATTGATAGACAATCCTTGTTGCTGAATTACTTCATTTTTGTGTGTGAAACTCATCTTGAAGAACCTTGGACATTGTTGTAAAGCGTGATCTTGACCGCACTGACAACAACTTATTTTTTGTTCAGATAAAAAAGACTGATTACGCATAGGCTTGTATTTGTATTGAAAGAGACCAGGTTTGAATGCCTTTGGAATTGAGATAACTTAAGCTTCAGGCGTCCTGAAACGAGCTTCTAGAAATGATTTTAATTCGATAAATGTAGGCAGATCATGTTTGCTATCTAACTGCTGTTCCCTGATTTGTCGTGTGAATTCACTAGCTTACGTTTTCATATCTAGAATTACGAATTTTCCATGCTATTTCATAATTTGCATCGGTTATAGCAAAGTTCTTTAATAACTGTTCCGCCTCCCCAGATAAACTGGCTTTTCAATAATGTAACTTTTCAGCATCGGATAAGGAAGTTTTATTATGAATTAACGATGCGAGGTGATCTCGAAATGATGTCCAAGAGGAGTAGCTTCCTGGGAATTTTGGGAAACTAATACGTGGCAGCTTTATTGTAGAATTTCCCATTTGACTTTCGCCTTTACTTTGATCTCCTATTGAATCGGTTGCAGAGTTTTCTAGCTTTGAAATATAAGTTAAATACAAATCTTCATATTTTTCGTAAGTGTCTTCCTCAAAATAAACTTGTTCCAATTCAGTAGGGTTCTCCAAAATTACATCAATTATGTCGTCGTGTGTTTCTTTAAACTTCGTCCATAAGTCCTGCATATTTTGAATTCTGTTTTTATAATACCTCTCGGTCTGAAGGGTTTCTGGGTCCTTGCCATAATTAATTATTTGTTTTGGTAATTGCTGGTTTTCCAAATTTTGTTTTTTCACCAAACTATTCATATTTATATCAAATTAAAATAAATCACAAAATTCAGTATAGCCTAATTTCAGGTCAAAGTTTTTAATAGGAATGGACCCTCAGAATTCTTGTTTCACTGAAAAATGTTGTTCATCTTATGTTTAATCCACGCTTTCACTATTTTTTACTCGATTTATTGAAATCCGGCTCGATAGGACCAAAAATGTATGATTTCCACTTAATGACTCCTCGGTTCCACAACTAATAAGATATGTGGAATTTCAATAAATAAAATAAACTTCATGATTTCACAACTTTAATCTTTTTTATCAATATTTTTATATTTTTTAAAGAAAGGTTTTTGTTTTACACAATTGCAAAAGTTCTTGATTGATTTTTTTAGACAGTTAAACAAAGGCTAACTTATTTAATTTATCAATATATATGTAGGTATATATCGAATTTTTAGAGATAGTACTCAACAGCCGGGATGATAGTGTTGTATTGAAAGGACCTCATTGAATAATGTTATTTGAGTGAAACTTATACGCTAGTGCCATAAATTAACAAACATTTATTTTTCTATGTATTTTATAGAAACAAATAAAAAATTGAAAACAAAAAAGGTAAAATAGAAATGACAAATTTATAGGATATGGGTGTTATACGGATGCCTTAAACATGCTGGAACATGCAGTCTTATTCAATTATAGTAGTAGTATAGTACGTTGATGGATAATAATATGCGTTCAATTGGACCACGTACCTATGTTATATCGGATTCCAGGATTTAAAAAATTGAATACAAAAAAAATAAAAATTAACTTACTGTAATACTCCGTTTCATGATTTTTTTCAGCCATATTTTCAATTTTCTCGAGTTCTGTAAAACAAAACAAAAAAATACAACAATTAATTATTAACAATCACTCAAACAGAACAGAATAATTAATTTTCTAAAAAATAAAACAAAAAAAGATTCGCGCTTGTTAAGCGGAAAAGTAATCAAAACATATAAACCAGGAGAAAGATGTTATAACTTCGAAAGATTCGAAGTTCAACAATGTATCGATAGTCGGTTTGTTGTAACACTTTCGGCAGGCCATAATTGCGATAAAACTTCACTTCGTTTTGTTGATAGCGATTGATCAAGTGAAGGTTATAAAATGTAAGTAAAATTCAAGAAATTAAATTTGTATGTTAATTTTTTTTTTCAAATTTATTAAATATAAATGATTATATTAATTACATAAATTTTAAAATATAAATATACAATTTAAAAATTTTAATCTCACTTCCAGGAATAACTCAAAGAAAATGACTTCAAAAAAGCAGTTTGCTATCATCGTTTATTATTTAAAGGAGCACCCCGAAATAGTAACAGGAGGCTTTGTCCGCATAAACATTCAGCAGAATATTCAGGATTTATGGAAGTATTTGACCAACAAATTGAATGCATAAGGGCCCATAAGGGATGAAAACGGTTGGAAGAAAGTAAGATATTTGTTATTGATTATTACTATAAGTTATAATTGCTAAGGTGTGGGCTGACTTGAAGAACAAAAATTAAAAAGAAAATGCGGAGATTCTACACCGAAAGGAGCAAAACTGGGGGAGGATTAAAAAAATATCCTTCTCCGCATTCGAGGAACGCATCATTGCTCTAACGGGGCTGACCACTTCAACTTTTGGTTTAAAAGCCGACGACTTTAGTGCAGCGAACCACAGCGAGGGCTGTCTGCGCTTGAATGCTCTCCTGAGGGCTACTAGTGCTGTCGGTATGGAAAAAGCAGACTGCTCAAGAACTGCACAGGGAAGAAGTTCGATCAGCAAAATACGATATCGGCCAACAACCTAATCGTTAATGCTAAGAGAACTTCAGGAGCAAAGGAAGGAAAACTCAAAGTTCCAGGACCACATTCTTCGTTTGATGAAGGAAGCAAATGAGATAAATACAAAGAGACTAAAAGTGGAAGAAGAATTGCTTTTATTAAAAACTAATAATAAAACAATTTATTTTAATTAAATATTCCCATAAGTTCGTTCCTAAATATGTTCCCACAACATGAAATATTTGATACATACGAGTATATATTTATATTTTTTTAAGGAAAATAAAGTGTAATTTTCAAAATAGCTTTTATTCATCTTAGATGATCTGAGTCTGAGTCAAATCATCTTCATCTCTGTACATTTGTTCCTGTGTGTCACTTTCGTCTGGTTGTTGCTCCAGTATTTCCAAACTTTTAGAAATGCAAAAATTGAGTAATGCACAATAAACATTTACAATTCGGACATCTTTTAGAGGTTCGTCCATCAATTTTCTTTCACCAAGTAGACAGCGAAAAACTCTATAACATCTTTCAATTGCATGTCTTCTTTGGGCATGGGCATTGTTGAATGTTCGCTCTTCCTCTATTGAAGTATTTTTGAAAGATGTTAATAACCATTTCTGCAATGGATATCCAGATTATCCAGGTATTTCTTTCACCATTTTCATAATCACTTTCCAGTCTCCGTTATTTAGCTAACATACACCAAATCGCAGAATCATGTGTGGATCCAGGGAAGCGAGCATTTACTGCCCAGATTCTTAAATCATTGCTGCAGATCTAAAATTTTAATTTGAGGAATCATTTCACAAAATTGAATCTTCGAAAAGTTGCAAACCAGTTGAACATTTAAGAAATGTTTACCTCTCCTGTCTACAAATAAATGTTCATTTTCAGCTGGAGCTATCATGTCAACGTGTGTTCCATCAATACATCCAATAATTCCCGGAATTTTCACTTTTTCGTAAAATATTCGTCTTTGTTTTGCTTTTTTTTGTTCATTTGGGAAAGCTATCCATTTAGAACATAGCTAATTTCCTTTCCAAATCACACGTAATTTCATATGGAGTTTTGCTATGAAAATTCATAGCGAAAAAGCCAATTTGAAATTGGCTCAGTTTGCTGCTAAGTCTGCAGCTCGAGAATTGAGTGGAAAACTCTACGCAAACGAAAAATCTTTGAAAAAAGAAATATCATTGCAAGAAGATTATGTTTCTTGTAAGCAGGAACCGTATAATCGTCAGTACGGCTTGGTTTCTGCCTGCCGTATACATCAAAGCAAACAGCCAAGCTGACCTTATAAACTAAAATTAATTTTTAAGTGTGAATTATATGAGGCGAAATACTACGTCTTTACTTGAATGTAATTTGGTCTATGGATCTGGATACCATAGACTAGTCCATTGAATGGAGCAACACATCTCTAATCGTTCTTTGGTAGGATTCAGTTGTATAAAAGTTCAACACAGCTGCCAGTTTTGAGCATAGCGGAACTTTTGTTATTCTTGATGACACATTATCAATGGTAAATTCCCCTTTAATTTCCTCCAATATTTCAGTAAAAACTGTTTACGATAAGCGAAAAGATTTTTGAAACCTGAAGATATAAAACTTGTAAGAGTTTATTGAATTCAAAAATCAATAAATCAGTACTTTTTGTTAGGTATACCTGTGGCTACGTATTCGTTTCAGACCGTGCAGCCGATAGTTGCTAAAACTGCTGTAAACGCTGTAAAGAAATTTTGAACAGAAAGTACTTTGAAACATTTTGGTTCATGACAGAAGGGAGATTAGTTAGGTAGGCGATTAATTTAAAATATTGTAAAAAACAAAAATGTAAACAGTGTTAGAAAGTTTTCATGTCAGAGACATATAAAGAATAAAAAAAGGAATTTGTAAAATTATAAAACCAAATAACTACAAAAGAATAATAAAAAATTCAAGCAAGGAAAAACCGATAACAAGAATGGATGTTTCCTTTTATATTAAATTCTATTCTAAATTTAATATTCTAGGGAATAGATAACCTTTTCTTTTATAGTTCGCACTTCAGCAATTCAGCACCATCGAACCGTCTTGACTACGACTTTGTTAACAAGATGACTCGGTACTAGAGAAGTACCATTCTGTGGACGGCGAGCACTTACCTCAGGTGGCGTCAGCACTAATTGTGCTATACCTTGTTCCATTACTAGAAGACATCTCTAACTGAAACAACTGTAGTAGCCAAACCCCCTCGACTTCCATTGAGTCGACATAGCTACGATTTGAACTGCGTTACTCTATTGACGGGGTAGAAGTCAACTATACCGATACGAAATAGTTCTCCGACGGTTTGTCATAGGGACTGACCATTTCAGTTAACATAAGTAATTGTCCAACGATCTGTCATAATGCATAATGCATGATGTATCGAATGTTCTTAAACATTCCATAGAATCTTGGAAATTAGTAAAAGAACAGTAGTTTTTAACAAGGTCTTATAAAACTCAGCAGATCCTACACATAGTGATATTGACAATTCTTGTCATGCTTTAGAACACACTCTACAGCCCCAGAGTTGGTGAAAAACTCTTGGTTGCTTTTTTTCAGACTCTGAAATGCATGATATATCGAATGTACATAAACATATCACAGAATCTTGGAAATTAGTAAAAGAAAAGTTTTAACAAGGTCTTATAAAACTCAGCAGATCCTTACACCTAGTGATATTTACAACTCTTGACATGCTTTAGAACACACTCTAAAGCACAAGAGTTGGTGAAAAAGTCTTGGGTGCTTCTAATTATTATTATTTTTAAATATTGCTTGAATTTAAAATTCTTCGCAAGGCCTTTGTACAAAAATTGGAATTTATTTCCATTTTCAAGGAAAATATTAAAATAAACGAATCAGTTTACGCTATAATTATTATTATTATTGAAAAATAAAAATAATGATTATTGCAGACTTTAAAAATGTAACTGACATCCAACTGCTGCACGCTTTACTTAAGCCATCGCAAAAGGCGTCAGCTACCAATTCAAGAATAAAATACAGTATTAACCCTTTCAGTACACATCTTAAACGCACAGTTAGAAAGATTTTATTAATGTTCGTTTTAGGTCATATGGGTCACACAGTAGGTTTACATGAATACTTGAAGTATACTTGAAGTATGCTTGAAATAATCAAAATATCATGAAAATGCTCATTCAATGCTAAATTTCAGCTTAAGTAATTGGAAAATTAAATTCAAGAAAAATTCAAGTCAAGTAATTGGAATTAATTCAATCAACCGACCGACCTGAGCTTTAAGTACTGACAAAAGTACTTCACAATAATAAATTTTTTACCTGCCTGTAAAGGTGTGGTGTACATGGATAGTCATGTTAGTCAAACTCCGACTCCTTCATATAAAAAATGAGGGACTATACGAGAGCTAATGAAAGGTGTTTTGAGTGAAAAAAGGATGTCTATTATGTAATAATGATTTATTTTAATTATAATTTATTTAAATATTATTTAATTTGTAATTCACTTCAATATAAAAGTATAAACATTTTTATAAAATGGCATTACAAATAACTTTTTTTCGATGATAATCGAAGAAACATTCAGAATTTCGCCGAATGCACGTTGTAAAAAAGTTGTCTGTGTATAATTTATGGCCTACCGAATCTCGTGGTAATACTCGCTTCAATAACTGGAGGGCAATAGTAGCGCTGAAGCCAAGTTTTTCCAAACCCTCCGGTTCAATTTTAGTGGTCGAGCCTTGATATGCAATCAAATCGTACGGCATTCCACTTTTACCGTATAACATATAGAGCTTTATACCATGAACATGGCTTCCGTCGCATATATTGTTTCATCTCCAGACGTGCTTTGAACGGTATAATCTGCTCATCGACACAAAGTATTTCTTACAATTGGTGCTCAAACAAACGTTTTCGAACTGCATCCATGATCGGCCGCACACGATAAAATTTATCATTATTATTAGATATCACACGTGTGTCTACAAGATGCAAATGCATACGAAGTGCATAATATCGATTGCGTGACATTGTGATCCGAAAATTTCAAAATTCCCATCATTTGAAAAATATTCATGTTCCCTTTTCACATCTGTCCTTGATTCGTCAAAACGTTCAAACAATGCATCGCTTATTCGTTCATTGCTACGAGCTTTTCGCCACTCAATACTTTTTCTATCGGCGATATTCACCAAATCATCAACTTCTGGAATCTGGATGTATTTCAACTTGCGATTCTTTTTCGTGCATTGTCTCGTTTGCAGCTGCACTCGTTGAAGTAATGGATCTCAAAATTCAAGTAGAAAAGTAGGCATTGTCAGGCACACTTACTTCACTATCTTCAATGCTTGTGTCCAACCAAAGCGCTGAGCTGGCCGATTCAAGTGTGTATGTGCCCGTGGAAACATTTTTGCTAACGCGCAATTTCAGTCGAAATCTGTTTTCAGAAATACTGACTTTGCTTCAGTATCCATTTGTAATTTCCTCCTCGGTCTCGTCACTACTTTCATCGGTTCCACTTCCAGCAATTTTCTGGCCAATTCGTTTGTGGAATTTACTTCCGGCAAAAGATTCGACAGATTCAATCTGATCGCCTTCTAATCAATCGTCCATGTCTGGCAACTCCTCAACGAGCTCCAACAGGGGCTTTTTGAGAATTTGGTAGGGGGACGAAGACCTTTTCACCTGACAACATTGGTTGTAGGTTATATACCTGGGGCAAGATGTTATAACTTCGAAAGATTCGACGTTCGACAATTTATCGATAGTCGGTATGTTGTAACACTTTCGACAGGCGATAAATGCGATAGAATATCACTGAGTTTTGCTGAGAGTGATAGTACAAGCGAAGATTAAAAATGTATGTAAAATTAAAGAAATTAGATTTAAATGTTAATTTTTTTTTAATTTATTCAATATAAATGATTTTATATGTTAATTACATATATAGATTCTTCAAACTGAAGCTATAAAACTTGTCAGAATATTTCTTGAATCCAAAAATTAATAAGGCAATACATTTTGCTAGGCATATCCATAACATAATACCGCTGCCTTAAAAATTTTCTTTTGTCCCGGTAATTAATAATTTCTTTGTCATTTTTGTTATCCTCCACAAATAAAGCCACTGCGCCTGAAAAATTCATAAATTCCAATTTTATTATTAAAATTTATCAACAACTAGAAAAAGAGTCTATAAATGTCATTTGTGCTAGGAATAAAAATTCGGAAATAATTTCGAAACAAGCAAAAAGGCCTGTCGAACGAAAATCTTATAACATACCGCCAGATCGAAATCTTCGCTTCGATGATCGCTTTCGATGCGAAGTTATAACATGTCGCCACTGCAAAAACGAAGAACGACATGCAGTGCCTGATATGTTGGTCCGGCACTAAGCAAATTGCTGCCTATACATATATTTCATGTGATTAACCCTCGCTCGCTCAGTATTTACCTGGGTAAATATTTGGTTTTTTTTGTTAGAATCAATTGGCAACACAAATTCCAAATGCCAATACATAAAACAAATAAAAAGATTTCTCTTTTGGATTTTTTATCGGGTTAAACTTAATTTTGTTCAAGAAAGAATTTATTGGGATTCTCCGGTATATAGCAAAAGCTAAAAAATGTTCTAATTTGTTATTTCATCACACAACTCATTAATTTTTGGTGACAAGTTTCAAGTCTTGGTTTGACTCATCAACAAGTCCCAAATAGCGGAAATTGGGTGATTTGAAAAACAAATGAAAAAATGAAAAAAAAAGAAGAAAGAAATGAAAAGTTTGAGAAAAATAAAAAAAATTAATTTTTTTTTATTTATTAAAAAAAATGTAAAAAAAAATTTTAAAGAAGCAGATTCATTCGAAACGAATCGAACCTGTATACGCCACGTAGTGGGCTAAAAAATAAAGAAGAAAAGGAAGAAGAAGAAGCGTTTCGTGTCAGCAGAAAACCTTCCACTCATCGGTGCAGCTTGGTTTTCTGCCTGCTGCAGTTATGAGTTGCTCACTTGATTCTTCTGTTCGCGTGACATATTTCTAAGTATTTCTATTGATAGAAATAATTTAAATGGCTGTAATATTACTGAAAGGATAGAGTTTACACCAAAATAGTATCAGGCTCTCAAATATCTAGTTAATGAATTAGTTTTATACTGAACCCAATTGATCCTTATAATTAAATGGATACAGTCTATCCTTTGGTCATTTACATTATGCTTTTGTACTAAATTCGGATAAGAAATGAGACTTTTTTTAGTATTAGAGATGCCGATATCCGTATATTTATTAGATTTTAGATTTATAATAAAAATTCAGGAAATGAAAAATGTATGTTTATCTAATAATTCAAAATTGCCACCATTTATAGTTGGTGCCCGAGAAAAGGACAAATTGTATAATTAATACGTTTTAGGATACTAAATGATATAAAATTTAAATTTGCAACTTTTTTAAGTGCGTAAGATTTATGTCTTAAGCTATTTCAAGTTCTTAATATTTAAAATAATATTTTACCTTTTTTTTAAATTGAATCAGGGAATTGTTCTTTTGTAATGTTTATTTCGAATTTTATTAGTAAATATATTTTTTATGAAAAACATTAAACATACATATATTTTATTATTTAGTACTTATTTCCTCGATAAATTTATTTCTTATGAAACCACGGATTAATTAAGAATAACTATTTTTTTATTGTAGTTCGGTAAATTCGAAAACTCACGATGAAATGAATCATTTCACCAAAAACTTCGTAGTAAATTGGAATCTTGACTAGCTAATGCAATTGACTGTAATATTAAGGACCATAAATCAATTATAGACATAGGTCATATTATGCTTTCGATTAAATATTTAATTGTAATTGAATGTAGTAGTGTAGTGAGTTTTCGGATATGTACTTAAGATGACTTATACTATATCATGTTAATATAAACAGTAATTTAGTTGAACATTTATCAAACTTAGTAAATTGACCATAGACTTGGTTAAATACTTAACTGAAAAGTTGTTCCATTAATTGAAGGCTCAGTTAGCAATTTACTTATAGCTAGATCAAATTAACCGTACTTAGGTTAGAAATTATGTTAAATTAACCATAATTTAGGTTGGAAATCTACCTAGTTTGTGTAAATTAACTAAGCTCGTAGTTCATATATTAACTAAAGGTTTGTTGAATCTACTAGGTTGAAAAAAATTGGTTAAAACGTAATAAACTTAACTAAAGGTTTTGGTTAGAATACAACTCATACGAAAATTGGTCGTTTTGACTAGCCAAATTAGTTGTGCAAAATATAACGAAACAAATTTGTTTGTTATAACTAAACGCTCGATAGGCTGAAAACAAACCAAGCACTTGTTAGTGTAATCTTAGTTTTTGATTGTATTTACCAGTGCTTTTTTCTCAGTGTAGAGGGATTTGCTACAAATCCTTTACATTCTAGGCAGAAATAATTTATTATCGGTTTTCGAAAATGTTGATTATAAATTTCAAGTGATTTTTATTTGCGAAATATCTCGTTTGACAGAAGAAAATTAAAAAAAAATCTGTTGTGGAAGTAGGCTTACGAGAGGACAATTTCCAGCATTGAGCAAAGTGCGCCTTGCGGCAAGGCCTTGAGGCTAGCTGTTACGCTTGGTTTTGTGTTGCCTTATTTGAAAACCCCTGTTGGAATTTTCGGCAATGCCTTTGAGGTAGCCTCGAAGCCTGGATGTGTTTCTGACTGAAGTAATCAGGTGAGATTCTTGACTGAGCAGTATGTATTATTTTTTTATTTTGAGGAATTCTTATTATTATCTTTATCTATTGTCTTATTATTGAAAATTTGGAATTTATGCTCTTTGGTGCTATCTAATTATTGTTTTTGTTGGCAATATTTAAGAGTTCTCTATCCACTGAATTTGGTTCTTCTGCCAGTGAAGACTTTTAGTTACTAGGTTTGGTGTTCCTACCAGTAATCGGCACATTCACCTCATCACTGGCATTGATGTTTCTGTCATTGTAGCAGCCATGTTCTTCACAATTGCCCCCCCCCCCCCCGCCCCCCGCGAAAAAACACTTCAATAATCTAACTTACACAGAGCTGACCGACCATACGAAGTTACATACGAGTATTCATCTATGGTATCATAAGAATTGGTTTTGGAGCAATTCTAGCTTTTTACCTTGTTTTATACATTGTTGCCATTGTAGGTAGGTCAAATTTTATAGAGACCAAGTTTAACAGAAATCGGTTAATAAATACTAAAATTGTCGGTGTTGTATGGTGTTATAAGAGATATGATAATAATATCTCTTATAACACCATACAACACCATCTAACTATTAACACTGCGAACTAATTCTATCTCAATTATTCCAAAATTAATTCAACTCAGTAGGTATGGTGTATATATTTTTTATATCACTATTATTAAAAAAAAAAGTTCAATACTAAATTGTGCAGCATTCTAACAAGTTGTCGTGCCCGTTGAGCAATCGAATTAACGAATCCAAAAAGCGATACTCGAATTTCTTTTAACACAGTTTCTTTATTAAACCATAAAACAAACTGACCTATCTTAATACCTTTTAAAAGCAAAACCAATCTGAACCGAACTGTAACTTGATATCGCGATGAGTGATAACGGAGCGGCTAAAAAATACTACAGGCACTCGCCAGTCCAGTCATTGGTCTTTTATGCACCAATATTCGGAAGTAGACTTTACTTAACAACGCGGATGTAAACAAACGACAACAACCTTGCCGTTTGTTCTACCGGTTGCAGCACCTGAGTCGCTCAGTAGTAAACAATCGCTTTACATAATAATTACCATGCGAAGGTTAATTATTATTGTAATCGTCGATTGCTCCACTAAGCGCTCATCGCAGCCAGCTGTTAAGCTAATCAGCAAAATAACCGACAGTTGCAGAACAGTACAATGCGACGTTACTGTTTAGCAATTGCTAATTATTTCACTAAAATGCGCCCTTGGCTGCTGGAAGAATCTTCCGTATATTGGGCCATCACATCCCTCCCCCCTTGGAAAAACTAGTTTCCGCAGGGAACTAGATCTGGAGAGTGAAACAGTCTTAATTAACAACTGAGAATATTTTGTTTCTCGTTCGGTTCAGATTGTTTACATTTTCTTTACATACCTACTATCTAAATTGTCTTATCTTCCTTTTTCATTCCTTACATTTTTTATTTTTACAGCATTTCTCTTTTTATTTTCTTCTTACATTTAACTTCAATACTTCCTTTACATATTTAATTTCTTTCTTACTTTTATCTCATTTCTTTTTTATTGTGTTCTTACAACATCTCTATTTTCTCTTTTAGTTTATTTACTGTTTTTACTAATTAACAACAATATAAATAACTGCATACTTGTGTTTTGTTTACATTCTTCTATTATATTTCTTTATTCTATTTTTTTACTTCACATGTTTTTTACTTTGAAACTTTTCCCACTTATCGTAATAAGTTATTTATTTCTATTACATTAAAATTGTATGTACCTATTGGACAAGAACTCATTAATTCATTTACACGTATTATCCCGTTAGAAAACATTGCTTACTACCGATAGGTATAATGACAAAATAACAAAAAGTTCTTTTTACAGCCCGAATACTTACTAAAATACTATCCAAACCATAACAACAAAATTTTTCTCTTACTAATTACAATTTTTACACTCCTCTAGCCTTAAAGTTATTCTTCCTATGGGTGCCCAAAACAATTACATTATTACAATAAGACTACTTTACTATTCTAATTGCACCAGCTGCTTCTCGAAGGCGGTTGGTAAATTTGCGGTTTGTAGGGTTGCTGTTGTTGGGATGGCCTTTTTTATACTGGATTGCTGTTTTTTGGATAGCCTCGCTTGGGTTTAGCCCGTCAATGGTTTGCTGATAATGGTTCGAGTTTGTTCACTTTTCTGAGGCTTCAAGTGGTACACTAATCCTGCTAATACTGCTGGCATTTGATTACCTTTGAATTTCGAATGAACTAATGAAATCTTCAATACGCTAATTGATCCCATTAATTATATGGATAGATAAATAAAATGTTTTCATCTACACTGTATTGCTGGAAGCCCTTAAATCAGTTTGTAACTAGAATGTATGACAATTTCTTGTTAGAAACGCTTCTTTAATTTCAGTTGGAACGACTGATCCAAATGTTTTAAAAAAAATAATTTCTTTTGTGCACGATGGAGTTCTCTAAATTATATTGAGAGTCCACGCGTACTTAAAGATTTGTCTTTTTTTTTGTATATATCATGTACATATATATGCATATTAGTAGGTATACCATATTACAGACCTCTCAACATGAAATTATGCGCTAGTAGTTCCGTCAGGTTTCCCAATTGTAGCTGTCCAATAATCGTTCCTCTAAGATGTAGCTATTGTTTTTTGCCTTCTCACTGCTGCTCGGCATCTATGTACATCATATATGTGGGCTTCAATATTACAGGAATAGTGTATATCTGCGCATGTTCAAATGATTATTTCACTCATCTTCCGGGCGTAAATTATCCGTGGATGTAAATATACGAGGCTCAAAGACATCAGCGTAGTTATCCTTATCCGCTGCATCTTACAAATTTCTTGTACTTTGCTCGTACTCCGATCTTCGTTTCATAGATCCTCTCCTTCTGCTGCCGCCTGTGCTCTGGAAGTGTTGTATATACAGATTTATCGATCTTATCTATACTTATTTAACCTATGGCAACCCTTTTATTTTTCTCTATGCTATGTACATTTTCAATCTTTTTCTTCTATCCCTTGTTTCTTTTGCAACTTTATTTCTTTAACTCTTATTATTAACAACCTTTTCGTTCGTTTTTCAACATTGTTAACCTATTGTTTTCCTTTTTATGCTCTTTTGGTTTTTATCTTTTTTGAGCCTACTTCTTAGTTTTCCATCTCTAACTATAAACATTTATTTATTATCTTTATACATTTCTTATTCTTTAACTTTTTCTTTCTATTTCTTGTCAAGTAATATTTTTGTTTTTGTATTTTTTTATATATCCTCTTTCTTTTAGATCTCTTTATTTTCTTTAAAATCTCTTATTTCTTTCGCAAATTTCTCTTTCGTTTAATTTCTCTATATTTTTTTTTTAAACATTTTCTTACCTTTACCTTCTTACCTTTTAACCTAGAAATTTACCTGGATGCACTGGGTTATCTGTATTATTTCTTTCACATCCTTATGGCCATTGACTACCAAACTCCGCTCATCGAATTTCTTCTGAAATTGGAGGGAATTTGTTGGAAATCTCTTTGGTTACGTTCCCCGATTCCTGGGTCATAACCGTTACCTACCTCGTACAGCCCGCTCAAATTTGGCATAAGATTGGTCCTATTAATCTTATTTCTGACCGGCGGAGCTACCATACCTGTTTGACAGCTATGCTTTGGCGTCTGTAACTTACCTTTTTGCTTAATCCCCTGGGTTTTCCCTAGTTGAGGATAGAATTTTTTCCTATAATTATAGCGCCATGCAGATTGATTGTCAAATCTGTGAGATTTCGTTTGTTCATGGAAAGAATTAGGACTTTTTATGAAATAGGCTGTTGCATTGGCGATTCTTACGAATGCACGGTCATCAAGTTCCGCACTGTCGTAAGCTATGGTCCAAGTCTTCTCCCCTTGTTGTGGCTGGACTGGCTCATCCACTATGGGTGTACTTTTCTCCCCCAGTCCTGATGCTTCCTTTACATTACATTTTATATTCTTCCGGTTGCTGTCTGGCTTACTGATATCTGGTCTGATGTTTTCTGCCACGATCCTGTGAGCTTCCTCTATTCTGGCATGGAACTGATTTCTAGGACTGTAATTATTGGATACCATTGGACCACTAGCTGTTATATTTCTAAAAACGGAACTTTCTTTCTGCACTTCGTTGGCATCTAGAATCCACAATTTCCTATTTACACAATCGATCACAGCTTTGTCACTGAGGAAATCCATTCCAAGGATACCATCGGCGGGAATGGAGTCAGTGTCACCAATGACATTAAATTGGCAAACCTGCTGACCGTTATCTATCAGTAATTTTGCCTCACAAGTACCCATGGAGCTTTTCGCGTTTCCAAATAGTCCTCCAATTCTTATTTTATTTTGTGTGTGTATGAAGGTATCTCTTTTTATCCTACTGAGCTTCATTAAGCTACATGTGGATCCCGTATCTAATAAAAGCCTAAACGTACCTTCTACAGCTATATCTGATGCGACTGTGATGATAAATTTATTACTGGAATTCAATTGTTCTGTTTCTCTATCTGCTAAATACTTTCTTACGCAGATATCCGTGTAATGGTCGCGTGTTCTGCAGAATTTGCAATAAAGCTCCTCCCGTTCTGGATAGAATTTATTTTGAATACTAGCTGCACAGTTGGCTACTCTTACGCGATGAATTTGGCAATTGGATATCTCGTGCCCATATTTCTGACACTTAGTGCAGTAAGGAGGCTGCTTTCTCCACTGGCATTCTTTAGCAAAGTGCCCAGGCTGACCGCATTTGAAGCATTTAGCAACTCTGGATTGCTGCCTGGTCCTTCTTGGAGATTCCCAGTTCATTGTTGGTGCTTGCACTACTTCAAATTGCTTTTGGAATTGTTTCTGCCTTACATTGATAACATTTCCAGCCTTCCAGCTTTCCTGTGGTGTTTCGCTGGAGTATTGTGGTACTTTTTCCCATACTCCTGGCGCCATAGCTTCAAGCCTTTTTGAATCTCTTTCGAAGTAAAGAGCTTCTTCTCGAACTTCTTCTAGAGATTGGAATCTCCTTCCCGTCAGATGCACTTGCGTTGCCTTATTCCCTACGCCTGCTTTAAAAGTAGCCACTGCGTCAGCTTCCAATTCTGCTACTAGTCCCCCTTCCTTATTTGGGTACTTAGCTGTGACTGCTGTTTTAATTTTGTCCAGAAGCTCTTTCATTCTGTCAGCGAATTCTCGAATGTCCTCTCCAGGTCGTTGTTTACACTCCAGCATTTCCGTACGTAGCTCACTGAACGATTTTCGTGGCGTATATGCAGTTGTAATAACTTGCTGCAGAGTTTCAAAATCCTTCGGCTCCTGGGAACACACTAGATAATAAGCGTCATCTGTAAGCCGAAATTTCACACATTTGATAAAGATAGCTTTTTCTTCAGTAGTCAATTGATCGTAGAGTTCCTTGCTGCAATTCAGGAAACGGTACAATTCTTTGCCCAGCTTTGGTGACCTTTCCCCAGAAAATAATGGTATATATTTGGATACCATATCCATAACTTTCCCATGTGCTTCCGCCATACTGTTCTTGGGCAATCCGTATGATTTACTGCTTCCTGGTTCTTTTGTCTTTCCCTTCGATGAGCTACTCTTAGCTGAAATATCTTGCCTATCTTTCGTTTCTTGTGGTTTATCCCAGAACACTAATTTCCTTGGTGTCCACTTATTACTGACTTCTTGCCTGTATACTTTCTCTTGCGGCAGTGGACCCTCGGCTCTTAATTCTGTCTCCAGTGCCTCCGCTGCCTCTTCTGCTTCCTTCAGTTGCTGTTCCAAAGACAATATTTTCTTTATTAGACCCTTGTTCTTTCTTTTCTCTTCTTCTAAGAATTGTTCTGCTTGGATCTCACCCCTTTGGATCACCTCGAGTGTAGCCGTTACCAGCAAGTCTAAAGCTTCGCCTTTCGTACAGGACTTGGCAGCTGTATTCCACTCCTGAATCAATTTTCTCGATTCTTCACTTGATGTTCGTTTTTGCAACTCTGCCGTGAGATGCTCTCCAATATATTGCCAGTCTTGCTCGTAGCTTTCTAACTTCTCCTTACACTCTTTTAGCTCCTGCGATCTTTCCTCTAATTCCTTCTCTTGAGTTTCGAACCGTAACAGTTGCTCTCTTGTCAGTACATTACTTCTACCCACCGACATTGAAGTCTGAACCAGAAGATCATCTAATTCTTCTCTCTTTTCCCTCCAATCTAAGCCGAGTTACATATATATATTATATATAACACCTAACCAAGAAAACAATCTCACCCAACAAAACAACTTACACAAAAGTTAATTAATTTTAAACTACACCTAGTAAACCTAATTCAAATTTTTCCCAATTTCCTCATTCAATCTCAGATCTATATTTTTATAAAATCAAACCTAAACTATAACAATATCACCCTAACTATCTTGGTATCGCTTTCAACTCTCAAAAACAAAACTCCCAAACTCTATCATATTACATGGGGGCTCCAGTAGTTACTACGACTGTTAAAAATCCGAAAAATTGAATATACGCGCGTATGATCAACGCCTAAAATGAAACGTGACATTGAAAACTTTATACACAAGAAACGAGAATCACGAAATAAAATTACAAGCTCCCTACTCTATGCAAATTAATTATTTATCACACAATTCTCTTCTTGCTAGGCACTTTACACATTTATAGTTGCTCTCTTGTCAGTACATTACTTCTACCCACCGACATTGAAGTCTGAACGAAGATCACGGCTTAAACTTATTAACATCTTACTCTATACAAACACATTCATCTTATATAACAAATTTTAATAAATTTTTTTTTTATTTGTCGCCAAAAGAGCAAAAACCCACCAAATATCACTTTAGACTGAAAGATCCTATAATACACTAAATCTAACACTTCTTAATTAACCTGAAAAGTAAATGGAGCAGCTAAAAGAAGCAGAACTCCCACAATTAACAAAAATGGAGCAGCTAAAAAAAGCATAACTCCCAAAAATAACAAAAAATGGAGCAGCTAAAAAAGCATAACTCCCAAAAATAACAAAAAATGGAGCAGCTAAAAAAGCATAACTCCCAAAAATAAAAACACAACAAACACAATACCTGTATTACAGCAACACTTAAACTTTTACCGGCTGCGCCAAATTGTCGTGCCCGTTGAGCAATCGAATTAACGAATCCAAAAAGCGATACTCGAATTTCTTTTAACACAGTTTCTTTATTAAACCATAAAACAAACTGACCTATCTTAATACCTTTTAAAAGCAAAACCAATCTGAACCGAACTGTAACTTGATATCGCGATGAGTGATAACGGAGCGGCTAAAAAATACTACAGGCACTCGCCAGTCCAGTCATTGGTCTTTTATGCACCAATATTCGGAAGTAGACTTTACTTAACAACGCGGATGTAAACAAACGACAACAACCTTGCCGTTTGTTCTACCGGTTGCAGCACCTGAGTCGCTCAGTAGTAAACAATCGCTTTACATAATAATTACCATGCGAAGGTTAATTATTATTGTAATCGTCGATTGCTCCACTAAGCGCTCATCGCAGCCAGCTGTTAAGCTAATCAGCAAAATAACCGACAGTTGCAGAACAGTACAATGCGACGTTACTGTTTAGCAATTGCTAATTATTTCACTAAAATGCGCCCTTGGCTGCTGGAAGAATCTTCCGTATATTGGGCCATCACAAAGTCTCTGTCTGGTGTAAACTTGAAGCTCTTTAGTTCGCCTATTAAAGAAAAACAAAAAAAAACAGAAATGGAAATAAACTTCTGAAGAATAGGTTCGGATCACGAATTAAATTTTATTTATTTTGTAATATCATAAATCGTTATTCATTTACACAGAATCCAGTACCGTGGAACTGATAGGGGACGACGCAATAGTCGAATCTTCTTTATTTCATTGAGCAGTTAGTGAAGAATGCTTGATCCTGATAAGCATGAATCCGTGATTCTACGATAATTTTTTTGTTTGTTTTTTTTTTTATTATTCACATTTTGTTTTATTTATAATCAAAACTGTTCACAAATTGCCTCAAGTTTAGGCAACGGTATGGGTAAAGAAAACATTTAAAAAAAAACAAGGTTAATCATTACAGCATAAACATGCACATGGGACGAAAAATCAGCTCTTCTGAAAGAAGCACAATTTGAACCACTTCCCTAGACATCATTTGAAAGCTAGTTAGAAGAATTTTCACTAATCTTTTCAGAAACATAAGCAAAGGCTCAAGTAAGTGACGTAAAAGCTTATATACCCATCACTTGGAAGCTCTATAGAAGATTATAAGATGAACTCTTGCAAAAGTGCCACAAGGGCTGATTTCATCTAATTTTCTAAGATTCTGTGGATTTTTCCACTATTGTAAACATGAACGCATTTCTTATTTTCAATAAAAATTTTAGAGTATTTAGAAGTAATCTGCTGAGGTTCTGAATAATAAAAGTGAGAAGAAAAAGGATAATATTGGTTTATTTAATTAACTTCATATAATGTAATACCACCAATAATCACAAGAAAGGGCAAGCACCTTATTACTGTTCTTTGGAACATTGGCAAATCCGTGGGGGAGTTTGTTGAAAAAATATTTTTTTTTAATTATAGAATTCAAGTGCAAAAAATTATACAAAATATTTTTTATTCCAAAACTTAAACAAATAAAAATTTATTTCAATGAATATTATTGTATGCATATGATGTATGTGTATAGGTTTTTCTCAGAATTTGAGTTTGGGACCCCAACTTTGCATGATCCAAAACTCTCGAGAAACACTTCCCAAACCACGAAACAAACTACCTCACTACCACATCAGAGCCCTAACTTAGTCCTAACTCCTAACATTCTAAAATATATTTGCAGCGTTCTTATGAAAATCACTGACATGTATAAATTAATATGGACTGACTACGTCCATAGAAATACACTGCAGAAAGTGGACTCAGTTCTATATAGCCTTCTCTTTCAGTCTAAGCACCAAGTACCAACTGAGAGAGAACTGCAAACAACAAATAAATAAGTGTGTTCGTCGATATAAATATCTTTAAATTAATTATTTGGGTTAATTAGTGATAATAAGTGTTTTACCAAAGGCAATATATTCACAGATACTCAACAGAAATTCGAAAGGTTTTATTAAATCACTCTTCAACTTCCCGACAATGGTTTTTTCAATGCTGGCACGTAAAAACAATTTTTGACACCAAAAACTGTACCCGCTTGAAATAGCATATCGAGCAGTCCATATTATATATGCCAGTGTGTAAAACTGAGAAAAGTTTGGTTTAAATGACTGCTGCAGTTTGCACCCTAAACTACTATTCTATTAAAAAATGACATTTTGTAATAAAAAAAGTTTAATAAAAAATAACACATGAACCACCCACACCGCTTAATGCGGAACCATCCTAGTGAACCTCACTACATTACTGCGGTGGCTAAACTAAGCGACTAACGGCGGTTGATGTTTTTTGTTTGTTTTTGCTCAATTTAAAATTTAATTTGTAAGATAACCCCCCCCCCCCCCCCTCTCTAATTTCAATGCTAGATCTGCGACTTCTCAGGAAGCAGTCTTAAAGGCTTAAAGGCATATGAACATACATACATTCATAATATAATCTACACGAATATGAATTTCGAAAACTATAATCCAATAATCCGCATACTTTCGCTAAGTAATCATGGACAAATGTCTTTATCACAATTTAATTCCCTCTTGAAATTTGTAGGTACACAATGGTGGATTAAATTATCCCTTGTTTTATCCCTCTTCTCCTTCATACGTACGTACAAACAGATGGAAAGCAGCCTTAGTAATGCTCAATTAAAATGTTCTTTAATTAAAAGTTAATGATCTAGGACTCCCCAGCTAGATAAGTTATAACCCTTATCATCATGGGTTAGATAAGCTATCCCGAATACTTAATCAAATGTTCTACCTGGTGAATGACCAACCAAGGTAGCTCCCTAATGTTTTGGCGTATAACACGAATTACATGGGACTGATTAGGTGGACTTAAGGCAAGAATTCCAGAGTACTCACTCAAAATAGCCTGAAACTATTAATACATAAAATTGTTTTCAAACACACAAGCACATCACCTACTTACCCATGCTTATAAAATGGAAATATGGGGTGGGGGAAAGATAACATAAGATAAGATCCATACTTTAATTTATTTGAATAAATATTTCCATATGCAAATAAGATGATTCCATTCTATGCAAGTAACACAAATACATATGTATATTCAGCGGTAATTTTGATACCACACAATGGGGTTTTCTTTGAATATAGTCACAACCTTCTATATGATACCGGCCATGAAGTAAAGAGAGTGATACATACACGTAAGGGAACTAATAGTGCTGTCTGCTTTGAGATGTAGTGCTGGGATACATTTGTTCAGTTGAGTTTTTTGTTTTAATGTTAATGTTTAAGGTTAATCTACATAGCGGTATTTAATCTTTTCTTGTGAAAATAATCACTTCACTATGAAACCTTCGCTGTAAATATCCGTAGCCCAGGAATTAATATCACGTTCTGATATGAACTTGTATATCATATTTATATAAACAACACTGCGATTTACTCCAAACTTGAAATAGTTCGTGCAAAACCTTAACTATTTTTAAACAAGCAAGTACTTATTTAAAATGCGCGTCCTCTATCCATGAAGAATATAGCACTATTGAAACTGAATCACGTGAATAAACGCCAGAGAGAACGAAGGGAATACAGCACTACTGCACACATACGAAAAACTTTACTTCACAGCTTGTAATATATAGAAGGTTGTAATCTAGTAATCTCTAGTCACATATCAAAACCCTCGAGAATACTTCCCAAGCCATGAAACAGAAATCTATATGTATGCGTTGTTAGTCCGTTTTCTAAAATGTTCTATATTGATACTTATTGAAAAGTGCCAAACATTATATATGCTATAGAGCCTAAACTACTATCCATTCAGGCAAATAGTCTTGTAGTAACTTGCCAAAGGAACATTCTTCGTACCTTGGGAAACTGTGTAACTACTGTTCCGACCCGGATTCCATCCAACATGACGGCCAATGAGTTTTTGTTCGTGTGACAGAAATATTACGCTGTAGCGAATATCTATGTATTTGTGTCGCACTATTTAGATGAAATGATTAATGAACTATGAATCGCTTTGGAATACAACTTGATACACCATTTCATAAGCAAAACGACGTAATTCAGCAAATAAAGCCTTCAGGCGAAATTTTTTTTTTTTGCTTTCTCGGTAGCCTCCATAACTGTAATTATTTGGTTATTGGAAGTGAAATTCGTAGTTTCTGTCAACCAACGTAAGGACGAGCTGGTCTTCTCTGAAGAAGGCTTGTACAAACGTGTCAAGCAGTGGATTTCGTTTTCCAAATCATTAGTTCACTTCTTTTCTTAAGGTTTCACCAGCAGGCAACATAAGGTCCATACTCTTTAATTCTTATCTCAAGAGTGCTTTTCCTTGCGTTTGCTGTGCTCAAATTGAGAAAGGTTTGTATAATACTCCTTATTTACTTTTGTTGCGTCATCCTTCATAACGGTTGCTGAAAGAATAGAACACTAGTGGGGATGTCGGAGAATGAAGTCGATATGGACTCAGGCGACCCTGGGGCATAGGTCTCGACACATGATCACAACCAAACTTTATCAGACAACCTTTTTTAAATTTTGTAACAATATAAACAAAATAACATCAGAAATCACAAAGGCTGTTAAATCAGCCTACACGAAAGCAGCACTAAAGGACTTTTCTGAAAGCTTTAAAGACCTTCCTCACCCAGATGCTCCTGACGGGAAACGCAGCAGGAAGCAGGAACAAGATCAGACTTTAAAAGATGCTATCCACTCACCTCTACCATTCTCTGATTCTATCAATCCCAATAATATTTCAAATCAGTATGTGTTGCTTTACTCCATTAAAGACAAAGGCCCATACTGGATTCTGATCACAAGAGCGGACAACACTGAGACGTGGGAAGAAAACAGAGTCAGGCTCAGTGATATTGCTGTGGGCGTTATTCTCTCTAAGGCAAATTTCAGTTTTGTAAAAATCGAACAACAGTCTTTCAACTCTGTAAAACTTTATCTCCCTAGTGGCGTAGCCGCTAACAACCTAATAATGAAAGGGCTTCCGCATTCAGCTCTAAGTTTTTATACCGCTCACCTACTTACGTAAGCAAGGTATTTTCAAGAATGTTCCCACTGATCTTTCAGATGAAGACATTCTCCAATACATTTCATAACCTATCAAAGTAACACATGTTTCTCGATTCACCAAAAGAACTGGTGACAATAAGGTCATTCCCACTCCCGTAGTGAAGCTCACATTTATGAATTCCAAAATCCCGAGGGAGGTAGCGATTGTTTGAGCAATACGGTCTGCCAAATACTTCACCCCCAGCCTACACTATGCATGAGATGCTTCAAGTATGGTCACAGTTTTTTACACTGCAAACCCAAAAATCCTTTCTATGAAAACTGTGCAAGGAAACATGTGAGCAAAGGCCATGCAAGGGCCTGCTTTCTGCAACAACTGTAAAGGCAATCACTAGCCGAACATAGGGGTAAACTAATCGAGCAAGATATACTTAAAATCATGACGATAAGCAGAGCGAACAGACGCTCAGCCAGGAACATGCTTGTATCCAGTCAAGCCAATCATATACCCGTCAGCGAGAACAGGGTTGACCTGTTCAACACCCTAAACGGGGAACAGTTTCCGAACCTCATTGCTGATCGCAAAATTCGCAACCCAACGAAAGACACTAATAGCGTGCTCACCAAAACAACTTATGCCAATGTTTCCAAAAGCTTTAGCTTCCAAAAAGCTGTAAAATCCTTCAATCTGCACTATGCAATGTTCCAGGAAGTCGACAGTGGAAGTAAAGCCACCGGCATCATGGCTGACAAGTGCAGAGTAAATGAGCTGGAGCGCTTCCTCTCTTGACTCAGCACTGAGCAAAACAAACCCTGCATATCTGAACTCAACTCTGATTTCATATCCAATCTCAAAGCAAAAATAAACAACTTCAACATCTCAACTGACCTCAAGATTATTAACAGCGTGCCGCCGACACACCACCCACCCTTAGCGCATAGCGGCAAAAATGTTCCTTGTGCTCTCTCTAACCTTTCGTGAAGATTTTACATCTCAACATCCAAACTTTCAACGCTAATAAATAACATCTTGAACTTTTCCTTAACGCAAACACATTTTATATAATATTACTAAATGAAACCTGACTCATGACTAGTCTCTTTTCCTCCCTAAGAGGCTACAATCTTGTTAGGAGCGATAGAGGCGACAGTTATGAAAGCTCTCTAATTGCTACCAAAACACACTTCAGCTACAAACGTATGCCTTTTCAGTCTAGCATGGACACTGTCGTTGTTCATCTAACTGACCCTGGCTCCAGCCTAGTGGTAGCCACTGCCTACTCTCCCCCCACGATTGATCCAAAGAGTTTCAAAAGTTGTATAGAGGATTTTCTCATTTTCCTCTCTAACTTCAATTCAGTAATTCTGAGAGGCAACTTACATGCGAGAGATCCCCTTTGGGATCTTAATATTCTCAGATCTCACGTCTCTGTGAGAAAGCGAGCTCACCTCAAAAATGCTGTCCTAACATGTCGTCTGTCTATTTTGTCGAACTCCTCTCCCACCTTCTTCCCATCTACATCCTCGATCAGCTCGGGTTCCACACTCGACATGGGACTCTCATCCCTCTCGTCCACTCTAGTTTCAACTAGAGTTATACAGCAACAAGTTGGCGGCTCTCACCACCTTCCGGTCGCTATAACTTTGTCTCACTCAACCCTACTGGTTTCTGCCCCCACCAGGAGGTTCTTAAACAAGACGCGAGCATTAAAAGACCTCAATATCCTTGGCAGGTCGGACTCCATTGTTGAGGACATCAGAAAGATCATCGTCAAACACACCTTTTTATTGCCTCGCCCAAACCATGGTGGAACCCAGAAATACTCCGGCTGTCTGAAATCAAAATGACAGCCTTCTCTGAGCCCAGAAGAAGCTCATCTGCTACATCACTAAAAAAGTATCTAGCAATCTGCAGGCTCCTAAAGGGTGCCATTCATAAAGTCAAAGCCTCACACACCTCCCAGTTTGTTGACCAACTAGAACAACTCGATGCTAGAAAGTTTTTCAGAATCTTTCGCACCATTCTACCAAATTCCAAGGCTCTAACTCTTCTCAGAGATGGGATGACTCCAAATCCCAGGAAATTCTCGAATCTCTCATTGCCCCCCCCCCTCCCTGGTTCTCATGTCGGCACTCAGCTCCTCCATCAACACAGTAGCGTCAGACCTCCTATTCCTACTCACTTTAGCTGAACTTTCAGATGTCCTGCGTACGATGTCAAATTTTTCAGCGCAAGGCCTGGATAGCATCTCTTTCTTTGCATTCAAAATCCTCAACGAAACAGCCCTTTGCTCTCTGCTGGATTTGCTTAATGCCTTATGGCTTCACAGCAGAATCCCTCCTCAGCTAAGGGAAATCAAAGTGATCCCCATACCCAAGGAGAATAAAGCCGGAAATGCCCGATACCTTTAGACCAATCGCCCTTATATCCACCTCCATCACTAAGAGAGAAGAATCTCCTCCCGAAAAAGTCTTTCGCCTACATGAAGGGCAAATCCGTTAATCAGTGTATCAACACAGCCCTTGACCTGATATCCATCAGTAGTCGTAACAAACTCAAGACCATCATACTATCGGTTGATATGTCATTTGCATATGACTCAGTCTGCCTTAGCACTCTGAAAGAATCACTAATTTAGCTAAATATCCAGGGCAAACTCACTGATTGAATTTTAAACTTACTGTCTTGCAGGACGCTCACACTAAACTCAGTCAGTGTACAGTCATGCATTGGCACAGGGCACAGGGCAGTTCGTCAGCTCTTTTCAACATCTACACTAGAAAGCTTCACGACATCGCTAGTGAAGATGTTAGTATGATGCAGTTTGCTGATGACTTTCTCCCCTCAAGAAACAATTCTTTTTATATAATAGTAACCGTGATGTTTCCATTACCAAATTATATAACTTGAGTTATATAAACTAGTGCTCGAAACCTCTTTGTAACCACTATAAACCCCTTATAGAGCTTAAATGGAGGATTTTATAAAGGTTACCGTGATTTTATTTAGGTACCGTTATATAACTAAAAGTTTTATAAAATGAGTAACAAAAATATTCTGGTTACCTTAATATAACTTCTTATATAACCCTTATATAACCCATGGTGCTCCCGATTAATTTACTTTGGTCATAGCAATGGTTACAGTAATGTTTTGGTTACCTTTATAAACTTTGTTTATAATGGTGATGGTAGCGTTTCCACAACGCTTGAAATTTTCTCAGACTGACTACTTTTATTGATTGAAATGTTAGGGAAATTACTTTTCGTTACCATTATAAAACAATATAATGCAAATATTTACGCAACCTATCTTGTCATAGAATTTCGATATATCTTTGTATTGCATTTTTATAATGTGAGGGTTTAATATTTTTACATTTTATACAATTTTTCGGCATGTACGTGGTGAAATTCCGCTGCAATTAAAATTTTACTGTGAATATTGTTGTAGGGGACTAGGAAAAAGGGCCAAGTAATAACAATTAGATGTTTTCAACTCGAAACGACTTTATTGGCTGACTTTTTCACAACATGATTAAATCTAGAACGATCGACATAGCGGCACATATATATGTACGGATTTACACACAAACCAGATTCTGATGATCAGAATCTGCACTGATAACAAGAACAGATCTTCTTGTTTATTTTAACTCTCTTGTTCATTTTAAAAAGCAACGATGGCTTTTAAATATCAATATATCGCCTATAACTCGGCCATCCTGGCTTAATAATCGGCCCGATTATTAAATCACGGAAATCAAATATTACCCAATAGAATAAAATTGAGAGAAAATATTAATCATATTATGATGATCACATGCTGTATAGTCGATCGTTCTTTACACAACAATGTATACATACGTATATTATCATGTTCAAAATTAATTACCTTTGAATTGAAATTCTTTACACGAAATTACATCGTTATTTCCTTTTTCTCAAGTAAACAATAAATTGCAAACAATTAAATAAAATTTGAAAACAACCGACTGATCAATTGGATCCATACGAATATAAACTATATCAATGTTAACTACTGAAAACAGAACAATCCAATAGCTCCACAAACATCTTTAACTACATACGTTCTTCTATTAATAATCTTGTTATATAGACTCTATTGCACCCTTGCTATTAGGTTTGTCAATTATTTTTTGTTGGTTATTATTATAATTAATTAAGTAAAACTATATTAAATACTATTTTTCAAAAATGCAATGGAATATCAAAATTCAAAAGTCCTCAGACGTTACAACCATCCATGCTCAAATTAACTTCAGGGTGTAAATTCATATATAGTTTCATATTTGCAGGACTAGCTACTCCTCGATATGGTACCCTGCCTACTTGCATACCTTCAATATCTCGAACCATATATCTATCGTTATCAAAAATCTTGACAACTTCATAAGGTCCCCGATATTTGGGTAAGAATTTTTTATTTATACCTGGTATTGTGCAAATATTTTTTAGCATTATGTAATCACCAACTTTATATTTACGTGGTTCCTTATGCTTTTTATTGTAATATACTTCTCAACCAAATCTCTGTCAACGTTACCACATATACTTTCTTCCAAACATTCCATGATTTTATCGCAAATCACGCCCTTTTATCTCTTTTGTTCATTTTAAAAAGCAAAGAAGGCTTTTAAATATCAATATATCGCCTATAATATCATCATAAATACTTCTAAAAAATACAGACCCCTCCAAAAATTAGCAATTTTTAATATTTTTAAATAAATATGACAAAATTTAAAATTTTCACTTAGGTGATATTAATTAATAAAAATAACATAACATAATTTAGAAATGTTATATACATAAAAAGATGTTGTTAAAACCTTACTTAATTACCTTAATTACATTTGCAGTAGTTGTATAATTTCATTTTTCTCGTTGTAATTGAAGAATGTCTGAATTTGAATAATTGTATAATCGTAACTACACTCTTTCTTGTTTAATGACATTCGTAAATAATTTTTGGCTAGACTGTAGTTTTCCATCTGTAAAAGACTCACTCGTTGTTGGACTAGCATAGCAAACAGATATCACTTTGGTTCATTAGTCAGGTTATTTTTTGTAATAAAGTGGATTATAAAAAGGGGAACAGAATCTCTTATTCCGCAAGGAGCTGTAAACCCATCAATTTTTTTTCGGTGAAATACTTCATTATTTCACAAACTCGCACAAATTAGTGCAACCATTGGCGACCGTGACAGGACCGTATGGAATTAAAGGCGATACGACGACAGTGTCACCTTCTAATGAGAATACGTTGTATTCTCTGTAATATGATCTGCCCTTAGAATATAGATTACAGGAAGTGTGATAAGCCAAATTTAGCGTAGTCAAATTCTGGTTGTATTAGTATCTGTTGCCGCTGTAGTGAAAGCTCAGTAAAGCCGTGTAGTAGAATCAATATAGAGAGCGGGGCAACAAGATATATGGTTGAAAATATTGCGTTTGCTCCCACCGAAAATGTTATTATTCGATGCATTACGCCAACATACCCTGGGAGTTTCGCAGCTGTCATAAACGTAAACAAATCTCGGTGGATGAAGGAATTTTTCGATATTTCATCGTTTTTGTTATGTATTTTTAATTTAATTTAATATAAAAAGGGGTGTACAGTACACAAAATAATATTTTATAACTATAATTGCCTAAATCATGATTTCCCACGTTGTACACCTTGGTCTTGTTGTGGCAATTTTTCACCGAACACTTCATTCTGAAAATACATGAACATCAGTTAGAAATTTATCACTATAATATCAACAGATAATTACTTACACTCTTTACTTTATATAAGTTAACAAAATTTTAAGTCGTTATGTGAAAAATAAAAAAACATCCGATTCGGTTAACTACTCAATTTATTCTAAAAGCTTTTTTACAATATTTTAAGAAGCATTCAATAAGCGAATGCAGAAAATTGCTTACACGAAATATTTAGTAAAAATGCAAAAATACAAAAATGCTTATTTCTGCTAAATAGTAATTTGATGATTTTGTTGACAGGAAATGAACACGGCGCGTGTCGTGGGGGCATAGACATCTGACCTGTTAACTCCTCCCTCCTGAAATATCTGCGTCCCGCAGATCAAAAGTTGACTTTTAATAGTTGCAGATTTTGCATTCTGGGTGTGCTTGCCAATGGTATTGTTGGCTGGATGATTTCCAGTTTACCGCTCTTTCCTTTAAACTTGTAAACTAGAAATATACCAGATATTATAATTAGGATTGAAATTAGACTAATATCGGTTATGAAGGATATTCCATGGTTGGTACGGAGGTATTGCAGTTGTCGTCTATTGCTTAGACGTAGATCATGAAGGTGATCGATGTCAAGTTTTAAACTTCTCTCTTCTAGCCTGGTTTGAAAGATCGGTGGTAGAACATGGAGTGTTTTAATTTCTTTGTTTACAAATTCTCTGTTTTTAATCCGAATTGTTTCGTTATTATACTGAATTATGAAGGTTCCATTTAACTGCCTGGTTTGGTTATTCTGAAAAATCTCTCCATTAAAATTGTCAAGAAATATCGTATTATCATTTATTGCCTCAATTTTTTCATCTTTACTGAACTGGTAGTCACCTCGGCATGTCCTCCTTTTATTAACTGACTGATGCAATGGTTATGGGGTAATTTTTCTAGTTGGATTTCTTTGCATATGCTTATGTTCAGCGATGAACCTCCAAAAAGAACAAAAAAAAAGGAAGAATTAGTAAAAATTTTATAATGTTATGAGTACTTATCTCATTTGGGTACCGCTCCCACGAAGTCCCTAGTTGAAGTGTAGCTCCAGGGCCCACATAAATGAATTCCTGAAATTATTAGAATAAGAAATGAAATATTTGAAATAGAAATAATGAATTTTATATTGAAGTACAAAATGAAAACGTTACAACCAATGCATATCATCCTACATGCATAGTACAAACGTAAACAAATTACATATAAACAACAACAACACTGTGTTAAACTTCAAGTGATGCTATTATGCTGAATTTCAGTCATCAACACCTGGAAGTTTAACCAATCTATGAAATATTAATAGTAGAATAAAAATTCTACTGAAAACTAAGTTCCAGTCGGGCAATTCAGGTAAAATTCGTATACATTTCACCTGTTGACAGCTGCCGCGAACAGAACATAAATGCAAGAAAATTTGCGAAATTCATATTCCTATGTTGTAAAAACAATATAAAATTACCTTGCTAGAACTTGTAAGCAAAATTTAATATATGTGCACACCTGAATTCTAAGATTAAGCACATAAAAAAACAAAGGTAAATATCGCACCTGGTACAGGTTAGGATATTTATACTCGGAAAAAATCAAGGGATTGAACACACAAACACATAAATTCAATACACAAGCACTATTATTTGGCATTATTCAACACTTACCTGTAATGAAAGCACAAAGGACCACTAAAAAACACTCGCGAAAACTTTGACGGCGCGAAACGAATACAAACCGCGGAACTGTCACCTTCATATATTGTCAACATATGACATATGAAATCGGGGTGTTTTTCAAAGAGGAATACAGTGGCAACGCTTAAAAGGTGTGAAAATATCTTCTTGAAAAAATATTTAAGATTTTTAGTTTTCTCATAAGCATAATGAGAAAGAAAGAGATAGCTAGGGGGAACGAGATAAATAAAAAATTGCGTTCCACACTTAAATTATTGAAAATGGATGCCAAATTTTAATCAGCGCCATGTTATGGCATAATTTAAACTTTTTGCCAGCATTTGTAAGAAATAATAAAGAATAAGAATTTTTCATTGGAAGATAATAAAATGAAAAATTCCGCATCGAATGAAAATAATAGAAATGAACGAAAAATTATTTTCTTGGAGAAATTTACATTATGGTTGTAGGTTCCACAGAAAAATGGCGGTTCAGGCTCTATATAAAGAGGTGCAGTGTCATGGATCACTCTCTTGCGTTTTCAAAAGTCACAGAGTTAACATCATACGAAGTACAGTGCATAATATTTTTTTTTTTTTTGTGAATATTCTAATTGTGCAACTTGGTTTGCTACCATCCAATAAGGTTTGTGCAAGCCCATATGCAATTAGGTGGAGGACATTTTAATTGTGTAGAAAAATATTGGTGATAGCTTTAATCAACAGTGTGAAATTTTGTTTGAAGTTTTTTGGTATTTTAATTTTTGTAGTATTTGAAGTATGAATAAATAGAATATCACATTAAGAATATAATACGATCCAATTAAAGTAAAAATATAGTAGTAAATTTTCAATGTACAATTAGTTCATGTCAGCTGTCCCTCATCTTCCCGTCTCGAGTTAGCTTGGACGAATCTGCGAACTAATTTTGCTAAGTGAATAAATTTGTATAATTAGTATCTGGATATATAAGATAATTTTGAATTAAGATTAAAGTGCATAGAAGCGTGAGAAAAACTATGAATAAATCGAATGTGAACTTACTTTGATTTGTTCTGAATTTAACTTTCCGCTACACTAACAGTAACCACCCCACAGTTACATTTTTGGTAATTCCATTCAGGAATTCCCTGTTAACGTAACATTTTATGGTGGTTCCATCCAGGAAAGTAAGAGCATTCGATTAATAATAGTTCACTGTTAGATTCGAACGTCTTCAAGCAAGCATTCTTTGCACATAGCGGTAATCAGCTACAGTTAGTCTATTACAAGCTAACTACGTGCATTTACAGCTACTCACGTGGTATTACCTGCAATCATGTCTTCTTTAAAGGAAATATTTAATAAAGAGAAGATTCTAAGAGGCAGGTTAAACAAATTTATTGACAACACAAGGGGAGTTGAAAATTCTAATCGAACTCAAGGATTTTATGTAGCAAAAATTTCCGATTTAAAGAAAATTTGGGAAGATTACAGTGCAATAGATTTAACCCTCAATGAAACGTTATGTGAGGAAGAGTCAGAAGAATCTAATTTATATCTAGAAGAAGATAATTACGGCAAAACATCTAGATACTCGGAGTTAATGAGCGAATTAATGGAAGACTTACGTAGTTTTCCTGCAAATACAGATACACATGCTACCTCATCTGGTCCAACACATACAAATACAGTAATCCAACAGGAAACTGCATTGCCTAGAATAGCACTACCTACCTTTAATGGTGACTACGATCGATGGCGATCCTTTCATGATATGTTTATATCATTAGTGCACGATAATACACGATTAAGTTCTGTACAAAAACTGCATCATTTAAAGGCATGTTTAGTTGGTGAAGCAGAAAGGGTTTTGAGACATAATCCTGTTACGAATCAAGACTACGAGCCAGCATGGAATAAATTAAAAGCAAGATACGAAAATAAACGGATTCTAGTTAATTATCAACTCAAGGCACTAGTAAATCAACTCAAACAACATGTAGAAACGAGCAAGGGTTTAAAATCTATGATCGATACGACAGAAGAATGCATACAACAGCTAAAGAATCTACAAGCAAATACAAGTTCATGGGATGTATTGCTGGTACATCTTCTTGTACAGAAACTACCATTTACGACTCTGAAACTATGGGAGGAAGATCAAGGTGCAACTCAAGATCTACCAAAGCTCTCACAATTCATTACGTTTTTAAACAAACGTTTAAAAATCTCGGAATCCATTACAGATGTTTTAGTAACGAAGGCATCGCAATCAAGGTCAGTACTCAAACAAATAACATTAACGTGTTATACGACAAAGTCTAATCGATGTCCAGTATGTAATGGAGATCATCGAGTTCAGAAGTGTTCAAAATACCAAAACAATGAACACAGAGGCAAGACTAAAGGTCATTAAGGCGGCTGGGAGCTGCCTTAACTGTCTATCAACTAATCATCAATTAAATAAATGCAGTAGCAATCACAAATGCTTTAAATGTAACAAAAGGCATCGTACTTCGCTGCATATCGATTACGACAAGGGAAAACCAATCTTAACTCCACAGAAAATCAAGAACAAGACGTATGAAAACGCAAGGCAAGCTTCAACAAGTATGAAGCAATCGCATCAGAACGAAGACTCGGAGATAAACAATAGTCCTATACGAGGACCATTGGCCAACAGCGCTGCTGAGTCAAACGTGACTCAAACCTTCATAAACAGAGAAAGCCATCATGCGTTATTATCGACAGCATTAGTGATGGCAAATGGTGAATTTGGTGAACCTATAATGCTACGTTGCCTCATAGATAGTGGTTCACAAGCTTCGTTCATAACAGAAGATGCATGTAAAAGGCTATGTGCTTCGCGCAGGAATCACGGGTTTGAACGCTAGTCCCTCTGCTGAAGCAACTCAGCAAACCAAACTATGGTTAACATCATGCCGATGTAATCGAAATATCCTAGAAGAGAATTTCCTGGTCCTGAAGAATATTACAAATTCTTTGCCAACAAGGGTAGTTTCCAGAAATGACTGGCGACATCTAGCTGGTTCGAATCTGGCAGACCCCACATTCTGGAAACCTGGCAGGATAGACGCTTTATTAGGAGCTACAGTTTATGCAAAAATTATTCAAGAAGGTATCAGACGCGGACCTGACACGGCACCAGTAGTAGTTAAAACGATTTGCGGTTGGATCCTACTAGGGTCAACAAACAAGGCACTCGACGATAAAATGCAAAGTCGTACCTTTACCACAACGGTGGATCTAAATGAACAGGTGAAGAAATTCTGGGAATTGGAAGAATTTCCAATAAGCCCCCTTCTCAATAAAAGGGAAGAAGAGTGTCAGGAGATATATCAAATGTCTTACAAACGATTAAGCAATGGTACTTACCAAGTGAAGCTACCCTTCATCAACAATGACATTCCTCTATTAGGGCATTCGAGGGCCCAAGCATTAAAACTCTTGTCAACTTTACAAAGAAGGTTTCAAAATGATCCTGAACTAGAAAGAGATTATACACGGTGTCTATACGAATACATAGAGCTTGAGCATATGGAGGAAATCGATCCACCAAACGATAATCAACCACATTATTATATTCCGCATCATGCAGTGTTTAAGAATAGCACCACAACAAGGTTACGAGTAGTCTTCCATGCATCGGCCAAGACAACAAATGGAAGGTCGATCAATGATTACATGTTAAAGGGGCCGACACTACAGCCAAAATTATTTGCAACCTTGCTCAACTGGAGAAAGTATAGAGTAGCAATGAATGCGGATATTGAAAAATGTATCGAATGATCGAAATGCATCCAGATCATCGTACATTCCAAAGCATTATTTGGCAACATCCTATCACCAAGCAAATACAAGACTATCAACTTAAAACAGTCACGTTTGGTACATCTGCCGCTCCATATCTTGCCATACGTACTCTGCAACAATTACCTGCTGATGAAGAGAGTCATTGGCCATTAGCGTCAAGAGCAACATATACCGACTTCTATGTCGATGACCTATTGACAGGAGCTGATAACATTGCCGATGCTAAGGACATTCAAGTAGAGTTGATCAACATGATGAAGGCTGGTGGCTTTAATTTAAGGAAATGGGCCACCAACGAACCAAAATTGCTAGATGACCTGCCATTAGATCACAGAGAGTTTAAAAGCGAGCTAACATTAACTAATGATGAATTGATTAAAACACTTGGAATAAGTTGGCATCCTGCCCATGATCATTTCACTTTCACGCTCGCCCAAAAGGAAAAACATTCACTCACAACTAAGCGAACCGTTTTATCACAAATAGCCTCGTTGTATGATCCTCTTGGATGGCTTGCTCCAATAATTGTAGTAGCCAAGATCATAATGAAGACCTTGTGGATAACAGGTTGCTCTTGGGATACTCCAGTAACAGAAGCTATCCAATCTCAATGGGAAAGGTTCAACACAGATTTACTCCAGATACAATACATAAAAATTCCGAGGTGGATTCATTATTCCAAGGGTGCAAATATGCAATTACATGGGTTTTGCGATGCGTCGGAGAGTGCTTACGCTGCGGTACTATACCTACGGGTTGAAGACACAGATGGCATAACAACGTCCACTCTTCTCACTTCAAAGTCAAGAGTAGTGCCGATTAAGCTCACAACGATCCCTCGCTTAGAGCTAAATGGAGCAGTGATATTAGCACGACTACTAAAAACAACTATTGAAGACATGAAGTTGACCAATGTTCCGGTATTCGCATGGACAGACTCAACAATTGTCCTCCAATGGATTAATGACCATCCTTCCCGCTGGAAATCGTATGTAGCCAACCGCGTCGTTGAGATACAAGATATTCTCAAACCTGATCGGTGGCAACATGTTTCCTCAAGTCATAATCCAGCGGACCTCGCTTCAAGAGGCAGTTCAGATGCAAACTTACAAAACAATGAGCTATGGTGGCACGGACCATCATGGCTATTAAGTCATGCGAGTGACTGGCCAAAATCTAAAATAGATAATAGTCAAACAGATGTGGAAGTTAAGAAGGCTGTGACTAGTAACTTCACAATCAGTGCCGAAGACGATATTTTATTACGATATTCATCATTTAACCGGCTAGTTCGCATCGTAGCAAGCATAAAACGATTTATATACAACTGTAGAAATCCACAAACTAGAAGATTAAACTTCCTCACTGGTACAGAGTGGAATCAAGCTACCACCACCATTCTAAAGAAAGTACAACGGTCAGTTTTTCAACAGGAATATAACCATTTATTGCACAACAAACCATTGCCAAGCAATAGCAGGTTATTAAAACTCAATCCATTTATTGACAGCAATGGATTACTGCGACTAGGTGGAAGATTAGAAAACGCTACAATACCATATGCAAGAAAGCACCCAATAATCTTGCCACAACAGCATCATGTAACAGCAATTATCATCAATAAATTTCATCATGAAACGTTACATGGGGGACCATCACTAGTGCTAAGCATGAGTCGTAATCAGTATTGGATCTTAAATACCAGACGCTCGATAACCATCAGAATACATAAATGCATTACATGTGCTAGACATCGGAAATTAGTAAGCACTCAACTAATGGGAAACTTACCTTCCTCAAGGGTAAACATCAATAAACCCTTCACTAAGGCTGGGATTGACTACGCAGGTCCCATTACAGTCAAGACATCAAATCTTCGCAATGCCAAACGCCAAAAGGCATATTTCTGTATATTCATTTGTATGGCCACACGAGCCATACATATTGAATTAGTGTCAGATCTCACATCCGAAGCCTTTCTAGCAGCCTTAAAAAGGTTTGTTGCCAGAAGAGGTTTGTGCACAGATATCTTTTCTGATTGTGGCACCAATTTTATCGGTGCTAAAGGCATTCTAGAAGAAGACTTAAGACAAGCTATCAAGGAAGCAGAACAAGAAGCAGCTCAGTATCTAGCGTCTCACGAATTGAACTGGCACTTTAATCCGCCAGCATCTCCACACTTTGGAGGACTTTGGGAGGCCGGTGTGAAGTCGATTAAGCACCATCTAAAAAGAGCACTAGGCAATTCAATCTGCACATTCGAAAAATATGTTACTGTACTCACGCAAATTGAAGCATGTCTAAATTCGCGGCCATTATGTCAGGTTCACAATGATCCTGATGAACTGTTCATATTGACACCTGAACATTTTTTAATTGGCCAGCCTCTAAACGCTATTCCAGAGCCGGATTACTCCAGTCACAAGGTATCTTTAACACAAAGATGGAGACATTATCAACAACTAGTTAAACAATTCTGGGATAAATGGTCCAAGGACTATATAAATTAGCTTCAGCACAGACCAAAATGGTGCACAACGCAATCAAATTTAAAAACTGGGGATATCGTGCTCATAAAAAACGAAAATATGCCACCAACCTGTTGGCCATTAGGCATAATCGAACGAACATATCCAGGAAAAGACGGCCTGGTACGAGTTGTCCAAATTCGAACACTTAATAGCACATTGCAGCGGCCTATAGCGAAAGTATGTCGATTGCCTATAGAAGCTTCCGCCCAACAGAGTGGCAGTAAACTGAGCTGACGACTACACAGATGTCGTCACATTTATGTTCTTTGTCAGTCGTGTCGTCTTGTAAATGTCCTGTTCACTAGTTATCAAGTTATTTATTCAGTACATTTTCAGATGTCGCCCAATTTTGAAAATCAAGATGCAGATGTATTATGCATCCTCGAAGACATTCGTTTCTCTCCACCTAGGAGTCCAATGGCAGACGTGTTTGTAGAACCTGGCTGTGATGTATTAACTGGTCTACCCAAAAAAGACGCTCAGTCCGAAAAACAGAAGGGATCCCGGCAGCAACCAGCAACTACGTATATCACTACTCCACATACGAAGGCTACACCATCTGAACCAGCAGCCATCAATGGAAGACAGCTAGAGTCACTGGATCGCCTGAAATATACCACAAACATTGATGAATTACAAATGCGTGCTGAAAACTCCCACCAGCGGTTTTTAACCAAAGAAAAGGTCGATATTTATTTGCAACGACATGTGTTGGCACGAATTGACTTTGATGCCATTAGAAGAAGAAAACGCAAAACCAAAACGATTAATCTTCCTGATCGGTATCAAGTCTTTCTACACGTGGGATCCGATGGCAAAATTACGTTCAATCGCTATCACAAACGAGGAATATCAAAAATAAGAGCTCGGTTGAATGCAAGCATTCAACGGGGGGGGGGGGGGGGGGGGAGTTTAACCAATCTATGAAATATTAATAGTAGAATAAAAATTCTACTGAAAACTAAGTTCCAGTCGGGCAATTCAGGTAAAATTCGTATCAATTTCACCTGTTGACAGCTGCCGCGAACAGAACAAAAATGCAAGAAAATTTGCGAAATTCATATTGCTATGTTGTAAAAACAATATAAAATTACCTTGCTAGAACTTGTAAGCAAAATTTAATATATGTGCACACCTGAATTCTAAGATTAAGCACATAAAAAAACAAAGGAAAATATCGCACCTGGTACAGGTTAGGATATTTATACTCGGAAAAAATCAGGGGTTGGACACACAAACACATAAATTCAATACACAAGCACTATTATTTGGCATTATTCAACACTTACCTGTAATGAAAGCACAAAGGACCACTAAAAAACACTCGCGAAAACTTTGACGGCGCGAAACGAATACAAACCGCGGAACTGTCACCTTCATATATTGTCAACATATGACATATGAAATCGGGGTGTTTTTCAAAGAGGAATACAGTGGCAGCGCTTAAAAGGTGTGAAAATATCTTCTTGAAAAGATATTTAAGATTTTTAGTTTTCTCATAAGCATAATGAGAAAGAAAGAGATAGCTAGGGGGAACGAGATAAATAAAAAATTGCGTTCCACACTTAAATTATTGAAAATGGATGCCAAATTTTAATCAGCGCCATGTTAAGGCATAATTTAAACTTTTTGCCAGCATTTGTAAGAAATAATAAAGAATAAGAATTTTTCATTGGAAGATAATAAAATGAAAAATTCCGCATCGAATGAAAATAATAGAAATGAACGAAAATTTATTTTCTTGGAGAAATTTACATTATGGTTGTAGGTTCCACAGAAAAATGGCGGTTCAGGCTCTATATAAAGAGGTGCAGTGTCATGGATCACTCTCTTGCGTTTTCAAAAGTCACAGAGTTAACATCATACGAAGTACAGTGCATAATATTTTTTTTTTTTTTGTGAATATTCTAATTGTGCAACTTGGTTTGCTACCATCCAATAAGGTTTGTGCAAGCCCATATGCAATTAGGTGGAGGACATTTTAATTGTGTAGAAAAATATTGGTGATAGCTTTAATCAACAGTGTGAAATTTTGTTTGAAGTTTTTTGGTATTTTAATTTTTGTAGTATTTGAAGTATGAATAAATAGAATATCACATTAAGAATATAATACGATCCAATTAAAGTAAAAATATAGTAGTAAATTTTCAATGTACAATTAGTTCATGTCAGCTGTCCCTCATCTTCCCGTCTCGAGTTAGCTTGGACGAATCTGCGAACTAATTTTGCTAAGTGAATAAATTTGTATAATTAGTATCTGGATATATAAGATAATTTTGAATTAAGATTAAAGTGCATAGAAGCGTGAGAAAAACTATGAATAAATCGAATGTGAACTTACTTTGATTTGTTCTGAATTTAACTTTCCGCTTCACTAACAGTAACCACCCCACAGTTACATTTTTTGGTAATTCCATTCAGGAATTCCCTGTTAACGTAACAGCTTATATTTCCGATAATACTGCACTTATCCCTTAATCCAAAATTTTCAGCTTGGTTGATTAGTAGTTCCTCAAATTCTAAGTACACTTGCTTTTTATTTTTTGTTGTTGATCTAATAAAGATATGGTTGTATTCAATGGGGGTTGTTTTTGGAAGTGCAATTATGTAAAGGAGAATTGACTCTTTTACTACCATAATAGGCTCTGCGTATTCGATGGCCTCTATTTCATTCCCATATGGGAGAGTCTCAACTTGGACTATAAGGTGATTTATTTCTTCTTTATCCAACAAATTTGTGTTTACGATTCCTTTTTTAGCCAAATGTTCCGCTAGTACTATTTCGTCAACTTCATTTTTTAGAATGGTCAATCGGTTAAAGAGTACTTGTGCGTGTTTATCAGTATTCTGATTATCCAGTTCGTCTACGATTTTGTTGTACTGATGTATCGTTTGGGTTGTAGATTCCATTAATTTGTTATTGATCTTGTATTGCTGGTTGTTATTTGAGATTATGTCATTTTGGCTTTTAATGATTGTATCCCAATCGGTGGCATCGGGTGAACCTGCTACCATTTCCACGCAGATCCTATCCAATTGATAGATCTCTTTTTCTTTGGTGGTACTCCCTTTAGCTTATGGATTAACTGCTGTATATGTTTTATTTGATGGTCTAGCTGCGGTTTGAGGATGTCAGTTTTTCTGATGTTTTTCATGCCTGATATTGTCATACCGAGGACTTCCTCGTAGTTAGTTAAGTTGATCATGTGTACCACTTTAATACTGCCGCTTATTATTCGTCCATTCCCTTGTTTGATTGTTGCAATTGGACCCAGATATTCGAAGACGTTTGCCGATGAGGCAAATCCTGCCCATATTAATCTGAAATGAGAAGGAATGTTCTATTGGTTTATGTTTTTTATCTGAGACTTGTGTACGCGTCTTCCGCTAACTGTAGTAACGGTGACTTTATTATCTTTAGCAACAATTTCGTCCTTAAATAATGGCTTATGTTTGCCCTGAATTTGTTTTATAGCTACGTATATAGTCTGTCCTGGATTGTAAGTTATTGGTTTTTGTCTTTTTGGGTTTTCATTATTCAACTTAGCTCTTTGTTTTTTCTTTATTCGTTCTTTTAAATCCTCACTGACTTTGGTCCTGAAATCCAGCAAGTTTTGGTAATTTATTCGTTGTAATCTACCGAAGAATATGTCACTTGGTTTCATTTTGGTTACGGAGTGTATTGTATTATTGTACCGATTCACGGAAATGTTCATAATTTCCATTAGAGTTAGGTCTGGGTATTCTCTTCGTAAGCATCCTGCAATTTCAATTATGGTGGAATGAACTCTTTCTACTGTACCATTTACCTCTCTTTTCTGATACGGTGTCCTGTACAATTCGATACCCAATGTCCTGATATAGTTGGATATGGTTGGGCTGATAAAGATCTTCTCATTGTCTATTACCAAGATTCTAGGCACAGTGAAGAAGTGTAGAACTTTAGTCAGTTTATCCCTTAAGTGTATCACTGAATTGTTCTTTATTCGGAAGAATTTTGCGAACTTTGAAAATTTGTCAACACATGATATGAACTTCTGTTCTTGGAATTCAATGATGTTCCGAAGGATAGGATGAAACAGGTGTTTCTTGTAGCTCTGTTTTATTGGGATGCCGGTCGTATTTATTGGAATTGCAGATGTTGCAGGATTTAATGTATTTTTTATTTCCATTGCCATGTGTGGGAAGTAGTACTTTTCTAAGATTTGACTTTTATTTTCCTCGTGATTCCTATGGGTTCTTCTATGTTCCTTTTCAATAATTTGAAGTTGATTTTCAGGATTGGCGATGTCTTGGACAATTCTTTGCGTCATGCGAATTCTAAACTTGCTGAAATGTTCCTTATATACCTCCTGGATTGTTTGAATAAATTGCTCTGGAATTTTTAAACCATTGAGAACGTTTGGATTAAGTTTTTGTTTTAATGTATTTGTCAGGGTTGCCTCGGTTACTTCCTGGAGTTTTATATAATGTCGACGGTAACCTGCGTGCGGTTCCTCGAAGATGTACATATTCTTTCCCTGTTCTATAATAAGTTTGTTTTTAAAGACATTTATTGGAGCTTCATAAAATGGAATAAGGTCGGTACTGTCCTCCTCTGCGCTATGTGTAGCTTGAGAAGAAGATGATGTAAGAATATTGGCTTCTAATTTCAATCTTGAGAGTGCATCTGCGACATGGTTTGTCTTGCCAGGTTTGTAAATGAGTTCGTAGTTGTACTCTTCAATTCTTGCCTTCCAACTTTTTAATTTTGCGTTAGTGTTTCTATTGCTGAGACTAAAGGTCAAGGGTTGATGATCAGTTAGAATTTTTATCTTTCTTGCTCCGTATAGGTAATTTCTGAGGTTGTCCAATGCCCAAACTATTGCTAAAATCTCCTTCTCATTCGTTACAAAGTTTTCTTCTATGTTATTAAGCGTTCTAGATATGTACGTGATAGGTCTGTCTTTTCCAATTTCTCCCTGCGAGAGCACTGCTCCGATCGCATGGTCCGAAGCGTCAGTTGTCAGTATAAATGACTTATCGAAGTCTGGAAAAGCAAGTATTTCAGGGGATGCGAGGAGTTCCTTTAAATCGTTGAATTACTTCAATTCCTTTTCACCTAAGTGAACTTTCACTTTCCTTGAATGATTGGATTTAATCTGTCCATGTTCTCTCCTTGTGAGATTCGTTAGAGGCTTCGCAATTTTAGCAAAATCTCTAATGAAGCGTCTGTAATAAGATGTTAAGCCAATAAAACTCTTCAAATCTTTTAAATTGTCTGTTGGTCTAATTCTTCTAATTGCCAATACCTTCTTTTCATCAGGTTTTATTCCTTCGCTTGTCATCATGAACCCCAGAAACTCTGTTTCGGTTTTTAAGAATTCTGTTTTGTCCAGATTTATGCGCAAATTAGCTTCCTCCAACTTGGAGAATATCTTTTCAATACTTTCCAAGTGTTCTGCTTCAGTTCTTCCAAATATTATGTCGTCGATATAGACATAACATATTTTTCCAATATACTCCTTCAAGACGTCGTCTATCATCCTCTGAAAGATTGCCGGGGCATTCTTGAGTCCAAAGGGTAATCTGGTGAATTCGTATTTTCCGTTCATAGTTGAAATGCTGTTTTCCGGATATCTTTATCCTTCATCTTGATTTGGTGAAACCCTGATGTTAAATCTATAGTTGTGAAGAATTTTGAATTTCCTAAACTAGCTATTGTACTTGATATATCGGGAATGGGGTAAGTCTTTTAAAGGCAATTACCATCCTGTACTTCTTAATTCCTGATGCGTCTAACTTTTTCTCGACAATGGGCGAATTATATGGGCTCTTCGAAGGTCTTATTATTCCGCCCTTCAGTAGCTTAGAAATCTGATTTTCTACTTCCTCTCGAAAATTATCGGGATAAGGGTATGATTTTGTGTAAATTGGCTCCTCTGTTGTTGTTTTAATTTCGGCCCTCACACTCGTATGAACTATTTCTTGGGTCCCAACAATATGTTATGTTTGCTTAATATCTCGTGTAGTTTTACCTTTGTTTCTGTCTTTATATGATGGTCTCTGATTTCTATATTGTTTACGTGGATAGATCGCTTCTCTTTCAAAGGAATTATAATGTTTGGTTTAATTTTCAATAGGCTATTTTTCCTATCTATTATTGCTTCTAATTCCTTGAGAGTATCGTCACCGATGATTCCGTCGAATGATTTTAATCCGGGTAGGACGAAGAAATTTATAGAGGCGTTGTTTCCGATACTAGCAAAAAAAAATTCCTGAAATTTTGTCGGTTATTTCTATCACTCCACCGGCAGATTGTATTTTAAATGTAGTTTCTGTGGGTTGTTTATTTGTAGCCAATTCGGGTCTTATGAAGTTTTTGTTAGCACCTGTGTCGATTAGAAATTTAAGAATTTTGCCATTTCTTGTCTTGTATTCTAAGTATGGTATGCTAGAGAGGCACCCATCATAAAATTGAACTCGAGATTTTCCTCATCTTTCAGTTCCAGATTCTCTTCACCATTTTCTTCTTCGTAAGCTTGAATGTATTCTTCATAAGAGGGTTCCTCTTCTGTTTGCAATATGTTTACTCTTTGTTGTTTATGCGGATGGTTGTCAGAACTGGGGTATCTTTTGTACGGAAAATTATTACTGTAACCTGGTCGATTCATATAATTATTATTATTATTATTATTATAATTAATCGACTTCCATCGGAATTGGATGCTTTGGTTGAGTCGGCCTTGGAGGAGGTTGCATGCGTTTCTCGTCTTGGATGTGGTATGCTTCGATCCTTTGATTAATTGGCAGAGATTTTGTGCTTGCTCTTGGTTGAAATCTTGAAGTTGGTTGTCTATAATCACGAGAAAGGAAGTGATTTATAGGCGCGGTCACTGTATTATTCAAGTTAGGTTTGCGTATGGCTACGTTTCGGAAGTTTAAATTTTGAATTTCCAGACAAGAGGTGTATGCTTCTGGGAGTGTTTGTGGTCTTTGTATTATCAACATTTTTCAGAGATCACCATTCAATCCTCTAATAAACACATCGAGTGATCTGTTCCTATAAGTTTCTATTAATACATTCATTGTCTCTTGCGTATAATCCTCTGTTTTTGTTTTATTCATTATTAAAGAAAATTGATGGTTAACATTTGCATAGAATTCGTCGAGGCTCATACTCCCTTGAGCCAGAAGATTTAGCTGGTGTTCTAAGGTGCGAATGTCCCTTTTATCTGCATAGTGGAGTGACAAGCAATTTTTGATGGAATACCAGTCGTCACAAAATATATTATAAGAAATGAGCGCTGAATCCGCTGGACCTCTTATTTTCTGTCGAATGCTTTGCAAAATCGCGCGGTATATAGGCTTGTTTCGTACTACTTCGTGATCTTGCAAGATGTTTTCCACATTATGTATCCAAGAGATGTACTGGACAGGATTTCCGTCAAATGTTTGTAATTCCCTCATACAATCAGGTAATTTCCAGATTTCCTTCAATTCTTCCTCGTTTCTCGGAGTTCGTAGTGGTATTTCCTGTTGCTGACTTGAGGCTATCACTGCGTTTGATTTTGCTTGTTCCAATGCTTGGAGTCTGCGGTCAACATCTTTAGTTAACTCTATTTGAGAATTGACTGCTGCGGTCAGTGGCTCCATTGCTTTGAGTCTACGATCGATATCTTTGGTTAATTTCAATAAATACGATTCTTGTTTGGTATTTTTCAATGAAGAGAGAAAAGGAAGGGGTTTATTCACTTTTAACCGATTTGTTTCCACCTACACTTTTCCTTTTAATTCTTGAACTCTTGATTTTGTTTTAAATAATTTTAATTCACTTCATTTCTTTTTTAAAAAATGAGAAAAAAAACCCTAGAATTTTTTATATTTAGCCTCTTCAATTTTCAATACTAAATCTAGGCACTTCTGAATATCTTAATTAGCTTCCACTCAGTAGAATAATTTTTATCGTCACTTTCTAGTTTATTTATTTCTTCAGAAAAAAAATATATTTTCGTTTAAATTTACTTACATTAAAAAGAAGACTTTCATTGCGTGGGTGCACACGTCTTAATTTTCCCAATGACGAGAATAAATGGAACCTTTCGGGTGTTGATTGAAAGAGTCGAATGCGTTCCCTTTTGGCTTGCTGCTTTAAAATTGCCTGCTACCTACTCGTGGTAATTGACTCACACCGTTGCTGCAGAAAAGATGCTGGAGAAGACGTATAGTTCCCTTTTAGACACTACGTTGAAAATTGTTAGCGGCCTACTCGTGGTACGACCTTTCGTCACAGGCACTTCAAATAGAAAAAGGAAATTATTATTATTTTTGAACTATGTTTCACTGCTAATTGTTGTTGAACGAAGATTCTTTGTTCGATTACGTATAATAATTCCCGGACAAAATATAATTTGAACTATTTCACTTTATATGTAGCAACGGTCCCTGCTCGGGCGCCAGTTAACAAAATTTTAAGTCGTTATGTGAAAAATAAAAAACATCCGATTCGGTTAACTCTCAATTTATTCTAAAAGCTTTGTTACAATATTTTAAGAAGCATTCGATAAGCGAATGCAGAAAATTGCTTACACGAAATATTTAGTAAAAATGCAAAAATACCAAAAAGCTTATTTCTGCTAAATAGTAATTTGATGATTTTGTTGACAGGAAATGAACACGGCGCGTGTCGTGGGGGCATAGGCAGCTGACCTGTTTACTTATAGCACTATTTTTAAATAGAATATCTTTCACTTTTCGCAAGTTTTAAATTACATTAAAATTGTTGCAAATTAGACAAACTTCGTTCGACAGCTAAACATTGATTTTTTTTTTTTATATTATTAAGCCAAGCTCAGGGGATACCCTATGATGCAAAGCACAGCATGGCAGGAAGGAGATAGGGAAAGGATTAGGGGATATGAGGAGAATGGCGGAGGTGCCGATGTATGTCACCCTTAAACTTCCGCAGATTGTATGCCGGTGGAAAAACAGAAGATGGTAAGCTGTTCCACATTCGCACTGTTCGGGATAAAAAAGCATCACGGAATTTTACTGTACGGCCGAAAGTAATTTGAAGCGTTAAGGGATGTGCGCGGTTTGCAGCGCGAGTATTGCGTGCAGGAATCATTCTACAAGGGATTAGACTAGACATTTCATCAGAACATTGACCATGCATATCGCGATAAAGGAGCGAAAGGCATCCAACATTGCGGCGGTGCTCGAGTGAGTCGATATGACAAGTTATTGCCAAATCGCCAATGAGCTTGAAGGCTCTCTTTTGGACAATATCTAATGAAGCTAAGGCTGTGCGACCAGCCCCGGCCCATATATGGGAGTTGTATTCCATTCTAGGTCTAATGTAGGACTTGTAGAGGAGCGCTAGATTTGACGGGCTGAAATATTTCTTACACCTTTTCAGAAATCCAAGACATTTCGATGCTTCTTTGGCAACAGAGAAGATGTGATCTGTCCAGTTTAACTTACTAGAAATATTAATGCCAAGAATGCTTAGTGACGGTGAATCAGAAATTAATGCTCCATCAAAAGAAACGGGTGTGGTTAAGTTATGATCTTGTTTTAATGAGATGAGACAGCTTTGGCTCTTTATTCAATATAATGCTGACCTACTTCACGGGACCGTGAAAAAATCCACGCTCATACACACGAGTTTTACAGGTATCAACACTTCATGTTGTCTCTATATTCTAAGGATCTGCCATATCGAATATGTCAAGAAAATTGCTGGCCACTGCCGTCAATAAGTAAGTGTTTCTTATTTGTTTTGAATATTATTTATTTATTGATGTTCTGTTTTGTTTTCCTTTTTAGATAAACAAATAGATAAACTCGGCGCTGTACTTGGATTGGAATTCCTTTTAATGAGTTCAGTTTGTTTTCTAGTTAAAGTCCCATTTACCATTTATTTATTTATTCTTTTTTATAGTTTCTTTTTAGATTTCAATACGGGATGAGGCTGGTCATCGGGGGAGGAATTTTTTAATTATTGTTGCCATATCGTGGGAAAATTGTGAGTTTTAATTATTTATAAGTTTTTTTGAGTTTTTAATTTAAAGGTTGTTCCGCAACGGAACACTATTCTAATCCTTCATATATACTTCCAGAAAGCAAATATTAGTATGTAACAGCTTATCATCCTATACCTAGGATAACATCTCAACATGCCTGCACTCATATGTATAGATATCTATGGTGCCAAGTAACAAGTAAATGTAATTAGTTTTCACGAAGCAAACTTATCCTTTGTGTTTAAAAGTTTTGTAATCCATATGTAAAGTTTAGGCTGCCTGCCAAAACAGGAAACTATTTTAGATTCAGTTCAGCAACACCAAACATTACCTACTCAAGGATCCTATTGACAAACTTGTGTCACATTATTTTGTTGTAATAGAAAAAAATTGATACAAAACATATGTCCAGATTTAGAACATCCCATAGATCCAAAGTAAAACAAGGGTAAAGTACATATTATGTACTCTTATGTATGAATATATGTTTGCATACACATGTACGTATGTATGTACCACAAAAGCTTTCCTTCGTATAAAATTTCCTGAATTTATGTATGTTCGTAGTTGGTTCTAGGGTAAATGTTCACAGACTGGAAAAAAGACGTTTCTTAGGATACAATTCTATCATTAATTTGGGTCCGTTTTGACAATGGCAGCAATTTTCAAATTAACACATATACATACCTAGATACATATGTACCAGGGCAAACATAAGGACTAAGTAACTTTGTTCTATACGGAAATTATTCAGGAAATAAGTAAAAGCTGTGTTGACAGCTAAAGGACTTTGTTTTCATAAACAATGGAGAGCACGTATATGCTAGTAGGTGTAATATCTGTACAGAGGTATTCGGTCAAATTTCAAGGCAATTTAAATTTATGTTTTAGGTAAATCCTTCCATTCAAACCACGACTATTTAGCTGACTAAGAAATATTTATTTGCAGTAGTGTTGTTAATCCTGGAAGAGGCGAGTCAGCAAAAGATGTTAATGACCATGTCATATTTCAAGTAATGAGAATTTCGACCAATTTAGGGTGATACCAATACCTATTTGTATCAACAACTCATTCATCACAATAGAAACATATTCTGCTTACTTGGCCCTAATTCCACATCGATTACTACCACCTAAAAAAGCACGACCTGTACTCATGCATCCCGTTATCTTTCAGCTAATTACAGCTGGTGCAGTGGTGTATGTACCGCTTCCACCCCATCAAATAACAGCCAGGGTTTAAAATCTTGACTGCAATTTCTACGTGAAATAAAAGAATTTCACATTATTTGTGAGCCGACGTGATTTAAGTGTAACACTTGAATGACAGTTAACATATCAACCATCATTTCTGAGATGTCGGCTTGCTACAACCTATAAGAATTTCACATTCTACAGGAACAAACATGTCCAAGGGTACGTGTTGAGGCAAACTTTTTTGTTTCCCTGTTGATAATTGGTAGGTTGAAGTGTTTCACCTCATCCTCGGTGTTGTATATTCGTATATCGTATTTCTGTCTACGTGGTTATTTATTTTTCAAATTTCTTTCAGTCTCAAGTGCTCTAATTTTAAAGGCAGAAATGCAACTAAGCATTCCCTTACCTTACCTACTACTGTGGTACCATTTCTTTTTTTTTCCTCGACAAAAGAAAATTCACGGCTACCGCCTTTCTGCAGCTAACGGAAGTTCAATATATATACGGACAACAGTTATTGAAAGTCGATTTAGGTCTCCGGAGAAATTTCACACATCCGTTTACAGTAGCAAACATTAATCGACCAATAATTGGCGCAGATTTTTTAACAAAATTTAATCTCATGGTGGACCTTAAAAATAAAAAAACTAGTAGACGGAATAACCAACTAAACGCAGATGGGAAAACACTAAAAGTAGATCCACCCAAACCCAAAATTTTTAAAATATCAAATGAATTTGGTGAACTAATTGACCAGTTGCCACACCTAACTTCACCGCCCATATATTTGAATTTTTGCGGATGCCATTTGCGCTCCGACATGCAGCCCAGACCTTACAAAGGTTTATGGACGAAGTACTACGTGGTTTAGACTTCGCCTATGCATACCTAGACGACATTTTAATAGCAAGCCACAATGAAGAGGAACATAAAGATCATTTGAAACAAGTCTTTCAATGACTAACAGAATACGATCTTAAGATAAAATCCTCGAAATTTCGGTGCAAGAACGTTGATATTCTTAGGACATCTAATTACAGTCCAAGGAATTCTTTCATGTAAGGATCGGGTAGACAGTATCCTATCTTTATCAACACCAAACTCAATGAAACAGACTCAGCAATTTCTGGGTATGATTGATTTCTATAATCGTTTTTTACCCAAACTAGCAGAAATATTAGCACCGGTATATGCACATCTAACGAATTTAATTAAAAAGAAAAAAAATAATAGATATTTTACGTGGCCAACGGAATGTAACAGTGCATTCGCTAAGGCTGAATCTACTCTGACTTCAGCAACGTTACTGGCCCACCCGTCCAATAACAATAATTTTAGCATTAGAGCAGATAGTTCCAATGTGCCCATTGGAGCAGTCCTACAACAATTTGACACCGTAGAGCAATGCTGGTTTCCATTAGCATTTTTCGCAAAAAAGCTCCAGTCGGCGGAAACACGATAATCTGCATTTGACAGAGAATTATTAGCTATATACCTTTCCATAAAATGTTTTCGTCATCTTAATGAAGGTCGTAATTTGACTATCTTAACAGATCACAAGCCACTTACAACGGCTTTAACTTCAAAAACTGAACGAAGTCCTAGGCAAACGACGCATCTCGAATTCATATCGCAGTTTACTGACGATATCCAGCATATTTCTGTGGTAACAGATTATTTATCACGCTCAAATAACACTGCTACAATTACATTTACGTGTATAGACTTACAACAATTAGCTAAACAACAGGGAACAGACGCAGAAGTTAAACTATTAAAAGGTATTAAAAATAAAAGTAACTGGAAACTTGAGCAAATCATCACCAACGACAATTTAGGAATTTGGTGCGAAACATCACTGGGTAAAAATTTTCCCTACATTCCCTCGGAGATGAGAAAAACCATTTTTCACAAACTGCATAACCTGTCACACCCTGGAGTAAGAGCTAGTCGAAAACTCATTGCCTCGGGATACTTCTTGCCAGGTAATGAACATCGACACAGGATATTGTGCAAAGACTTACACAAATTGCCAAAAATCAAAAATTTATCGACACACAAAAACACCCCTCCAAAAATGCAAAAGCCCCTCACAAAGATTCGACCATATACACATGGATTTTGTCGGACCGCTGACCCAATCCCGAAATATAATGTATATACTGACTATCGTAGATCGTTTCACTAGATGTCCAGAGGCATATGCTGTTAAGGACAATACAGCAAGCATAGTCGCCAAAATATTCATAAATGAATACATTTCAGATTCGGACGTCTTCGAATAGTTCTACTGACCAGGGCACACAACTTGAGTCACGCCTATTTACTGAACTAACTCAAATCTTAAGTATGCACAAAATACATACGACAGCATACCAGATACCACCCCAGAAGCAATGTTATGGTTGAGCGCATGCACAGGCAACTCAAAGATTCCCTTAGAGCGCGCACAAACATGGAACGCTGGAGCGAAGAACTTCCTTGGGTACTCTTAGGAATGAGAGCTACTGTTAAAGAGAATCTTAAATGCTCACCAGTGGATCTATTATACGGGCAAGCTTTACGCGTTCCTAATGAGCTATTCATTAACCCAACAAGCAAAAACAAAGTAACACAGACCGAACCAGTCAACACCCTTCGAAAACGAATGCAAAGCATGCAACCAACGGGTTCTCGATTTCCTTCACAAAGAGACGTCTTCGTTCGTACCCCCACTTAGACAAAGTGGCACTACTGATACTTAATATAATTAAAAAGCAAATTGTGAATTTATGTTATTTTTTATAATTGAACTGATAATAATAAATAGTCAGTAACTATAATTAAACGGCAACGGGTTTTAATTACAACCCCTAAAGTATTTTTTGGTACGTCGTCGTAAGGACGACTACAAGGCGTCTCATATTGCGTCTCAGTGGGGGAAGGTGTGGCGAAACACCGAGTTCGGTGAGTGTATTTTTAAATCCAATTCAGTGCGGTCGAGTTTTGATATAGAAGAATTTTTAACCTAACAAATAATAATTAGCAATTGTTTTTTGGACTTTAACTCTATAAATAAACTTTCAGATTGTTTTATTAAAGTTTCCGTTTCTTTCTTGATACCCGAAGTGCACTCCACAACATGTAATTTCTCTAATAAATTCCAAAATGTTCATAAGTGGATCAAAAATACATAGCTCAAAAGTGCTCATTAAAATTAACATATTCCACGACGGTTTTAATAAGAACAAGTCTTTAGACACTTTGTTTATCTCAAGAGCCCTTATTACCGTAGCCCAATGCTTGTAAGACTCAAAAGATAGAAAAAGGGTGACAGGCAGTAGTTAATCCAGCTAAGGGGCGGGGGGCGGGCATGTGCTCAACAAAAAAAATCACAATAGATAGTCTGAATGTTTCTACAGCACTTTTTGTAAAAAACATAAAAATTTCTGGAAACGTTCAATTTTAAGCAGAGCTTAATCGGATCAAAGCGGTGGGAGATTTGTTTTAATTGAAAACAGCTGCCAAACTTTCGTTGATAAGTCTTCGATGTAAAGACGGCTCGTTAGAATATTATCGGTGGTTCAAAGCCAATATTTAAAGAAATAATTAGAACTCATAATTGGAGAAATTCAAAGAAACTAAACAACACCAAACAAATAATTGTATATTGTTGTATTTAGTTATTACATTTAAAGCAAGACATTTATTTTGGAAAAAAAAAGTTTTATTATTTCGTAAAATGCAATAGTAGAATATTTAGCTAAAATGTTAAATAAAAAAAATCTAAATGCTGATTGGGAGATTCTCAATCAGTAACTTAGAGAAATAGATTGGTCGGTCTGTTTTTCTCCGAGAGATGTTGATAAATACACATTACAACTTAGTGACATACTTAGTCTTGGCATGCATGAATACATTCCTTATTCTTACAGCAGGTCTCAACAAGAGTAAAACCGCTCTTGGTTTAACGATAAGTTCAACCAAGTAATAAAAGCGAAAGAGTCTGCTTTTCGCGCCTATCAACTGCATCCATGTCCAGAACTGAAACAAGTCTACAAGACCGCACGGAGCACCTGCAAGTCCATTATCAAGAGAGAACAATTTCTTTTTCACCAGAGTGTGAGACAAAGAGTCTTGGCAAGCCGCAAAGGCAGCAAAGATTTCTGTTCTCTGGTCAAAACCATCAGGAACAACTTCAGCAGTTCTTATATACCTTCACTACTTATTAATGGTGAAGTAGTTGTTGACTCCATGGATCAAGCTAATATTTTGACTGGTAGATTCGCTTCAAATTATCTATGTAAGAGCCAAAACACATCCGCAAAGCCATAGTCCTGATAATTTTTCACCCCTGTTAATTAAAAGATTTGCCTTATCGTTGATCAATGATTGCCTTTATGGCTTCCGGACTGGACGCTCCTGGACTTTGCTGACTTTTCTTACGGAACATTCGAACCGTAGTCTTCATAATTTTGGTGAATACAAAATCGTTCCTCAAGATATTTAAAAGGTCTTTAATAGAGTTTGGCTTCCAGCCCTTTTAGTTAAACTTAAAGCACTTGGTCTCTCCCCTCCTCTATTATAGATTGAAAGCTTTTTACCTGATCGCATAATACCGGTTGTACTAGATGGGTTTTCACCAGAACCTCACCCTATAAATGCCGATATGCCCCAGGAGTCTGTTATCTTTCCATTTATCTTCTTAATTGTTATTAAAGATCTACTTCCCCTTACTTTTAATCCCATCCATAGTTTCGTCTATGACAGTACTCTAGATTTCGCTTACTCCTTTGACACTCTTGGGGACTCCAGAGAGAATCCCACATCTGTTAAATGAGATTGCATGAAAGAAGCATCGAAATGTCTTGGATTTTTGAGAAGGTATAAGAAATATTTCAGCCCATAGAATTTAGCGTTCTTCTATAAGTCCTACACCAGACCTGTAATTTAATACAATTTCCATATCTGCGCCAGGGCTAATCGCACAGTCTTACCTTCATTGCATATAGTCCAAAAAAGAGCCTTCAAGTTTACTGACAACGTGGCAATGACTTGTAATATCGACTCACTCGAACACCGCCGCACTCCTTTATCGCTACATACATCAATGTACCGATGAAATATCTACTCTGTACTCGCAGTACTCGCGCTGCAAACCGTGCACATCATTTTACCCTTCAAACCACTTTCGACCGTACAATAAAATTCCGTGATGCTTTTTATCCCGAACTGTGCGAATATTGAATATTCTACTTTCTATTCTTCGTTCTTTCCTCCGGCATACAATTAGCAGAAGTTTAACGGTGACATACATCAGTACCTCCACCACTTTCCCCACATTTCCTAATTCCTTTCCTTATCACATTCTTGTCATGCTGTGCTTTGCATCATAAGGTATCCCCTGATTTTGCCTGAATAATATAAAAAAAAATTAATCTTTCTTGACTTTAGTAGAGGTAAAGTACGTAGCGCTTTAATTCCTGTATTTTGCAAAGTTACAATTTATGGTGAATTTGAATAAAATGAGTTTCCCTATTTTTACTAACTAAAATGGATGATTTAGAAGTTATACACTTCCATTATTTAAAAACCGAAATAAAATAAATAATTTAAAATCTCGTTTGACTTTCGCGAGTGGCAAAAGTTGAACGTTGAGCAACTTTCTTCGTTCCGAGTGGTTGCAACTCACTTATCTGTTCGACAGGTATCTCTAAAATGATAACTGTTCAGTCCACATATATAATCCCGCGATGAGTCCTTGGTTCATCCCCAGATATATACCTAAAAAGATAAAAAAACAAAACACAAAGAATCTTATCTTAAAATAATTTAAACAAAAAATACTTATCTAAGGCTAGGGAACTTCCCCCCTTCAATTCAACGCCGTCCTAAAACTTCCTCTACTATTTTTTCACCTGAAAATAAACGAAAACTCTTATAAATATATAATAAATAGAATAAATATTACAAACTTACCATTTCTCGAACAAATCCTACTTCCCTCCGATTATTTACATTGACATGTCAAAATGTCAACACATCACATCAGATGTTCTCGCCTTCACCGCAGTCAGAGTTCAGTGCAGCGTTAATGGTCCCACAATGAAAACAATGAAAATTGAAAACGAACGTTGCCAAGGCAACCCATCATGAAACCAAAACGTAGCGGTTCGCTGCGGCTATAAAAAGACGACGAGCTGCAGCAGAAGCACCCATTCCCAATTCAGAATTTGATCTGAAAACATCTGATTTTCCACATTATCTAAACCAAATCTTGTTTCCATCCCACACCTAAGTAGGAATTTACTCCTACTGCAGAAATTTAATTCTGCTATTTCCATCCCACACCTAAGTAGGAATTTACTCCTACTGCAGAAATTTAATTCTGCTAATTCCATCCCACACCTGAGTAGGAATTTACTCCTACTGCAGAAATTTAATTCTGCTTATTTTTTCATTTCCCACCTGAGTAGGAATTTACTCCTACTGCAGAAATTTACTTCTGCATTAATCTCTATCAGACATCTCAGTAGGAATTTACTCCTACGTATTTCATCTAAGCAGGAATCTACTCTTGCTGCAGAAATTTACTTCTGCCATTATAACTATTTTTGCATTACTGCTACCGTGCTTATACGTGTAGCACAAAACTTCGATTGTATTAATAGTGGATTTTCTCTCTCTTTTTTCTGAAATAAGGGGAGCAAATCTTTCTGGCAGTATTGTTTTGAAATTAATGAATTTATGTTGAATTGTTAGCTTAAGATAGTATAAGTTTTTGAATTCTTAGAAGTATAGTAGTAAGTTAGGTTAGTTATAAGAAAATTGAATTTGTGATAATAGTTTGTAAGCAATATATCGAATTAAAATTTTTATATTTGAATTTATAAAGGTTGAGTTATCCTTCCACAACCAGCACCCTCCTTTAGCTTGCGCACAGATCTCACAATAACTTTTGTGCATTTGACGTTTGCGAGTGGTAGCGAGTGTCTTCGAACGTTTGATCTGTTTCCAGCTAATACCGTTTTTAAACCAAAGTTGCCCCCCCCCTCACAAGAATCCTGGATCCGCCCCTGTCACAGCGACAATTATGAGAGTTATATGATATACATATTTGCAACTGAGTGTACTTTTCACGTTTTTGCATTGACATTTAATTTCAAATTAAACGGAATATGTACTAGAATTACACTGAACTCAGTTTAAAATTCGTCTTTAATTTACTACAGTTTTCGGTCAGCATGCATACAAGGTGTTTCCGCTTAGGAGGTGAGAGTGCTCACAAAAAATTGTATGGCACGGGGGCATTTAGGAAAAAACTAGTTTGCCACAAAATACCCTGTATCTTTAAAAGTACAGGGCGTACGGTACCCCTCTCAGGAGTTACGGGGGTCTAATCAAAAAAATCGGATTTTTTTACTTTGACCTTTATTTTTTCTGCAAAACAATCGTTAACATAACCCTTTTTTTAAAACTGTAAACTGTAGACTCTGCTCTTTAATTTCACCTATCATACTCTATATACTATCTGCAGCCGTTAAAAACTTATTAGCTCAAAATCTTTTCTGAAACTTTAACTCCTAAACGGTGGATATGCCCCCCCCCCTCACCCTTCAATTTTTTTTTTCCTAGGTGAATACTATCACCTCTTGTCTCCTAGGCGGAGACAGCCTGTACATATATAACCATTAACCAGCGACTCAAAATTATTCTGAATGGTAAATGTTTGGGTAAAGAAGATTACAAACATAAAATTACGGTTTAGTAAAACTCCGCCTAATCAAATTTGCCCACCGTAAATGTAAGTCGTGAAGGGTGAATTTAGCAAAAATATCAGTGGCGTTTTTTCGAAAACCACGAATTGCATAGATAGAGGGAATATATCTTATCTGATAATTGTATAGCAGGAAGAGGAAGACAATTTTCGTATGACTCTGAATCAGAGCTGGGCAGGTACCAAAGAAAAAGTACTTAAGTACAAGTACAAGCATCGAAGGCCTGAGTACTTCAGCGTAAATACAAATACCGTATGTATGAAAAGTACTTGTAAGTCTATAAAAAGTAATGAATACTTTTTGAAGTACATTTTTAGAATCTTTGTACGTTATGAGTAATATAATGAAGTTTATCGATTTCAGTTAATAGATATTAATAAATAAATACCTCTTGAAAACTATTATATGTATACAGAGTTTTGCTATAAAAAATCATAGCGAAATAAGTCAATCTGAAATTGACTCAGTTTGCTGCTAAGTCTGCAGCTCGAGAATTGAGTGGAAAAAACTCTTTAAGCAAACGAAATACCTTTGAAAAAAACTTTTCATTTCAGAAAGAGAGCGTTTCATATGAGTAGGAACTTAAAATAATTTTTAATTGTGAATTATATACGAGGCGAATTTCTAAGTATTTACTGGAATGCCTAGCAAGATTAGTCCTATGCGTTTTAAGTTTATATATGAGGTCAGCTTGGCTGTTTGCTTTGGCGTATACGGCAGGCAGGAACCAAGCCGTACTGACGATTATACAGTTCCTGCTTATATGAAACTCCCTCTTTTTGAAATGCATAAAGAGTTTTTTCACACATAATATGTATAGTTGCTACTATTTATAGTTTTTAATAGTTTTCGACGGTGCACATGGGGTAAAACTTTCACCTCTCATTGCCACACTGATAAAAACTATTAGAGGTCCGCCCAAGCGCTCATTGTCGCCTCCAATAATGCACAAAAATTCTAAGGAAAATATTTCCAGTAAATTTCTAAGACAACATTAAGGTTTTTCCTACATCAGGTCGAGGCATCGTCGATTTTATATTCGAGCGAGATGTTACTGATTTTTGTTCTACTTGCCCAGTCTTGTTTGTAGGTTATTAGTTTGTTATAAAGTTCTGCCTTGACGCGTGAGTGCGACACATACTTTGACAGTTATTTGCGCACTTTAAAACTCAACAACAAAGGAGTTGCGCTAAAGATTGTGTTTTCTACGAAGAGTTAGATATCTGTAGGTACTTAATAGACTCAGGAATACTTAAGTAAAAATCTTGGTACTTAAGTACAAAACTAAGTCTTAAGTACAAGTAAATAGAAGCAAGTACCAATGTTCAAGTACTAAGTAGGGCATTTCAAAAGTATTGAGTAATAAGTCTTAAGTAACGAAAATATACTTTAAGTAGAACTTAAGTCTTTTTTACTTAATTATTGCCCAGCTCTGCTCTGAATGACTTTAAACGAGATCTTGGTTTGTAAGTTATTTAGTTTATTACTTATTTGAAAAAAAAAACCATAATATCAAAATACTTATCCCTTTTCACTAGACTGAAACAACAGAAATTTCAAACTTCAGATTGGTTTTTACACTTCCTTCATAAATTACGTGAAATGATGATTATGGTCATTTTTGAATTGGAGTAAAATTCATCAAGCAACATTATTTTGACTGACTTTTTGTCGGCATTATTAGTCACCTCTTATACCACAAAAGAGTTATGACATTCATCACCGTATTCGGTTTTTCTCAAAATTATTCACCTTCAACAAGCACTTTTCGGGGATTCTTTGCGGGTTTCAGTCGGAAAACAGGCTTTGCAATAGGGTTCTTGTTTTGAATCCAATTCCATTTCTTTTATTTTATTTCATCGTTCCCCTAGTAGGAACGTGTTTATCATTTGTTTTATTTTATTATCAAATTTGTAACCGAATTTTCAGGATTCGATATAAATACCTATTTACAAAAGTATGCAGATGGTACACTATAATTTCGGTAACCTAATTATATGTCTCGAAACCATAATTCGGCACTGATGTAAAATTTGAATTAAACTGGCAAAGCTTTATTCTTACTGAGACTTCACTAGAGTTTCATATTCTAGATATCTGTTGAAAACACTACTTAATTTTTCTATTCGTAAATTTACCGGCACTAAATAGTAAAAGCAGTTCCAGCTGTTAACTCCATAATACTATCTCACGTAAGTTTTGTGAGCTTCAGTATTGGGTTAAGTCTCAGAATAGCTGGGTGTGCTTCTATTTCCTACTTTACATAGAGGTTGCTCCTCCATCATATTTTCAAACTACATGTTTTTCTTTTTCCTTTTCTGAATTATCAAAGTTATTACTCTTTATAAGTCGAGTCAAGTTAAGTAATGCCCATTCCACTTGAAATCTTAAAAAAACCTGAAAATTAAATGAAAATTTATCACAGTAAACAAAATGTCACCATTATGTAACTGAACTATATTTCCTAGCTTTTTTCCCATTATCCTTAGTAGATATCTAAGTAAAGTGCTTAGATATCTACATACATCCACACCTATCTAAAAAGCTTGATGTGATGAAATATAACAACGTTGTCTTGTCAGCTCATAGTAATTAATTTCCGTAGAGAAATTTAAGTTTTCCTTCAACAAACCACCCCCTCCCCGCCCCCTCCTTTCTATTACTGTATCTCATCCTTTGGTATTAGTGTGAAAATTAAAGAAAGGAGTAAGCACATAAATCTTTGAAAAATATTAACTAATCTGACGGCCCAAAAGAACATAAACTCAGCACGTTTTCCGTGAACAAATCTAATGAAAGAGTTTCAAAATATAGATTAATGGATTCAGATGGTGTATTTAAATATATTTTTTGCTATTTATTGCTTTTTGTAATATACATACACATATACCTAGAGAGAAGTTTATTATCCTTTCCCATAAAGAAAATTGCCATAATTTATACATACTAAACATTGAATCACACTTTTTCTTTGATATTCTGCTTTTTTTGCACCGAAAAAACCAATTTCTTTCTACAAATTTAAGGAACCATAAAATATTCAAAAACAAAAACCATGCAGTTCGATAACTAAATCTTATTGATTTAACAAAAACTGAAAAACAAATAACTTCTCTTTAAGTTAACAAAAAAATAAAATAACAGTTATTTTATAGGAACTTTTAGCCAGTCTTTAGTAAAAAAATAAGAACCACTATTCGGAGTAGAGTAGAAAAGCTACACTATTCACTCAAAACTAAAATCTCAACATACGTTTTATTTATTTTCGATACAACGCATCCAAAAATATTATAAAATGTTGAAATTTCGCAAGACACACCTAACAAAACTTACCGCACTAAAAAAAATTACGAGTTCGGCGATTTTCAAAATAGTGTTCTAAGATGAAAAGCTAGTGGTAGACGTAAGGTTGAGAAAGAATGCGTTCTAAAATTTTTCGCGGTTAAGATTGCTCTGACCCCAAGGGTCTTAAGGGTTCATCAACTGCTTTCACAGATACACTAAGTTACCACTTTGTCACCATTTTCTGCTCAGGATAAAAGATGCTATCTTAGACATTCGCATATAACAAAAACTGGTGCACTTTCCGTTTGTGCAATAAGAAGTGTAACTGAATACTAGACTCAAACAAAAGTTTAATTTTAAAATGGTCGTCACAACTGTGGCACAGATACACACATCTCAAATACGAGAAGAGTAAATTTTGCTAACAATTTAACATTAAAAGAAACCAATACCATAAAAAAATATTTATAATCAAACCAATTGAGTCGATTTCTAGGAAAGAGCCACCTGCACCCAAAAAGGACATTTCGCGTAACCAACCAAATTACGTAATTGCAATTCAAATGCATGCCGCAATCAATTTTTAATCACAAGCATAACTATTTCGCATAATTACAGTATCATTCCCTTCGTAGGGAACGCTTTCATTATCGGTAATTTCCCTGCCTAAATAATACGTCAATTCACTCAAAATTATATAAATCACCAACCATCGACCCCACCCTACCACAACCTCCTCAGCAACCATTCCAATGGTTGCGTAATAAATCACGATTAAGTTCGAAAAGTTGGGTGATGGCGGGTGTATCATTATTCTAGAAACGATGGTTGACAGGTTGATGGGAGAACGTGGAGGGGGAGAAGGATTGGCTTCGGGAATAAGAAGAAGATCAAAACGCAAGTTTCCACCGCTATGAAATTGGTTACAATTTTGCTCCTAATTTAGCAAGAGAAATGATAACGAGATTTATGAAATCTTCAAACTTTGTATACTTTACTTTACTTTAAAGCAGAAGGCCCGCAGTTTAAGGGTAAACAATGACGGTGGAAAGTTTCATAGGACGACGGATTCTACATCTGGAGGGATTATTTAAGTTTCCCAAACTAATTTTAAGGACATAAGTTAATGAGTTTTTTACTCTTTCGAGACCCGTACAATTTACTGCTTTTCACTTATTAGTTAAAAATGGGATACCCAAAAATCATTTTAATTGTGAAGACAACCAATTTTCCTTAAAATGACACATATAGATTTTTTTAATAAATCTATATATATCCAGGAACAACTTATTGGCATCTGAGTTCACTGTTGTGTAGACAGCCGGCAGTTTCAGGGTTCATTGCTGTCCTGATGAGATCGCCCTGTTATTGCTGATCGAAAAACTTACACACACTACCCATACTCTCAAAAATTTCTTTATGGAATTTTTGATCTTCGGCTTTAGGCCAGAAACTGTCAGTACTTCGGTACTTGTCTTTTAATTTTAACGACGAATGGAGTTTTGCCTGAAATTCAAAAAACATAGCTGATGAAGCGAATTATTTGGGCAGCATTAGCCCCAAAATTGTGAATCATGAGATTTTGAAACACGTCTAGAAGATATTAGACGCCTAACGGACATTACACACTTGACTTACCTGCACTTGTTTCCAAAAACAACAATGACAAGAACCCAAAGTTTCATCAAATTTGAATGCGCAATACTATCCTCAACCCCTTATTATCATTATTATTGTTATTTGTGAAGACGGAAGATACAGCCTATAACCTTTGCAACCTAGAAGAGATCGTTTATTCTGTGGCTCCTGCTTTCTGTCGTTATTAGATCCAGTCTACGTTACTACTTTTTTTGCAAGAATTTGGGTAGATGATGGGAGCTATGTATGCTATGTACTAAAAGAACTTAAGGATTGTACATTCATAAAGCACGTCCCCGGGAAATTCTGCATTTCAGAAACTTGTTGTGTGTGATCTTTCTCATTTTCTTAAGCATAGATTTTACAGTGAGACGAGTCTATGCCTTTATTTAGCCTTCGTCGCTGCTAATAGTAGTTGTTAAGTCTTTATCTGTAAAGTTGATGAGCCTCATAGCGTATCTTGTGCTCAAAAGGCTCTCAAAGTCTAGATCTAGTTTGCGAAAACGTTCACTTGCAGTATACTTGAAAATTCTGCCTTCACTTTTGTTAGGTAAACAATTTTATTACGTTTATGAACCTCACAATCTGATAACCGTTTTTTAAACGTAATTTTTATTTCTCAATAGAAGTGTTCTAGTTTTTTTTAGATTACACTACCTGTTTGAGTGCGATGGGTACAAACTGCATTTAAGGACAATACATAGTTGTCGATCAATGTTAATCTGGACGGGTAATGATTCGGCTTTGGTAGACAATTTTTCTCCAAGTTCCTTAGACTTCAATTGATGAGGCTTTGCTCAATTCCGTTGAAAGTATAAATCTTCTATTTCACAATGCAACTGAATGCTTCCGTAATTTATTTCTCAGCTTTTCTCGCAGAATAGATGACATTCCTGTGAGTACCTTATTTTTGAATATAAAGAATAAACGATTTAATAACACGTAGAGCTCTGGAGTTTGGAGATGAGAGTGCTTTTGACTTTTACTCTCCACTGGGAATTCTATAGCTGAGGGAATTTGTTGTAAGAATTACCGAATTCTCTACAGTATTGCCTGTGTTTGTTGCTCTTTGTGAAGGTACCTAGGTACCTAGGAATTTTCAAATTAAATTATGGATTCATCGCACATTCTGATTATATTAAAAAAAAAACATTATAAAGATCCATGCAATACTTACAGCGATATATGAATCTTGGTGTCTCATGGTACACGCTAAAACTTTTAAATCACGCGAAAAATTATTAATTTAGTTTTGTCTACCAGTACAGAAGGGATGGTATAAAAATTTTAGATATGCACGTTCAAATTTGTATGAACGCATCTACATTTTGTTCCCTAATCAGATTTGTAATTATTCTTTGACTCCTATAAATAGTTTCAGATATAAGTGTGCGGGCAACTTAAAAGTCCTCTTTAAAAATAAAAATGGTCGCTTTTGGGTTAAACAATGGAAATATTTCGCATTCGTCATTGTGCAGAAATGGTATATCGTGGAAACTCAAAAATTTTCATAACTGAGTTCTGATGGATGTGACAGAAAGAACGGAAGATATGCAAAATGTAGAAACTGTGGTGAACAAGTTCAAAAAATCCGTTTTCGGGGGTAAAATTCAGTTAAGAAGTTTAAAGTACCAAAAAACAAACTAAATGACTCGATTTCCCCCATGGAGGAGGGGGATACCAAATGATACCAAACAGGATGTATTTTGGACAACACCTATACCACCTATAACACCACACCCCACATCAATTACCTTCCACAAAGGTTGCTCACCTATCGCTTTCTACTCTACAGCCTAAATTAATCAGAAAACGCCCCATTGCTCTACGACCATCCACACACAGAGTTAGGCGCCCGTCAATGTTACGAAAAAAAATTTATCATTTATCCAAATAAAATTGAGCCTGTAACACTCAAGCAAACCTTTTTACCAAAGTAGATTCTCAGTTTATTATTGGTTCACATATCCTGAGTTTACCCCTGTAATTTATTGCAACTCCTGATTTTTATTTTTTATTTCTTCTTCTTCTCCTACGTACATAGCTAAAAAACTATCCTTCATTAAAAAAGTTCAATTTATCTCGGGAAAGTTTTAATCGGAGAAAACGAGAATTCTCATCTCCCGAATTCCCCAACTCTCCAGGATACAGAATGCGGTCTGTGTCCTCGCTTTACAAGAGTAGTCATAAATCTGACATATCTAACGACTACAGACCTGTATAGCTACTATAAATTGTGATTCGGAAATCTATGAAGCGTTGTCGAATTTTTAGATGCCAACTATTGAGTTAAACATTTAAGTTAGATGTGTTTTTTCTGAATTTAGTAGGGCCTTCAACAACGTCAATCACATCATCCTGATTTAAGAAAGCTCGCTAGTTAGATTTCGTTCTTTATTTATTCATCAATCAGGCACAGGAGTTTTATTATCCACAGCATTTTTTCTTCTAAGTGATAAAAGAAAACACCTGGAGTACCATAGGAGAGTATTCACGGTCCAGTTTTCTTTATTCTATATGTAAATAATATTTTCTTACTCTTGTCAAACTATAAAATTCTAAGTACTGCATTCTTTTAAATTCTGACTTAAGCAGGTTTTATATGGAAATAGAGGTCTAGAAACTGATTCCTATGATTTTCAATGAATGCGTGTTAGTTACCATATGAATCTGATTTGCTTCTATACCCCCATCTCTCAGTATTTTCATATAGGCGTCTATAAAGTATAATGATTATGAAGGCACACCCTCAGTTGAAGAGTAACACATTTTACATTTGAGTCCGTACGAGTATATTAAGAGGTGATAGAAGTAGTGGCTTCATTATCTTTTCATTCCATCATTCTCTTCAAAGAAATTGGTGGAGGAAGGAAGTAGAAGAAAGGCATTCCGTTATAAAAGCGAAAAATAAAAGTATTCCAAATTGCTAAAGGAAATCGTCTATTCGACTGCTTTGACGTACCATTTCGTGGCACCAGTAGTACCTATTATTACGAACGTTGCTCCCTCCTATATGCCCGCATAAAATATTTCTAGCAATTTCCCCTTTAATTAATTTCATACAGAATTCAAAAGGAAATTCTCTATAGCTAGAATAGATGCAAGGATTTTACTAATCACGTAACACAGATTTATTTCCAATGTACTGTTTACTTGGACCCATTATAATTAGTGCTACCATTAAAAGATATATCGTGCCTGATTTTGACAGGACTCTGTCTGTTTCTTTGGAGAGATGAAATCATTGAAGACATAATTAACTAGAAACTTTGATTAATTTTTTCTTTTCATTTTCTGATTGATTTTTGTAATGAACACAGTTCTGAAAATGATGTAATTGTTTCTTTTCAATTAGTTATCCTCGGCTTGGAATAATTTTTCTTGCACACTTTTAGTTTTTTATGAGGCTATATGCACGGAAACACACACATCTTGAGTTAATTTAATTATGTATAGTTCCCTTGAAATGTATCTTGATCCAATGAAATTTAGTAAAATTTGGTGATTCTGCTTCAAGTTCAAAAAAAAAATCGTTTTTTTAAGTGTGCTATGCACAGCGGTCTTTTTGCGATATATTTAAGGTTTTAATGTTAAGCACTACAATTATGTTAGTAACATTTATAAAATTCAAATTTTCAGAAATTTCATGTACGGCATTACCCTAACACTGTGATTCCATTGATACTAACCACCGACTGCCTGTTTTAATATTTTTCGCTAATTTGACCCATTACACTGTAAAGCCAAAAGATGGCATTGATTTATAAGATTTTTCTAAACCCTCTACTTTAGGTTCTTGTTCCCTGCTCCTTTAATGCCTCGACAGAAATAGAACAGAAATGGTAGCTCGCTATCGGATCCAATTTTATTTGGCAGTTTATACCTGACTTCATGATCTAGGAATGTTACTAAAATGATTTTTATTGAAATCTTGTTCTTAGTTTTTTTGTTGAATGTGTTCTTTGGGAGTTCCACTATCGACTTATTTTTTTTTTAAGTTATCGCATCGATGAGGATTTAATTCTATCCAATTGCATTGGCCTGCTTTATTCTATGTAGATTTTGCCTTGATTTGGTTGTCTGTAAAATTCTTTGCTTCAGACTAAGTCATTCCGGCGAATTTTATGGACTCTGCATAAACAAATTGGTTTAAAATCGGCTTATTATGATTTGGATGACCTTCCACGTTACTTACAACAAAGTGTAATTGGAACTTCATAGCCGACGTAGTTGAAAAAATGATATCATTATTTTGTTGCAGTAGTCGAAGCTTTCCACATCCTTGACACTTTGGTTGCTTCGGTAGGAGAGAGTAAGGTTGTCTGTAGTTTGAATTTATCCATATTTCATGAATGTGATTTTCTACTGTAATATTTCCTAAAATCATTTTAGAAGCCCTGGTAAGAAATTTTCCTTACAAGAGCATTTATCGATCTATTAATTTTTGTAAAAATTTGCGAAGTTATAGCGATTTTTAATAATTATCTACTGAATCGAATTCCTTTTTCATAATCAATAGGAGCCAGGACTTCTTTTCTTAAAACCAATACTTATTTCTGCCTAACAATTAGAACTTTCTTTTTAACCAAAAAACCAGAAAATTTCAAAATTAAAATTTGTTAGGGTTGAGGTACAATAATAAATTTAGTAATTAACAAGTGAAAAGCTAGAATTGGTCTAAGACCAATTCTTATGATACCCTAGATCAGTGGTTCCCAAAGTGCGGCTGTGAATTCGGCCCGCGATATCGATACGATATATTATATTTTTATTAAAAAATAAATAAGTTAATAGTTAGTAAAATAAAAAATAAATATTACAAGTAAGATACAATCAATTTAATATTTTTAAAAAATTCTTACAGAACTTTAACCATAAGCGTTCGTATTAATAAAATATTGTTTAGTTTATATTTAAAAAACTATTGTAATATGTCTAGTCTAGTTATCATTTGTACAGAAATATAATATAGTAGTCTCAAATAGAAACAGAACTGTTAATCATTTCTGGCGCATCTAATGTAACACACAATTTCAATTTTTTCAATGATGTGCACTGTGCCGCACATAACAACCACAGACAAGAAATAACAGATATCCAGCGCCTATGGGCGAAAGTGATGTTCTGCAGTATTCAAGAAGAAGAAACCAAAAACCACTCTAGTGTTTCTAGTTTCTGCCTTTGTTACCCAATGAAAAAAATGTATTGCTCCAATATAAAATCAACGATGTCTCCACCCTTTGCCGTCTTTATGTTCCAGGCCGTGACATCGAAATCTTTGAATGTATTAGAGTGGTACGATTTCGCACTTCTCTTAGCATTTGTTCTTATGGAAAAATGCTTTACCTTCAACTTCAACCTTCTGCACAATATAAATAAGCCTCCGTATTAAAAGTTTTATTCAAGAATTTTGTTATTTAATTTCTTGTGCATTTACCAGCATAAAAATCTAAGTACTTTCTTTAAGAAAATTGTTTATATTTTATTACTCAAACATAACACTACACATAAAAATGAGAAAATGCGTTGAATTCTGTTGCCTTCATACCACAAAACACACTAGAAAGCAATTAGAGCTTTGTGCTTGCCTATTGAGTTATCTGAAAAAAATGAGTCTTTCAACGTTTAACACACAGTAACTTCTTAAGTATAAGTAGGACAAAAAAACAATGTTAATAATTTTTTATATGATCCCATAATGTTTCCATCAATTTAAAAATATTTCCCTCCTTCCTTATTAAATAATTAAGTTTTTTCACTTCAAACATGACTCAAAGTATTTTTTAATCAATGAAGAGGTACACATTCGACTCATATTTTCACAAGCTGCGCTTGTTCACTGCGCTGTGAATAGAATGGACGGCAACGGTTTTCTGTATTTAACTCTTCATAACTTTTAAATTATCATTCAAAGGTAATTCAAATATTAGCCTATTTTATAGGCAAATTGGTTGCCTTTATGGTAGTATAATTTATACTTTAGATTTTTATACATTTTCAAAAGAAAATCAGTTTCAAACAAAAGTAGATCTGATTTAAGAACTATTTGCTCCCACTTTGAAGTGAGCATTCATTGAAGTTGAAAGTAATGCATTTTTCCATAAGAACAAATGTTAAGAGAAGTGCGAAATCGTACCACTCTAATACTTTTGCAACTAGCAAAACCGTTTTGTGTCACGGCCTGGAACATAAAGACGGCAATGCTCCACCTGATATAGGGAAACCCTAAACTTTTTCTTAGAAAAATACTGGAAATTTTTATGCATTATTGGTTGGCTCGGTCGTCAACGGCACAAGGTTTTTCAGTTTAAGAAATGAAATTTTTAATTTTTAACTGAAAAAATCGTGATGTTGCTTCATTACAAGATATTAACTGGTTATGCGACTTGACATTTCTAGTAGACGCAATTGGTGTTATGAACGAATTAAATTTAAAACTGCAAGGTAATGGTAAGCTTATTTATGATCTTCTTGGATATGTAAATTCCACGGAAAGAAAATTTCACTTATTACAAGAACAGCTTCAAATTGATAACTTTTGAGATTTTAAAACATGTGGAATATTAGTAAATGAAAATACTGAGGCATCAGTTATTCTTTAATAGGAAAAGTATTACAAAATCATACAGAGTTTGTTAGAAGATTTTGACAAACGTTTCGATAATTTTAAGAGTCACGCGGACAACTACATTTTCTTTTCAGAACCATTTTCTTGCAATCCGCGTGACGTTTCTGAAGCCATGCAATTTGAATTGATAGAATTACAGGAAAATATCGATGCTAAGAATTCTTATCGGAACAATCCCTTAATTGATTTTTATAAATGATTATCATGCGTGAATTATCAAAAAATACGAACACATGCTCAACAAATGTCTTCATTATTTGGGAGCATATATATTTTCGAAAAAATCTTTTTCAATTATGAGCACAAATAAGTCGAAATTAAGATCAAAATTGAGTGATAATCATTTACAAGCAGTATTAAGTATACATTCGACGAACATACAAGCAAAGTTTGATGACATCATTGTACACAAGTCGCACAATACAAATGAATAAATTTATTAAAAGTTTTTATATTCACATTATTTTTGTTATCGTTAATTAATAGTACGAGTTTGTAATCATTGTTGCAATGATTAAAAATTTATATTTATAATTATAAGTTTAGTTCCAGTTACATTTGTTTTTGTTAATAAATAATAGATTATTAGTTTGTAATACTAGTTGCTATAGTTATAGTTCTGTCTTTACAATAAGAGTGATTTTACTGTCGTGTTAATAAATTGTGTGATTTTATAATAATTGCTGTTACAGTTAAAGATTTATATTATTAATAAGATGGATTTCAGTTCTTTTTTTTTTTTTATAAATATATAATTAAAGATGTATATGAATATATATATAAATTTAGTATATAATAAAAAAAAATAAAAAAAATAAGAAATAGTTAAATGTATTTAAAACGAAAAAAAATCGTGGTTGTTTTTTTGATTTTGCAATTTTGATTTTTTGCATTGGTTTCTAGCATATATTTCTAGAACGGCTCGTCGGACAGAAAAAATGATTATAACCAATTTTATAGTATTTCTTATTCTGAAGAAGCTTTTAGTGCAATGAAAATGTCTTGGACTGATCGTTTTCAAAGTATATGTAAAAAACCAACATTTTTATATGGCAACACCAAGAAGGGGTTGCCCGATTTAGTCCATTTTTGAAATTTTATTTGCTATTACTATGAAAACACAACGTACCAAATTTCAGCTAATTTTACTTTTTTTTTAATGTCCGTGTACAAAATATCAGCTTTCTAAGTGAACGCGTTCTCGAGTTATCGTGCGCACGGACGGACGGACAGACGGACATGCGAAAATCAAAATAACTTCTAATTTTATGGGGGGGTGTCCAATCCATTTTACTCTACCATCATTATTTCAGTGCGTTACAAACGGAATGAGAAACTTAGTATACCTTATAGATTTCATCTAGGGTATAAAAACTTAATCTAAACACATAACGTAAAATATAGAATGTGCATGTGAAATATAAAAATAAGATAAAAATATATATTGTAAAATGAAAGAGTTATAAAATATAATATTATGAAAAATAACATTAAAATCATAAACTAAAATTACAGAAACTATATAACTAGCCGCAACAGTGTCACTCTGTACCACCAACCTCCAAAACCTATCAGTCGAGCCCACACGCTGAACATCATCTGGTAAACTATTCCAGGCACGAGTAGCTTGAGCAAATGACTCCATTATCGAATGTTGAAACCTTGGTATCAATAAGTTAAATCGTCGACTTAGGGATTCAAATTAGTTAAAAAAATACCGAGGTTTTTAGAGTGTATAATTTTGTGAAGGCATGCAAGAAGCCTGCGTCTTAACTATTTCATCAGAGGGGAACCAAACTGCGGAGAGCATGATGAAATCTTCTTAGACCAAACCTCATTTAAGTATTATAATTCTATTTTAGGTTCACACTTTTGCTTGACACCTGATGATTTACTGTCAAAACTGCCTCTAGATGAAGTAGTCCACGCTACATAGTTGCACGTAGTAACAGCTGAAATTATTTCTTTCTTGACTTATAGTGGCAGTCCAGTAGTGGCAGATTGAGAAAGGGTTAGGCAAGCTAATTATTGTAGTTTTTGTAACTGAGCCTGACTTGTTTTTTTATATATTTGACAGTCACATGAAAGCCACTTGTATGACCATGAGCCTGATAATAATTGTATGGACCCAGTAGATAATTTTTTGTATAAGTTTCTATGATTTGCCTGACAGTTACATACATATATAACGAGATTTAAGAGGTATCTGTGAAATAGACAGAAATACATTTCCACTAAGCACCACTTAAGCATTACAACTCAATTCCAAAAAAAAAGTATAGTAATTTCCAAATTATCGAGACCTGGGGCAATTGGAGGTCATCTAAGCCGCAAACAGGGTTACAATTGTTTTGTTCTTGAAGATGTAGAAGAATACCGTCTCAAGGATTTATAAGGTTTGAAAATGCTAAAATCCCATTTATTTTGTTGTCTGTAAGGCTTTTGTCGCTGTACAGTGCTCTGTAGTTGACGATATTAAATGGGTTGCCACTTATTTCATCTGTTTGTTAAATAAAACAATCTAATAGATGTATCTGTAATGAGTGGATAGTCAAAATCCTAAACATTTTCTTAATTGGTTAAAAAATAACACGAAGATGTTTCCAATCTACCCCGAATAATTTGGGCTTAAGTATCATCAACTTGGACATCATAGAGTTAGCTAACGGTCACAGTCTTTCCAGGTTGCAGAGACTACATATACGAGGGAATCAAAAAGCAGCGAGTTTAGAAACCTTTTCCGATATACCCATAAAAATTTGAAAAATTTCCCGCAGAACAAATAAGAATGAGGAATGAAAAAAATTCCCATGTTTCTCGAGAAGAATTCTTTTGTTTCTTACTTAGTTAAAAAAATTAATTATTATTAATAAAAAATTGTCTAATTACCAAAATTTTACAATTCACTTTTTTCATATACTTATTCGTAATTAAAGGAAAACAAAATAGATAAAAACATGCACAAAATCAAGTTATAAAGAATGAATAATGAACTTAAATTTCACACTATAAAAAGAAAATGAAACAAAAAAAATAAAAATCAAATACAATGTATTAAACTCGTACTCTTTCAAGTATTCTATCCAAAATGTGACCTTGAAGTCTAACGATCGTCTAGTCTCTTTTGACGTCACGCAACTATTCACAAATATTCCACATGAAAACGCAGTCGCTAGTGTGCTAAAGAGATGGCCTGAAATAAAACAACACACAAGACTATCCAAATGCGTACTCATCAAGGCCCTAAAGTTTTGCATTTTGGATAATAATTTGTTTTTATTCGAGGGAGCCACGTATAGACAAAAACATGGTTTGACTATGGGAAGCAGCTTATCAGGCACGCTAGCCGAATTTGTGCTAGATGACCTACTCGATGATGTGATTAGTGAATTATCAAAAACAAAAATAAATAAACCTAACTTAGGAGGAATATATAAAGTACCATGCAAAACAGACAATTGCGATAAGGTATATATTGGGGATACAGGGAGAGACATCAAAACGCGAATAAGGGAAGACACAAATGACTACAAAACTTAAAAAAAAAATGACACAGATATGGAGAAGAATGAACGCAACTATAATACAGCTTGCTTATCCCATGATATTAAAAAGGGCCATGAATTTGACTACGAAAATCCGAAGATCCTTCACACAGATAACAATTGGAAGAGAAGAAAATACATCGAAGCACTCTACATACACCTCAACAAACCACAGTCGATTAATTTCAAAATAGACACACAATATATGAACACACAGTACACACATACACTTGACACATTAAAAACATATGGTCGCGGCAGATGATCCCCTTCTAATCGCTTGAATTAGTAGTACTACGCGTAGGTCTTAAGATGTCCAACGTTGTGTTCTAAATTAATTTTTTTATTTATTCAATTGTTATTTATTTATCTAATTGTTCCTTTAACATGTCTCGTGACTGCAAAGTGTTTCATGTTCTCTTAAGCTTAAGTTTCAAAAATAGTGACATAAGGAAATTAGATGCTATTTTTTCAAAATTTCTACAAGGTAATGAATGTGAGAGTGGTTTTTTATAAGGTAGGCTGTAATGGATATATTGTATATTTTTAGGCTCTGAAGATGGTCTAAACAAAAGACCGAAATATTGGCCAATAAATTACAAGCTACAAAAATTATGGTGTAGTTTTCATCGTCATTTCTACGAATCCAGGGTCACTAACCCCATATTATTTTCAAGTATATACAAAAAAGGACCCATACAACTCAATTTATATAAAAAAAAAACAGTGTTCAATAAACTCAAAACAAAAATGCTGAAAGAAAATTAATTAATTAAGATCTGCACAGATTGGTTAAGATACCTTTGTATTTTTTGACTAGAGTGACGGCTTTTTGAAGCTCGAACCTTACGTACGAAAAAAGAGAGAGCAAGTTTAAGCTGGTACCCGGCTTTTATAGACTATCGGCGGCCATTTGCGGATGATCTTAGATTATCTCTAAATTTTGTAGACTTTTCGTGACGCCATCTCTTATATCACATTGGTTCCCAACGATAGTGATATTTCGAATAAGTTTTTAGCTCAATAATTTAATTGCTAACAGAACGACATAATTTTATCTTATATCAAAGTTTCATTATAAATGTTCTTCTGTGATTGCTAAATATTAAAATTTGCTTGAAGTTTTAATAATAATCGTAATGTCTGCTGAGCAACTGAATGGCGTCGACAACATTTTTAATCACCATTACCTACTCTCCACTAAAGATGTGAGTGGGGTCCCTTTTCAGCATTAGGTCTCTTTCCCTCTCATTATAACTATTGGGAAATTAAATAATTATAAATAATTCGTTGCGACAATAGAATTGGAGAATATAAATATCACCAGTAAATTCACCGTGAAATAACACCTTAAATGGATGTGCGATATGTTGGCAGTTGACAAGAAATTGTCATTTGAAGTATTTGCCGAAATGTCATTCGCGTGTGTTTTTGGTGAATTTAATTTAAAGGTAAGTGTAAGTAATCTACCCACTCTTAAATTTTGTATCACAGTACTCGGACGCAAAATATTATTTTTAATAAAATAATTTGAGTATTGATTTCAAAAAGTTAAGTGGACACAAAAAATCAGTAATCTGAAACGGTGAAATTAGTTTATATTAGCTGCGTTTTTTTATCTCTGTGATCTGATCAGAATCAGATTAAGTTAAAAAAAACGAACTGGATCATGGTGAACTTTGAGTTTTAGAAGTTGGTAGATTATAACTGACATTTTTTTAAGGCATTACATTTGGAGTAAAGAATTTGTAAATATGGCTGCATTAAATGAAGAAATTTTGTTGGAGGTAGGAAAACTTTATAGAAGTTATACATATTTCACAAAAGATTGCTACATGTGGTGTAATTAATAAATTTTTCTGCAGTTACTTTCTACATCAAGCGAGCAAAGCGTAGATGTAAGTGAGTGTTCTTGGATGGAAGAGTTGTCGTCGTCGTCGTCGTCATCATCTTCAGAAGCAGGAGCGAACCGTGAGACGCATGAGAACGTTCAGGATTTTGTAAGAACAGTCCAAAATTACAGCGACATCGATTTCAAAGCTCATTTCAGATTAACTCGTTTAACTGCAGTTGTTTTAATAAGTTAAATATATTTCTTATTGTAAGATTTTGGCTGTAATATTTCTAATTTCATAACACCCTTTTAGAGTGATACGAAACATGTGATTTTTATCTCAGTATAATGGTAAGAGGACAAAAAAAAACTTGGAGCAGAAAAAGAAATTTATATTTTTCTTTGGTACATGGCCAATACAAACACTTTCCGAGACCTTGGCAATTTATTTGGAATAAGTAAATCCACAGCTTGATGTGTTGTAAAAAAGGTGTCATCCTGGCTAGTTTCTATTGAACACGAATTGGTTAAATGGCCTGATGAAGCTACGAGAAATGCAATCAGCTTCGAAAGAACAGAGAATATACCCGGAGTCTTAGATTGCATTGACGGCTCACATATCAAAATCAAAGCCCCCGCTGCAAATAAGGAGAGTTATTTCAACAGAAATCGGTATTACAGTCTTTGTCTTCAAGGTGTTGTCAATGTCGAAAAGAAATTTATTGACGTATTTTGCGGTGAGCCAGGTAGTCTTCACGACAGTCGAGTACTTCGAAGGTCTGCTTTGTACGAAATAGCCCTACAAAATGAAAGGGAGCATTTCCAAGCAATAAATTCCTCCTAGGTGACTCAGCATATCCTTACTTGAATTGGCTAATTCCACCATTTAAAGATACTGGCTGCTTGGATAATACTCAGCGTCAGTTTAATAAACTGCATTCATCTGCAAGGGTAATCGCGGAACACGCTTTTGGTCTTTTAAAAACCCGCTTTAGAAAGCTTTTACATTTTACGGAGCAAGCTTCATTAAATATGATTGTGAATGTTATTGTATGTGGGTGTATTCTACATAATATTTGCATCGACAACAATGGCATAATTGAATATGATGCCGAAGTCGTGGATCATGCCTTGCTTGGTAATTTTGGTGAGGAATCCAGTGACATAACAACACCAGCTAATGTTATCCGACGAAGGCAACAGTTAATTAATCAATTATTAACTAGAGGTGTTATAAACACAAATTAATAGGTTTATTTAAAGAAATATATATATTTAACACTTATAAATTTCAGTAATTTTTTTCAAAACGCTAAGTTTTTCAGAGTGTCTTCGTTCTTTAGCTTTTTCACCTTAGTCCATTTTTCTCAATTTAGATTCTGTATACTACTTAAATATTAAAATTTTCTCCTGAGCTAATTCTTTTTTCAAATTAATTTTGGGCTTGAAATATTTTTGTCGGGCGGTGAGTCGATTATTCTTTTTATTTATAAGCTCTGCACATGAGACTGTCTGGCAAGATACAGTTGCAGGTGATCTATCCAAAACGATTTCCTCCTCCAATACCAACGATATATTTGGTGCAGAGCTCTCTACGGAAAGGGGCTCCACTCTTTCCCCATGTAAATTTATTGTGTGGGCGTTGCTGATTATCGACTTATCTCCAAAAATTTCGTCCAAAATCTCTTCAAAAGGAACAACACAGGGGGACGAGCCCGTTGTTGTCTTTCGAACTTTTATAAGCTCTGAGCAAATTTTTTAGTTTTATAATAAGCATGCCCACCGTCGTTGGTTGTTTCTGGAAGATAATTATTTTCTTACATTTTGTAGAAATTATAAAATAATAAGAAATTCAAACTTACTAGTGCTCCTTGGGATATCAAATCCTCCAACACATTCGACATCGCATATTTTTTTTCTGAGTATCGTTAAACTCCTCTCTTCGAGCGGACTAAGCTTGTAAGAAAGCTACTGTTTCCTTGCGCTCCCAGCTTGTAAAAGTTAAAAATTTATTGCTATTTAAGCAAAATACGAGTATAACTTTTCTTTTGAGATTCTGTCATTTTATTTGATTTGTTTTTTCAAAATTTGGCTGACAGTTAATTTTTATATTAAATAGCAGCCAACCTGTATATTTAAAAATATTTAAAAAATCATCTAGCTGTGAGAAGAATAACTAGAGTTTTCGGATCACGAAAATTGAACCAGCTCTTGAAGTGCGTACGTACATTAAATTGAACCGGATCAGATCAGAGAGATAAAAAAACGCAGCTATTAAAAGCTTAACACAAATAAATTAGTGGATTACAATAAAAAACGAAAATTGGGATAAATTTTTCCCCACAACACGTGGACGCTTTCCATAACCTCAACAACACTCGACACGACACTTTTAATTACAATTTAAAACAAAAAGTTCGCAAATGAAAATTTGACTATCTGCTTGGGTAAGTATACAATTAAATTTGAATTAAATCAAGTTCGCTCTTTTTTTTGTCTTACCAACACTGGACAAGAAAACGTTTTCTTTGACATTTGGCACCCCACACCGTAGACATCGCCTGCTCATTACAGCAGTACAACCATGCAAGGAGAGGAAGATGAAGACATGAGTCTCGACCCAGGGGGTCAACCTTCTCTAATCCCATACATCCAGAATCAATTATCATAGACACTCATAAACCTACAGAAAACCCCACAAACGCCTAGAAAGATAAAGACTCAAGATCGCAAGCAAAGGGCTCCTACAAAGCCCTCAACTTTAAAAATAAATCAAATCCTTCTTTCTTTTTCTCCACAATCGCCAGCCCACCCCCCCCCCTCCCCATCAAACCACTGAACTAGCTAGGGAAAACGCTACGACAAAGTCTGCAATATCACAAACTATACTCTACGAGATATCAGACAAAGGCCCGTTCTGTGAATAGGGTAGTGTTAAAAAGAAACAAGATTACAGGTTTCACGAATATCAAACAACAATCCTTCAACGCTTTACAAGTATTCTCAAACAAGGTTGCAAATGCAAATAAACTAGCGTCCTCTGACCTATCCAAACACCAAATCAATGCCTTCATCCCAGCCTCATACGCACGGCACGGAAACAGTACATCATTAAGGCTGTACCTCTTGAGATCACTGAGGAGGAATTTATTAATAACATCTCGTCTCCAGTCCCCGTTACAGCGGTGGAGAGATTCAAAAAGAAGAAGAAGAAAACTCATCTGTTCCCACTAGTATAGTTAAACTCTCCTTCAAGGCAAACAGGATTCCCAAAGGGATCTCAATCTACGGTGTAATACGACGGGTAGATGACTACACGCCGAAACCTAAGCTTTGTACAAAATAGGGTTATAGAGAACTACAATGCAATAAGCATGCCCTAACTGCTCACTGGAAAATTGTCAAGGCAACTGTAAAACTACACCCCTCTGCATTAACTGTAAAGGCAACCACAGAGCTGATTCACCGAATTATCCAACCAAAGCTTTTGAGTCAGATGTGCTGATAATCATGGCCATCAAAAGTATAAAAAACCGAAACAGCAAGAGCGCTGATTACTCAGTCCACCCCAGATCCCCCACATGCCCACAACCAACATGCCAACAACCAACGGACGACATTTCTTTCCCCTACTATCATTCTCTAAAAGAGTAAAATTCCCAGAAATAGAAAACATCTTATTCTAGCGTTGCAAAATCGTACTCCTTTTCCAAACCAACAAACTTCTATAAAATATTTAGCGGGAAGTCGCAATCCAGAAATAGAATGGCTTTAATAGCGGAGAAGGAAAGAGTAACTGAAATGAAAAGACTCTTTTCCTGGATCAGCGAAGTCCTAAAATCAAACACCGACAACCACCCAACCGGTAACCTCATATCCCTTCTAAAGAAAAAACTACAATCTTGAGAAATCAACACAGATTCATTACAAATCCTAAAGGGATTGAGCACAAAGCACAACGTAATGCTAAAAACGTTCACTCAACAACCATATGAAACTACTACATTACAAAATTCAAAGATTTAATAGAAACAAATCGTACCTTGAAATTCTTTTAAGCTCAAACCCTCATGACATCTCACTAATCAACGAAACTTGGTTCAAAGATAGCTCAATGGCGTTAGAAAAAATCGCCATGATGGATATGGTGCCTACCTCATTACCGTCTGTCTTATAGTCGTATCCATTTTCAGCCCGACTTGGACTGTGTTATAGTAAAGGTTTTTGATAGCAATCTTAGCTTCGTAATTGCTTCAGTTTATATTCTCCCCGCAATTAATTTAAACACCTTCAAAATCAGTATTCACAACATGTTCACTTTTCTGTCAGGTTTCTCAAACGTCATCCTGTGTGGCGACTTCAACGCAAAAGATCCATCCTGAGATCCACTCATCAGAACACCCGACCTGACCTTCACATCGCTTCCACCCCTTCCACCTAACACGATTAGAGCAAGTACGCTGCAACTACAAATTGGTCCATCGCACCACAGCACCTACTCATGTCCGTCATAATTGACGGCAACCTAAACACACATCGCACCAGACCTTACCAAAATCGCAAAAAAATAATTGATGACAAAAAAAACCTGCGTTGAAATTTTTTCCAAAATACAGGACTTAATTAACTGAACACCTAGTCACTAAACAATAAGTATCAATATAGAACATTTCAAGAATGATAAATTCCTAGAAAATTAATGCTTCACTTTTTTTGGCCTGTTGTCGGCCCGGCCACCGCGTCAATTTTCCAAAGAAAAATTTCAAGTAGATTTCTTCTTTTCTACGCTCATAAAAAATTGATAGCGGTCCAGAAACGAATCAACTGTTTGACAGCCACTATACAGATTCTAAAAAAAAAATTTCGAATAAATTTGTAAGAAAATATGAAGCCCCATATTTAATCCAATTTATTTGAACCGTTGTGTGCATACATATGTATATAAGTTGTTATATAAAGATCCTAAAGAAATAATAAAATTACAAACAAAATTTACGCAATTAAATACCGACGAGAACAACAACTCTATACCCTTCGGCTTCAATATGGCAGAATTGTTTTCTAGGGGAAAATATAGAAGAAAAAGCCTTTGCCATGTCAATATTCAATAAATCATTGATTATATACTGCTGATACAACAAGTTATATATGTACAGCGACTACTGCTTCTGCGTGTGGCACTAAATCGAACCCAGCAAACAAAGCTTTCAGACAGTCCGACAATTCGGACTGGGTTCGAAAATGAAAAAGCAATTCAAAGAATATTTTCCGCGTTGAATAACTTTTCCTCTTTTTATTGGAATATTTGACGATTTATCCTACTGAAATCGTAGCTCTTTATGCAAGAAATTTCTTACGAATTCTGAATTGCAATTTCGTGACAATTTCTAGCATACTGTCGGAAATACGACCAGTATATGACGAAATGACTTCGCGTCTATCATTTCAAATCTAGTGTTTGTACAGTGCGAATGTTTTGTTTGAGAGCAAAAGTGGTGATTAAATAAACAGTGTTTTCCAGAGTTCTACAAAAATAAATATTCGTGTCATTTATTATTTTGGCTTAAGATTACATCCCTGAAAAATAACCGATTTTCTTTAAACTTTGCACACTAGTTCCTTTTCACTCACAAATCACAAATATGGAAACGAAATTTGTCGGAAAGTTATAGTTTCCGAGATAATCGACTTTAAAATTCCCGAACTTTGTACTGCACTTCACAACACAATTTGACATTCTCACAATTATTAACTCTTCTTCTTCTTTTTAGTAACAAGTTACAAGTAGTGTAAACATACCTTCCGAACATTCGGGGTACCAGCACTGCTTTTTTGTATTCATTACAAATATTTAGTTAGAATGGAATAGAAAAAATTTATTAAAGAAACACACACACACACACAAACGCACGCGGAGCGAAGCGTGTGTGTGTGTGCCAACCTGCCAGTGTGTGCGTGTGTGTGTGTGCCCCTGCCTGTGTGTGTGTGCCCCTGCCTGTGTGTGTGTGTTTCTTTAATGTTTTTTTTCTATTCCATTCTAACTAAATATTTGTAAAGAATAAAAAAAAAGCAATGCTGGTAACCCGAATGTTCGGAAGGTATGTTTACACTACTTGTATACTTGTTAATAAAAACAAGAAGAAGAGTTAATAATTGTGAGAATGTCAAATTGTGTTGTGAAGTGCAGTACAAAGTTCGGGAATTTTAAAGTCGATTATCTCGGAAACTATAACTTTCCGACAAATTTCATTTTCATATTTGTGATTTGTGAGTGAAAAGGAACTAGTGTGCAAAGTTTAATGAAAATCGGTGATTTTTCAGGGATGTAACCCTGTTCCATTATTTTATTATTTAGTGAATAACAAAAATTTCAAACTATGACTTAATTTGAATTGCAGGTCAAAACTGTTCATATATGTTAGTTTATATTATTCTATATTATACGCAAAGGAGTACAAAAATACGTAATTAACTTTAAAAGAACCTGCTTTAAATTTTTATATCAATTCATCACATAATTTTAACGTTAAAAAATTATATCGCAGCTTGCAGCATTTCCGTAAAAGTTAATTATTCATTTTTGTACTCTTTTGTGTGGAATATGGGAAAATAAAAACTTATGTGGACAATTTTCAATTCAAATCAAGTCATTATTTGAATTTTTATTGTGCACTAATTTGGCAATGAGCTTTCACAAAGAAGGGGTAAAGCTGCCAGAATTCCTCACTGTTTTCTTCCAAAAATCGTAACAAGAATTCTTTCCGAGCTCTAGTCAACCGTTTCATATAGAATTATTGAAGATTTTAGGCACTTTCACATCAAACACAAGAATCGAAAAAATGTAAACCGAAAAACGCAATTTATTCCATTTTAAAACAAGATTTTTGCTCCAATGATTAATAAAATCATGGGAAATAGGATAAACTAATAATTTTACTAATAAAATAGTATATTTATCTTAGAATTTTTAAGAAAACACAACTTTTATAATTTATCGGACGAATTTTTCCGCCGATAAAACATAAAAGTTGTGTTTTTCTTCAAAATCTGAAATAAATGTACCTATTTTCTCAGCAAAATTCTTAGTTTATCCTATTTCTCTGGATTTTATTAATCATTGGAACAAAAATCTTGTTTTAAAGTGGAATAAATTGAGCTTTTCGGTTTACATTTTTCTGTTCTTATTTTTTGATCTGAAAGTGCCTTTAGGGCCGTATTCACCAAGCAAAATTATAAAAAAAATCAATTAAAGCTATTCACCAACCACACTTACCGAGTCGATTTAATGAAAATTTAATTTTAATTTAATTTTAAGTGAGGCCATACCCTCTCTTAAATAAATTTAATTTCGATATCAGCTGATTGAAGTGTCATGCAGTCAAATGACATTTTTTAATAGCGCTGTTAAAAGATTGAAGAAATGAGAATTTAACTGTCTAGATATAATACGATAAATAGATATGTAGTTTCTAGTTCATCAAAAAGTGAATAGAAATTAATTCAATCTTAATTACTGCTATGGAAGAAATAAGACCATCCACATCGAGACACGATAATGGATCTTCATAGGAAGAGTTTATGGTGTTATTAGAGAAATCACGGTACATACTGGTGTTAGATTGTTATTTTTTAACGCACTCCGTGCTCCTAGAAAGAGAGCGCGCTTAGGGGTTGTATGAATAAAAGAAAAACCACGTCTAATATTTCGCACTTAATCTCGTTATATTGAACAATTTCTTTCTTTATTTTTTTTGTTTTCGAACAATTATTATTGAACAATTTCTTTCTTTATTTTTTTATTTTGGGCACTTTCTTTAGTATTTGAATTCAAAATTTGTTATATGTATTCACTTAATTTTTCTGTTACTGCACTTCTTTCTTTATTTCAAAAAAAACTCCCGATTCGGAAAACTGTACAACTCACGTCGGATTTTAAAAAATGACTCCTCGAGGATCGGGCTTGATGGTCCCAGGTACCCACAATCACTTTCAAAAGCTTTTTTATCTTTTTATTCTTTTCTCACGACGTTGAAAAAACGTACGTGAGAAAATGCAAAAGTTCTTTGATGCGAGCTGTATGCATCAATGCAAAACGGTAATCCGATATGCACTTGTGCGCCCGTCTTGAAATATTAATTTTAAGAGGGCGCGAATAATTTTGATAATTGTATGTATGTATGTACAAACAATTAGATTGGAGGAAGTTTGTAATGTACGTATGTACATAGTACATACGGAAAAAAAGTAAGAAGACACTGTATGTAGGTAAGTGTGCATACCGTGTGAGTGGAATGTGTGTCTGATAACAAAATGCAATTTATGCTAAATTGCATTTTGTTATAATGTAGGAATGCATTTCTAAATGTATTTTGAATTTTTATATGAAATTTTGAATGAAATTTAAATTGAAATGTTTTTTTTTTTCAGGGTCAATTAATGGTACATCAATATATCGTATTGGACGATATATTGATGTATCGGCATTATGGTTGTGATTCGGGGCAAAGGTACCTGAGTCACAACATCCCTCCCCCTGGGGAAAAGAAAGTTTTATTTTTTACGAGAAGAAAACTTTCTTTATACAAGTGAAGGGGCTGTACAAAAAGGTTATCTTATAATAAATATAATATTCATAGAATTACTATTAATAGGAGCTATATCCTACATTCCTTTATTATAGCTAAGAATTGTTTAATATTTAATTATTTATTATTATTACTTTTTGTTATGAATTTTATTTTTTTACAGTAGATAAAACGAAATAGAAGTTATGTTCTTTTTATACTTATTATTGAATTATTTTATTATTACAGAGGGTGTTACTAATCATAGTTAGGAATATAAATTAATTTACATAATATATTCCCTTACAATATTCATAACGGCTATTTATTTATTATGGTTAAAAGAAAATGTTACTAACATATACTCACGATATGTTATTATGGAGTTTATTTATTTTTTTTTTTATTTATTATATTTACTTCTAATGTATTTTTTTTTATTTTTTTTTATATACATATATATACATATATAGCAGCTATATCATACGTTTTTGTTTTTTTTTCATAATTGAAAGTTGTTTGGCGAAGAAAGCCAAAAAATATTATTTTTTATTTTCGTTATTATTTTTCCTCTTTATTTTACATTATCTCAGAAAATGTAAGATTTTTCATTTCTCCGTAAAAATTCTTGTCTGGACATTGTGGATTGAATGGGTTACTAAAGCGGTAAAAATCAAGGAAGGGAAGGGTTTACTGTTGTCCGTTTGTTAGTGTGCGTAAATTAGACGTTTTCTGTAGTTTTTCTTTTAGGTGCTGGAGTTATCTTGAATTTTGATTCTCTCGGTGCCGGAGTAGGCACATTCTCCTGTTTATGTTCAGGAAGTATTCCTTTCGATTCGCGTACTTTCGGTTTGTATTTAATATACAGATAAGCACAGACTATAAAGATGATAGAAGCTACTGTTAAATATGACAGTGCGTAATGGTGGATATGGTGGTTATTTATGGGATTAAGAGGAATTACTTCTTGATATTTTTGGAAACGAATGGATTCGAGAAGTTGCTCTAGATCCGTGTTTGTTGTAATATTTAAGGGATTTGTTTCTATAAACGTTTCCATGGGAGAAGACGTCATATTTCGTATTATATTGGAAATGCTTATCGTTGGGATAAAATGGAAATTAAATTTGGAAACTTTTACGCTATGTCCGTGCAAGATGAGTTCCTTGCTGCGAACATAGCAACCGGGATTAATATACATTATTCCTGTTACTTGCAGGCTTTTTGAATTGATCAAATTTTCACAAATTACATCTATGTCTAGGGATTCTTTTAAGGAGAAAAGCCAAGCGTTCGGCTGCGTTAATTGCTTCCAATAATAATCTTGTTCTAATGTTAGGATGTTACATTTTGATGTAATTGGTTCCTTTTTTATCAGATTTACTTCGCATTGGTTTGTTTTTGTATTTGCGTTAAGGATCTGTGATGATATCCTGCAATAGAAATGCATATGATCCAACGTTGCGCAATTATGGATATCATGTAATGCTAGTTCAACATAGTGCTCACGATAGTAGTCTATTAGTATATATTCCTTTGCTGGTTCGATATATACGAATGATCCGTTAAGGAGTGTGGGTAATGGCATTACTTTGAATAATTGGTATGGTTCCTTGAATGGAAGTGGAATTCGGAGCGCGATAATTATTTTATTATTGAAAATATTCGCTGCTATTGCACTCAATTTGTAAAATTGTGCTAAAATATTGTCTCTGGAATTTATAGGAAGCATCAGTGAATTTGGTAATTCTTGACTGATCTTTGATAAAAGCTCCTCAATATTTTTCGGTGATACTAGTGCAGGATGAAATTTCCCATGCTTGGAATCTGTTAAAATATCTATTAATTCCGACTGGGTATTTTGGTATCTGAATGCCATTAACGAAACCAGGGAAATAAGAGATTCAATTTCGATGGATATTTTGTTATTCAATGTTCTGTTTTCCATTATTGAAGTAGCTATCTGTATTGAAATTAACGCTTTATGCATAACCATGAATTCCTTTTCAATTGCGGCTTTAGATTTGTTGAAAATGTTTGCGGTTGCTTCGACTATCGCGGTTTGGCTTTTCATAAGTGATAGGAGGGACTTTTGGTTTAGGGTGAGGTTACGGATTTTCTCATCATAAACTTTGGCGTCATCTTCGTCTAATGTACCGAAGAGAGCTTTGGAGATTGAGCCTATCGCATTAAATAAGGCCCTTTGTTGTCTACTTTGGGTCACAAGTAACATATTTTTGTATTCTATGTTTGCTATAATAAGATTGATTTACAGTAACGTACCATTTCAGGTGTGGGCCATCGCTGAATTGCTATTGAGTTTCTGGCAGGTTGCTGTTATTTGCTGTGCGATGAACTGGATATTCCTTAATTCTGATTTAAAATTCACTAGGTCGTAATAGGTGACGATTTTCCATTCGTTGGTGTAGAGGTTGGCTCTGCCAATCTCTTCGAAGTAAATGCCTGCAGTAGCATTTAGCTGCTTTACCTCTATTCCTGAGCCGTAGATTATGGGGATGAAAATTAGAATGAATGCTATATGCATCATTTTGGAAACCTGTAAGATGACACCATGTTAATATCTGTGAATGATATTTGAAGATGATGAAGTTTTTACTCCGAGAACAGTTTTAGTTCATTGTTATGGGCTCTTTTGTTTTTATTATTGATTTTAATAGTAGAATTTTCGGAGGAATTAATCTCCATTTTACTCATACGGACCTGACCATAGTGGTGAGAACTTATTATCTCTGACCCTGCTCTTAAGTAGGACTTTATCGCCAACCATAAAAGATTTTTGGACGGAATTTTTGTCATATTGTAGTTTTGATCTTTCTGTGTTTGCCATGGCTATGTCTTTAGCTATTTTGAAGCTATGCTCTAGACGCGCTTTTAACTCGTTTGCATAATTGTCGTAATTATAGCAAACGGTTGGAGAAGATTTCAAATTGTTTGGAATTTCGGCTGGGAATTCGTAAAGGAGTTCGCGAGGAGTATAATTAGTACTCGAATGAGGGGTAGTATTGTATACAAACATGGCATAAGGAATCCATGTATTCCAGTCTTGTGGATCTTTTGCTACATAAGATCGGAGGTATTCTGCTAAAGTTCTGTGGCTTCTCTCCAACGCACCATTCGTTCGAGGGTGATATGGAGTAGTTTTGAGCCTTTTAATTCTCAGCAATTTAGATATCTCGGAGAACATGCCACTTATGAGGTTAGAACCTTGATCTGTGAGGATACTTTCTGGAATACCATGTCGACAAACTATCGTTGTCGTGAAGGCTTCCGCTAATGTCTTGGACTCGGTGTCGACTATGGGAATAGCCTCAGAAAATTTTGAAAGGTCGTCTTGAAATGTAAGGATGTATTTGTTTCCAGAATGAGAAATTGGGAGAGGTCCTACAACATCTAGGTACACTCTTTCGAAAGGTTTGGAGCTAATACTCGAGATTTTCATTGGAATTTTAGGGTTTCTGGATACTTTGTTCACCTGACAAAGTTTACATTTCCTTACATATTTGACCACGTCGACTGACATGCCAGGCCAGTAGAATTGCTTTTTGATTCTTTTAATAGTACGGGAAATACCTTGATGGCCACCCGTCGGTAGTGAATCAAAATCTTTTAAAACTTGTTCGATGTCATTAATGTCTGATAAATATTTAATTGAATCCTGATGCAGTTTTATGTTTATTTGCTTATTAGCGAAGATCTGGACAAAAGCGTTTTTAATAATTGTTAGATTCTGTGGATCTAATATAGGGAAGGAGATGTTTATTTGTTTTAACTGATTTGCTTCTGTGTATGAGCAGATTTCAGTTAAAATCTTTTCGAGGTCTGATCTATCTCTTTGTGATCGACAAGGTAAATTAGTTTTTGATATAATTATTGATGAATCTTTTTTCTTGAAGAAGTTCAGTTCAGTTTCTGAAAGTGGGGATTTATCTGAAAATTTTAGTTTCGAATCCAACACTCTTTCAAGCTCTGTATCTTGCATTGGCAAGATGAAAAATTTAGGATTCGCATTTTTAGTCAGTAAAAGAGGAAAATTAGTCTCAGTTATTATAACTGAGGAATTGTTTACAGGTAATGGAGTTGGGTTTGGAGTAGTTACACTTGCGTTGGGTGTATTTATATTCGCCTGAGCTCTGGCTTGATTTCTAGTTACCACATTTACGAAGGTGGTTGGCTCTGCAGAATGTTCGGAATTTTCCGGAATTGCTCTACTGAGAGCATCTGCATTTGTGTTGAGCTAACGTGATTTGTGACCTATCTTGTAGTCATATTCCTCAAGACGTATTCTCCATCTCATCAGTCTTGAGGAGTGATCTTTCAGATTCATGAGCCATACTAATGGTTTATGGTCAGTTATAATTGTAAATTGTCTACCATAAACGTATGGTCTGAATTGCTCAACTGTGAAAACGATAGCTAGGAGCTCTTTTTCTATTGTTGAGTAACGAGTCTCTGCACCATTGAGAACTCGACTCACGTAGGCGATTGGATGATCTCCTTGATCATCAACTTGAGAAAGGACTGCTTCGATAGCGTAGTCACTGGCATCGGAGGTGACAAAAAATTCTTTTCCGAAATCAGGATAAGATAGAATTGGTGCTGAAATTAATTTATTTCGCAATTCGCAGAATGCTTCATCGCAAATTGCGTCGAACTTGAAGGGCGTATCTTTTTTCAAAAGATTTGTGAGTGGTTTGGCTATTCTCGAAAAATTTGGGATGAAGCGGCGATAGTAGCCGACGAAACCAAGGAAGGCTTTGATATCTTTTTCCTTCTTGGGTCTGGGATATGACTGAACTGATTTTATTTTTGCAGGGTCTGGTTTGACTCCATTTTCTGTAATTATGTGCCCTAAATACATAATTTCCTTTCTTAGGAAGTGGCACTTGTCGGGTTGAAGTTTGAGGTTGAAATCACGAAGGCGGCTAAATACTGCTGTGAGTCTGGAATTGTGGTCTTTGAGATTGTATCCATGGACTACAATATCGTCCATGTATACGAAGCAATAGATACCTTGAAGTCCAGATAGAACATTGTTCATGGCTCGTTGAAAAGTAACAGGGGCTCCTTTTAAACCAAATGGCATACGATTGTATTCGTAGTGGCCATAGGGTGTGCTAAAGGCAGTTTTCTCCCTGTCCTTCGAGTCCATTTTTATCTGGTGGAATCCACTGGCTAAGTCGAGTGTGGTAAAATATTTCGACTTCCCCAACTGGTCTAATATATCAGTGATATTAGGCAGTGGGTACGCAACGCCAATAGTAATGTCGTTAATACGACGAAAGTCTACCACTACTCGCCACTTTTTGTTTCCATTCTCATCTGGTTTTTTGGGAACCAGGAGAAGTGGAGAATTCCAGGGACTATGTGAAGATCTGATGATGTCTGACTCAAGCATTTCTTGTATTTGCCGATTTATTTCTGTTCGGCTTGCTTCAGGAAGTCTATAAGGCTTGGTATAGATGGGCGGTTTGTCTTAGAGTGTCTCGATTTTGTGAGTAATCGCATCTGTATAAGATAGGAAATCCCCTTCTATGAAGAAGAGATCGTTGAATTCCCTACAGATATTGCGAATACTCTCAGATTCCTCTGAATTACAGTGATCCAATTTGATAAGGTTTTGCAGTTTATTTATTCTGCCCTTAATTGTATCTCTGTCAGAGTCTGTGGAGATTACCACAAAGTCGTCCAAGTCTTGGTAAACTGGATTCACCTCGTAAGGTGCCAGATCGGCGTCCTCCTCATTTGTATTGAGGATTAGGACTTTTGCCATACCGTTGACTGGTTCGACTATCGAATTTCCAAGAAATAGACCTGGCCTTATTTCCTTCTTGAAACAGACCGATTGATTTTGAATAGAAGGAGTTGGAATTTCAATGATGAATTCTGATCGAGCCGGAATTTTGACTTTTTTTAAGTGATCCGATTCTTTCGGATGATTGGTAGGAAGGAGATATGATTCCAGCTTTTGTGGAATTTGGAAGGAGTTATTCGATTATTCCGACTCGATAGAATTTGAAGGAGATAAAACTTTATTGAAATTCTTTACATTCTTTTCTGATTTATTTCTGGAATTCACTTTTTGTGAATTTATTGATGAAGGATATAGAATTTTACTAGATACGGCCTCCTGTGTGGCTGTAGATGGAGCTGTATTTTTATCTTTGTGCCTCATCTGTGAAGCTGACGATGAACATAGATTTCTTTTATATGTTGGTTCCACTTTACTTGGAACTACTGATGGAGATTTTTCCTTTAATTCACTATCAGGTTTCACGTCATGTGAAGTATTTGATGGAGATCGATGTACGTTGCTTTGTGAAGCAATTGATGGAGATAGATTTGTATTAGTATTTATATCGGAAAATGTTATCTCCGTATATAATAGACTTTTTGTTTGAGACCTCTTTTCTGGGTCTTCGCTTTTCAAATAAACATATGGATAATTTGAATAGTAATCCTCATACGGATAAAATTCATTTGAATCATTAATTTCTAGAGAAATGTATTTATTTTTATAATTGATACTAGCATTGTATCGAGATAAAAAGTCATGACCAAGCCATCGTATGAGAGGATGGAGTTATTTCCCACTATTTGAAATGGGTGTTCTAGGATGGAGTTATTATGTTCAGAATTTAAGTTTAACTTAGCAAAAATGAGTCATTCTGTAGAAGTGGACTCTGTAAATAATGTGTTTATATTGCAGACAGCATCTCTGTAGCAGATGCTATCTGGCTTCAAAGGATGGAGTTTAATTAAGCTGATCTCTGCTCCTGTGTCGATTAAAAAAGTAAGTTTTGGAGCAGAACATATATCAACAGGCAAAGAAAGCGTTAGAGAATTTTTATTAATTTGGACGGGGATACGAATTAATTTTTTGATGTTTAGTTTTTCGTCGATATTGTCTCGAGATTGCGATGAACTTGCGCCGTTGTTTCTATTTGCGAGGGGTTGCCGAATGAGACCCCCCGCTGCATCCAGTTTCCCTGCCTGGATGCCGATGGACTTTTGCTATTTCTCCTCTTTGGAGATGGCGATCTAGCCGAGATATTGGCATTATTATATCTCGGCGGTGGAGTTCGACTATCTCGGAATACTGGCTGCTGCCCGTTCCTATTTTGAGGCTGTCTGTCAGCCGTGTTTGTTGGTGGAGTATTGCTCACCTTCTGGAAATTGGAGAATTGATTGTTGCCAGAACGATTGTTGTTCGCCACTCTTGTGCGACATTCTTCGATAGAATGTCCCATCCGATGACAATATCGACATGTAAGCGCTTGTGTCGGAGATGTAAATGTAACCTTATTGAAATCTGCAGGGCGTTGTAATTGCGAGTTTGTTCTTGGAATTGTGTTTAAATCTTGCGTTGAGCGTTGTATGACTGGACATCTTGACGCAGCATGCCCCAGTCCATTACATTTGAAACAATGCAGATTGAGATTCGTATTCTTTTGAAAGGGTGGGTTTACTTTGTAGTTCGTTTGAAAATTGGATTGTCTTCGTTCCAAACGTGATGCGTGCTCTAGGATATGTGACTTTAGTGAAGTGAAAGATTTATCAGACTGAACTTTTGCTAAAGTCTGTAGTTGTGGATTGGATAATCCATCCTCTATAGCTCTCACTGCTTGACATTCATTATCTTTTAAAAGAGATTTTAAAAGAATTTTATCACTTGTATATGAGTGCGTTGCCTCATTTAGTTTGGATAGAGTTGTGCTAAGTCTTTGTAGAAAATCTTTTACATCTTCTCCTATTCTTTGCTTGCAATTGTTTAATTGAGATTGCAGAGTAGATTTGGGAATTTTTAATTCAAAAGCTTGTTGCAGAATAGATTTCAATTCAGGCCAATCTGAAATTTGATTGTACCTATATACATCATATGCCTCTGCAGATAATTTACTCCTTATTAAGCTAAGGAGGGAGTGCCTTTCATTTTCCGTTGATGTTGTTGTGTAAATATCATCGCAACTTGAAACAAATTTGTGGAGATCCTTTGGATTTCCACTAAAATTGGGAATAAGTGACCTAGCTTCTGATAGGAAGGAGGTAGATTGGTCTCTAAAGGAGACATTAGTATGATTTTCCCTGAAATTAGTTGTATTATTTGTTACATTTTGGAATCGAGAGTCCAATTGTTCTTGCAACGCAATTACAATTTTTGAAATAATCATGCTCCAAATCATTAGGGCCGGTGTATGAAATTATTTCATTATGCGTGTCCTCAAAATCATCCCAGTATTTTTGCAATGAATTAATTTTTTGTGTCAGATATGTCTGGGTTGTAGTCGATAATGAATTAGAATTGATCGATTGTATAATTCGTGATATAGACTTTTGCCTGTGATCCTGCAATTTGAACCGTATTGCATTTGACTGATCCTTGTCTGTATTGTCTTGGGTGTCAGCTGCAGTTGTTTTCTGCGAAGTCTTGGGGAGTGGAATGTAAAAGGGGTTATTTGTGCGTTCTGTGTGAATTGATATGGACTTCAGCCTATCAGATAGAGTTACCTTGGTAAGATTATACCAGTCCTCTGTCTTGTCATAGCATGACTGTTTGAAATAATCATGAGTTTCATCGAATTCATCATGATCCTGAATCAGGGTTTCAATTTTTTCAAATGAAGCCCATAGTTCTTCCAACTGTTGGAGTTTTCCAGAAGTAAAATCTGAAGTCCTTTTAATTTTATTCGCTCTGTGATAATCGGCCAGAATTTGTCTAATTTCTGTCATTTTTGGGACTTGCGACAAGCAAAGCTCATCGAAAGATTTGTTTTCTTCAGTCATGTCTGTTGGTTATGTAGACGCGTAAAATTGAGAAGGAGGAGAAGCAACGAAAAATAAAAATTTGACACACGAAAGGAAATGTATTAGTATATTATTGTAATTGTGCTCAATATGGTATATAGCTGCTACGCAGCAGATTGATTAAAGGGATGGAAGAAAATTGGGATTAAATTTGTTTAGATTTGAAAGAAAAATGGAAGAAAAAAGAGTTTTTAATTAAAATTTGTTTAAATTTTATAAAAAGTAAGAAAAACACAGCAATAGGAGTACTCTTTGTTAGATTTGCTTACAGGAAAAATCCGAGAAAAATTTTTGGAAAAAGATTTCTGTGTTTTTAGATAATTGTATTCACTGATTACCATGAAGAGTAGCTAATATGAAATTTTTTTTTTTTTTTTTTTTTTTTTTACAAATGTGCCGTATATGTATATACGTATTGTAACTAATTACAAAATAATTTTAATTAGTTTTTTCATTTATGTTTTAGCAATATTTTGAAATACCTATGACTAATTTCTGACAATCTTGGCTTCCTTTTATTGTTTTTTGATTTACCATATGATATTCTTCACTCTTTAGGAACCATTTTTCGTTAATTTTTTAAAATACCTGAGCGCAAAATATGCTATATATATATATATATATATTCCCCCTTTGTGTTTTTAGGAAAAGAAAAAAGGGAACTTATGTATGCTAGTTGTGTATAGAGACCACTCCCTCCGACCAAGATCTTTCTCCTGATCGATAGACTTACGAAGTCTATCGTAGGGGATCGATAGCTGATTTTTTCCGAAGTCCTCTGACCAGCAAGCTCACGTGGTCTTACCGCAGAGGTCGCTTCGTGACGGAGTGATTTCACAACATAAAAAACAGAACCAAATTCTATTATATGTATGTATTTAGAAAATATAAAAAGAAAATTAAAGGAGAAAATTTTTTGTCTACCTTAATTCTTATTCCTTGTTCAACATTCGTGTTAAACTTAAAGCTGGAGAATGGAAATAGTACCGTTGTTAATGGTTTGGATTTCCTTCTTCCTAGATAACGTCTTCTTGTTGCTGAAGGTGTTAATGAAATCGATTGATGCTATGATGCTGGTGATGATATGCCTAGATGTCTTCCTGCCTTCTTTGACACGTCTTGGTGAGGCAGGGATGAAGCCTCGCAAGGGTCCCCCGTTGAGCGCTATGGCGCTTAAACTTTAATTATTGTTGTTATTTCCTCTAAGCACCCTTTTTAGGGTACCCGGGCTTATTTTTTTTTTTTTTTGTGTTTACTGTTGAGTTTTATTTTGAGCGACTTATTTTGTTTATTTATTTCTCTGATTTCCTATTATTTTTCCTTTTTTTTTTTTGCACTGATTCTCGAATTTATTTATTCTACAGGCACTGATTTTTGCTACGAACACCGCTGCCACCAATTGTTAGATTGTTCTTTTTAACGCGCTCTGTGCTCCATAAAAGAAAAACCACGTCTAATATTTCGCACTTAATCTCGTTTTATTGAACAATTTCTTTCTTTATTTTTTTTGTTTTCGAACAATTATTATTGAACAATTTCTTTCTTTATTTTTTTATTTTGGACACTTTCTTTAGTATTTGAATTCAAAATTTGTTATATGTATTCACTTAATTTTTCTGTTACTGCACTTCTTTCTTTATTTCAAAAAAAAACTCCCGATTCGGAAAACTGTACAACTCACGTCGGATTTTAAAAAATGACTCCTCGAGGATCGGGCTTGATGGTCCCAGGTACCCACAATCACTTTCAAAAGCTTTTTTATCTTTTTATTCTTTTCTCACGACGTTGAAAAAACGTACGTGAGAAAATGCAAAAGTTCTTTGATGCGAGCTGTATGCATCAATGCAAAACGGTAATCCGATATGCACTTGTGCGCCCGTCTTGAAATATTAATTTTAAGAGGGCGCGAATAATTTTGATAATTGTATGTATGTATGTACAAACAATTAGATTGGAGGAAGTTTGTAATGTACGTATGTACATAGTACATACGGAAAAAAAGTAAGAAGACACTGTATGTAGGTAAGTGTGCATACCGTGTGAGTGGAATGTGTGTCTGATAACAAAATGCAATTTATGCTAAATTGCATTTTGTTATAATGTAGGAATACATTTCTAAATGCATTTTGAATTTTTATATGAAATTTTGAATGAAATTTAAATTGAAATGTTTTTTTTCAGGGTCAATTAATGGTACATCAATATATCGTATTGGACGATATATTGATGTATCGGTATTATGGTTGTGATTCGGGGCAAAGGTACCTGAGTCACAACACTGGTGTCGCCGAAGAAGAGAATAATTAGAAAAGGCCAAATCTTTTTATAAAACGAATTAGAATTGTATTGGCCCGCAATTCTATTCAAGATTTTTTTTTTTAAGAATCGTCACCACATCACTTTTCTTACATTCTAGTATTGCCTTATATTTGATGGCCAGTTCCTTTAACCTAACTTTTTCCTCGCCCTTCATATTCGGTGCTTTTATATTTGTCTCCATCTCTTTATTTAAAATCCTATTCGTATAGGCACTTCAACAACAGCATTTCTTTATTTTAAAAACTTCTTCTAACTTTCTAAATGATATTTAAATTACAACAACACTTGCCAAATTCGGAAATCTTGCAGCTCAGAGTCCGAAATGCCCGAAATTGTTTATTTTATTAAGGTTGGTGAATAGCTACAAAAATTTAATTGCGATCCCTTAATAGTAATTAAATTAAAATTAAATTTGTATTAAATGGCTTGGTGAATACGGCCCTTAACGATAAAGTCCATTCCGATGTCTGATGAATTCTAACGACACTCGTCTTAATTTCGTAACGAAATCTGAAAGCTTTATTTGCTGGGGAAAGCTTTGCACAAAAGCTCACGCTACTACTACATAGTTAAATGGAAGCTCGGAATCAAGAGCTTTATTTTCTGCCATTCAGCCTAAGGCTGCTATCAGGGTGCGCACGAGAAGCGGAGCGGAGCTCAAAGCAGAGCTTGTTCATGCGACAAGCAATGCGAGAAGATGTCTGACTGAATGCGAGACGCGCTTATGATTCTACATGTACTTTTTGGTTTCAGAATTAGTTTTCACTACATTTAGGTGTGACATTCGGAAAATAAAATTATGGAGTCGTCCAACGAGGAATATTTTCTTTCGTAAAATATTCGCAATTATTTTTTTGCAAAAAAAAACTTATTTTCTGCGCATCCATTAAATATTAAAAGAAGGGAACATGTGGAATTTAATCACATATACGGTAAATTAAGTATTTTTGCGTGTATGGCCATTTCTCTACTAGCTTCAAGGAAAAACCATTTTCGCTCACGCGTGAAAACACTCCACAGCCAGCTTTCTCGCTTTGCGCTTTGAAATCAGCTTTGCTTTCAGTTTCGCTTTGCTTCCACTTTGACATGTTCGCGCGACTTTGTGTGAAAATGTTTGTGCATAGTTTTTTCGCGTGAGCAGCCTAAAGCAGGATTTACATTATGATGGCATGCATTTTTCACAGAAACTGTGAGGGAGATATTTTATTGAAATTTAAATGCTGCCGAACCAATTACTGCAATACCTTTCACGTACAGTCCCCTCGAGTTTTTATGGTACAAATCGCAAATTGTTACATTGTCAACTTGTCAAATTGTAAATTTTTTAATTATTACAAACAATAATTGTTGTTAAAATATGGACGAAAAACTAAACCCGAAATATCTTCAATCTTTTCTTTAAACAAATATGTAAAAACTTTCGATTTCACAATATTTAATGACAAATTATAAACTTACTTCTATTTTCTTCCATTTTTGACAGATGATTTTGTAATCGATGTCGCCGATTACTTTATAAATATTTCAGAATTAAGAACTCACAACGATTCAAGTTTAATATCTTTATTTTTTCTCAAGAACAATGATCTTCTTCTCTCAAGTGTCAGAAAAATAATTTTTTGCCTTTTTTCACTTACCACCAAAAGTCATAACTGGCTGTCAACATACAGGCAGGCCATCAAGTATTTATTCTTTTATTCTTAATCCCATTCACAGGCGCTCAAGAATTTTGTTTTTACAAGTTACAAGTACATCCTTACAATTTAATAAATATTTTCTTTAAAATCATAGTAACAACAACAATATGGCTGCACGAGTATTCGAAATTGACAAATTAGGGTTGTCAATAACAATGTTTTAGTTTCAATAACTATAAAATCTTACTATACTTGAGGGCTTTTTATGGTTCCGCACACGTACACATTGACAAATCTTGGTCTGGAAAAAATGCAGAACGCGTTTGCTTCTCTCGCCACTCATAAATACATTTCCGTATACGATGTACTATCTCCTTCACAATTTCTGTAAAAAATGCATACCATCATAATGTAAATCCTGTTTAAAGATGAGAGCTCGGATTAATATTATCGAAATGCTTGTGAAAAAAACAGCACCAATTCTTTTGAGCAAATTGCCTTTGACAAACTTTCAACAATAAGCTTCCAAGCAACAAAAATATTTCTTTTTAAATTTCTTCAAAGCGAGCCTATTTTAATACTAATTTTTAAAAAAAAAACAGGAGTTGGCGTTAAAAGAAGTTATATCAAATTTAGTTGATTACTCGCCAAAAAAAAACTTCAGTTTTAGTAGAAAAAGTATACTTTCATCAAATTTGAAATAAATAAGATACCCATGGCGACAGCGACATTAGCTAATCCAAAAATATGGACGTCTGGATTTTAGTAAATTTAAAAGTTCTGTTGTTGTGTAATGCACACACCTCTCCAATTGCGCACGGAATAATTGAAATTATTCGCTGGAATTCTATGACGCTATTATATATGCAAATTAAAGTCAATTTGAGTACCAACCTATGTAGTTGACAATAAAGCCATGCAATACATTTGCATTGCTGACATTATGTATTAACTACTTACTACTCACTATATATGCATTTATATTAGCCGTTGTACTGCGAAATAAATATGTGCATATATTGGAAGTTGAAAACAAAATTTGAAAATCTAACTGTAATTTCGCCTCTCATATAGTCTGAAGCTCTCTTATTCTTATGTATGAATATGGGTTTGTGGTGTTTCATTGCTGATGGTTTTATAATTGAAATATCACTACACAGTCATGCTCTGTACATATATTATTGCTGTAACTAACTTTAATCTTGGTCTGAAAGTTAAAATTAATATTGAAATTCCATTTTTAAAGTCATACAAATTTTTGACTGGAACAGATGGTCAACCAATGCTAATTAGAGCATTTTACGGTATATTTTGACATTTCACCACAATTTTGTGGTACTTCAGTTTTCCCCATGTATAGTTCATTTTTATTTTAGTTCTTTTTCATCTACTACAAAATCAACTAAATTGAATTTTCAATGAATTAACGTCAGAATAAACGACTAAATGTACGACAAATTTGGTAACTGCTCCCGAAGTTGTGACAAGAGCTTTAGCTTGGTAAATGATTATTCCATACATCTACCGAATCGTACGTGCTCAAAATTAAAATAATTCAATAAGGCAATTTTCAATTCATTATTCGTCATGTCAGATTTGTTATGCTGTATAAAAACACGAACGAAGCATAAGAAAAGTTCAGTCAGATTAAAATCCGGGGGTTTTTACACATTTTGTTGCACTTATGGCCAGTTTCACAGTCGAGTTTAAACCACGGTTTAGTTTAAACCATTCTCCAAGTTTAAATGCAGTTTAAACCAACTGGGGTTTCATAGTGCATTCTTTTAGTAACGTTGGTAGTACTGATTAAATTGTGAACTAAACTAGTTATCGCCGCCATTGTGAATCAATTTTTCTATCAATCAGTCTGTCAATCGGAAAAAGTAAGCAGATCAGAAGGTAAAAAATAAAAAATATGTAGTTATATTGACTAATTTTAAGTATGCCACCATCCAAAGGGCTGCTAATTTTAGTAGAAGTGTAGTTGATCCGGAGAAGTCTACAGTTATCCTTCTAATAACAAAGATGCTGATGTAGCATTGAAATTGTTGCACCACAGTTTTATGCATCCTAATCAGTTGTCACATATTGACCGGCGAGTTAAAAGGATTTGCACAGTTTGTGCATGTGAAGGCACCCTACTTCACAGGCTCTTCACTTACCCAGCTTTGCAATATCAAATGGAACTCGTGCGAGATATGTGTCAGTTGATCCACCCGAATTTCGATATTACTAGGACATCGTTTCTAAATTCATCACCTCAAAAACCTGATTGGAAGCTAAACAATCAGGAAACCAATAAGAGGGAATCGACTAGACGAAATGCGTCAATAGTGTCAACTCATATTGCAGAAAGTAGAAATCAGTGTAGGTACTGTATTGTCAGCCACTGCAATATTACAAGCAGTTGGTAAAAACAACAATACAATTATGCTGCGAGCGCTTATTGACCAGGGAGCTCAAGCCAGCTTCATAACCGAAGAAGCGACTCAGAAGCTAAAACTGCCAAGAAGACGAATAAACGCCATTGTAACAGCAGTAGGAGGTGCAAAGATTAACAATATTCAAACGTGCATTGAATTAAGAGGAGTCAGCACTCAGCAAAAGTTTCAAATTACATACTAGCGAACCTGTAGGTAATAAAATTTACTATACGTAGGTTTGTGTCCTAAAGGTGAGAAATTTCATATAAAATTATCGTAGACCTAGACCACAGAGCACATTAGAGACATCTGCCGCAAAAGACAGAAACCCAACATCCGACAAAACCATATAATTTAAGACGAAAAATGAGTATTTTCAGTTCAAAGAAATTGAAAATTTTTAACGAAAATTAACTCTCCTAAATTTTTTTTGGACATAATTGTTAAATATACTATTTTTCTTTGTATTTCAATCACTTTCAACGAAATATTGTAATTTCTAGTCGGTGAAATATCGGGAGACAAAACAAGTACTATTAGAGTCAAATAATTATAAAAAGCTCTACTAAAAATGAAAATACTCGACGATATTTGCTAGATCTAGGCCTTATCTTTCTAAAACAGTCACAATTTGAAGAAATGAGAATGCCTACTAACAGGAATTTGATTTGAAAAACTTCAATCTTTACCATTTTTTACAAGTTTCCGAGCTAATATCTCCATTTTAATGCAACTTTTTTTAATTTTTGCCGACGTTATTTACTAGACTTCGCCATTATCTTTAATTTAAGATATAAGTCATTATTCTGCTACAAATAGTTTTCCAGAAATTTGCAAATATTGGTACTGACTCCTCTTAACAGTAAAGCCAAGATTTCCATCACCATTTCTCACAACAACAACAGCATTAGTACTTAAAAAGCTAACGAGAGTAATGCCGTCCGAAAAAATTACAAACAGATCAGAATGGAAACACACAACGAATCTGATATTAGCAGATCCGAATTTAGATGAACCAAGAAGAGTTGATGTAATCCTTGGAGCAGAAGTGTTTGCTAAAATACTAATGGACAGGTTACTGCGGGGGCCTCCAGAAACTCCCATAGCTCAAGAAACACAATTAGGTTGGATACTGTCGGGCAAAGGAAACAAAGTATGTACACCATAGCACCCCAATGCTACATATCTGAAGTAGATGTAAATGAAGAAATTCGAAAATTTTGGGAAATCGAAGACTTGAATACTGATACAGTCTTGACAGGTCAAGATGTAATGTGCGAAACTCATTTCAGAACTACTCATCGCAGAAATGCTGACGGTAGATATACAGTAAGATTACCATTTAAAAAGAATCCTGAAACCGCCAATCTTGGGGGTTCTCGAGAAATCGCAATAGCAAGAATACTCCAGATGGAAAAGAAATTCAAGACAGAAAAGACGTTTGAAGTCATGTAGAAGAACTTTATGAGTGAATATTTAAAACTTGGCCGCATGACCTTAGCAACTGACAATTTGGACACAGCATATTACCTACCTCATCACGCTGTACTAAAGCATGACAGTACAGCGACAAAACTAAGAGTGGTATTTGATGGGGCAGCAAAAAGAAATAATCATGAAAGCTTAAATGAAATACTTTTAGTCGGACCACAAATACAACAGAATTTAATTTCAATTCTGCTCAGATGGCGAAAACATAAAGTAGTATTCACATCGGACATTGAAAAAATGTACCGCCAAGTAAACATTGATATTAGAGACCAGAATTATCAAAGAATCTTGTGGCGAAATTCTGAAAAAGAACCCATCAGGGAGTACAAATTAACTACAGTCACATATGGAACCACAAGTGCACCATTTTTAGCAATTCGAACACTTCAAGAAGTGGCCAAAGATACAGCTAGGGACTTTCCATTTGCAGAAAAAGTCATCATGCGAGACACATACGTAGATGATATTATATCTGGAGGGGATTCTTTAGAAGAAGTCAGTAAAATAAGTCATGAATTAATAAAGGCCCTTAAGAGCGGAGGTTTCAACTTGAGAAAATGGAGTAGCAATAGCAAAGAACTCTTACAGAAACTACCATGGGAAGTAAGGGAATCAGCTACAGAAATGAATTTCGATCATGAAAAATCAATTAAAGCACTTGGAGTTCACTGGAATCCATCCACTGATTACTTCAAAATAAAAGTGAATATTTCAAACAATGAAGATCCTCTGACTAAACGTGAGATGCTGTCCGAAGCCTCTAAAATATTCGATCCAATTGGACTATTGGCCCCAATAATTATTACTATCAAACTATTATTTCAAGAAATTTGGACTGAGAGCCTAAACTGGAACCAACCCCTATCTGGGGAAATTAAACAAAAATGGAATCGGATCAAACAAGAATTATCAATGCTAACAAAAATTAAAATAGCAAGATGGATTGGATACTCTCACGGCGATTACAAATACGAGTTGCACGGGTTTTCAGATGCCTCAGAAAGAGCCTACAGTACAGTAATATACTTCAGAACAGTTCATAGCGGAAAAATGACTATCTCGCTACTCACCGCTAAAACTAAAGTTGCCCCCTGAAGTCGAAACTAACACTACCAAAATTAGAAGTATGTGGAGCGCATCTTCTTGCAAATTTATTAAAGGAAACTATAGTCAGCCTAGAAATTCCAAATATTCCCTACTTTACTTGGACAGACTCCAAAATAGTCATATCATGGATTAGGGCCGATCCACATAAATGGAAAACCTTCGTGGGCAACAGAATAGCAGATATATAATTAAGAACAACCAAGGAAAATTGGTACTACGTAAAGTCCTCTGAGAATCCTGCAGACGTAGCTTCTCGAGCCTCTATCCATCACAACTAGAAACACATACGCTGTGGTGGGAAGGTCCATACTGGCTGAAATGTGAAGAAATCACATATCCAGAAAGTAAATTCGAAGAAACAGAACTAGAAAGGAAAAAGATTGCAATTCACACACTAATACGTACACAAGATACAAACGTATTCGATCTCCTACTGCAAAGTCACCGTTCATTATGGAAAGTTCTACTTATCACTGCATACTGTAAAAGATTCATAAACAATTTGACGGAGGATAGACACGCCAGAAAATGTGACTCACTGACTGTGAAAGAACTCGAAGACGCATTAATACCAATCATTAAGTATACACAAGAGAAGCATTTCAAGGATGACCTCCAGAAATTACGTCAAAGTCAAGAAATATCAAAATCAAGTCGGCTGCTCACGTTAAATCCATTTACTGATTCAATCGAAGTATTACGTGTTGGTGGTAGACTAGAAAACTTGACGTTTGAACAGAAGCATCCAATCATACTTCCCCATAAAAGCGAGTTAACTACACTTATTATAGATCAAGCTCACAAGAAGACACTACATGAAAGCCTAGAAGTGCTCACACCCGGTCACTTTTTAACTGATGCACCTATATTGTCAATACCAGATAAGGACTACTTAGAAACCAATACTGGTCTTCTTAAGAGATGGGACAGAGTGGAAAAGATGTACCAGGACTTCTGGAAAAAGTGGTCTAATGAGTATCTTGGAAGCCTTCAACAAAAACCAAAATGGGCGCAGAAGAAGCCTAACCCTACAGAAGGCGACATCGTATTAATAAAAGAAGGTAATTTATCTTCGTCTCGTTCGGCTCTTGGAAGAATAATCAAAGTACATCCGGGAAGTGATGGACTTGTCAGAGTCGTAACTATAAAAACGAAATCTGGAACCCTTAAACGACCACTTACCAAAATCTCGATGCTGCCGATAAGTAATGATCAAAAGAATTTAGGCGACATGCCAACTGAAGAAATAGACTCTGACAATGATACTAAAGAGACACCTGTTCCCTCAGGGGAACCAAATAACGACGAATGAAAGGCATCTGTACAATCCGGAAACTGAATCAGTTATGCGATGAAGAAACTCGGCTGTCAAGAGATCTATGTTATGCCACTACCCAAACATTGAAACATCAATTGTTAGAAATCGAACAAATGAACGACATATTATACCAACGAAATGAATATCCACGAACTCGCAATAAGCGAGCACCATTTGGATTCATAGGAACGGTCGCTAATAAATTGTTCGGAATTCTGGACCAAGATTTTGCTGACCAATATGAAATGCAAATAAGTGAAATTAAGGCAAATGAAGATTATGCTAGACAATTATTACGAAATCAGACCTCAATAGTAGAGAACACGGTCAACATTATGAAAAGAAGCCACGAGGTTGTTCAACACCAATTCAATCTAATGAATACTCAAGTCGAAACAATAACCAATCAATTAAATAATTCACAATATGAGGCAGTTCTTCATCAAGCAGTCAATTCCGCAGCTATACTGATAACTCTGAACCTAGTTACATTTCAATGTTTACAAAGGGAAATTCTATCACTCATTACAGCCATTAAACATGGGAAAATAAATACATTCGTCCTAACACCTGCACAACTTAACGAGCAGCTGACAACAATTCGTGAACACTTACCAGCCAATGTATAATTACCAGGGACTGGGAGTAAGTCCTCTCTAATAACACTTTACAACTCAATGCATGTGAAAACAAGAATTACGGGAAAGAATGTACTATTCGACATTCGAATTCCTCTGCTGAGCACAGAAGCCTATCGATTGTATGAAATAATAACTATTCCTACTATTCACAATGAACAATATATCTACATCGATCCTTCCAGCAAGTATCTGGCCATAAATCGACGACAAGATCGATTTAGCCCAATAGAAGAAGAAGATCTCAAAGGGTGCGAGAGGTTAACAGAAGACCAGCTTGTATGCAACTTAAACCAACCAATATTCACTCTCAAATCAAATCAAAGTCATTGTGAAATAAAGCTCTTCAATAACGAGAATCAGATATCACCATTCTGTAGACTACGAACTAAAGAAGCGAATAACTATTGGAGAAGATTACACCAGCCAAGTACGTGGCTATTTGTATTACAAGAAAACCTGACGTTCGAAATCAGTTGTGACAATAAAGGACAACCATTATCACTATATGGCAATAGAATCATTCAAACAAGAGAAGATTGTATTATAAATCATAAGACTCTATACATAAGCTCAAACGATCGCAGTTCGAAAATGCACATATCACCTATCCCAGAAAATACGGTTACATCTAACTTCATAACCATGAATAAAGATCAGCTGTCGAATTCGTCAAAAATTACTATGCCACAACTAATTCAAGAAGTTAACAATAATGATATAAAAACTAGACGATGCAATCAGGTTTCAGCATGAACGCATGGAAAATATGCCAAAACTAAACATCCATGACCTACATCACTACAGTATGCCATATCTGATCATATGTGGTGTCATTGCCATCGGCCTTTGCATATATTGCAGACGAAAGAGGAGTGTCACGTTGAGAACAAGGGCAAGGCCGATCCCAGCACCAAGGTCCATCAAGGAGGAGCAGCAAAATTCCCGCATCGAGTTACCGACACTTAACCTTGAGGCGGGAGAATGTACAGAGTACATATAATTATTTTCTACTTAAAAAAGGGTCAATGCAACCAACTTCTAATTGTCATAATATTTCATTTACACAATGCGAAATTCATTCATTGCAGCAGTAACAAATATTATGCGTCAGCAAAATTAATCAGTGAATGAACTCTGCATTGTGTAAAATTTATCATTTTATTTTTTATTGTTTGTAAGCAATTTTTGTTCAGTTTTTTTCAGTTATTTTTTGTAACTTGAATAATAAATGTTTATAGTAAATTAAACTCAGTGTTGTTACTTAAACAGGGACCAAAGGTTTGTAATCGGGTGAACTGTTTGATTATCTTTGTGTTGACACTGGTCAAATCTACAATTCATTTGTACTACATGAGAGTTGAAGATGGGAATCAGAAGACTGACCCACAGCACTACGCACATAGCAACCACTATTGTCGGTGCAGGACGGAGCTCTTGTCTTTCGCTGGGGATAACAGGCCACAGAATTTGCAACACTAGTCTAAGGGGCTTCTCCCTAGGAATCGTTGCAAGTGCTATGGGAAAGACAAGCACTCTGTTAGAGATGCTAAGCTGAAGGGATGATTAGGACAGTTTGTGGAGATCTATGATACTACAAGCTGCTCTCGCGGGACTCTATAACGGTATCGGGTAAACTTTTTCGTTCGTTCGATTTCTCTTATTTCTAATTCAGTTTCAGTCTCGGTTCTAAATTACAAAATTTTTGTTTACGGAATTACATTTTTATTAGATTATTTTGGAAATTTGAAACTTCTTAAAACAGCCACTATTAAACAGCCTAATTATCAGATTTGCGACTGGTTCTAAATTTTTGTCTATCCTTTAGATCTTTTTCCAATTTTTTTGTGTCAATTTGGTTATTGATTTGCTTGTTGGTTTGATGGTTTTAATTGTTTTTAATTGTCCCTTTTGATTGATTTTAATTAAGCTAGTGCCATTTTTTACGATTTTTGAGCCTTTTGTCAGTTATTATTAAGAAATTTTTATGTCAAGAAATACAGAGTCTATATATACATAAAAAAATATATATATAATTATTAGTGGGGGATGTGTGCAGTGTTGTCGCCTCTCATCTAGTTAGCTCGACCTGTAAGATCTTTTGTGACATTATCCCCAAATGCCCTAGGGCGCCCATTCGAACTTAAGGTCTTATAACATTCTCGGGGGTAATTTTTCCGACATCCTCTGGCGGTGAAAATGCCAATTCCTATCTTAATACAATCACAAATACATAGTTCTGTATAGTCTATGTAATCTTCACTTAAATTAAAATTCATTGGGCACAGATGTAGATTGTGCTGGGAAGACAGTGATGAATTTTACTTTCTTATTCACCTTAACATTTCTCTCTCTCAGTTGTTATTCATGTGCTCCTTATATGTAGAACCACTTCGTGTTCCCTATGTGAAATTATTTAATTCCCTTTCCTTACTTTTATAAAGGTACTTGCTATGTAGGCACTAATTAGGTACATATGTCATAAAATTTCCACCATTAATAATTCATAAAAAGGATGCGGCAAGATATTGTATCTAGCGCATGCTGTAGACTAGATATTTGTTTGCTTGTTTTTGAATTATTAATCCGATTACGCTTAACCATATTTTCGGCAAAGGATTTTCTTGTGATGTTTACATACATAACATATCCAACATACACAACATGTCCAAAAGAGCTACATTAAAATGGATGCCCCGAATAATCATAACAAATTCGAAATTGTTGTGTTGATGATGACGAGAATTGCGCACAGATTGGGTAAAATTTACCCAAATTCAACTAAAGCAAACAAAATCTCTAATTATTTACAGAAATACATCAAAATTATTTATAACTCTTTCAAAAGCCTCAAAATTATATCGCGAGTGTTTAAGCTCCCTTCCATTAATCAAAACAGCTTTTTTCGAGTCTTTTGAGCTTCTGATAAAAAATTTTTAATAGAAATACTTGGATCGGCTTCATGAAATTTCATGACTCCCTTAATCAATATTTATTCAAAAATTTAGGGGAATAAACCTGACAGCTCTGAGGGCGAAAAGATTTAAATTTCGAATTCTTTAATTGGCATCAGAAATATTTTATCATTGTTTTTATTCTTTTGAAGGTTTGGTTTTTAAACAGAACTGAGTGACAAAAACACTTTCACAAAAGAAACACTTTAAAAAAGAAATTTCTTCTTAAAAGAGGGCGTTTAATATCAGCAGAAACTGTATACTCTTCAGTACGGTTTGGTAGACGCCAAAGTGAACAACAAAGCTGACCCCATATTGCATATACTCGTATTTTAAGAGTGAATCATACCATTGATTATAAAGTACATATATATATGCCAGTTCGGAGTAATCAGTAATGTCGGCTCTTCTCAGAAGATGTCGTATGTGTCGTAATTCCTATGTGCTCAACCAACCAGTCCAAGTCATTTATTTAGCTTTAAAAACATAATGAAGCTGTATAGACGGCGGCAACGTGAAGGTGTAATTTTACTTGTTGCCGAAAAGTTTTTCCTAAAAATATAATGAAGAATGACGAGTTTGTGCTCATATATTTATTCTTCGATATTTATAGAGATTTGAGCTTTTGAGCTTCAAACCTGAGCTGTTTTTCAGTAATGTGCAAGATTTTTTTACATTGACTTTAAAAAAAATAATAGAAGTTGTAACATTACTTTATTACACCATTATTGGCAGCACACATATATATATACATTCCATCGCTATTGGCAGCACGCATATATATACATATATTCCACCGCTACTGTCAGTACGCTCACTGCATATTCACCATCAACCTACAGAAGGTCGCACAATTTCACTACACTGCATGGAAGTTCACCACATCCCTATATAAAGCCAGCACCACCGACAGATAGATTCATTCAACTCTGGCCTTTCTCACCTCTCATTCTTTAGTTAATTATAACTAGGTAGCGCTAGCCATAGTTTAGAAGTAAGTCATATGTTAGTTAGTAACTCATGTATTTAGAAAATAAGAAAACTCAGCTAGATTAATTGAACTCAGGACCAAAGAAAAACCCGTAGTAATTATAATCAGAGAATAGGTTTAGATAAGAGAAATATTGTTAGGTTAAGTGTTAAAATTTATTTAGCGCAAATAAAGAACTTAAACTTGACTTGAACAGATAGATTCATTCATCTAATTATATTCCCAACGTTTGCACCAAGTGCACCCAATTGGATCCGATTGTCTGCCTTGCAAAATATATATAGAAAGTATAGAGTAAGATTAAATTTTGCTTGCTTTTTAAAAATAATAAAAGTCTAATTAGTTAAACACCACACATTGAAGAATTTAATCTGTTTGTTTTGTGATATTCTTGTTTCTTTAAGAACTTTTTTGGATATTAAGTTTTATAAAAATAATAGAACTTAAAAACGTTGTCTCCCACACTTATTTGATAACAATTATTTACCTCGAATGTAGACCGGTTTCAGCTTTTCGGCTATCTTCAGTACACTAAAAATTTTTGTATTGCTGATGTAGTCTAGTGTAATGGTTTGCATAGCGGCGAGGAATGAAGATCCGTTTGGTCGTTGAAGCATGCAAAATTTGAATTTAATAGAGTTCGAGATATTTCGAGTGATTCTAGCAAGTTTAGCTTTCTACCTTTGTCCCAAAAATGCAGAATTTCTGGTTCTAAGTCAGGAATGTGCTTATTTTCTAATAGGTGCTTAGCAAAGTTCGATTTAAAATTATTAGTTCTTAGAAGTGCTCATTTATTCTTTCTTTGAAAGATCGTCCTGTTTGCCCAATGTATACATCCTGGCATGTTGCGCATTTTAAGCAATAAACCCCGTTTCTATTTATTTTATCGGTTGTATCTTTAACACTTGGCAATAGGTTGATGAATTTTAAACTGTGATAATTTTAGCAAACTGAGCTGTGATCCAACCAAAAAGTTTAACCGTGATATTAGAATAGGCCTTGACAATAGTAAACACTTACTGACAGATAGAAAAATTGCATATTTAAAAGAAATGAAGACCGTTCGCGAATGTTCCTCATACGGCAGCAATCAATACATCTGAAAAGAAATCATCAAGCAGTACGAAGCTCCAGAAAGTACACCTCAGGAATTTCAGCGGTGATATAAATGAGTGGATTCCCTTCTGGCAGCAGCTCCGGACAGTGGTACACGAAGACTCATCATTAACCGGCATTGATAAATTTAATTATTTAGAGATGTCTCTAACTGGGAAAGCGAAGCGAACAATAGCGGGGTTTATTCCATCCGCCGAGTGTTATGACGCCGCTATATCTATGCTTTTGGAAGACTACAACGATCATGACATGCTAGTGGATAAATTGATGCAACAGTTGCTTGCACTAAGCCCAGTGCAATCAAAAGCAGATGTGTTTTCTTTACATAGTCTATACAATGCCGTAATGGCTTGTATTCGATCGGTCACTGCTTTAGGTGTACCAACGAGCCATTACTACGTCATGTTAAAAACCGTTGTCTTAAAGTGTCTGCAAAATCAAATAAGGAGCACAACAAAAGCGACGAGATGCGTGACGCGGGTGACGCGCAGACAGTTTCATCGGCTAGTAGCATAGTCACATTTGAAGGCGATGCGTCTGTCAAGAACATACTAAAGTTCTTGAAAAAAGAAGTAGATGCGCTTGAGCGAGCTGGTGCTGATAAGAGAAACTGTACTAACGTATACAAAGCTACCTCATCACAATCGACTGCAGCTAGTCATAACAGTAGGGAATGCTACCAACAGGCTAGTTTGGATAAAATGAAAGATTTGCTGAAAAGGGAGGCTCGATGTTTTAAGTGCTTTAGGAGAGGCCATACATCAAGATTTTGTCGCGCGAAGTGGATTACGTGTAGTAAATGTAATGGTAATCATCCTACAGTATTTTGTGATCCGAAATACAAATTGAAGCCAAAAGGTGACATGAAAGCAGTAAATCGTCACAGTCACAGTTGATAATTGCTGAAAGCTATGTGGATGTGCAGCCTGTTTTAAATTTGTGTGCATACAACAACAGCGAATAACTTCGAAGTGCAGTATATCTACAGATGCCCTCCTTTGTTTCAGCTTCTCACAAAACCAATTCGGTGTTTGCGCGAATTATCATTGATTGTGGTAGTCAGCACACCTATAATAAAGAGCACCTTGCAAAAAACTTAATTTGGAAGTGGTTGGAACTGAACTAATGATTGTAGTGCCGTTCGGACGTTTGGAAGAATCAAATCTTTCAGACGATAGCAAACACCCCATGGTGCTTCCATATTCGCATCCATGGACAAAACTGTGCACAATGAAAATGTGCACTGTGGACCACAGACGCTATTAGCCACCACGCGACAGCGCTTTTGGCCCATTAAGGGCAAAATTTTGGCCAGATCGATAGTTCAACATTGCGTGCGTTGGGCGAAAGCCAAGGCCAAGCTGCTATTCCAAATAACAGGAAATCTTCCACCTACCAGAGTACAGCCCGCCAGACCATTCATCAATTCCGGGGTTGATTTTTGCTTTGCTTACTGCCACCATAGATGCATTTTCGGAACCGTGTAAAGCAAGCCTCCTGAAACGATGGAAATTAGTGTCCCACATCAAGCATGACTTCTGGCGGCGCTGGTCACGGGAATATTTGAATGAGCTTCAACACTGCTATAAATGGAAGCAACGCTGCCAAAACGTAGAACCAGGAGCCATAGTCATCCTAAAGGAAAAAAATACGCCTGTCACGAAGTTGGGACGCATAGTTCAACTGCATAAGGGTACTGATGGTTACGCAAGAGTAGCGGATGTTCGAACAGCCACGGGCGTCCTCCGCAGGCCAATTCACAAACTTTCGCCCTTACCCATAGAAGCGAATGATGCCCAACATACCTTCACAAGTGCTGAACAGGTCACTAAGAGTGAATCAGCTCTCAAGACACAAGATGACCAACATTAGAAGATCCCTCGAGCTACCTATGGAGCAGACCCACGCCCCTCGACAAGTGACACTGCAAATCGCTCCCCTAGGAAAAAGACACTTACATCACTGGGATCCCTGATTGTATCAACTTGGTTGATCTGCCTATTTCTTCCAGCTCTAAAGGCAGATCCAGTAGAATAAACCACATTCAACTCACGGGCTGGCATACATTTCGAACACTTGGGAACAGCGAAACTGATCTCTACCGAATGGAATTTGGTGACATATTACGATCTCCGCCCATACCGAATGGAGTTCGACACATTTAAAAGTGGTATATAAACTCTAGAGCACCTCTGCACTCAACTAAAACACAAGAGTTCCTGCACACCAGTCATCACGCAATTTCAACACATTCAAGAGGAACTTACCGTCGACAACAATCTACTTCCCACACAAAACTCAAGCATAAGAGAGAAAGAAGTGCTATTGACATTGTAGGTTACATCGGTAACTCATTATTAGGGGTGTTAGACTCCCAATACGCTGAAGACATGGCGAAAACAATCGAGGCCGTAAAGGGAAATGAATTGCATCTCCTAGAATTAATCAAGAATCAAACATCTATCATTGATTCCACTGTTAACATAGTCAAACGAGACTAAGAAGCTACTAATAAAAACTTCAAGGCATTAGAAGAGCAAATGACACAGACTATCAACCGCATTTCTGATGCAGGTGAAGAGACCCAGCAATTTAAGGTGGTGCAGTTATTTTCATCATTGTCCATCCAGATGACCTTAATTACGAGTAATATTCAAAGACTCCATTTAGCCATCTTCGATGCCTTAACGGATTCTCATCACGGCCAAATAAGTCCGCAACTTCTGTCACCAGCTCAATTGAGAGAGCAAGTACGACTCATCCAAAACCACTTACCAACATCCTTAAGCCTGCCAACAAGTCAAGGGAGCATCTTACCGCTGTACAAATTAATAAGTGTCGAAGGCCGAGCCGTCAAGGATTATGTCATATTCAAGCTCATGATACCGCTAATTAACTTGAAGAAGTTCGATTTTTTCAAGACATGGCCAATTCCAGTCTATGTAAATGAGACATTCATCTCAATACGATCATGTGCATCGAACTTGGCCGTTACGTCCCACAGAGATCAACATTATCCGTTGACCGATCAAGAATTGGCGGGGTGCAAATCAGTAGAAGAAAGGGTATATCTATGTAAGCAGCTTCACCCCGTTTATCGCAGAAGAGCCAACGTGTGTTCTTGTGAATCCGATGTTTTGAATGGAATTCCATATACACAGTCATGCAATGTATTGAAAATAGAGGAAGATTCCAAATGGTTACAACTAACTCATGAGAACCAGTGGATCTATGCATTAATGGGAACAACCTCAATAAATGTTGCCTGTAGTAACGTCACAATAACTACATCGATAAATGGCTCAGAGCTTTTGAAACTACAGCCCGATTTCTCAATATAACACGAGTTGCTAACGCTTCAAGGCCATGACATCTATTCAATTGAGTCACGGAGATCCTACACAAAATTAAGTGAGCTCATCAACATCACTACACCTGAACACCTGTCCGCAATCCTGCAATAAAAGGGCCATTACCATCCGCAATTGAAAGAGCTTGAAGAATTACAACAAATCATCAAGAAGCAGAAGTTTGACCTACCCAATGACATTCATACACGTACCACCCATGGTTTGGCAATCGAATACACAGGAGTTCTTTTGGTCATAACTATCCTACTGGGACTACTCTGCAAGCATCGAGAAGACTTGCAAAAATGCCTTCGCGGCAAACCGAAGCCCTTACCGAGACACCAGCAGCGCCGTGAAGATTTCGTAGTCAACATCGAATGAAGGGTAGGTTGAACCAGGAGTTCAACGGCGGGGAGAATGTTAAGATCCAGCCACGTAATAATAATTCAAAACATCTCACATTAGCTTATCAGCATGCATTTGTCGCAATTATACTCATCAGCATTTCGTACATTGCATTTTTGTTTTTCACATTCCGTGGTAACTTGAGTATCGTGTCCACGGCTTGAATTATCTTTTCTTGCGAGAGCTTCATGCCGGCATATTCATGCTGATAAGACTAAGTGCTGAGTAAGTTGTTCACACGGTGAAGTGCACGTCTTCACTTGAGTTTTATTTATGTAAGTTGAGGTACTCATGTAAGTTAATTAGTTTGGAATAAAATTTAGTTTTTGTTTAAAAACGCAAAGCGCACGGTTGTTATTTTTGCTCCTATCGCAAATACTTTCAGCTTATCCATTTTTCGGACAAATATTTTCTTGGTGTACAAGTTTATGCGCTTGTGCTCCCCCATCAGAGGTCTTGGTCCAAGTACCAAAGGCCTACGTCGTTAACGGTAAGCTAAAGCAATTTTACCCGAATTCAAACAGTCTTGAAAATTTCTCTTTTTTTTATTGGTACTTAGAAGCAGTAACTTAGTCAAGTAGTAGGTCCACGGGTCGCCCTCACCCCCTTGAAACCAATGACAATTTAAGGATTTACGTTTAATTTCCACATCAGTTCTGAACAGTTTGCTGCTTATTATAATAGTTAATATTTTATTGCATTAATACTTTTAGCGTAACAAATTTAAAGTTAATATGTAATAAAAGATTTTTCGCTATCCCGGCAAATATCCTCTCAAATCGTTTCCCTGGGCTTTCATCAGTTAGTCACACTGATTTATTATTTAGTACGTGAAATTAATTTTGAGAAATCTTATATTGTGCATAATTTGTTAATTTGTACGTTTGGCTTGTAGCAACTTATATCTCTCGCTGTAATCTTTCTTTCTATACGCTCCTCCGATTTTTCTGGCCCTACTTCACAATATAAATTATTACGTTGAAATTCTTTCGTTAACACTACGTATTCGAAATTGTGTTTAAAGGAGGCCAGGTTTTTGCAATTGTTTTGTAAAATTTTAATTATGATTTCAGTCTGATTAAGAATTTCGTAAGAATTGTGCCGGGAATTTTAAAAAGACAAAGTTTTTACGTTATAAAAGTATTTATTAAAGCTGAATTTTTTATATATTAAAAACATGTTTAAGAAGTAATTCATTAAAAAACCGTGATTTTTGAAGTAAAATAAAAAGTTTTTTTCTTAAAATAAAGTGTTATTAAAGTTTTCATGAAATAGAAATCTACATTAAGTATCTGCAAAGGTGCTACACTTTTGGATCCATATAAAAGTTCCCCTTTACTCTATAATAGACTCTTACTAAAACGATAATAATTCTAACTTAACTTATCCTATCATTTAGAAACAGTTGCAAACAGTTTTGTAAAAGTCAACGTTATATTATGAAAAAAAAGTAATGGCCCAAAAACGTGTAGCCAAGACAACAATTTTAAATTCTTCTGAAGCTTCAACGTCAGTAACTACAGATTCTGCTAGAGTAAGTCTGAATTACTCTGAAAATCTCATCCTGGGTATATTGAACAGGTTAGTATAATGACACATGAAAATAAGCTGACGGCATTAAAAAATGTAAAAAATCCAGATATACGATTTCCTAGCCAGTTGCAGAAAGATAAATCTTAGTTTTCAGCACAAATGGTTTTTGAGATGGAATGATGAGGTAGGAGGGTGTGGTTACGCTTGACTGGAAACATGCAACCGAACGATTTATAGAGCATGAAAAACATTTGTATCATAGGAAAAGTGTTGAAGATTCCAGAGCTATACAATATCAGAAGGAAAGCAGACTTCTGTAGAGCAGTTCACCAATGCAGATTTAAAAAACATAGTAAAAGATAACAGAAAGATGGTTTCGCCAATTGTTTCAGCTATAATGTTCTGTGGTCGGCAAGGCATTGCACTCAGGGGACATCAAGATTTTGGCCTAATAAAAAATGTGGTAATTGAGCCGGCTGAAAATGATGGAAACTTCGTGCTCTATTAAGAAACAACGCCAGATATGATAGGGAGCTGAAGCGCTTATTAGAATCATGTCCAAGGAATGCAAGTTATATAAGCCCAGAATTTCAAAATCACTAATGGCTGATGAAACAGCAGATATTTCCGGTATTGAACAAATGTCGTTATGTATTCGTTTCATAAAATTTGAAGACAAAAACCAACACTTTGTGAGTATTTTCTTGGTTATATTCCTCTTTTTAATACAACCGCAACGGTATCTTTGAAGCAATACTGAAAGAAATAGAGTCAATAGGTTTGAGTGTCAGCAAAATGCGAGGACAAGGTTACGATTGAGCCGCTGCAATGTGTTCAATGCTGCAGAGTGTAGGCAAAATTATACTTCTGCTACAGTATGCTGCGGATTGTACGTAAGATTATACTCTTACTACAGTATGCTGAAGCGAGTAAGAAGAATTAGACTTCTGTTACATCGAATACTGAAGCGTGTACGCAAAGTTAGACTTATGTTACAGCGTATGCTGAAGCATATAAGCAGAACTAGATGTGTAAGCAGAATTAGACTTTTGTTATAGCGAATGGGGAACAAAATTAAATCTTCTGGGAGGTTGAATTTTTGTAGAATCAGACTTCTACATCAATAGAATTAAACTTCTATATGAAGTAAATAAAAAGATTACTCTTTTGGACTTTTTACCGGGTTAAACTTAATTTTGTTGTAGAAAGAATTTTTTGGGATTCTCCGGTATATAGGAATAGCTAAAAATGTTCTAATTTCTATTTTTCTCAAACTTTTAATTTCTTTCTTCTTTTTTTCATTTTTCATTTGTTTTTCAAATCACCCAATTTCGCTATTTGGGACCTGAAACTTGTCACCAAAAATTAATGAGTTGTGTGATGAAATAACAAATTAGAACATTTTTTAGCTTTTGCTATATACCGGAGAATCCCAAAAAATTCTTTCTTGAACAAAATTCTATATGAAGGAAAAAACAAAATTAGACTGTTGATCATAGGATAGGAAACTCAGATTAAATTCTGAAAGAAGATTGGAGGATTTTGCTGCGGCTCGTCGCCTTTTTATACATGCTTGGTATCATTTATTCTATTTCTGATTGTGACGACACCAGCAGACTGACTTAATGTCAATGACATTAAAGAACTCTAAATATGCTGGAGGTGTGTATGATTTGGTAAGTTCAAGATATTTTTAGTTAGTTTATATATCATTAATGTGTTTTGGTTTAATTTCAGCTCAATAATAAACAAGACGGCAATATTCAAGACTGGGATGGAGCTTTTGTTTTTATATGCGTTCAAGATGTTGTATGTAGAGGTTGGAGCTGAGGATCTTCTTAGTGATATCAGATTAGTTTTTCATATGATAAAATATTGCATCGATTCTGTGTGTTGTTTCTTTCCAGGAAATGTTTGTACAGGTAGACCGAATAGGGACTGTTAAGTCCGTATGTGGGTTTATCATAAAATGAGGAGGTACCGGTTTAGAAAATGACAAGACTTAATGATCTCGAAATATTAACAAATCAATACATAATTTGAATTAAAATGAAAATACAGGTTATTAAAATTAAGAATAGAGCTGAATTTTATGAAATTAGTTTTGTTTTTAGGCAAAATCTTGTGATAAGATTTTCCTTAAAAAATAGACAACTCATGTACTTTCATAAAATTCTATTCTATTTCTAGTTCATTCAAAATTCATTTGTAAATCAGTCACTAGTTTTAATAACGTCTATTTTTATTTAATTCAAATATTGTACTATTACTATGTTTAATTATTCGCCGACGCGCTAGTACCCAATCTGTAATGAGAGAAGGAGAAAGTTTTTATAACCAGAAATACGAAATGAGAGTAGAAGATAGAATGAGCGTCAATGAACTGCTTATATAGATTACAACTGGGGTCAAAAAACTCCCAATATAGGATGCTGAAAAATAATTAATAAAAATTTTAATAAATTTATTTTAACAACACGGTTAGTAAAATTCTGAACGCAGAATACCTCGTTTGATTTTCGTTAAGCAAGACTTCAGCAGGCTTCAATAACTGGCGATCCGTAGTAGTTACACTATGGCGTTTCTGGCTCACTGTTTTAGCTTCCAGGATTTCGCCACAGATGGCGCCACCATCGCTAGGTGGTTTGAGCCCATAATAAATGTAGGTTTGTGTCTTGTCTGTATTGGTGTGTGTCTTGGACACACCGTTGTGTCTTGGGTGCCCCATTGAGTCTCGACTGCGCCCTAGGGGGTTAACCGGTTCTACCGGGATGTGTGATTTGGTCTTGACTGCACCCTAGCGGCATTAGCCGCAACTACCAGCATGCTCCCGTACTACGGTTTTCTTAGATAGATATCTGGTGCACCTAAATGTAGGCTTTTTATCATGATTTTTCTTGAGCGCCTAAATGTAGGCTTTTGGTTTTGAACTAATAATTAAAGTTAATAGTAGGAAATTTTTGTTCATGCCAATGGACTCTAGATGTGGGTATGTGGGGGGCATAATAAAGATAGAGAGGGGGGGTAATGAAATTTTCATCAGAAATCCTCTACGGGCTCTGGTTTTCGAGATATTAGCGTATTAATAATTCAAGTTATTTTGGCTCATGGAAATGGATTCTTGGCGGTGTGGGGTGGGAGGGGCGAACAAAATTTTCATCAGAAATCCTCTGGTTTTCGAGATATTAGCGACAGAGTTCAGCATCATTCGAATTTCACAACTTCGTAGGTAGAATTAGGGCAGGTGTTATCGTGAATATAAGCCACCTAGATCCTAAGTTATTTATGCAATATGGCCCCAAATTACTTGCTCGCCGCATTAAGAATACATTAAAACAACAATATCATATTAAAGTTGCTACAACGTTTTGCGGTGAGTTTATTAAAGAAACTGGTGATAAGGAAGTTATTAAAGACATTAAGTACTTCCAAGCAAGAACTGCCCCAATCAGTGTGGAGGATAATTTGAATGAGTGGTATAAATTAAATATATACGACCCAATACTCACTCAACTAGAAGAGTTTCAAGAGAAAGATAGTGGTTGGGCTCTGCATTCTATAATACATTTAGCGGTGCATATCAACAAGTTTGAACCGATTCGAGGATCATTTTATATACCGCTGCCAAAGGAGATTGCATCAACGAAAGCTTGCATTAATTTAAAAAATAATGATGAAGCATGCTTCGCGTGGGCCGTAATCTCAGCGCTATATCCTGCAACTGCCAACTCCGATAGGACCTCATCATATCCACATTATTCTGCTGTGCTAAATTTAACTGGAATAACATTTCCCATGACGCTTAAGCAAATAACGCAATTTGAAGACCAGAACGATTTATAAATAAACGTGTTCATCCTAGAGAAAGAGCGTTTCTTCACCACAGTTCCAGTTAGACTTACGAAACACAGGATGGAGCGACATGTAAATCTCTTAATGCTGCAAGATGACTATGACCAGGCTGGTGATGATGAAGATCATATGGATGATGATGATGATGCCAGCAGATATCATTTCTGCTGGATTAAAGATCTTTCGCGCCTCATATCGAAATAAATTTCGATACATGCTGGTGGTAGAAGGCATATTTGTGAGAGATGTTTGCTCTACTTTTACTCTGAAGAAAAATTAACATCACACACTCCTGAATGCGAAAAGCAAAACGATTGTAGGATTATGTTTGCATCAGAGGAAAAGAAATGGTTGGAATATAAGAATTATAACCATAAGAATCCAGTCCCGTTTTGTGTATATGTACAGGAGAAGCTGAACATCAGGCCAATGCAACCCCTGACTAAAGAGGAACGGCGATCGCATATGGAAAGTATTTGCTGCCATATATTTGAAAAAACGTTTGCAGCCGATGAGGAACGAGTTCGGGATCATTGCCACTTAACAGGAAAATATCGAGGACCAGCGCATAATGCATGCAATCTCATGCATCAAGATTGCTCCATAGTTCCAGTAATTTTTCACAATTTATTCGGATATGATGCTCACTTCATTATTAAGGATATAGCTACATCTTTCCCAGGAAAAGTTGATCTCTTACCAATAAACAAGGAAAGATTATCTCGTTCACCAAGCACATGGACAGCAGCTACATAAATTCAGATTCATCGATTCCTTCCGTTTTATGGCTGAATCTTTAGATAAGTTATCATCATTGCTGCCGATGGATAAATTAAACATTACAAGATCAGTATGACAGGGATTGGATGATGACACTATCAAACTTCTTACACGCAAGGGTGTCTTCCCATATGATTCTATTGATGACTGGGGTAAATTGGATTTCCGGAACTTGCCAACATAGGAAGCGTTCTACAATGAACTGACTGACAGTGCTATATCTCCTGAGGACTACAATCATGCTGAAGAGGTCTGGCAAAAATTTGAAATACAAACACTTGGTGAATATTCAGATCTATACCTTAAGACTAATGTTCTCGTATTGGCTGATGTGTTTGAGAACTTTCGAGAAGTGTGCATGAAGACATACAATTTAGATCCAGCACATTATTACACCATGCCAGGCCTAACATGGGATGCTATGCTAAAATACACTAATGTGAGCTGATAACCGACGTAGATATACTGCTATTCATAGAGAGAGGCATTCGAGGTGGTATAAGTCAATGTTCGAACAGATATAGTAAAGCCAATAATAAATATATGGATGATTTTAAGCCTGAGGAGAAAGAGAAATACTTGATGTATTATGATGTGAATAACCTTTATGGATAGGCCATGTCACAGCATTTACCAACCGGAGGATTCAAATGGGTTGATGTTCCCAATATTAACGATTCCGAAATTCCTGATGATTCTCCAACTGGATACATATTCGAAGTCGACTTGGATTATCCTCAACATCTGCATGATAAGCATAAGGACTTACCGTTTTGCTCTGAGCATGCAGCACCACCTGGAGCAAAATTAGAAAAGCTTTTGACAACATTACATCCAAAAATTAAATATGTTATACACTACCGAAATTTGAAGCAATGCTTATCACATGGAATAAAGTGCACCGGGTTCTTCAATTCGACCAATCAGCTTGGCTTAAACCATATATTGACTTAAATACTACCAAACGGATGCAGGCTACAAGCGATCATGATAAGGACAGCTATAAGAAGATGAATAATGCAGCTTTTGGTAAGACCATGGAAAATGTACGCAAGTATAGCGATATCAAGCTTTGCATGAAGTGGGAAGGTCGCTATGGTGCAAAAGCTCGGATTGCGGCACACAACTTCCACAGTGCAACGATATTTGATGAGAATTTAGTTGCTGTGGAATTAAGGCGACTCAAAATCTTATTCAATAAGCCCCTCTATATTGGAATGGCAGTTATGGAAATTTCGAAAATATGGCTCTACGATTTTCACTACAGTTTTATGCAGCGTGAGTATGGAGATAAATGTAAGTCATGTATACAGATACAGATTCTCTAATATATGAACTTGAAGAGAAAAATACATATTTTATGGCTGAAAATATAAACAAATTTGATAGAAGTGATTACCCAGAAGATAATGAATTCAATTTTCCGTTCATGAATAACAAGATTCCTGGGTAGTACCGGTAGTACCGGAGCATGCTGGTAGTACCTGCTAATGCCGCTAGAGCGCAGTCAAGACCAAATGACATATCCCGGTAGTACCGATTAATCCCGCTAGGGCGCAGTCGAGACTCAATGGTGCACCCAAGACGCAATTGTGTATCCAAGGCACAAACCAATACAGCCAAGACACGAACCTACATTTAGTATGGCTCAACCCATATAGCTCCGGTGGCGCCATCTGTGGCGAAATTCTGGAAGCTAAAACAGTGAGCCAGAAACGCCATAGTGTAACTACTATCCGTCTTGTGGCTCATTCGAAACTTGTGTGAACTGCTACTTCCAGCATCTCGCTATTTATAGTCAGAAATACAATCGGAGCTGTGCGCCTGTCGGTGGCTTTAACAATGAACGAAGGAGCTTTCTCGTCTTAACAGACTGAAATTTATTGAAAATATTTTGATTGGTGTAACCTCCATCATTGAACTTCTATGGTAGGCGATCAGAGATAACCATACCGATGAGACCTCTCTGATCGCTGGGTCGAAAAGTTCAATCAGTTTTTTAACAATGAAGCCCTGTAATCTTATATGATTGACTGCGATGGCGTGCCAGCTGCATGCAATTCTCTCTCTCTCCTTTTAGTATATTTTATGGAAATGTATACATTAGTGGTCTGAGACTCTACCATTTATTCATGTTTTGCTAATTCCTTTTTATGGTTTCTTTTTAGCTTTTAATACAGGATGAAGCTTCTTGCGGCACTGTGGGAGGATTCTTTAATGTGATTGCTGCTAACATTATATATATTATCATCGTGGGACAAATTTATTCTGATTTATTCTCAACTATCAACCTCCTATAAGAATTTACTCTCTTCAATCCCACATGGGTTTATTTCGGGCAGGTCTATATCCTCTAACTTCTTGGAATTTGTCTCAGACACCATTGGCGGATTTGCAAAAGGCTACCAGACAGATTGTATTTATACAGACTTTAGTAAAACGTTCGACAAGTTATCTCAGTCCGTGATACTCTTTAGAATGGACAAGTAAGGGTTTCCTCTAACATTTCTTGAATGGACGGAGTCTAATTTAGATAACAGAACATATCAAATCTTATTTCGACATTCCATCTCAAGAGTCCTAAAGGCTTCGTCTGGCGTACCTCAAGGGAGTCATTTAGGACTGTTGTTCTTTATTCCATCTATTGACGATATTGTCTCTATTGTGAGTCACTGTAAAGTCTTGATTTATGTTGTTTTCGCCCAGATTAAATATTTTAACGATTGTGAACAGGTACAGTGACCTTTACAGATTTTACGATTGGTGGAATCAGAAACCAATTTCTTACGATTATGTATTCTCGAGTTCCGCGATTTGGCGTGTGGGTGCTGTTTGTGACTTGGGTATCGGATGTGAAAATAAATTGAATTTTACCTCCCACATAAACTACATGGTACACTTGCTTTGTAAGACCATTTCTTGAATATGCTAGCCACATATGGTCTCCATTTTACTGTACACACATCGACCGTATCGAGTGTATTCAACGAAACTTCCTACGATTTGCTCTGAGGCACCTACCCTGGAATAATTCATTAATTCTTCCACCCTGCATTACAGTTAATGATGTGGCTGAGCATTTTCTTGTTGACGTTTCTAAGTATGTTTTAAAAAAACGTCTGTATAATGTTTAGTACTTTTGTTCTATTTAACTTTTTTTAATTTTCTTGTTCTATATTGCATGTAATTTTATTCGGTGTTCGCTTTATGTTTAACACTGACTAAATGATGAAAAGCATGTATTGTTGACCGGTTATCTATTAAACGTGTTACTACAGCGAGCTTGTGTTAAGCTGTTTCTGATAGTATTTTATTAGCCATTGGAGTCAAAGCTGTTTAGCTGCTCCACTCTGTCTTCAAGAAGTTAGCGCTGCTCTAGCCGCTCCATAGGAGTTAAAGCTGATTAGCTGCTCCATCCTTATCTTCTGGTGCTCTAAAAAAAATATTTACAAGAAAACATATTCCTCTGAGCTTTATATTATATAAACACATTCACTACCATTAATACCTATATAAGTGAACCTAGTCTATGTATGCACATGCCGTAGCTTACATAAAATAACACAAATAAATAAAAAAGTTTCACTCCACACAGCTGAGCGCTCAAAGGAACAAATAACATCAAAGCGTTACTAGTAAATTTTTGCCCGAAAAGATCTCCTTAAAAGCACGTTCCTGATGTATCCAGAAATAAAAAGAATATGTGAACTGGACCGTGAACAGTGTACACGTAAATGCAAAATCTATTCCCCATAATAAGTAGAGCGTAGCTAGCTTATAACTTGCTTCGTATATTTTAGTGAAATCTCATCGAACAGGATGATGTCGAAGTTCATTTAATATCGCATTCTGACAAAGAATTCTGGAATTAATGCAGTTTTGGGTTGCTTCAAATCAGAGAACTCCAGGCACTTCATCCTTATATGCAAATCAAATGCATTTTGTGCAGTGTCCTCCGCAATGTTCATATGTGTCTCTACATATGTGTGTGTTTTTTTAAGTTAAGTTGATCGGAGACTGTTTTTATGTTCGAACTTCATTTGCTGAAAAGAGATTGCCAGTAAGACTGCAATGATTACGCTGAAGCTCAAAGATAACATCACTACGGTGCTATGGATATTCGATTAAGGATACAAAATATAATTGATAAAAACTGGACGAAAACTCACTACGAAGGGTTTCGACAAAATTTTATAAATTTGACTTTAAAAGAGAGTTTTCAGGAAATGAAAATCTTTTTGTATTAGGTACTTTGTTCATTACGTTTGTTCAAGAATGCATTTTTATTTTATTTTTATTCTCCGGTATATAGTAAAAGCTAAAAAAAAATTGTTATTTCATCACACAACCCATTTGATTTTGGGTGACAAGTTTCTTGGTTGTGACTCATCAACAGGTCCCAAATAGCGAAGTTGAGTATCTTTAAAAACAAATGAAAAAATAGAACAAAGAAAAGAAATGAAAAATTGAAAAAAACCAAAAAATTGAGACAAATAAAAAAAATGTTCATTCAAAAAATTTAAAAACCAGATTCATTCGAAACGAAATGAAGCTGTGTACGCCCGCAGTGGGCTGAAAAAAAGACGGTACGGCTGGGTTTTCTGCCTGCCGTAGACGCTTGAAACAGATCAAATTGATCTCATCTCATATAAACTCAGAATAAATTCTGGGTGTGAATTATATGAGGCAAAAACTCCTATAACCAAGGAGGAAGAAACTAAATTAGAGACGTAGACTAGAGATTACTTTTTAAGATTTATTACCGGGGCTAACTTGTATTTATTCAAGAAGAAATTTTTTTGGATTCTCCGGTATATAGCAAAAGCTAAAAAAATTGTTATTTGTTATTTCATCACAAAATCCATTTGATTTTGGGTAATCTCTAATTTTGTTTGTTCATTACGGGAACAGCTTTTACTTAATTTGTAAATTATGATCATGGTTTAAATATGGATTTAGACTTTTTAGACAATTTTAGAAAGAAGACTTGACTGATTGAGAAAAGGTTAGTAAAATTATTGAAATAATTAATATAGAAAACTAATTATGTTTCCTTTACAGATGAAAAAAAATGAGTTGACGAAAGGTGTCGAATAAGTTCAAGCCGATCATCAGATAACTATAATGGAATTTTATTGTTGTTTATTTTCAGCCTTGCCCCAGCGATAATGACGAGGAAAGCCTGTCCGCAGATTGAACAGTAGCCTAATTTCCCCAAAAACTAACGCTGCTCAGTTTTTTATATGATAAGTCTAATTTCATGTGGTTACCTCTCTGTGCAAGTTTGGATGTTGAAGTGTTTTTTCGCATATATTTGCAGAATGGTTCGTCTGACAGTGAAAACGATTATGAACAATTTCATAGGATTTCATATGCTGAAGAGCTTTTCAGAAATATAAAAACGTCTAGAACTGATATTTTTCAGAATAAACGTAAAAAACCTAAATTTTTCTATGGCAACACCCAGAAAAGGTTAACCGATTTAGTCAATTTTGTAAATTTTATATACAATTGCTATGAAAACACCATGTACCAAATTTCAGGTCTCTACGAGCGTCGACGTATTCTTGTGCAGTGTTCAAATATATAGTGAAAAACGAAATTTTTTTTTCGAACTTAAATTAAATTTTTTTTTTTGTAAATCCCGTGTATAAAATTTCAACACTAAGTGAACGCGTTCTCGAGTTATCGTACAGACGGACGGAAAGGGCAGATATGCCGACGGACAGACGGACAGACAGATTGACAGATGGACTGATGAACGTAAAGATGAACGGACAGACGAGCGGACACACGGACATTCAAAAATTAAAATAACTTTGAATATTATGCGTGGGTGTCTAATCAATTTTGCTCTACCAGCATTATTTCTGTACGTCACAAATAGAATGGCAAATTTAGAATACCCTATGAATTCATCTAGGGTATAAAAATATTATTTCAAAAACAAACACTTCCAGCACAGACAAGTAATAACAGATAAGCAAGGCCAATTGTCAAATGTGATGCCACTCAGTTCATATTAACCGACAAAATTAGCTGACAAGTCTTGGCTAACTTTATTGAAGCTCCGAACAGTGAAATAAAACTACAAAACTATTCCATTGACTGCAATCATCCTTTGGTTGTTTTTGTTTGTAAAATGACATAGAACGAAGCAGTTTTTGTTTTTTGTTTTCAGCTGAGTAAATTTTTGCTATCATTGGAATCAAAGGAACGGTTGGATTGGAAGGATTGCTTGTCTTTATGCATAGACAAACTAAACCATACAAGGCCTAGGCAAAGAACAGAAATTTACAACGCTTCCCTCCAATATAAAATTAACGATTCCTCAACCTGCAGCCGAATTCTATAACATGGAGAGTTGGGGACTTTGGGAAATAAGAATTTTCGTTTTCCCCAATCAAAACTCCCTAAGTCTCCATTCGCGATTCCCTAACATACTTGGGGAGTTAGAGAAAACGTGAAAGTGTCGCAATATTGAAGGATGACTAGCACTGTGTGGGAGGGTCGTATAGCATTGGTGTTGCTGCCTACGAATTTAGGGTCTAGAGTACAAAACTATAGATGAACAATTTCTGGGGGAGAGGCTTTTGGGAATTGGGGCTGTACCACCCCTCGTTGGGGGTTGTCCAAAATACACCATGTATGGTATCAAATTAAAGAGAGAGGAGCGGGTAATTGAGTGGAGTAGTTTATTTTTGATCGTTTTAACGTCATAACTGACTTTTTACCGCCGAAAGACTGATTTTTTGCACTTGGGTCATATACACCCCAGTCCTATATTTTGCATATATTTCTTCCGTTTTTTTTTCACATCCCATAGTACTCTGTTACGAACATTTTTCTTATGGGAAATGAATTTCCGCGACTTACCACTTACTTCGCATTGATGAGTTGAAAATAAATCCATTTTTATACGCTAGATAAAATCTATAGGGTATACTGAGTTTGTCATTCCGTTTGTGACACCTCGAAATAATGATGGTTGTAATGCATATCTGTAATCATGCATCATTAAATCATGTAATTGCATATAAATCAAATTCACATCTCCGTAAAAGAAATATGATAACAAGATTACAACTAAAGTTTGTAATTCATTTCGAAAGTTAAAACTCGAACAAACAAAAATGAAAATACAATTGACATACATACAGATTTGTATGTAATCACTTTTGTGTGAATCATTCATACCTCGTTATGAATGAAGTAAAATAAAAGCGCATCAGATTACAGCGCAAGCAGAAAATAAATTACGTATGTACAGTGCACCAAATTTCTCAATGGCAACAAAGAACGTTACTCACGTGAGGTCACCATTTCTTTCATAATGATATGGTGAGAAAATTATCGAATGTAGATAGCTTTAAGAAATTAATGTAAATAGCTTGCTTAGCAATAATTAGCGATTATAAATAAGGTAGCATTAAGAAACAAATCAAGAATAAAGTTTTGACCATTGACTGGTAAAGTACAAGTGTTATTCTTCAGAACGCAGCGGCAATTAGCCAGGCGTTCTCCATCCTAAAGATATAGAGGCATCTTAGCCAGATATCTTCTCCATAAAGATAGGCACTCCAGCCAAATATCAAGTAAGGATTGAGGCATTCAGCCAGATCCATAGGTAACTTTCATTTCTTTGCCTTTCATGAATATTGAGGCGACACGCCATATATTCGGCATTGTAATTAATTAATATAATCATGCATAGAATATTGGACATCGGCGAATACGCCAACCCATCGGCAACCAGCGTAAAGGCAAACAAAACATGGCGACCCTGCCCACAAACGACTCAAATGAGATGGAATTAACGATATCGCAGAGCCGAGAGGAATGGATAGCAGAAATAGATGAAAAATTTGAAAAATTATACGCGAAACTCATCGAAGAATTAAAGGAAGATTTGAAGCAAAACCCACAAGCTGGACCCCGGGCAATTTCCATCGAGAAGTACAGACAAAAGTACCAGCGGAAAAACCAAGCAATAGCAGACAAGCAGCCAGAAGAAAGACCGGCAAAGAAACCACGAGGAGGAAGATTGGTGAAGCAGCGCCAACGCATAGCTGAACTAAAGCGGCTAGTGAAAACAACTGTAGGACAATTCAGAACGAAAGCAGTAAGAGAATTAGAGGAATTAAAAAAAAATTCAAAAGGTTGCAAAGAAAAAGAAAAATAACAATGGGAAATACAAAATCCAACAGGGTGTTGTTAATTACAACACAGAAGAAGTGATTGAGAATCAAATAATAGTTTATATAATCTTAGGCATAGTAATTAGTATATTGATTTTTAAATTGAATAGTCATTATAAGAAATATGTAAAAAAAAAATTTAGTTAGGACAATAAATGTATAGTACAGAATTTTTCTTTCATTTTCTTGATTATGGTATCAGCGTTGGTCAGCGGTAATATACACCATAAGGGTTTCACTGATGGAAATTTGATTTGCTAATAGAACTCTTAGGAAATTTAAAAAAGAGTCCAGGTAGGAAATATACTGCAAATTACATTGAAATAAAAAATAACGAAATCAACGAAGTCTGGCTGGAGATAAAAAAAAATATTACTGATAAAGTAAAATTAGAAGAAGCAAACAGAAAATTTGAGGAATTAAAAAATAAAATAAGCAACTATCTCATTCCCAAAGAATCATGGGAAAACTCTGACGAGATTACGCAAGAGACAATGGCAGCATTTGATATTGCGACTGCAACAAAAATAATACCGGAGTTTGATGGTGATTTTAAGACACTATCAAATTTTCTTGGTCTAGTTGAATTCTATAAGGAATCGCTAAAAACCGATCAAGAGAGTATACTGTTGCGATTTATAACAACGGTAAAACTAGCTGATAGGGTGAAGAACAGACTTTTGTCGGAAAGCGCACCAACAAAAATATCAGAATTAAAAGTAAATTTACAAAAAACATACAAAATAAATAAAAATCCGCTAAAAATACACAGTGATTTAGCAACGATACAACAAGGCAATCAAAGTGTAAATACCTTCGCTGGAAGAATAGAAGCTTTAATAGCATCATTAAACGATATTCAAATAACGGAACAAGGAGAAAATAATCGAGCACTGATCGTGAACATGAATGATCAATTAGGCTTAAGTTCATTCAAAAATGGCATTAATGAACCATACAAATCCATTCTCATATCAGCAAGGCCAAGCAAACTATCAGAAGCCATAACCATCACTACAGAAATAACTGATAGTCCAAAACAGACAAATATGTATACTACAAACAAAACTTCAACGGTGCTAACAGATACAACAACAACAAATATCATAAAAGCAATTACATGAACAAGAATGGGAACTATAATAAGAATTACACTAGCAGCTTTAATAGAAATGAGAATAACAATTTCAAGAATAAATATGGAAATAATAGGAGAAACTATAGCAGCAGGAATGGCGATAATAGATATAATAAAGGTTACAATAATAAATGGGACAGAGAATCGGAAGCTTTAGCTGTCCCCGGAAAACAGAGAACCGGGGGAAGCATACTAAGAAGATAATACATCTAAAACAAGGAAACAATTACACAAACTACATAAATATATATACAAAAGAAAGCAAGTACCCGATGACATTTCTAATTGACACAGGAGCAGATATATCGATATTAAAAAGTAACCTAGTAGAAAATAGAAAAATAGATATAGATGAATCGTGTGAAATAAATGGAATTACTAATAAGACAATAACTACCCACGGAGTTACAGAGTTAGAATTGTCAATAGAAGATATCATCATAACACATAAATTTCATATAATTGATGAGCAAACAAACTTAACCACGAATGGGGTATTAGGGCGTGATTTTCTGATTAAGTATCATTGTAATATAGATTACGAAACATGCGCATTAACAATAAGATCAAACATGAGTTACCAATAAATATGGACATCAAAACAGTCAATAATATCACGATACCACCTAGATCAGAGATAATAACACCGATTGATATTAAGATAAACAAAGACAGTCTGATCTGCGGAAAAGAAATAAAAAAAGGTATTTTTGTAGCAAATGCGGTAATACCGGCAAAGGGCATAAAACACATAAAAGTTCTGAACACGACTGAAGAACAAGTTACTATAACAAAGGCTCACATATACACGCAACCACTCAAAAATTATTATATTGGAATAGAACCTATTAAGAATTGTAATATTGCCTATCACAACAAAGCCAAAACAAATAATTCAAGGTTCGAAAAGGTTAGAAAACAGATAAATATAGATAGCATATGCCCGAAAGCAAAACAATCAATACTAAACATCTGTGAGAAGTTCGAAAACGTCTTTCATATAGATGGAGAACCACTAAACGTCAATAATTTCTACGAACAACGAATTTCGGTTATAGATAAAACACCCGTTTACACAAAAAACTATAGAATGCCAAATTCACAGGTTGATGAAATAAATACGGAAGTACAGAAACTTCAAGAGGAAGGCATTATTGAACCATCAATAAGCCCTTACAACTCACCATTACTAATTGTACCTAAGAAAGACCTTGGAGGACAAAAGAAATGGCGATTGGTTGTAGATTTTAGATCTCTCAATAAAAATGTTGTCAACGATAAATTTCCCTTAACAAGATTTGATGACGTATTGGATAAATTAGGTCGAGCGAAATACTTTTCAACTCTCGATATGACTACCTCATTTCATCAAATTCCATTACATCCAAAATCAAGACAGTTGACAGCATTTTCAACAAACACAGGACACTATCAATTTACGAGATTACCTTTTGGGTTAAAAATCTCAACTAATAGCTTCCAACGAATGCTATCAATAGCATTAAGTGGCCTAGAAGCCACAGCATTCCTATATGTAGATGATATAATAATATTTGGTTCTAACTTAGACGAGCACAACAACAATCTAATAAAAGTGCTAGAAAGATTGCAGCAATACAACTTAAAGTTAAATGCGAGTAAATGTAACTTTTTAAAACCAGAAGTTACATACCTTGGCCACCAAATCACACCTGAGGGTATACGAACTGACCCAAAGAAATACGAAAGCATTAAAAATTATCCTGAGCCCAAGAGCTCAGATGAGGTGCGAAGATTTGTAGCATTCTGCAACTATTATAGAAGATTTGTACAAAATTTTGCAGAGATTGCAAAACCACTAAATGAACTTCTAAAAAAGAAGAAAATATTTCATTGGTCTGAGGATGGCAAGAAATCATTTGAACTATTAAAGTATAAATTAATATCCCCACCAGTATTAAGTTATCCTAACTTCAGTGAAGTATTCATTTTAACAACTGATGCATCTAGCTATGCATTAGGAGCAATACTCTCGCAAGGCGAAATTGGACGAGATAAACTGATAGCCTATGCAAGCAAGTCGCTTAATAAACATGAATTGAACAAGCCAATAATAGAAAAAGAACTTTTAGCGATCCATTAGGGAATACAGCATTTTAGACCATGTTTATTTGGAAGAAAATTCATAGTGTATACGGACCACCGACCACTAGTAAGCCTATTCACGCACAAAAACCCATCATCAAAATTGACGAGAATAAGAATTGATCTCATGGATTATGATTTCGAAATTATCTTTAAACAAGGTAAAATGAACACCAATGCAGACGCATTATTAAGAATAAAACTAGAGTCCAAGGACTTGACAGCAATGATGCCGAAAAATAATGTCAATGTAATTACAAGAAACATGCAGAAAAAGCAAAATATGCAGGATTATAATAAGGAGGGCAAAAGTAGTGAGAACTGTGCAAGTACCTTAAATTCGAACAAGAAGACTGATCACCTTTACGTTTGGAACAGTACATCAATATCTGACATAAGGTATATTAAAAAACTCGAGTTAACATTTAAAGATAAAAAACGCGTGCAACTTAAGACACACAATGATAACAAAAACTGCATGAATATAAAGAGATGGAAATAAAAATCTCGAAAGATAAAATAATTGCAGAGTGTAATGATAAATCTTTACCAGAGTTAAAATTGGTTCTGAGGAAATTACTACTCAAAATAAGCAATGCGAATATAAATAAAATAGCGCTAGCGAATAATCAATAATTATTTGATATTATCGACGTCGAAAAATTAAGGAATATTTTGAAGGAATTCCATAAAGAAACAAAACATTGTGTTGATATAATTTTATATACACCTCCTAAAAGGATGGTAGAAAAAGATGAAATGCACAGATTGATAGAAGAATATCATAACTCACTAATTGGTGGACACTGCGGCATAAGAAGATGCACTGCTAGATTGAAACAAAAATACACTTGGAAAAATATGAATAAAATGGTAAAAGAACACGTAAATAATTGTAAGGAATGTGCAAGAACAAAAATCACAAAACACACCAAAGAGAGATATCTAATAACTGACACACCAAGCTCAAACTTCGAAACAATCTCAATAGACACGGTTGGACCACTTCGACCATCTGGAAATTTCAGATATATTCTAACTCTGCAATGTGAGCTAACTAAGTTTGTAGAAGCATTCCCAATAGAAACCAAGCATGCAAGGACAGTGGCGAAAACAATAGTAGAAAAATTCATATGGAAATATGGATGTTTTAAAAAACTCAAAACCGATATGGGTACAGAATTTTGTAATCAGCTAATGAACAACCTATGTGATCTTTTAAAAATACAAAAAGCAACATCAGCCCCATTTCATCATGAGACCCTAAGTTCAATCGACAGAAACCATAGAGTTTTAAATGACTATATAATGACGATTTCCGAGCAAGAAAATTGGAGTGAGATATTACCCTATTATACTTACAGCTATAATACCACGCCACATACTACTACAAACTATACACCTTTTGAGCTAGTTTTTGGAAAGTTAAATTCATTACCATGTGAGATTTTAAATAATAATACAAAAATATATAATATTGACGATTATATCAATGAGTTAAAAATAAAATTGCAATTTGCACACAACAATGTAAAAGAATGTTTGCTAAAAGAAAAACAGGAAAGAATAGATAAACAAAAAACTGTAAATGAAGCTAATTTTAAAATAGATGATTATGTATATATAAAAGTAGGTAATAAAGTAAAATTACAATAATAATAGGCAAGATAATGTAAATATGTAGATATAAATGGAAAAGAAACTAAAGTACACAATAATAATTTGAAATTATGTAAACATAAAATTTAGATAGTTGTAGATACATATAGATATACATAGCAAAATATTGAAAAGTAATAAATAAGATATGAAAATATGTAACAAAGTATCATGAAGAAAGAAAAGTGATCGAATGTGAACTAACAAATAATTTAATTTTACTTTCGTTAGAGAAATTAAAATTACATCAATCTTTTAAGGATGGGGATGTAATGCATATCTGTAATCATGCATCATTAAAGCATGTAATTGCATATAAATCAAATGCACATCTCCGTAAAAGAAATATGATAACAAGATTACAACTAAAGTTTGTAATTCATTTCGAAAGTTAAAACTTGAACAAACAAAAATGAAAACACAATTGACATACATACAGATTTGTATGTAATCACTTTTGTGTGAATCATTCATACCTCGTTATGAATGAAGTAAAATAAAAGCGCATCAGATTACAGCGCAAGCAGAAAATAAATTACGTATGTACAGTGCACCAAATTTCTCAATGGCAACAAAGAACGTTACTCACGTGAGGTCACCATTTCTTTCATAATGATACGGTGAGAAAATTATCGAATGTAGGTAGCTTTAAGAAATTAATGTAAATAGCTTGCTTAGCAATAATTAGCGATTATAAATAAGGTAGCATTAAGAAAGAAACCAAGAATAAAGTTTTGACCATTGACTGGTAAAGTACAAGTGTTATTCTTCAGAACGCAGCGGCAATTAGCCAGGCGTTCTCCATCCTAAAGATATAGAGGCATCTTAGCCAGATATCTTCTCCATAAAGATATTGAGGCACTCCAGCCAAATATCAAGTAAGGATTGAGGCATTCAGCCAGATCCATAGGTAACTTTCATTTCTTTGCCTTTCATGAATATTGAGGCGACACGCCATATATTCGGCATTGTAATTAATTAATATAATCATGCATAGAATATTGGACATCGGCGAATACGCCAACCCATCGGCAACCAGCGTAAAGGCAAACAAAACATAGTAGAGCAAAATGGATTGAACACTTACGCATAATATTAAAAGTTATTTTGATTTTTGCATATCCGTCCGTCCGTCCGTCCGTCTGTGCGCACGATAACTCGAGAACGCGTATGCTTAGGGAGCTGCAATTTTGTACACGGAATTTAAAAAAAAAAGTAAAATTAAGTTCGAAAATGATACAAATCGGGCAATTCCTTCGTGGGGTTGCCATACCAAACTATCATTTTCCACTATATATTTGGACACTGCCTGAGAACGCATCGATATAGAGAGCTGAAATTTGGTTCATGGTGTTTTCATTGTACAAGCAAATAAAATTTCAAAAATGGACTAAATCGGGCAACTCGTACTTGGTGTTGCCATATAAAAATTTAGGTTTTTTACGTATACTGGAAAACGATCAGTCCAAGACATTTTTATTGTACTAAAAACTCATTATACGAAATCCTATAAAATTGGTTATAATCATTTTTTCTGTCCGACAAACCGTTCTAGAAATATATGCGAAAAACCACTTGAAAAATCAAACTTGCAGAGAAGGGTGCCAATACGAAATTTCGTACGGGCATTCATCTAGGGTATCATAAGAATTGGTCTTAGACCAATTCTAGATTTTTTACTTGTTGTACCAAAAAACGGTCATTTTTTTATTCACTTTTTTGCAGTTATCTCCAGAACTATTTATCGACCTGAAAAACTAATTACATATCTAATTAGGGGAGAAAATGTAGATGCGATTTCATCTTACATACAAGCTTCAAGGTGCATATTTAAAATTTTAATAGCATATCTTCTGTACTGAAAGACGACCAAATTGACATTTTTAAATTGTTTAGACACCAAAAATCCATATTTCTCTGTAAGTATTGCAAGGATTTCCATAATTTGTTTTTGTAAATATAGCCAGGATATGCGGTGAATCCATAAAGAAATTTGAAAATTCCTATGTACCTACATAGGTATCTTTACAAAACAAAACAAAAACGAGAACAAACAATGCTGTCAATTGAGAAACATTCTTCTTACTTCTCCACATTTTTAAAATAGCCGAGAGTTCTGTCGAGTGGAATATAGAGTTTGGTAATTCTCAATACAAATTCCCCGAGTTAACACAGAATTCCCAGTGGAGAGTGGCTCCTGGGGCCAGATTCACTAACACGCAGAGTTGTGGAGTTGTGGAGGTGGGAGTTCTTTTGACACTTAACTCTCTACTCTCTCGGAATTCGGTAACTCTCTTTCGTGAATTTATTATAGTTTCCTTGGAAATAAATTCGTGTAAATTGCTCTACAATTTTCCTCTCTAATACAATTTTCTTTGTAATAAATTCAATTTCAGTTTGCGAATCTTCCAGAAATCTAGCATAGATGAAGGGTACAAGACACACTAAAATGGCTCTTCCGATCAATCAACATTTTCATTGTTGTATATAAAATTCCTGCATGCACAAGCCCACACAAAATATCCTCCCTAAGGATAAGAATACTTTATCATGTTAGTCAACAAGTAAATTTTTTTGTAATGAAAGGAGGAACCGGATGTAACTCTGAAGCTGAATGTGTATCAACAAATATACATAGCTATAGTCCAAAGAAAAGAGACTGAGGCAGGCTCATCGCATTATGGCTTGACAAAAATACGCTGGAAGAATTTCTCGCGAAATGCAAATAGTCGGATTTAAGCTTTACAAAAGGAATAAATAACTGGCGGAAGTGTGCCTCCTGTATGTCGTGTACTATGTATACAGTTATGCTGTATTGTACTGTGGTGATATATTCCAGGGAAATTATCCTGGAATGAAGTAAGTACCTGAGTAAATTTATGTATGTAGGGTTTAGACTTAGAGATACTTGCATAAAACAGATGAAATAGCCTTTGCGATTCAGTATAACTGTAAGTCGTAGGAAGCTGTCGTAAGTACAATCGCATGTTGACTGATCCTGCTCGTTAACGAAAATTAATTACAGAAAGTAAATTTCATTATGTCCCGTGATAAAACCGCTATATTTAGATGGAATGTTACCTGTAAGGACTGTTAAGTACCCCACCGGAGGTTTAGGAGCCAATACTTAAATTTATAAGAGCATCCGGTTGAGACCTATGAGCTCACGGATATGAAGAGTGAACAATGAGCGTTCAATCAAACCCCACCGTTAAACTGTAATGGTCGGTGATTACTGTTCAAGGACTATCCAAATAGTTTGTACTTGCAGGATTAGATTTTTAGGGAAAGAGGAGTTACTAGAATTTATATAAAACATTGTTCTCGAGGATAGACAAACTCTATCAAATTTGCGTAAAATATTGTTACATGCCTACCTGCATACATAACATTGCAAAACGATTTACAGTGTGCCATATACAACGCATTACACAATAATAACAATAAATCAACTGTACGAAAACAGTAAACAATTGTGGCACATGAAGGGTACGCGACACAGCAAGTTATGCTTTACACAGCATGAGTAGGTCACCCTCGACATAATATGTAATAGTATGTAGTGCACTACCCAACTGAAATTAATAATAAACGTGATCCACTAAGGTGACGCACAAAAATATAACACACGGTGAAGTAATATAGATTGCTGAAAGATAATTATCATAAGGGCTTCACAATAAATAACAATAATTAGCTTGTGCTGTGTTTATGATCGGGTTATGTTATGAGAGTTATACTGGCGATTATTTTGGGATTATCTCCGATCTATGTTATGTTGAAACAATTAAAATAAAAGAGTAGTTTTTATGACGTCTTTTATTTCAATATATACTCCCAACGTTACGACCCGCGGGATTTACGAGTCCTGTTCTTGGGGCTATAAAAATTTTCTGTAGAATAGTATCGAGACACTTTTTTAATTACAACAAAATTACCTTACGATTATAATAAATTAAATTTTAAATATCACATATTGTAAATATCAAATAAACTAAAATATTACACTAAAAACATTGTTATAAATAATATTAAAAATACAAAATTACACGGAAAAAACAGACTACTGACAGGACATAATTAAAATATTGACTAGACTAAACCATTATGGGTAGTGGGTGCCTTAATTCGTATCGATATTCCGATATTTTAAAAGATGTTAATTTTTGCATGTGTGTATTTTTTTGATGTGATCATAGTTGAGTTTGTGTAATGTTGAAAGTGAGTATTTTATGTGTTTATAGAATTAATTAAGTATGTGGTGATATTCATTATGAATGGTCTCTTTGTCTAACCTAATATTAATTAAGTTGTGTTTATTTATATAAATGTGTGGCAGGCTTCTTTGGTTTCCCTTTTGTCTCTATTTTTTTTCATTGGCAATGATCATGGCATCATCAAATTTGAATATATGCCCTGTTTCAAGGGAATGTGATGCCAATGCTGAGTGTGGGTATTTTTTTCTATATATTTTGCATGCTGTGATAGGCGGGTTTTTAGTTTCTTGGAAGTTTGCCCGTTGTATGCTGTGGGACAGTTGTCGCAATTTACTTTGTACACTACGCTATTTTTTCAGGAGTTTTTATTTTGTCCTTCGTTTTGGTGTAAATCTTGTTGAGCCTATTGACGGGTTTAAAAGCTATATTTATTCGATTGTCACCTGTATGTACATGTCGTCTTAGTACATGAGATACTGGATGTATGTAAGGGATTGAATTGTAGATCTTACTATGAGGGTCTTCCAGTTCTAAAATAGCTGGTTGTAAATTGTTGTTGGTGGACATGTTGAATTTTTTCCTTATGTCGCTTTTTATAACCCTGCTCCCTATGTGAGATGGATAGATGTTTTTTCTGAGGATTGTGTCAATTGTAAGTTTATTTTTTGCGTGAAATTTTATGTTTCTTAAGCTTAGAGCCCTGTGTGCAAAAACCTCTGCAGTATTTATTTTTATTGCCATCAAAATTAGAAACTCATCCACGCTATTGCAACAACCGTTCAATAAGCTACGATATAATATCACCTAGTGATTAAAAAAAATGAAACACGCATAAGAAACCTTTGATCAGGTGATTTGTTTCAAGATATTGGTCACTGGCTACAATAGTTGCACAATTCAAAAGTCCGAGCTTCAAGATAATCGACATAACAAGTTTTAATAATTTAAGGGACATTAACTAGATAATATGAGTAATAAGCAGAGTTTTTTTTTGTAATATTGTTTGGCCTTAGTGATCTAAATTATAATGATATGGTACGTTTTGACTATATTTATCAGATAAAGTGAAATTTTCCACTCTTTTGGAGATGTAACATGATTGGAGAAACGAGATGCAATAGCTTTAATAAAAATATTTTAGAAAAGAAAAAATACATTATTGACACTTGTGCCGTTCTAATGCTTAAATTTAAACGGACTATTATCACGGCGGTTTCGTAGGAACATAGAGCATAAAATTCTAATTTATATATATATATATATATATATATATATATTTATTTATTAGCATAATATAACACTATTTAATACAATATTAGGGTTTAAAAATAATTCAAATATTACTTAATAAAATATTACAATTCGTTATCTCAACAAATCCCTTTTTACATTTGCTCATAATTACACTTAACATAACTTATTAGATTTCTTTTATATAACGTCATATTCCTTTCATTTTTTAAGCTCGTTGGTAATTGGTTAAACATCTGTAGGCCTCGATACATTATCATATTTTGTGCTCTCGATGTTCGTAATAAATTTAGTCTAAAGTCTCCAATGTTTCTTAAGGGATATGGTTGCACCTCTCCGACATACGTCACTGTTCGACAGATGTATTGCGGCAAAAGGTTATTTTTAATTTTGTAGACGAAGAGTAATACATTGAATATTGTTCTTTGTTTTACATTCATCCAGCATAAAGTGTTCAACATAACTTGAATAGGTGTATATCTATTACATTTTAATATGGATCTCATAGCTTTATTTTGTAGACGTTGTAAACGTGCCATCATCTCATTATTGCACACAAGTAAAACCGTTGAACAGTACTCAAAGTGGGGTTTAATGATTGTATTATATATCTTTATCGCAGTCATTGTATTTAATTTATTTCTTAAGCGTTTAAAGAATGAAATTTTTTTAGAAATTTTTTTGCATAAATAGTCCACATAACTTTTAAATTTTAACTTATTATCTATAACGACACCAAGGTATTTAATTTCATTTACAATTTCAATTTGGTTATTTTCTAAAAAAATTGAACTTATGTTTGAAGAATTAATAATCATTGCCTTTGTTTTATTTATATTAAGTTTAAGTCTATTCATATTCAATAATTCACCAATAATATTTAGGTCTTCTTGTATTTTACGTTTACAATCGTTTTCACATTCACCAGTAATATATATAAGAGTGTCATCCGCGAATTGCATCACTTTTGAATTCTTTATAACTATTGCCATGTCATTAACATATATAAGGAATAAAGTCGCTGCTAGTATTGTCCCCTGAGGAACTCCGATGTCCACTGCTATTTCCGTAGATAATGTATGGTTTATTTTTGTGCATTGTGTTCTATTATTCAAATATGATTCAAACCATTTCTTTTCCTTTCCTCTTATTCCATACTTATCCAGTTTTTGCAATAAAATTTTTCTATCCACTGTCGCAAATGCTCTTTTTAGGTCAAGAAAGACAGCTATTGTAATTCTCTTTTTATCTTGGTCCTCCTTCGACTTTGTTATTATTAAATTTATTGCCGTTTCACAAGAGTATCCATGACGGAAACCGGATTGACATTCTGTGATTATAGAATTAGTTTCGAGGTATTTAATGAGTTGAAATTGTACCACTTTTTTGATCACCTTTTCATGTGTTGCAAACATGTTTATCGGCATGTATAGTTCACAGCTCTTATTTCCTTTTACTTTTTCAACTAGTACGACAACTGACTGTTTCCAACTATCAGGAAAGACGCCATTTTTTAGTGATTCATTGATAATATCAACAAGTACCGGACCCAATTCTTTCATGCAATCAATAATCATACAAGCGTTCAGCATATTCAAATCTCTTTTATGATTCATATTCTTTAATATAGTTTCCAAATCATTTACTTGGATAAGTTCAAAGCTAAATGTAGATTCTGTTTCTTCAATGTAATTTGTATACGGTACATATGTTATTGAGTTACTGACCTCATATATACTGTTCATAATATAAGAATTAAATTTTGTCGCAATAATAGTATCTTCGTTATATTTACCATCAGGGAAGTTCATTTCATTAATAACACTATGTTGTTTTTTTAGAACTAGTTGTTTTATTGTTCTCCACATTTCTTTTTGATTCGAACTTAAGCTTATTTTATTTTGAATGAAATTATGTTTTGCTTTTCTCAATTTACTTTTATATATATTTCTGCAAGACTTGTATTGATCCCACTCACTTTCACTGTTTAATAACACTGCTCTGTCGTATTTCAATCGAGTGTACTCCTTATATCTTTTTAGGTCAGAGATGAACCAATTATTCATTGAAATATTTTCTTTTACTTTTACACAAAGGCTATCACATACTTTTATTAATATATTCAATGATTTAGTATTAAAGTCAGAAATATGTTTAATATTTTTTAAGCAACTGGTTTCCAATGCACTTATAAATCGAGTTTTATCATAATTTAGTTTTTTTTTACTATTAACTTTGCAATTACTTACCGGAATATTATTATTTACTCTTATCATAATAGCTTCATGGTCACTGATTTTTAGATTCTTTTGTATATTTGCACTTATGGTACTAACACCCTTTCTTACTATCACATAATCAATTAATGTTTTTGATCTTAGAGTTATTCTTGTTGGATCAGAAATAATTTGTACACACGCGTTATCTAAACATGTATCGTATATTGCATTCCTATATGTATCGTGATCATACCAATTTATATTGAAGTCACCCATTATTAAAATGTCTCCCATGAAATCAGATACTTCATCTAACCATTCTTTAAAACTTTGGCAAAATTCACTTTTTGAAGAACTGGGTGATCTATACACTACTGCACATTGTAATTTTATTCCTATTGCACTAATATTTATTACTAGCCACCAATTTTTGCTGCTTACTGATATACTCTTCACTATTTCATAATTTAATTCCTTTTTTACATATATCAGTACACCTCCAGTATGGGCCGAATCACTGTTACATCTAATAATATCATATTCTTCAATTAAAATTTCATCAGAGTGTATATTCTCCGTAAGATGAGTTTCAGAAAGACATATAATATCAAATTTATTTTCACTTATAGTTTGTTCTAAATCATCGAAATTATTAATAACCCCTTGAATATTCATATACACACATTTTAATTGTTTTTGTAATTGCTAGTAATCAGTTTTTTGTTTTTCCAGTATTAATTTCCGTTGGTACACTACACATTGGTTATTTCGGGAATCGTGATTTACATCCAGATCAAGATTCAGTCTATTATTGGCAGATAGACAATTTGTGCATTTGGATTGAGTGTTTTGACATTCTTTCTCTTCATGATCTTCAGCACATTTTGGACACACTTTTTTGTTCCTGCATTCTTTCGCTTGATGATTGTATCCCCAGCAGTTAAAACATCGCTTAACGTTTATGAAATCGTAAACGGGGCATCTATCCAATCCCATATTTACTTTACCTTCTTTAATAATTTTGTCGAATGTTGTTTTTTCAACCTCTAAAATAGCATTATACATATTACGCACTTTTCGTGATTCAACAATCTTTATAATTTTTACTCCTTTTTTAATATCATTTTGATTACTTAACATTTTTAATAATTCAGAATCACTATGTTTCTCCTTCATTCCACAAACAATCACTTTAGGGCTTTTTAGTATTGCCGGCTGTATAGTATACTTATCACCCATCTTAGACCTTAACGCGTTTTCTATTCTTTTTGATGATTCCTCACTATCGCAACTAATTTCGACCACTCCATTAAGTTTGTTCTTAACACTATTAATTTTCACTGCCAATTCCTTAGGATCAACCGATTTCTTTATTTTTTCTTGAGTGACATTTGTTTCTTGTTTTTCCTTTGGCTTTACTATTACAGGGGGAACTTTTTTCACTACACTTGCATATGATTCGTTACCATTTTTTTCACCTTGAATTTTTTTAATTTCATTCACTACATTACTTTCTCCTTCATTCAGTTTTTTAACATATTTTAATACTGCTTTAATTTCAATTTCTTGCCTTGTTATGGTAATATGTTGAGTGATTGGCTTGGACGTGAAGTCCGAACTGCCAGCATGAGCTGACAGATCACTCGATGACAGCGATAGCACAGGGCGGCACGCTAGCACCTCGGCTAAGGGTGGCGGAGAGTGTGGGGGGAGTTCCCGAAATAACCTGCCGCTTGTCATCACCCATAATCAAAAAAAAGTTTCGTGCCTTCAACAAACAAGCCAGCACACGCTCGGTCCTGAAGGGACCCTTACGTCACTTACCTGTAGTTTGGGTGGAAGGCGTAGGTGTTATTACCTTCCTTTGCTAGCCCCATCCTCCCAATTGACCTTGGGTGGCACTATTTTCCAAAGTCCCTTGGCTGACCTGTTAGGAGAGACGAGAGCGGACCTAGACGACCCTTATGCTAGAGGAGAGGGCTCCAGGATGTGAGAGGAATTACAAAGACATTAAAACGTCATCACGTTATAAATTCTGTTTATTCAGCAAATCGATATGTACTTCACTATTCACTAGTTCGGATTGCATTTAAACTGACGGATAACAAAAAGCTTGAATTGCTGAGTGTAGTGACATAAGAATCATCGAGGACTGGAAGTACGAGACCGCTAGGGCACTCGATATCTCAAAGCTCTATCAGGAATAGAAGATTCCAAATCAAAAATTACAGTGCAACGATAACCTTGTCTCTTCCTACCACTTTACATAACGTCAGAGTCAACGAGACTTATCAGCAGAAACTGCTGTCAAATGAATTATTACGTTAACTTTATCGAGAAAAGATATGTTAGATCTAAACTTACAAAAAATTATAACCTAACACTTCTGCTTATCAGTTGAAAGTCCAAAATCATCTAGACTAATATCGTTATATTAATTTAGCAAAAGGAAATATTCCAAATCGAAATCAACTGCACAAACAATGAAAAATTGAGTTCATAATTATTAATCTACGTGCAGCGCCATTGAGGCTAATCATTATTGTGTTAATTTAGAAATAAACAAAAAATACGTTAACTTTATCGAGAAAAGATATGTTAGATCTAAACTTACAAAAAAATTATAAACTAACACTTCTGCTTATCAGTTGAAATTCCAAAATCATCTAGACTAATATCGTTATATTAATTTAGCAAAAGGAAATATTTCAAATCGAAATCAACTGCACAAACAATGAAAAATTGAGTTCATAATTATTAATCTACGTGCAGCGCCATTGAGGCTAATCATTATTGTATTAGTTTAGAAATAAACAAAAAAAGAAATTTTTTTCTTTTTAAATCACTTTATCACACAGAAGATCTCAGATGAAATGGGTACAAATTACCTTGTTTATGAACTTGTTCCTCCATGAAGGCCTCCTGGAAAGTTCTACCGTTTCTGTAGCCCTGCAAATAAGTCACAAAAGAAACTTCGTGCCTGGGATTTTCTTCACAATAAAAATTTACTCTAGGTTTATAAAGCCGTCAGGGCCAACCTGATTACTTATCTCTATATATCATGCACTAATCTAGTTATTAAACTCATTCCGTTTTCATTCCGCAAGGTTGTAGATTATCAGCCGCTGGTATACTAAATTCAAAGCACAATATGATTTTTCGCTGTTGCACAGGCTACCGTATGCCGCTTGTTATACGTGTTCTATGGCATCAATGCAAATACCTCCTACCATCATATGACGTTCAGGTGCTTCGCTGCTGTAATACGTCGAATTTATTAACACAGGGTAATTAAGTACTGTTCAACTGAATGATTCAGTTAATTAGGATTTCAGATGTCCTGTAGAATTCCTTCTGGCATCTATATATAAACAATCGATAAATGAATGAATAAATCACGGGGCAAACGGTGTATGTAATGTAGGCATATCCCTTCAAGTTCGCTTCAAGACCTCCGTATACCTTGGTCTCGTATGTATCGCGACGTACAGCCAGGTAAAACAGAAAAGATAAAAAGGCGCAAAATGTCTACCTATGGGTACCTTAATTTTTCCTTGAAATTCGCTCCTTTTCCGTGCTTCAAATTGTTTCTTGCTTGTGCATTAGGGGCTGCATGCCGATGCTGCTTCGATCAGGTTTCTATTATTAATCAGTTTATCATTTTCCGATCAACTGGATTTTTAATATCTTGTTCACCAACTTGGGATTGATACTTTTGATAACTTTTTATGACTTGATACAAAAATATAAACTTCACTTTTAATTTTCTTGTCGATTAATTTTTATTATGCCAGTAGTACTTATCACGCCTCTGCTTTTCTTCTTCTTCTTTTTCGTCATGTCTGTCGTCCCCGCATGTCACGCGAGCTTGATGAAGCATTGCTTCGTCGAGGTGCGCTCAGTACGTGGTTCTACTTGAGGGCCGGCGTACATGCTGCAGTATTTCCGTGTAGCATATTGCTATATGCAATACGCTACGACCATAACAGCCTGGCAAGGCTATTCCTATTCTCATTTATCACATCTAGTACGTTTTGCATTTTATTTTCAAGAGACGTTATGTACCGCTGACACTCACCGCACATACACACAACATTTTCTTTTGTACTTATCAGGTTGATATCATAATCCGTTAAGCCAAGGCACTTGGCGTGAAATGATCGTGAGCATAAGCCGTTACATTGAGTTTTAAATCATTCCGATTAAATAATTTTTCGCATTTTCCACAATTCAAATTCATCATGCAAATTCATCGAATGTTATTAAGCAGAACATGGAGCGATAACGATATAAAAAGCTATTTGCAACTTTATCTTGATATTATACCGCGCTCACCACGGCAAACCGTTTCAAAACAAAATTCACTCCCGTAAACCTTTCGCGCGATTATAGATATATATAAATATATAGATAAACACCGCTTGTTTTTATTTGTAATTTTAATAATATTTTGCAATAATTGTCAGCAAATATTTGAATTAATTTCCGGATAATTTTTTTTTTACGTCTACTCTCTTTGAGGATCGATCATTATGTTCAGACATTGGCACAATTTTCGCAAATTTTGACTTGTGCCACTATTACAGCCAGTGAGCGTATATTTTTAATGCAATGAGAAAAATTTCGATTGAGACGAAAACCTACTCGTCTATTGTTGGTGGAACTTTAGCTAGTAATTAACTGAAAACTAAGTAAAAATTACAAACCTAATTTTCCAAATGAACAATAGTCTAGTCAATAGGGGCTTTTGCCCTACAAAAGCTGTAGGGTAGTTGCGATTTTTATATACAGGATGTTTCCTCCATGGTGGTTCATAGAGCGGGAGCAAAAAATTTTATGGCAGGAAGGGCCATATCAACCGTTTAGGGGTTTAGGGTGCTTAAGAAATTATGCTAGGTTTTCATTAAACACCCTGTATTTTAAAAAGCACAGGTGTACGGTCACTGTATAAAGCTGGTTGTATGTAGAATTTCATGGCCTCAACGCCTGTTCAACCATCCCCGTACTCCTCTGCCCTAAGAACTTATTGTGGTCTAAACTAAAAATTTCGGCTTTTTTTACCTTTTTTTTTACTTTGACCTCTATTTTTTGCAGAAAGGTCATTATCATAACTTTTTTTATAAAAACTGTAAACTGTAGACTCTCCTCTTTAATTTGGCCTATCATACCTTATGTCCTAACTGTAGCCGTTAAAGTGTTATTAGCTCTTAGCCTATTCTCAAACCTATTCTCAATCGTTTTTATCGTTTTACAGAGATAATTTGTTCCCCTAGTGACGTCATTTAAATAAAAATTCGGCTAATTTTGGTATGACCTGAACAGTTTGTGACCTAATAACTCCTTAACGGCTGTAAATAGCACATGGGGTGTACTAGGTCAAATTAAAGAGCAGAGTCTACAGTTTACAATTTTTATAAAAACAAGTTATGTTAACGACATTTTCGCCAAAAAATAATGAGGAGAGGAGTACGGGGCTGGCTGAGCAGTCCTAGGAAAGGCTATGAAGTTCTACATACAACCAGCGTTAGACAGTGACCGTACACCCTGTGCTTTTTAAGATACAGCGTGTTTTGTGAAAACCTAGCATAATTTCTTAATCACCCTGTAACTCCTAAACGGTTCATATGCCCCCCTCACCATATATTTTTTTGTTTGCCTAGGTACTAACACCTCCCGCTCTATGGAGCACCATGGAGGAAACACCTTCTATGTTAAATAGTTCCTGTTCAGCCACTCCTAAAAACAAAAAAGAAAACAGGTTAAAATCTGTTTGTGTAAAGCTGAGCAAGACTCACCTCCAATCTCAGACGTCCCACCATGGTTAGCTCCACGGGAACGACAATTCCTCTAGGGGAAGATGAAGTAATTATGTAATGTTTCAAAATGACTTACCTCTTTTGTCGAAATCATTCCAGTGAAAGGATATTTCCATTAAATTTGAGGAAGCCGTGATTTCGGAAGGCATAAATGGCTCTTCTGTGAAATATTGATCTTGCATTGAGTCAAATGTGATTCCTCCACTACCAGGTGAGACTATTAAAACAAATGTTTAAAACACTACGTCCTGATGAATCTGTTCCACGAAGTGTCCAATCCTTATATGATAATTCACTCTTTTGTTCAGTTGCTGGCACACATTTAAATTGAATTAGAAATTTAACCTGTGTTGAGCCCAACGACATGTCATGCAAATGTTCTATAATAAAATCATCTAAAGCATCTGAAATATTATCGCCAGGAACTTTTATGGTTTCATTTTCAGGTTTGATTTCACCCTGAAAGGATAATGTGAACAATCTTGCCATACATCACCTCCAGGTGGTCCTAAAATAGATGGAACTACCAGACCATATCGAGGTCTAAATTGATAATTCAAAAGAGACGATTCTACTACAATTGCTCTCATTGTATTTTGATTGTTGACAATATTTGCTGCGATCGAGGACGAATCTCCACGGGATAAATTAAGTAAAACACGACTCCTATCTCCACCCCAATAGGGTAGACTTAATAATGTTTCTAAATTTTGCGGTGTAAATTTCGGTCCCTTGTCCTTTTCATCCTCTATAGAATAACGATTGCTCCTCATTAGCTCATGTTCCGGCAATGCGCCACCAATTAATACCAGATAGATGCAAGCGAATTTCGGATCACTACCCAAGTGTGCAGTATATTCGAGCGTTTGTTTTATTGTTGTCTATCTCAATTATTGCTAAGCAAAACACAGCAATAACACAGCCCTTGCTCATTTGTTTTTTTAAATTGAAACAAATTTGACGTCTTCATACCAGGCACATATGACACTACTCAATCAGTCAGCTGTTCCATATCGGAAAACAGATATCGAGCAATAGTGGAGTCCCTAACCAAAGTAAGGACTCGACCCAAATCCATTTCTAGCCATCTATCGAGCTGTACAAATAAACCCAATACATGATATTCCCATTACGAACCACACTCCGCCATCAGTGACGTGATGTATAAGAAAGCACGGTACAGAGAACGCAAATGTTTATACAGTAGTCACAGAATTACGTCACAGGCTATAATTTGCAATGTGTCAACATTTTAAAGGGAATGCCTGGTCTCCTATAGACCTTGAATAAACCAATCTGGCAAATATAGGAAATTCAAGAAAAACAAAAAGAAAACCAAGAAATAAGCTAACTTTCAAAAACAAAATAAAAATAAATAAAAATCTAACAAACATTGAAAATAAAAACCCAATAAATGAATAGCCATTGACTCGTGCGGCATCCAGGCTATTGAATTCGAAAATAAACCGACATTTCCAACGCAGAAGCGGAAGACGAATAAGTCAAAGAGAAATAATGCTAGAGGAAACGAACAGACATTTCTAATCTCAGAAATAAAAGTACATGAAATAACCAATGAAAGTTGTATTAGATAGAAAAGTAATGAAGAGTGATGTTGAAAATCCGCATAAAAAGTGGTTTCGAAATTTGTATTGAAAATGCAAAAAATAATTAAAATTAATTGTAACAGATGATTGAACTGAAGATAGGTAGGAAAGTCATATTAGCTATAAAAATCAATAGACAGTAATATAGTAGAGATAAACTTGAAAAATAGATGTCGCCAAATAAGCTAAGAATGTAAAATGTAATAGAGTAGGACACGTAGGCGCCAGAAAAATTAATGAATTTTGTACATCTTAGCTCTAGATTGTTCTGAGTTCTGTCCAAATGCTAGAAGAGAAAAGTAGTTTTGTAAACGTTGTAAGAAACGAGTTTTTTTTTATTAAAAAGAAAAAATTGTATTGAGCAGAAAAAAAGTCCGAGTTGTTCTTTATATATTTGAGGACCCATTTTATCTTCCCCGACCAGACGATTATTAGTCGAGCCAAAATTCCGAGCTCTGGAAGAAAAGTCGAAGGCTTGTGTGATTCCCTTTGACGCCATTACGAAGAAAGGAAAAAGGCGCGTAGCCTTCTACGAGGCATCGGGGAGTGGCAGCCCGATATTAAGGGGAAAGGAAGTCCTTTCGTTGTTTTGCTGCGCTTCTCCAACTAACTTCCAGCGAAGAGGAAGAGAAATTATTTCTACTGGGAGCCCGGTGCAGGGTCCCATCTCAGCAGTCCAGAGGCAAGGAGGGATACCAGGTAAATTCGTTTTGTGCTTTTTTTTGCTTAAGCCACTAGAGCTTACATCGACTTGGGTCGCCAATTGCTGCCAGGATACCCGCTCGGCCAGGCAACTAACCTAACGGTCCAAGGTACGAGTTACGGACCACGTTTTGTACCAGACAACTATCTTAACGGTCCAAGTTTCAACCAACGGACCTCGAAGCAGACAAAGTCTGTAACAGTAATATTAGTAAAAACTGAACTGAAATAAATTTAATTTGAATACTTAAGTAAAAATAAAACTTACCTGAAATAACAAAAAAACTCAACCCATGTTTTTCTTATGGGCAATACGATCACTGCAGTGAAAGACTGCATAAATCCGTATTTTGTTTGATTCCTAATAACCAAAAGAGGAAAAAAACGAATTCAAACAAGTTCACCACGGCCGACCCGCTTATAAAAAGACCGACGGGGTATAGCATCGCGCTCTTATTCAGTCAGTGTTCGGAAGGTCTTGTGAGGAAATAAATAGTGATCCAGTGACATACAGCGACAGAGAAGTGATCTACAGCAGCATAGTAAGTTCATATAATTTCAGTGAATTGCATCTAAATTGTTTCATGACAAGCAGTTCATAATAATTTTTACATGCAATTCAATGAAATAAAAATAATAGATGGCGAAATCTAAGAAATAAAAGGAAAAACATTTTGTTTTTCATCCAATCATTGTACATAATCATTGCTACATGCAGTTGCGGTGCAAAATTTTTGCAGCACACAAGTAACGGAACTCAAAAGATTTTTTTGGTTTTTTTTTCAATTTGTCTTGCAGTTAGCACATGGAATTGTACATGCAGTGCATTCAATTCTGCACGTGCTAGTTGCTAGCGTATCAACTAAATTTAATAGAATAAGTAAATAATTATAATATTAAGCAGAAAAATTTATCAATATTTTTTATTGGAGAGACAATAAAGTGAAGGAAAAGCTCGCTTACATTTTCTTTGATTTATTCATCATACCGCTACAGTTCTTGTTTCACATTCTTTCTCAGCCACCAAGGAATAATCAGTCTGGTTCAATAAGATAACCCAAGGAACTTATAAAGGCATTTATAATATTTCGGAAGGATTCGGCCTAAAGGAATCATTTATCTTTCACTAGACAATTCCGGTGTCCGATGAAAAATCCAACTTTTCACCCTTGGAGGAGGTCTACGCGGTCCGCCAACTTGCATTAATGGTACAAAACATTAGTTATATTCAAAATAATTCCTCAATGGTTGACCCTACGACAAAAATGGCTGGTATAAATTTGAATAAGACTAAATTCTCTACATTTTTTGTATGAACCCTTTTTTTTTAAGCATGATGTATAACGAGTTACAGCGACTCAAACGTGAACATTCATAAAAAAAAATGTATATGTATACCCCTTATACAGGGTGCTCTTTCCATGGTGGTCAACAGAACAGGAAGTGATTGTAGTAACCTATTCTACTACTGTTCTTTCACAAAATATCCAGTTTTTTACAAAGTACAAGGTGTACGGTCACATACAGAGCTCATTGTATACAGCCACTTTTGTTGTAGCATCAACCGCTGCGGAATTATTTTGAAAAAACCAATTTTTGTGCCTTTAATCCAAGATGGCGGACCACAAGGACCCTCCAAGTATGAAAAGTTGGACTTTTTATCGGGGGCCCGGAACTAAATATCAGACATATATAAAAATCACAACTACCCCATCTTTTGTAGGACAAAGGCCTTATTTATTTATTTATTTACTGGACTGCAGGGTTAATTGGCGTTTTGCGTTTACTTTAAATGTTTGGAAAACATAGAGTTCATTGTCCATAAATATGCCTTTAGTATATGTAGGTATGTATGTACATATATGTAATATTAGATAAATATTAGCTGTGTTGTTTTATACCGAACTGGTTCATTGGAAATTTCAAATTTCCTATAAAACGGAAATGACTATACAGGCTTTACATATTATATTCACCCTTTTGCAAATTAAATTAATCCTTTTGCAAATTAAATTCACCCTTTTGGCAATCAAGTATTTTTGCATATATATACGTATTATATATAAAGAAAAAAATCAAATAATGTTAATTACATAGTAAGATATCAAAAATGTTACTATAATTCATACAATGAAGGTATATATGAAACAGTGTGCAAATAATGCAATAATAATAATAATAATTCAATATATATAAGGAAATATAACCTAGTCCATAGCTACTCTCCTGTGGCAGCAGTTGGTAGTTTACCATACCTACTTATTCATATAATAGTTACAAAAATTTGTAGACGTAACAGTTCTGTTGGTTACCTTGTTCCCTTACCTGTGGTGGGGGGTGAACAAGGTGATTGATTAAAAGACGTTGACTGATAATTAGGAGCTGTTTTATTACTATCCTAACGCTGTTTAAATACATTTCAAAAAATGCTTAAATTAACAATAATAATTAACAAAAATACTTATGACATGCAATTGAAATGTTCAGCAAATTTATAATTTTGTGACCTATTGAACCTAAATATCAAGGTGATTGAAATCGGTTTATAGTTGATTGACCGATGAATGCAATTTATTGATCGTTCCATAAATTGCTTTGTCATCTTTAATATGTGTTGTAACTTGAACAGGTTCTAACAGATTTATTAATTACATTGACCCAGTTTAGACAGGTCAGTATGCTGACTCTGGCGCACGAAATCTGTAGGTAGGGTGATGCTTCATTCCTTAACTTGAAAAATAAAATATTTGAGCGCCACCTGTGAGTGGGATTGATAACTACTAGAGTAGAAAATACTTGATAGCCTGCCTGAATGTTGAAAGCCGGTCATGACATTTTTGTAAGTCCTGAAGAAAAGTGGGATCTTGGTTCCTGACATTTGTGAAAAGAACATCATTGTGCTTGAGTAAAATAAAGTAGGGGAAGGTGGGACAAAACCGGGTAGGCGGGTCAGGCCGGGTGCATCATGTTCTCATAGACAAGTGCTTCCATGGTTACATACAAGTGAGGTTGTCAGCTAACTTCCAGACATAATTCAATTGATTTGTGACAGCGAACAATATACTTTGCATTACCAGATCTGTGCTGTACTTTTACAAAGTTTTTTGTGAATAATTTTCTAGTTTTTCATAAAACTGTAGGTCACGGGAGCACCAGATTCTGTGATTTAAATATTTGGTAAGTAAACCAGTTTATTCTGTAGCTTATTCAGAAATATATACCACCAACACGAAATTGTTGCGCCCATCTGTTGATGGATGGCAACAATTTGTTTTTGAAATTCCCTGTAGGGTATCGGGTAGCAAGGAGTAGGGCAAAACCGGGTAGTACCCGATTTTACCCTCGCCTTATTTTTGTGGGAAGAACAACTGCTTTGTTTACTATAGTCCTTTCAAATTGTTTATCTCATTATATTAATTAATTTTATTATTTTCAAATTACAAATCTATTGTTTTATTACTTTTTTATGACGTTGTTTGTAATGTCAGGTTCAAAATAACGCGCAACTATAAGCGAAAAACTACAAGGCAAAGTTGGCGAGAAGAAGATATGGCTCTGGCTATCAGCGATATTTTAGGTGGAACCAAGGGTTACTTGAAAGCCTCGAAAACATACAATGTTCCCCAATCAACATTGGAGGATAAGGTGAAGAAGGCCCGCCAAAATGCCTTATCCCCAAAGCAAGCAGCTAAAAAAATTGGGGCGGTATGACACCGTTTTTACAGTAGAGCAGGAAAATGAGCTGAAGGAGTACGTGCTACTATGGAGGAAAGACTGTTCGGCCTGACCTTGACTCATTTACGAGAACTAGCTTTTCAGTTAGCAGAGAGAAATGGGATTAATCACCCATTCAATAAAGAAAAGAAAAGGGCGGGAAGGACTGGCTGTATAAATACTTATATAGGCACAGAGAAATCTTTCTTAGGAATCCCGAGCCAACTTCATTAGCTCGCGCAAAGAGATTCAACCGAGCGGCAGCCTTCTATGATTTGCTTCAAACTGTTTACGAGAAACACAAAATTTCTCCAAATAATATTTATAATGTTGACGAAACGGGGATTATGACTTTGCCTAGCAAGCCCTCAAGAGTTCTGGCCTTACGTGGGAAGAAACAAGTCGGTTCACTTTCATCAGGAGAAAGAGGAACACTGGTCACTGTTTAAACCTGTATAAATGCTGCAGGTAATTTTATGCCACCCATGTTTATTGTTCCTCGCAAGAGGTCGAACCCTATGCTGATGGATGATGCGCCACTTGGGGCCCACGTTTTTTTCCATGAGTCAGGGTGGATTAACAACGAAAGTTTCCTTTATTGGTTCAAGAAATTTGTTGAATTTTCTAATCCAACATCAGAAAAGACAGTGCTATTGATTCTAGACGGTCATGCCTCACATACCAAAAACCTCGAGTTGATTCTCCGTGCAAGAGAAAAAACATTATTCTCCTGTGTTTCCCTCCACACTGCACCCACAGATTGCAACCACTTGATGTTACTTTCGTGGCTCCCCTCTCCACTTACTACGAGCAAGAGGTTAGAAAATGGATGATCGCGCACCCTGGGAGACAGGTAATAATATATCAAGTGGTAAAACTCTTTGGCAACTCATTTGCCAGAGCAGCTGTGATGGATACAGCCATCAAGGGTTTTAAAAGCACCGGAATATTCCCGTTCAATAGAAGCGCTATCCCAGAGCATTTGTATCCTCCTGCTGAAACTACAGAAAGACCTATGCAACCACAAGTGGCTGCAGCAACGGAATCGAATGCCATCCCACACTCAACGCCAGAGGCAGATAGGTCTGGTCATCAGCCTTCAACATCCTCTAATCTCCCAGCATTATCAACAGGTCCGGGTATTCCTTTAAAATCTGGCTGCCACTATCAGATTGCCATCATAAGGTTGAACACGATCCCACCCTCAACGACAGAGGCAGACAGGTCTGGTGATCAGCCTTCAACATCCTCTAATCTCCCAACATCATCAACAGGTTCGGGTGTTCCTTCAACATCAGGTTGCTCTAGAATTAAGTCACTCTCGGTTTTTAAAATATCTCCAACCATGTTGCAACCTCCGCCCCAGGAAGAAGAAAGAATTGAAAAGAAACAAGGGAACAGAAAAAGATGGAAAACAGCGATTCTTACATCGACACCTTACAAAACCGAGCTTGAACAAGAAGAGACTATCAAGATGAAGAAAGTTAAGGCAGCAAGAAAACTTTTTGAAGCATCAACTGCATACGAAGTTAGGGAAAAGAGACAGAAAAAGAAACAAGAGGAGAGCTCTTCATCTGAAGACGAAGGCGATTCCACTGAGGCGTGCCTATTTTGCAATGAGCTATATGCTGAGTGTGTTGCTGGAGAAGGATGGACACAGTGCAACGGGTGCAGGCATTGGGCACATGAAAAATGCAGCGCGTATGAGGGAGAGGGAAATTTTGTATGCGACTTTTGCGATAATGTCACTGCAGAGATAGATTGATGGTGATAATATTGCCAAATTGAGTACCTGAGGTTTTGATAATATACTTACTCTGATGAAGAAATGCATTAATTTAACTTAATCTAATGTGGATATTGAATAAATTATAATGATTGGCAACAGCAACTGAAAACTATTAATTTTCTCGAGTACCCGGGCTTACCCTACCCCTCTTCAAAATGACGGTTTTGACTTGATCTACGAAATTTGGTTTTTCGAGTGTTTAAGTAAATTATTTTGGTAACATGGGTAATATTTTGATTGTCCACATCTGTCTAAAGAGAATAGCTGGGAAACTGAAATTTTTATAAAGCCCAGAATTGCGAAACTTTAAAAAACAGTTATGGTATCCGGTTTTGCCCTACCTTCCTACCTTAAACTTGAATCTTTGAGAGTTATTAATTGGAAGCTGTTTTAAATATTTATAATGTAATCGGAGACATCGATTACAACATCTACCAAATTTTCACGATTTAAAGCATCAGCATCATTCGGGGTGAATTCGGACAATTTTTGGCCTTTTTTGTTAATAAAATTACAATTTTCAGAAGAAAATTTGCAAAAAAAATTATATAGAATCTCGCATGCCTCTATTGTGAAATTCCATAGTAGAACCAAATAAATTTTCATTCCTCCCACCATTTTTTTTTTTTGTTAAAGAGTGTCCGCTTCCACCCCTATGTGTGGGGTAAAGCCGGACGACCATATATTATGCGATAGAAATTGTCTTAGACCCTAGTACGTGGAAAATTCGGACAAACAAAAAAATTAAAAATATATATAATTATTGATAATTATATATTATCGGTTAATAGGTAACATAAACAAGAATTCTAGTGATAATATTAAAACAACTAGTAACTGATAATATAGCATGAATGTAAAAAATATCTTATAAAATATTTTTACTCTATTTTAATAGTTTTCAATGAAGACATAAGCTGGAAATGATATCTTTGGCGCCTTAAATCTTGAAACTTTTTAAATACTTTCACGATTTGATCTTTCTCTATAATGCTGTCGGATATGTAAAATATTCCGCCATATTTTCCGAGTTTTGTTTTCTTAAGAAATTTACTAAAAATGTATTTTTATTTCTTACTGACATAACTTCGGTAACACAACCAACATAGTATTTATTAGCTTTGTTCTTTAAACAATAGAACTTAACTACTACGAAAATACCTACTTCTATTGCAGAGTCAGCATCATTAGTATCACTTTGGTTTTGAAGGAATATATTTTCATTATCTTTATCTTGCATTTCTACAGTTTCTTCTTGATCGCTCTCATTCTCACAGTGACTTTTTTCTTCAAGTTTTTCCTCTCCACTTATATCTTCTAAGGCTATCTCGGTCTCACTATCAGATGTCTCTATATCAGATGTGTCTATATCCAACTATACGCAACTTTTTTCCACGTCCCTTCTTAAAGTCTTGAGTAACTGTTATTCTACTTTCGTGAAGAAATGTCTTCAGGGTGTTGGTCCAATGTTCCTCATTTACGCTTGCGTTTTCCTTTCTTTCGGGGTCAGGTATTTTCTTGAGAACTGCATTTGGTGACAACGGAACAATTCCACACGCTCGAAAGCCAGACTTGATGTTCGTTTCTATATTTCCGATCTTTTGATTGCTTTCTTTAAAAGCGCATGGAATTCAGATTTGAGAATACAACCTCTGTTTTTCATCTTCCATTCAGCAAGAACAGATCGCCAGACTTTTGTAAATGGGCCAAAAAAAGAGACGTCTAACGGTTGTAGAATATGTGTTCCATTCGGTGACAATAACACAAAATCAATATAATTTTGCTCGCAACACCGTAAAACATGTATCGAAGTGTGAGCTGTCAAGTTGTCCCCAATTAAGACCTTTCTTCCTGGAAGCTTCTTACAGTAGGGTAAGCGAATCTTATCGAACCAATCGTCAAAGCTCATAGAATCAAACCAACCGGATTTGGTGCGGTTATATACAGCACAATCAGGACCACCTTCTACCCAGGTTGGATACGTATGTACAGACTTGTAAACTGCATATGGGGTAGAAGTACACCCGATCCACTAATGACCATCATGATGGAAGTGCTGGATTTGCTGGAATCTACTATCCTTTCTACTCTCTTTGGTCTCCGTCTACATAAAACTTTTATTTTATCGGGATCATCAACGAGATTGCTTTCATCGTAGTTTATAAAGTTAGATGTTGGAATATTTTCAATTGTTTTTCCCAAATTTTCAAAACAGGTCTGCATTATTTCCGTTATAATATTTGCTCCCGATCGCTTGATATTTTGGGCAAATCGTTCAGTTAAAATATTATTGCGACAGAGAAATTTATAAAACCAATCTATTCCAGGATAATTATTTTTAAATTGTTTTACATTTTCTCCTTTTCTGTCCAAATATCGTTTAACTATAGCAATCTCATATCTTGCCTTGTAAGAGGAAAGCCCCAATCGCAGAATTTTACAATTCCTTCGTCCAAAATGTTTTCTTCGTCAACTGAAATTACGCATTATCTACCATGTTTCTTACTTTTTTTCCCCTTCATCTTATCATGTAATGTAGATTTTGGCACTCTATAATACTCTGCAGCTTGTCTTAATGTTTTCTTGCCTTTTTTAATATCATCGTGTGCTTTAGCTAAGTTTTCTTCACTGTAATTCATGAAAGTAATTCCGATTTTCTTTTTGTAGCATCTAACCGTGGTGTCCGTCTTCACTCCTACACAATGAATTTATTTACAAAAAAGGCCAATATTTAAGAAATAACAAATATTTAAAAAACATTTTGCTGTGAATTTACTACAGATAAACCACATGACAAAGAATAACTCATTTCGTTTTTCCATTTTTAGTATTTCCTTGTGTACAACAGTTTCTTTTCGAGTTATAAAATTCTAAGAAAAAAATATTATTCATAAAATCCTTACTTACATGCTCTACGAATAATTTATTCACAGAAAACGTACACCCAGCAGCATTCAGACTTGTACTGACGAGAATATGCCGGTCGTTTTAGTTTTAAGCGTCGCGGTATATGCCCTCTAAATAAAACGTGGACCAATACCTTTCTTTCCGAGTCACCCCCACAGTCCGACTTCACCCCAAATGACTACTATATTTATTGCATTAAACTTGATATTGTAAAAGACTTCTTCGATTAGGTTCTTGGAGAATATGGTGGTAGAAAAAGTAGACTGCGCCTTGTCTGGCCAACACATATTGTTGAAACATTTGTGAACAGAAATCAAATTAGTTGAATTAAATCTAAAAAAGATATACTAATTCAATATACAAAAACACGAAAACAACGGCTAAAGGTCGAAATGTTTCCTTGATTGCGGCAATTAATATACGGGGAATAGTATGGCATTAAGTAATTCATCAGTCTACAGTCAACTCAAATAGTTTCTGCGACTTTCTTAAGGGATTACTTCTGTAATCGGAAGACGATAATCTGGAAACGCATGAAATACGTGATCTTGTTATTCATACAAAGTGTTAAAGAAACATTGTCATAAGACAAACTATTAATATGAAAAATATCTAAACAAACAATGAACTCTTAACTACCTCATATAATAAATTCTGTGAACTATTAGATTGATATAATAAGTAAATGAATTAATTAGTATACTGAAACAAATATAACAACGTATAAGTTAGCACGCCAGCTACCGGTGGTACAGTGGTAACTGTTATAGTCATCCAATAAATGAAACCAAATCCGGCTAGAAGGACCAAAAAAAAAATCATGTTAAACGAAAAAACTCGCTTTCATTTAACATGGTCCTTCAGTAGTCGGATAGTACATGTGCCCACGCCGGGAGTAGCAACCGCTTCGGTCTCATCATTGGCAAAAATCAAAAGTGTTATGGCCCGATATACGGAAGATTCTTTCAGCAGCCAAAGGCATTACAGCGAAATAATCAGCAATTGCTAAACAATAACCTCGCATGGTATTGCTCTGCAACTGTCGGTTGTTTTGCTGATTAGCCCAAAAGCTGGCTGCGATGAGCGCTTAGTGGAGCAATCGACGATTACAATAATAATTCACCTCGCATGGTAATTATTATGTAAAGCGATTGTTTACAACTAAGCAACTCAGGTGCTGCAACCGGTAGAACAAACGACAAGGTTATTGTCGCTTGTTTATATCCGTGTTGTGAGCAAAGAAAGTTTACTTCCGAGTATCGGACATAAAAAGACTAATGACTGGTCTGGCGAGTGCCCTTTTATTATCAGTCATCGTAGTGTTAAGTATTCAGTCGCGAGTTGTTTTAGAGATCAAGTTGCCGTTCGGTTCGGGTTAGGTTTTTGAGTTGTTAAGATAGGTCAGTTTTGTTTTGTTATAATAAAGAAATAATTTGTGAAAAGAAATTCGAGAGTCGTTTTCAATTATTGGATTTATTTATTCGATTGCTCAGGGGACACGACAAAATCTTCCGCATCGAACGTCAATATCAATTCGACCAAGCGTACAAAATTACAGAAATCACGATAACAAGGTGCACGCAACGTGAAGATCTGTATCCGAGCACAACTAAATAAGTGGCATAACATGTTCCAGACATCAAGCTGCAGTGATACGGAGAATATTATATCCAGCAACGAAATTAACAAAGCAGCTCACTTACAAGTGAAATTCATCTGCGTAAAAATTTAAGTATCGTTCCTCTAATTGTCAGAGTGAATATCGTCTAAAAATATTTTACAGTTTTAGATTGCCAACAAAAGCGACAGCAGCTTCATCGTGAACTATTTACATCAATGCAGTACATTTGCGCCGCAAATTCGAAATCACTAGTGGACTGATTGTCATAAAAATGCGTATACAATTTCAAAGGAAAGCCTAGTTGGATTCATGCAACATACTCATCAAATCCAAACCACTGACTGGCTAATAATAAGATATATCGTCTCAAAATAAACCCAGTCGAGACTCTCCAACAGATTCATCAAGTCTGCTCATTACCACTGTGCCAACCGGTAAGCGCATTTTTCAACACAATTGATTGTAAAATTTTCTTTTTTTAAACAAATACACAATCAGTATATACATAATCTAAAGATATTTATAAACTGGAAAATAGACAATAAAACCTAAATTCTAGCATATAATTATATATCAAATAAACATGCATTTGAGTATATAAGTAGTACGTAGTACACAGCAAATTTATCGTCGTAAACAAATTTAATCATACTTGGCAACTGACTGCCGTTAGTGCTTGTTGTGCTATAATTATTTATTGGGGAACTTGTTCGTATTCGTATTCTACTGAACCTTTCTTGACAAAGGTGTGGTGTTAAAATGGCTGACAAGAAGTTGGCAAATCTCAAGGTGCAACGTTTAGTTCTACAAGATCAACAAGAGCGCACGAAAGAATTTTTGGAGAAAGAAAGTGAAAGTGCTTCCATAGCTGCGTTGGAGTTGCAGTTACAACATGTTGAAAAGCAAATGATCCGACTTCATTAACATTCAGTCACAAATTCAAAAGCTTGGTGAAGACGAGTTGAAAGAAGGTATTCGTGCTTCATATGAAGAAAATTATTTCTCGCAACAACCTAATTTGTACACTCTTATACAACGACACAAGCAAACTCAAGATAATTCCCTGAGTACAACTGAATCGTCTTGCACTCAGAATAATGTACGTTTGCCCACAATATCACTACCCATCTTCAGTGGAGATGTCACGCAATGGACAAGTTACTCTGAAACACGACTCTTAGGTCTGCATGGGAAGACAAAGCTCCAGATTCACGAATTCCAACTCTGCAAGAATTATTGGGATTTTTAGGAAAAAAATCTGAAAAAATTGAAAGTGCAAGGAAGTTTCAAACTAACAATGCAGTTGTAGGGGCACTTAAATTCCCCAAGCACACAAAGACTACGCTACTCACATCCAAATATCGACATTGTGCATTATGTAGAAAGAATGGTCACACAATAAACAAATGCAGCGCTTTCATTAACATGTCCTTAACAGATCGAGTAAATCAGATTCAATCTTTAAAGCTATGCTCTAATTGTTTACGGCAGCACAGCGAGCAGGTAAGTAAGTCAACTCATAATTGCCAAATATGTAAGGAAAGGCATCACACGTTACTTCACAATGGTAAGAACAAAACAAGGCTAAGGAGCAGCGCAGCCTTCTGTCCTTCACAAGCTTCTACCTCAAGTGAGTTCAATCAAGTCTCACTCCACTCAATCCAACCTCACGTAAATAATATGTCCTATATTTTTATGCCAACTGTTATTGTCGACATCAAAGATTCACATGGCAAGCTCACTCCGTGTAGAGCAATTCTAGATTCTGCTTCATAACTGAATTTTGTTTCTGAAAGGCTAGTACAGCGACTTGGTCTCCGAAAAAAGAAAATGCTAACATTGATCAATGGAATCGGGGATAATTCAACTTTGTCGTCTAAATTTCAGACACATCTTAACATCTGTTCTAAATGCAACAACTTTTCAGCTGAGCTGGATGCAATGGTTCTTCCCAGTATTACTGGACTTCAACCATCGACTGCAGTGAATATATCTTCCTGGAACATTCCCAGAAATATTCAACTGTCTGATCCTGAGTTCTACAAACCGAATCGAATAGATCTTCTGATTGGCGCTGAGCTACATTTTCAACTCCTACAAGTTGGTCAGATTGTTTTGGGAGAAAACTTACCTAGTCTGCAAAAGACAACGCTAAGTTGGGTAGTAGCAGGTCGAACATTATCCAATGGCACACGCAAGTACAGCTGCAATGTAGCTCCCGTTTCATCAGAAGACAGTGAACCACTTTCGAGAATTCTGAAGAAATTCTGGGAGCTTGAAAGCCACATGAGTACAACTCCTAACAGATCCAGTGAAGAGAAACTGTGTGAGAATCATTTCACATCTCATCATAAACGAGATTCTTCAGGACGAATGATAGTAAAAATTCCATTTCGGCAAAGCTCAAGTTGTCTAGGAGACTCCTTACAAATAGCTACAAGAAGGTTTCTTAGTTTAGAACGTCGACTTCACAAAAACCAAGCGCTCTTTAAACAATATAAGGATTTCATCGATGAATATAAGCTGCTGAAACACATGCATAAGGTCGAGGAAAACGAAATCGGAGCGATTAAGTATGTCATGCCTCACCATTGCGTCATTAGGCCAGACAGCTCAAGTACAAAAGTAAGAGCAGTCTTTGATGCGTCGGCTAAATCCACAACCAATTATTCCTGAAACGATATTATCGGCAAATATTAATTGATTCTGAAGACAGAGTGGTTCAGAATATAGCTTGGCGAGATCGTCCAAAGCCACGAACTTGAACTCTTTCAATTACAAACTGTCACCTATGGCACAGCAGCGGCTCCATTTTTAGCCACTAGATCATTGATGAAGAAAAGATTAATCCGGTTGAATCGAACATAATACAGTCAGATTTTTATGTCGATGACTTAATCACAGGTGCTAACACGCTACATGAAGCTAGGGAAATTAGACGGTAAGTTGAAGAAATACTCCAAAGTGGACAACTCGTGCTAAGGAAGTGGTGTTCAAACAATAATGAATTTTAAAATGAAATACCGCCTGAACATAGGGAGAAATCTATTCAATTTCATGAAACAGACGTCGTCAAAACGCTGGGTCTTATTTGGCATCCGCTACAAGATAAATTTAATTTTAAAGTTAATCTCACCAACAAAGGTGAAAGGAAGATTACAAAATGAACAGTATTAGCTGACATCGGAACGGAAGCATATTTGATCCAATGGGGCTTAATAATCCAGTAGTCGTCCTTGGAAAAATATTTATGCAGCAGTTGTGGAAATTAAAGCTTAGTTGGGATGAGTCGCTGCCGTTAGAGTTTCATACTAGCTGGTTAAAGTACAGAACTCAACTTAATCAAATCGAATCATTTGAAGTTCCAAGGCGACTGCACTCGTTTAATGACACATCTGACATCCAACTGCATGCCTTTTCAGATGCGAGCGAAAGGGCGTATGGATGTTGCCTTTACCTTAGATGTGTTGATAAATTTCAAAACATTAATGTTCGTTTAATCTGCGCTAAGTCACGGGTTGCTCCAACAAAGTATGTAACCATTTCCCGCTTAGAGCTCTGCGCAGCTCAAGTGATGGTACAATTGGTCACTCGTGTGAGACAGGCAGTGAACATTTCAGTAGATTCTATATTTTACTGGATAGATTCACAAATAGTTCTGGTATGGTTGACGGAGCCATCCTCTAACTGGTGTACGTTTGTAGCCAACCGCATCGCTAACATACAGGAGTGGAATTTTGGAGTCATGTTGAGAGTCATAATAATCCAGCAGACTTAGTTTCACGTGGTGTTTTACCAGAAGAATTCTTGAAGTCACAAATTTGGTTAAATGGGCCCACATTCTTAAGGCAGCCTGATTCAAAATGGAAATTTAATCAAAAACACTTGAACATTGGAGTAATCACTGCACCTGAAAGACGCAAGGCCAAAATGGCGTTTATAACATGTGAGAAGGTAGACATCATACAAGCTTGCAAATATGTCAACTCTTTTATTAAGCTTCAAAATGTCTTTGTGTACATATATACTTCGCTTCATAAAAAACATGAAACTACCACTAACTTACGTTACTTTGGGATGATAAAAGCAAATGAAAGAGATGAAGCTTTAAAGACTATTATTAAACTCATCGTCGGAGGACGTATAGAAATGCAACCATATCGCACAACGCAAAGCATCCAATGCTCATCCCGTGCTCTCATCCCTTTACAAAGGCACTAATGAGTTACATGCATTGTAAAAACATGCACGCTGGACTTCAAACCTTATTATCCATAACACGGCCAAAGTTTTGGCCCATTAAGGGTGTTAATTTATCTAAGCAAATAGTGCATTCCTGCATCTGATGCTTTCGCACTAAGCCGAAGAATATTCAGCAACTGATGGGTAACTTGCCACCGGAAAGAGTACAGCCAGGTCGACCATTTGCAAACTCTGGGGTTGACTTCTGTGGTCCGTTTTATACACATTTCAAACTAAGAGGAAAGCAGCCAACAAAACGTATAAAGCCATCTTTATTTGTTTTGCGACGAAAGCTGTACACCTTGAGTTAGCTAGTGATTTGACCTCAGCGGCCTTTCTCGCTGCTTTAAGACGCGTTACTGGACGACGAGGGTTGTGTGCATATCTATATTGCGACAATGTCACTAACTTCGTGAGAGCGAATTCAGACTTAAGAGAATTACGTCATATCTTTCTATCCGCAGAAACAAGACAGGAAATCGTTGAACTTTGTAGCAAAGATTATATATCGTTCCATTTCATACCACCTTTTGGCGGTTTGTGGGAAGCTGCAGTGAAGTGAGCGAAGTACCATCTTCGAAGACATTCTTTGACGTTCGAAGAACTGAACACGCTTGTAGTGCAAACAGAAGCTATATTGAACTCAAGGCCAATACAACCGATGTCGTCCGATCCAAATGACCTCACAGCCTTGACTCCCGGACACTTTATCATCGGGGAGCCTCTTACTGCCGTCATTTATCCAGATCTCAAGGAGCTTCGTCTCAATACGCTTGATCGTTGGCAACGTATACAATGGGCGCAACAACAATTTTGGACGCAGTGGTCAAAGAGTTATCTAAACCAATTACAATGCAGGAATAAGTGGAACTCACCTGCACCAAATGTAAGCATTAACAATCTTGTACTAATCAAAGAAGACAATATCCCTGCAATGAAATGGATGCTCGGTCGCATTGTAGACCTCCATCCGGGCGGTGATGGAAAGGTTCGGGTCGTGTCGGTCTAAACCGCGAATGGACTAATAAAGAGAAGTGTAACAAAATTATGTCTCCTTCCACTTAACAGTGACGGTTTAAATACCTCAAGTATTTCAAGGCGGGCAGTATGTTAAAGAAACATTGTCATAAGACAAACTATTAATATGAATAATATCTAAACAAACAATGAACTCTTAACTACCTCATATAATAAATTCTGTGAACTATTAGATTGATATAATAAGTAAATGAATTAATTAGTATACTGAAATAAATATAACAACGTATAAGGAAGCGCGCCAGCTACCGGTGGTACAGTGGTAACTGTTATAATCATCCAATAAATGAAACCAACTTCGGTCGAGTGAAGTACCAATCGAAGGACTGTTAGCTGACATCTTGACATCTTCAGCGCGTTCAACCAGGGCACATGTACTTTACCAAAATTATCGTCAAGTTTTAAATAGGTAAATACAATTTAGAAAAGTTTGTATTAGGGTTCAATCAGAATAAATTGTATATAAAGTAGAAACGAAAAAGCTCGCTTTCATTTAACACAAAGCATACTCTACTTTTTCTAAATCACGTTTAATGCAAGAAATATGTTAGCTGATCCTTTAAATTTTTTTTTTTATGTTGCCAAAGCTCAGGGGATACCCTATGATGCCGTAGCACAGCCTTGGCAAGAAAGGAATAAGGGGTAGGGAATTATGGATTATTGGGTTGCGTCAAGTAGGTGACGGTTCGCATTAAGTGCTGATTATATAGCGCCCGCTCCATTCCGTCACGTAAAGCTGTCAAATTTGAACTTACCCAATGCTATGTAATTGCTCACATTGTAAGAAACGGATCGGAACGGGACGAAGAAATTGAGCAAATTTCAATTTCGACGGAAGACATAACCTCCAAAATTCGGAATTTGTTTGTTTACAATTGCAGACTGTGGTGCTACTTGATCGAATTTAAATTAAGTAACTTAACTTATAATTTAAATGTGAGTGATTTATATATACATATATAAAATGGACAAAATGGGTAATATCATATATATGTCTAGTATGATATTTCTGACGGTGCTATTGCCCATTTTAAAGCTCAATGATAAAAATTAGTGCTCACACCTTGGGATAAAATGTTGTAAACTTTGTGGGCCGAATTGAGACGTTTGTTAATTGTGACTTTTGTTTTCTTCATCCTTTGGTATGTTGCTACGAAATACCCAAAAATATACCTTTCCATGTTTAGTGTTTTTACCCACCGTCTTCTCCTTCTGACACCCCAAAACTTTTTATGTTCAATATAGAAATTGAAATAAGGCAAATAAATCCTCCATTTAGCTGATACCATTTCACAAACTTCTTTAAAAACAAAGTGAAGATAACAGTCAAATAACGTGATGGCCCGGGGCGTTGTGATCACTTCATAGTTGAGTCAAAACGGGCCGAAACGGAATGTAGTGGAACGGATGCTATGTAACCAGCACTTTACGCTTGAATGTTTGTGGCTCATAGTTTGGGGGGAAAACAGATGATGGCAAACTGTTCCACATTCGTTGTTGAAACCATCATTAAATAGTAAAATCGTTTAAAATATTCTAATTCCAAGTGTTTCTAATTATTGAAAACAAGTTGGGAACGAAACTATCAGTATGTTTACATGATTCTTGAGTATTTGACTTGAAATCCACTTGAAGCTCAGGAAGGGCGGTTGATTGAATTAATTCCAATTACTTGACTTGAATTTTTCTTAAGTTGAAATTTACACGTTGAATGAGCCTTTTCATGATATTTTGATTACTTCAAGCATACTTCAAGTATTCATGTAAACGTACTGTATGTATACCTACCTACAAGCACGTCGATAAGGCAGTTTTTAGTGGAGATAACAATCGACACATTATGGCTACATTCCACATAAACAAATCCGGGACACAATCCAATGAGAAGAAAGTAACTTGTGTTCGATAACTTTACGCAAATCAAATGGAATTAGATTAAGTCATCTGTACAGTTAAATGTATCTTCTAAAGTAGCAAATTAGCAATATTGTAATAGGTATTTTATTGTATAATTTATAATCATATTAACTTAAACTAGGCAAAATCAGGAACGGCAAAAAAATACTCAAAATTCCAGTTACTTTGCACAGCTGCTAGGGTCAATATACTCTTCTGACCTATGCACAGCTGCTAAAGTCAACGGATTTTTCTGTTGCTACCTACGCACAGCTGCTAAAGTCAACGTACTTTAGTTGCTATGCGCAATGTAAAAAATATTTGTTGGTACCGTGCGCAATTCAGATGCAATATATGTCAACTTGAATCTTCCTTTTTTCGCATCCAGCTCTCATAGATTGTGTATCATTTGGAATCGACTTGGCTAGTGGTAACAACATAGAACTATTAACAAATTTACTTTATCTTGGGTAACGACTGAGATAAAGATATTTATTCTGGGTCTCGACTGGAAAAAATTTTACTAACTCAATAACTTTATCTTGGGTAACGACTGAGATAAAAATATTTATTCTGGGTCTCGACTGGAATAAATTTTGTTAACATAATCACTTTATCTTGGGTCTCGACTGAGATAAAGATAGTTATTCTGGGTAGCGACTAGAATAACACTTACTAATCTCAAACCTTTATCTTGGGTCTCGACTGAGATAAAGATATTTATTCTGGGTACCGACTAGAATAAATACGACTAATACAACTTTGCTTTGGGTCTCGACTGAAGTGAAGTATCGTGCTCCGGGGAACGACTAAACCAAGAATTCTACTAATAAAATTACAACTTTGCTTTGGGCCTCGACTGAAGTAAATTATCTTGTTACGGGAACGACTAGAACAGATTATTACTAACACAGAAACGTTGTTTTGGGTCTCGACTGAAACAAAGTATCTTGTTTCGGGGCACGACATTTTGATTAATCATTTAATATATATATAATCATATTTAGTAGTAATTATATTTATACATATATATATACATATATATATATTGGTGCCATTTCGGAAAAGTGAATTCCTTTTGAAGTTATCTTGATTTGTTTTATTTAAGTTGATACATAAGTGAGATTTTTAGTTATTAAGTGACATAGTTTACATTATAAGTATATTAAGTTATGTTCGTGAATGTGTAATCTCTGAACTATATTTCCCTTTGAATTTGAAATAGTGTATTAACTTTGAGATATTGTAAAATAACCCACTAACTTTAAGTATTCATTGGCGTTATTATTTACAGTCCCCATCATTACTTATATGAGTGTTCTCATTGGGCAGAACATTCGTATTGTTCTGCTTATGAAAGATTCACGGAATTTCACGGTACGGCCGAATTTGACTTCAAGGGTGTAAGGATGGGCTCGAGTTACAGCTCGTGTGGTGCGCATGGGAAGAATTCTACAAGAGATCAGGCTAGAAATTTCGTCAGAGCAATGACCATAGAAGTACCGATAAAAGAGAGACAGACATCTAACATTACTTCGGAGCTCTAGGGAATCAATAGTTGCTATTGATATGTCATCGTTAATAAGCCAGAAGGCCTTCTTTCGGACGTAGCCTAACGCGGACAATGCAGTGCGTCCAGCCCTGCCCAAATATGGGAACTATATTCTAACCTTGGCCTGATATCAGACTTGTAGATTTGCGCCAAGTCTGATGGAGTAAAATATTTCTTGCATCTTTGCAAGTAGCCCAGGCATTTCATCGCGTTTTTGGCAATTCCAAAAATGTTATCGGACCAACTAAAATGGTTGGATATTTCAATGCCTAAGATCTTAAGAGATGGTGAGTTCGAGATATCTTTTCTCCATCGACGGAAATGGGTTGAGCAGGTGTTGGAGTACGTTTAAGTGATAACAGACAACATTGCGTTTTGGAAGCATTAAACAAGACCCGATTCGCTCTGCTCCAAGCGAGTATTTTTGTGAGGTCGTTGTTTAGTGAACTGAACATGTGGCGTCGTTTGTCAGCTATAACATTCGCATGGGAATCAGCTATAGAGTCGAACGAGTACACGAAATCAAGGGTGCTGTCGTCTGCGAAACTATGAATAGGATTGAAAGTTAGAGCTAACAAATCATTAATAAAAATGAAGGGAGTAGGAGGGAACACCGAACCTTGGTGTATACCGGCATGGATTATAAAACGGTCAGAAGTAACTCCGTCCAATATAACTTGAATTGAACAGCGAGAAAGAAAGCTTTCAATCCATTTTAAGGATAGAGGGTCTAGACTGTAACGAAGAGCCTGTCAGCCGACAGATATACCTGCATCCACTTGTACCTGAATGCAGATACATACCGCGTCCGACACCTCTTTGTTACAAAAATCATCGCGGGATTAGCGTGGGTGGCTGCACAGCAAATATGGCGCTAGCGATCAGCCGGCTTGGGGTGGTTCTTGCCACCCAGATCCCTTGATGCTTGTTAAGCTGTGCATACTCGACAAAATAACGACCAGACAGACGGACGGACAGTGAAGAAAAGAGCTTGTATGTGGGACTACAGACGGACAGACGGACAAAAAAAAACCGAATCCATGCAAACTTCCTTCTCCTTGTGGAACCTGAAAGCCAAAAAAAAGGGAAGGAAAAAAAATGTTTTTATCAAATGCTGAAAGAGAAAAAAGAAAGAGAACGAAGACCTCAGCAACGCCGAACAAGTGATTAACACCCGGAACGGGAGAAACGTAGAGATTGAGAGAGAGAGCGTGGACTCCCGGTGATGATGGAGTCCTGCCTGGACGTAAACGGGCCCATCGCCCCATCCACCCTGGCTAAGACTTCGCAGTGCAAAAAGGAATACTTAGCCCCAATTATGCGTGTGTAGACTACAGTTGGAAATGTAGTAACGAGCGCTGCTGCGGCCACATCATGCCCCTACTTTCCTCGTGCTGCTCCAATTAGCTCTTCATCTCGGCCCTAGAATGGGTATGACTGCCAGATGTCGAGAGAAACGCAAGAAGAAAAAAGAAAAAGAAAAGAAAGGTGGGAAGAGGGAAGAGGGAAGTAGAATTATGCAGGCGTTGCCACAGTTCCATAAAAGCAGATTTTATTCATTTTCTTTCCTCTGTTAGCAAATCGCCATTTACCTCACAAAACTGTGGTGATTCATCTTAAGTTATTAACAAAAAAAAACCGAACTTTCTTTCTTAACCTTAATAAATATTCTACCCTACTTAGGTCGTGCACGCCGTCCCTACTTAGTTGCTATGGGGTGTTGGCCCGTGGCCGCAAAGCGACTGAATTCACAAAAAGGAACCAAAAAAAAATAATAATAATATTAATAATAATAATATTAGATCTTTAAGTATTTCAACACAAAAAAATATCGTATTTTAGAGAAACTAAAGCTAAGTATTAACAAGGAAGAAGAAAAGTATATAAAAAAAAGGCAAATATTATAGGCTAACTGACCTTATCACATCCATACTTAGTAATTGGCGACTTGCAAATCCTGAGGGGGGGGGGGGGGGGGGGGGGGGGAGCGGCGGTGTTACTATCACCCCGCCTTTCTTGTTCCGATCGATCGCTCCACTGCTTCCTCTTCTCTTCCTCTTCAAGTTGGTGCCGGGGCGCAAACGCCATTGAAAGAAACTTCTTCCAAACAACAGGAAACTTTAACTTCGCTGTCTACGCAGCGTGAAAATATACTGTACTAATGACGCACAGGTAAGTCTTATTTTCATTGAAATTGCTGATAGAATTCATAAAGACTTTCTGTACAGACCAAATGAGAATTTCAGCATATACGACTCACAGGTAAAGTTTTATTTTCATTGAAATTGCTGATAAAATTCATAAAAAAAAACACTTTCTTTATAGATCAAGTGAGAATTTCAGCATATACGACTCACAGGTAAAGTTTTATTTTCATTGAAATTGCTGATAAAATTCATAAAAAAAAACACTTTCTTTATAGATCAAATGAACGTTTCAGCTTATATGACGAAAAGGTAAATTTTATTATAATTGAAATTCCTGATAAAATTCAATAAAAACACTTTCTTTATGGATCAAATAAGAATTTCAGCGTTTACGACGCACCACAGGTAAAGTTTTATTTTCATTGAAATCACTGATAAAATTTATGAAAACTTTCTTTGTAGATCAAATGAAAATTTCAGCTTATATGACGAAAAGGTAAATTTTATTTTAATTGGAATTGCTGATAAAATTCAATAAAAACCCACTTTCTTTATAGCTCAAGTGAGAATTTCAGCATATACAACGCACCACAGGTAAAGTTTTATTTTAATTGGAATTGCTGACAAAATTCAATAAAAACACTATCTTTATAGCTCAAGTGAGAATTTCAGCATTTACGACGCAACACAGGTAAAGCTTTATTTTCACTGAAATTATTGATAACATTTATAAAAACTTTCTTTGTAGATCGAATGAAAATTTCAACATATGCGACGCACTACAGGTAAAGTTTTATTTTCATTGAAATCACTGATAAAATCCATGAAAACTTTTTTCTGTAGATCAAATGAAAATTTCAACATATGCGACGCACTACAGGTAAAGTTTTATTTTCATTGAAATCACTGATAAAATCCATGAAAACTTTTTTCTGTAGATCAAATGAAAAATTCAGCATATACGACGAAAAGGTAAATTTTATTTTAATTGGAATTGCTGATAAAATTCAATAAAAACACTTTCTTTATAGCTCAAGTGAGAATTTCAGCATTTACGACGCAACACAGGTAAAGCTTTATTTTCACTGAAATTATTGATAACATTCATAAAAACTTTCTTTGTAGATCGAATGAAAATTTCAGCATATACGACGAAAAGGTAAATTTTATTTTAGTTGGAATTGCTGATAAAATTCAATAAAACCCACTTTCTTTATAGCTCAAGTGAGAATTTCAGCATATACAACGCACCACCGGTAAAGTTTTATTTTAATTGGAATTGCTGATAAAATTCAATAAAAACACTTTCTTGATAGATCAATTAAGAATTTCAGCATTTACGACGCACCACAGGTAAAGTTTTATTTTAATTGAAATTGCTGATAAAATTCAATAAAACTTTCTTTATAGGTCCAATGGAAATTTCAGCATATACGACGCAACACAGGTAAAACTTTATTTTCACTGAAATTATTGATAAAATTCATAAAAACTTTCTTTGTAGATCGAATGAAAATTTCAACATATGCGACGCACTACAGGTAAATTTTATTGTAATTGGAATTGCTGATAAGATTCAATAAAAACACTTTCTTTATAGCTCAAGTGAGAATTTCAGCATTTACGACGCAACACAGGTAAAACTTTATTTTCACTGAAATTATTGATAAAATTCATAAAAACTTTCTTTGTAGATCGAATGAAAATTTCAACATATGCGACGCACTACAGGTAAATTTTATTGTAATTGGAATTGCTGATAAGATTCAATAAAAACACTTTCTTTATAGCTCAAGTGAGAATTTCAGCATTTACGACGCAACACAGGTAAAACTTTATTTTCACTGAAATTATTGATAAAATTCATAAAAACTTTCTTTGTAGATCGAATGAAAATTTCAACATATGCGACGCACTACAGGTAAAGTTTTATTTTCATTGAGATCACTGATAAAATCCATGAAAACTTTTTCTGTAGATCAAATGAAAATTTCAGCATATATGACGAAAAGGTAAGTTTTATTATAATTGAAGTTGCTGATAAAATAAAAAAACACTTTCTTTATAGCTCAAGTGAGAATTTCAGCATTTACGACGCAACACAGGTAAAGCTTTATTTTCACGGTAACTTTTATTTTATAAATCAAATTTATGAACCGAGTGACTGAATAAGAAAGGAAAACTTAATCAAAAGGAAAAAAAATAAATCCCGCCGGCATCTAGCCAAGAGGTCACGCGCTCAGCCACTGTCCAAGATCAACTAACTCACAACACAACTCGGCGCGGTCCCCCTACATTCAGTCGTCCCATCGTTCAACCCAACCGACAGCAAGCCTCCCGCTTCTTTTTCCAATTTTTCATGAACGACAAGCATTTGTGCTGCTGTGGGCGCAAATTTTTGTGGAATTTTCGAAGGGCTTGCTGTAATGCATTGTCTGATGGTATCGTTCGATACCTTACAGCTAGGCGCATTACAGTTGCTTGCCTGGAATGTTGGCTGGCGAACGGTAAGATGCATCGGAAAGATTTTAAATTGCGCGCGTTCTGCGCAAATTAGAATCTTTCCGTATAAAAATATTATTTTTTTAATTTTCTCTTTTTAGGATTTATGCGGAGGATTGTGATTTGTGCGATTTATGGGAAAGATTGTAAATTGTGCGCGTTCTGCGCAAATTAGAATCTCTCCGAATAAAAAAACAAATTTTTCCTGTTCCTTGCGTTTTTTTATGCTTTCCTAAAGCCCAAAGAAAAGTAGCGTGCAGGCAAAACGCTACAAGACCTAATGCCTGAAGTTTGGCTAAAAGAGCAGGATGGCAGACTCTATCGAAGGCCTTCGAGATATCTATTGCGATGATCTCAGATTCGCCAAAATTATGGAGACATTGATTCCAACGCTCGGTAAGGAATGTTAGTAAATCTCCAGTAGAGCGGCCAGCACGAAAGCCGTATTGGCGATCGTTAATAAGGTGATTAGTTTCTAGATACTTCATCAATTGGGTGTTGATGAGTGTTTCGAAAACCTTCGAAAGACTCTAAGTAAGAGCAATTGGTCTATAATTTGAGGGATCGCTTGCCTCTCATTTTTAGGGCATTGGCTGAACATATGTGCAAGTTTCCATGCCGAAGGAAAGACTCCTGTCGAATAGGACAAGCGAAATAGTTTGCGTAAGGGCTTAGCTAAAGAAGAGGCACACAGCACTTGAGTACCAGGGCGAAATACCATCAGGCCCGGTCGCCTTGAGACCTGCGGGCATTTTGAAAACCTACCTCGTGCGGAAATGTAATGGTCTTTGCCTGCATGTTGGTGGAGAAGGAGGACTTTGCGAAGGTGGCAAGAAAAAAATATGAAAATTTTGTAGATTTAATTAATGCTCAGAACCTAAACATTCTTTCCAAACCAAATTAAAATTTCCAGACTGTTCTTTGACTTCTGTGCTGTGTGGACAACTGCGATTGAGCGATACTTTAATCACGCGATTTTTTTACTGAAATACACTACCGTTTTCCCACTAGAAAATTTTGTGGCAAACGGTAAATGACATGAAATTTTCTGCCGAAGATGCCAAATTTAAGAGCTTCAACTTTTTATGCGGATTTACAAAAACACATGCTGCTGCGTAGACAAAACAGGGTTGCGGTACTGAGGAACTTTGGAAGGTTTTCTTTTATGGTGAAAGTACATACGTTTAACTGGATGTATTATATGTATGGGGTGGTAGCAAAATGCTACTTCACGTAGATTAGAAATTTTTTACCCCTTTTCAGGTATCCAGGAACACTACAAAACAAATAAAATTCAAAGGGGAAATATAAAAAAAAAGAAAAAAAAAACAGTAGCGAAAGGGCAAAACGCTACAGTTCATCTCTCAGTTTTCTACAGTAGCCAGTCCCCTGACGGATTTCTTGAAGAAAAATACAAAGTTCCATTTTAATGGGCGACCAGAAAAGGCTCTGCCAATTAAAAGAGTGTGTAACTACAGCTCCAGTATTAGCTGTGATGCCAGTAACACCGATATAGGCAGTGTTTTGTTTGAGCGCTCTGCCAAAAATGAGCAAAAAAATTAAATGCTGCGCAGTGCAATTATAGCATTACTGAGTTAGCATGTTTGGCACCGGTTCTCAGTGTCAAGCGTTTTCGTCCTTAAGTTGAAGGTTTGGAGTTCACCATTATTACTGACCATGATAGTCTCAAATGGCCCATGGATCAACGAGATCTTCACAGCACAGATCAGTAACACGCTGGCGCGCGCCCCGCATACACACATACCCACACACACATGTACAGCACACACGCAAACACTACCCCAACACAAGAACATACAAACGCGGCGGAGTCCACACTCTTCTCTTTCTCTTTTCTAAAGGTGAAAACCTAATGAACGCGGCAGGCGTCGCGTCGCTTTGACAGTTCTCCGCGGCAGACGCGTGTAGGATTTGAGCAAGGCCCAATGGACGCGTTCATTGGGTTTTCGCCTTTAGGAACATTGTGGTAATCAAGCTTCACTGGCGATGAGATGGTCGAAAAAAATTGTTTTGTTTGTTTAAATTCCGAGTTGTATCTCCTTGTCATCGTCCGTCCGTCTGTCCGTCTGTTATGTTGTTTCTTTCTGCACAGCTAACTTAAGCATCCAATGCGTGTAGAGCAAGAACCCCCTCTCCCGACTGATCCCTGTCGGGTAAATGCTGTGCGCTCTCTACTTTGGCCCTGCGGATGAGTTTTTGCAACCTGAGTGGTGCTACGCGGTGAGCTTATGACCTTAGTGGTTCATGCGAAAGTATACGGGATTAGAAATATATTTGTAGATAGACGGCTGAGTTCATGAATTGGCTGACGAGGAGCTTCTGTGGGTTACACATTCGCATCCTGTTTAAAGTAGAAGCCTTTGGGGAATTCGCCGCTTGTTAGCAGCCGGCTTATCTGTTGAGGTGTGGTCTTGTCACCACTGCCTTACTGAATGCCAGCTGAAGTATCGAGAGACCAGAGTTAGTCGTCGATGTTTGGATCCACCTAATTAGGAAGGTTCAACGTTCGGAAGGTATGTCGCCGAGAGCGTCAGCACCTGTACCTAAAAATTAAAAGAAGCCCAGATTACTTGCTGCTGGGAATTGTCGTAAAGTTAACGTTGTGGTCCAGATTGTCCTGATGACAACTTGACTGGGAATTCATATCTTGGTTGGATTCCAACGTTCTCGAGTATTGAAATTCCGGTATTCAGTGCCTCGAATTAGCTGGTATTCGACAGGTTCAGACTATACCGCTAATAGGCTAACGCAGATTAGCCAAGGCGGCCTGCCGTCGATGAAGCTGAAGCGGCTAGTACGCAATCTTGACTAGCGCTGGGGTAGTTATCCGCTACGCTAACGATAGATCCTGGTTTTGGGAAGACCACCTAAAGCACAGAAGTCCTGTCAATTATATCTATTCTAAAATAAAGAGAATTACACATGGATTTATCTTTTTATCCAGAGGTTGTATCGATTGTTGATATTTTTATTTTAGTTCTGAACAATTATTTTCAAGGGCATGAACACAAAATGACTGGAATAGTCTAATAATGAATAAAATTTATTTTTCGTTCTCGAGGCCTACTTACTAGACATTTTCTAAGTCTCAAGGTGGCTTTCGCATTACAATTCCGAAAACCTTACAGATTCGGTATGGTTTCCCAAGGTCGTTAATGTCGTGGAGATGGCACTGTCAAGCCGCCACAGCCCTATCACTCGCACTTCCAAGAATGGCACCTGTAACAGTCGCATTCAATTTAAAATACAAGGCTATCACTCAAACTACCAAAAATTGCATGTATTGGACCCCGTTAAAAGTAGAAGACGAACTTCCAAAAATTGTAACATTCGTGCCCTGTTTGATTTATAATTTATTCGTGCTTCTAATAATCGCACCTGCGGCATTCGCACCCTGCTTTAAATGCAAAGCCATATCTCGCACCATCTAAAACTTCTCCTGTAAAATGCTCACAAAGGTTAAGCTTCTCGATTATAACTTGAACTGCTTGAACTTGAAGTTCTAGCTGCTTACAAGATAACATTCTGTTTATATAAACGTTCCTTAAAGTACAGATCTCCTCTTTTGTAATACTGCTTTTCGCTAAGTTATAAATATTTATAAATTTACAGGATGTACTGCTGAAATTTTGACATTAACACATTTGTGCCCAAAGTTTAATTTTCGCCATATTTTGAGAATTCGGTTATTTTTGGATTATTTAGTAGTTATAAAACATATAAATATTGTTTTTTTTTTACTTCTTAGAATTTAAATACGGGGTGGTGCGAAAACGCACCGTTGGGCTTTGTCAGAACAAAATAAAATACGGTTTTTATACTTTAACTTTTAGTTATATTCATTCAAACTAAACAGTATTTAATAGTAAATAACAAAAATAAACAAATTCTAAGTAAAAAACAAAAATAATTTCATATCACATTGAGAAAAAAGTTCAAAATAATAATGATAAATATTTCAATTTCTCATGCAAAGCGATCTCACAAGTTTCACATTTCGTTATTATGTGACTATGACATTGCTTACATCTCAGTCGCTTTTCTCCCCTTATAATATTGTGAATTACAGCTCTCAGTAATGGAGATGGCCTTGCGGTATATCCTTGTGTAGACGTTTTCCCATATTTTTCCAAAAGCACTTGAGATAACTGTCGACGGAATTCTAAGCCATCTAATGGGCAACCATAGGCATTCGCAAGTGTCCATGCATTGGTAACTGTCAACTCGATCATCCACAAAACGATTGGCATATACCATTTTATCCCCGAACACTTATTCTGTAGTTAGGATATATGATTATCTAACTGGTCGACACCTCCCATATACATATTGTACACTTTGTTGTTTATTGTACACTAAATGTTAGGTTGCGGTACATCTACTTTTTTCCTCGCTCTGCACATATCTTTTCACGTGGCCTATAGGATTGACGCCATGACTGTTAGATAACATAGTAACTAACTACCTGATTGTCTTTCCATCTGGTTATTATCATTTCGTTATCTCTGTCAACAAAGGATTCGTGTTGTCCGCGTTTCGTTTCGTTGAAAATTTTTTTGTCGCTCATGTTGATGTTTTTTACTCTATTTTCACGCACTGTTCCGGAAGCACCATACTGCATTTTAGATAAATTTGCAACCAGTGGGGTGATTCTGATCTTTTGTCGTTCTATTTAGTCGTGAATTTTGACATATTTTATCTACTTTTTTTTTCACAGTTCATTTTGTGTCTTCACTATTATCTACCACAAAATGAAGTATAATGAATTTTCGATGAACAAACGTCAAAAAAACACGACTAAATAGAGGACAAATTAGTCAACTGCTCCCAGAGGTTGTGATAAAAATTTTACACTAGTAGATGGAAATTCTACACCTAATTAGAGCATTACAAGTGCTTAAATTCGAAACAATATTTTGAATTTGTAATGCGAAGTGTCATTTTCAGTTCATGCAAGGCTTGCTGAACTGAATAAAAACCCGAAAAGATCAGTAGAAAAGTTTATTTCATTTAGTCGATTATTTTGACATTCAAGTACGACAAAAGATCAGAATCACCCTCCTGATCTGGATTCGTGAAAAAGTTATCGAAGAAAAAATTAAATCGAATATCTGGCATTTCTTTTTTGAATTTTTCTGCAAAGGTGAGAACCACATATTCGCGGAGCACCATTGATTATCCCGCAGTTGCCAGCGACCTTGGTATACGTCGAATTGATAGCAATACCCTAGTCGACTCGCAGCAACCCATGCTTTATACCCAAAATGTACTGGTTTGTTTCTGATGAATTGTTTGCATGGATTTCTTCCATAGTATGGTATCATGGCCTCATCAACTGATACATTCTGTTCTAGCGGGGCATATTTCAAACATTTGTCATTCAAATGGTTAATAAAGGGTCTAATTTTCGAATATCTATTATTCTTGTCTAGGTTACTAGTATCACAAAAATGTATATTTCGAAATATTTCATCAATTTTTTTCCGACGAATCCACTGTGATATCATGGTGTTGTGCGCGTCATCTCTTTGCTCCCAGAACATGCGTCTCTTCGGAACCGGAACATACCCACAAATTATCAGTGCTCCACAAAATGCGTAAAAGTGGTCTACGCATTGAATAAATAACTAATAAGGAAGCGGGGTTTCGTGCGAATACAGTGTACGTGAGTAGGCAATTCAATGACAGTCAAACCTATGGAGCGGGGGGAGAAATGCTTAGAATATAGAGACAACAGGAAGTGTTGATACCTGTAAAATTCGTGTGCATGAGCGTGGATTTTTCAGAGTATCATGAAGTAGCTCAGCATTATATTCAAGAAAGAGACAACTAACTCTATGTTTAGCTGTCGAAATATCGAAAAAATCCTTCCTCCACCGAGATTTGTTTACGTTTGTGACAGCTGCGAAATTCCCTGAATATGATGGCGTAGTGACAGTGAATAAGAACATTTTCCATGGGAGCAAACGTAATATGTTCAACCATATATCTTGTTGCCCCGCTCTCTATATTGATTCTACTACACGGCTGTACTGAGCGTTTACTACAGGGGCAATAGATACTAACACAACCAGAATTTGACTACACAAAATTTGACTTATAACACTTCCTGTACTCTCTATATTCTAAGGAGAAATTACAAGAGGGCTGGTCACTTATTTGACAAGTTACTTAAATTATCATAGGCAACGCCAAGAAATATTATCTCAAAAATTTGTTTATTTTACATAGCAATCTGGATTATAAAAAGTATCCCCCTTCAAAATTTCACGGTTTCACTCCTGCCATGACGAAACGAATACAAACAGAGCACACTACTACATTTCGCCGAGATGCTTACGTTTTCACCCGATATGCTGTTTCCTTATTAGTTATTTATTCAATGGGTCTACGTCTAAATCTAAATTTTCGTTTTTTTTATTGCTGGCATACGCTTTAGTTTCACTGACAATATTTTGAACAAATTCTTCGGTGACAAGTAATTTAAAATATTCCAATGGATGGGTATCTTTCGAAAATGTCAGCGGAGCAACTTTTGTTTCCTTCCATTTACTTTGTCTGTAAAAAGTCGCGGTCAGATATAGATTATCTTCGTCTCCTCTTGCCCACCTCTGATTTATTTTTAGCTACACAAAATGTCCTACTTGGTTGCTCCTCTAACTGTGGATTACATTCCAAAGTAAGATCGTTGAATACAATTTCAGCTTCCGCTTGAAGTTGATTACGGCTTATCCGATTTGGGTCGTCATTCTCCTCATCGCCGGAGTCTTCATCTGTACAATAACTGACTACAGGAGGTGCAATTGTTATCTCATCAGGACAAGGTTCATTTTCTGATAAATCCTGAAATACTTCCAAAATTTCCGCCACGGAGAACCTTCCTGTCCTGAAATGTTGATTTTCAAAACTAGAGACAAAAAGCCCACTGGTGCGTTTTCGCACCATCAATAGAAAACAGCCATGAAAATCTATTTAATCTCCAATAATAATCACGGCGTTAAAAATACAACTAATCTAAAGGATTTCGAATAGGAAAAATATACTGAAATTGTTTTACATCATTTCACTATGGTTGATGTTATGACGTCAGCGAAAAAATCACAACTGATTTCAGAGCAGGGTACACATGCAGCTACGTTCTTTTTGTCACGCAAACAATTCTTACGGTAGGAGGAGCCGTTAGCCTGCCTATTGACTGCAGATTAGCATGCCGCACTTAATCCGTAAAAATTAAAAAATATATTTTTCTTAAAGTATCTATCTGGTGCGTTTTTGAACCAGAGGGAATAGAATTTAATAAATGCATCGAAAAGTTGAACTTAATTTCCAACCCATTTCAAAATTTTGTAAGTAAATAAATTCATAGCCCGCAATCAGAACTCTACCGGCAACCAAGGTCAGACACTGCCCTTAGTAAAATTGCCTAAATAAATATGGAAAATATTTGACACTTTTAGACAATTACGTTGTGCTAATTAATTGGAGTTAAGAAAAGAATATCATTACAATAGGATTTTGTTTGTTAAAAGAAAGTGACATGTTAAAATATTATCAGTAATTTTAATACACCGCACAATTGCTTCATATATTTAAAAAAAAAAAAAAACAACATATTTTCATAACAATCAAATAAAGAATTTGCACTAATTTTGATTTAAATTTATTTTACTTAAAACATAAATGTACAATAAGTTTAGTTAGAACTGAGATGAAACTAAAATCAGAAGTAAAATGCTCAACTGTACACAATCAACAATTATCTTTATTATACAATATTAACTTCATGCATTGGTTGGTCAACAATTATTCTATCAAAGCTCAATCTCGACAGATCAATGGTTCTAAAATTTCCATCAATTATAAGTTCAGATATAGCTCTACCAACTGCTGGTGTCTGCTGTATGCCGTGTCCACTGAAGCCTGTAGCTATGTATAGATTGTGATAGTATGGGTGTGGTCCAATAATTCCATTTTCATCAAATGTATTGAATTCATAGAAACCTGACCAAGCATTAACTACCTTTATTGATTCAAAAGCGGGTACTCGTTTTGCTAAATGTGGCCAAACATCTGTGTCAAAATAATTATAGTCTACGTCCAAATTGTCGGCTTGAGGTTCGTTGTCGCTGTTGGGACTTCGGCCACCAAGATAGTTTCCAGCTAGGCCATCACGTCTGAAGTAGGTATTCGTCGGATCTATTGTTAAAGGTGTGTTTAAACCTGGCTCGTTATTCCCTTGACAATTGAAAACGTACACATATCTCTTCCTAGAGAATGGAAAATTTAAATTTATAGAAATATTTTTTATTACTAATAATAATTTCTTATTTATTTAGCCTTTGCTTAGATTGATGAAATATTTATTAATCAATATATTGAAAATTCACACAACCCAATGTAAATGTACTTTTAGGGTACTTAAAGTTGTGCGTATGAAAAGGATTGGTTATAGTCCTCAAAATGGCTATGCATGTTTTATACGTTTAAACTCTAAAAACAATTTATATATAATTAATAAATACGTGCTATTTCAGAGCAAACGTATTACAGTATTAAACCGCATTTCATTAGGAATTACTAACAGAGACAATACACTTTAAGTTATAACAACAAATGCAAGTTGACCTTAATACTTTTGGCAAATATAAAAATATTGTTGTTGAAGCTTTTTATATCTTAAAATAAATGGGCACGGTGGGTTCAAAAATAATATATGTATCTATGATTTTGAAATTACTGTCTATGAACGCCAACCGCTCAAATTTCTACGTCACGGCGCTTTCAAGAAAAACGGCTGTAACAGACAGACGGACGCACGACGGATCTTAGAAGAGTTCACTTTTTTTTTTCATTTTAAGTCGAAAAAAAACAAGATTGATATCGACGCAATAAGTAAAGTTTGAACAAATTCTGATAAAAAGAATAAATATTGTATTTTCATGGATAGAGGCTATTTTCCAGCGCGCGCCTGTATGTGTGTATGTGGGTGGGTGTGTGCGTCGCAGGCCTGGGTGCGACCTTCCCCTTCACCACCCATCTCCCTTTCCTAATATCGGGTGGTATTACACTACCGGCGTAAACGCTTTTAGCATTTGATGAAGTGACTAAAAATGTCAGACACATAATGTGAAAAGTGACTAAGTCAAAACCGTTACGCTATTTGCCTACTCTCCATGAAGTGTCTAGACTTTTCGTGAAATGCTGAGAACGTCAAATGTCGTGGCGACGTTTTCAGACCTACATTCCATAGATTACCCCCGTAAACGCTGTATTTATATACCCTTTATTTTGCACGAAATACGTTGGATAATTGCAAAAGGGAATTGCTAGCTGGGATTTGAAAATTTTCGAAAAACAAAATGCAATTAGAAAAAAAAGTCTGACTTATTGAGTTTAAAAGGATAGAGATCGGGGTAATATAACTTTGTTTAAAAAAAAAATGTTATATTTCCAAAAGTTTTTTTTTTTTAATCTAATTATAACGTTTTGTAGAAGTTCAATTTCAAAAGGGGTAAAAAATGTAATTCTAAAAGGGTTATATTCAAGCTTAATGCATCAATGGATTACCAAAATAAAATTAACTATTCCCCTCAACCCCGTCTTTGCACTTACTGCTTTAGCTCATATCTATATTACACGTTCAGAGCGCTCAGAGTACTGTGAAAGTGAATAAAGTTACAAGAAATCAGAATTCAGAGCGCTCGGAGTGCTCTGATCAGAATAAGGATACACGCCAACAGTGAAGTAAGCCACCATCCTCCATCAAATTGTGTGACCGACATCGATCTAGCAGACTCAATGAAAATAGAAGAGGAAGCTTTTGAAAGGGTTGTTAAGAGGGACACTTTTTCTGAGCCGGTGACAAAAGTGACAGCGTTAAAGATAAGAAAGGAGACTAGTGGGAAAAATTTAGAGCCATCCAAATAATCCATTCGTTTCGCAGCGTGCAAGATATATTGAACATTCAAAAATCCGCAGAGTTGAAGGGAGAGACCACTGCTTTCTGGTCGAGACGAAAGTTTTGCGAAAAATTAATAATTCGAAAAAGAAATCTATTCAGTAGCTAGAATTATATAGAGCCAGGTAAATTACTGTGATTATAGCAATACTATAGTAAATTGAAAATAATTTACATAGAGCAGTCAGTCAGGCACTGCAAGAGACCTGATAAATGGAAGATCCGCATCAGAGCTATAACCAAGTATTCTACCTATTCAAAGCGAAATAACAAATATAAAGAATTACCACCTGAAGACGCAAGGAACAAAGAAACAAAATGTGTCGGAGACTCGTTTTATGCACAGATTGTAACAGGCTCTTAATGTAACCACAGTGCGGCCTCCTGGAGATACTTGTTTTATAACGATTCTTCTACCCACAGCAACTTGCAATACGAAAGGAATCGAATTTCACTTCATACCTCTGCGCGCACCGCACTTTGGTGGACTCTGGGAGGCGGGTGTAAGGTCGGCAAAGTTCATGATGCAAGAACAATTACCACCGCAGCACTGACTTACGAAGAACTTGAGACGGCCATTGTAGAAATAGAAGCAATACTGAATTCCATTGTCATCAGACCCCAATGACTTAATGGCGTTGTCAGTTGGGCATTTTCTCATCGGGAAACCTTTGACAAGTTCGATTGATCATGAGCACAACCCCAGCACACATACCTAATTACTCACTGGAAACTCGTATTGCATATCAAAAATGAATTTTGGCGCCGCTGGTCCAAGGAGTACTTAAGTCAACTACAACACCGATACAAGTGGAAACAACCGTGTCAGAACATCGAACCACGCTATATGGGCATAATTAAAGAAGACAACACGACCGACTTGAAGTGCCCGCTGGGACGTATAATTAATATCATCAAAGGCAACGATAGTCTAGTGAAAGTGTCAGATGTTCGAACGTCAAGTGGTATTCTCCGACGAGCAATACATAAGCTTGCACCTCTTCTCTCGAAGAAGAGCAATCTTCAACGAACTGTCGAAAGCGAGCCGCACTTACTGAAACCGATCAATTGTAACAGCAATGATGGACAAAACATCCCCTCAAAAATGCAGAGCAATGTCAATGATAACCCAAGTCTCATCGATAAAGACGGAAACACATCAAATAAGGATAATACGGATCCAAGGAAGAAGGCTCCGCGGTCACTAGGCAGCGTAATAGTTACGTTATTAATAACTTGTTTGGTGCTACCAGCAACCATTGAATAAATAACTAATAAGAAAACGGCATATCGACTGAAAACCTTAGCCACACGGTGAAATGTATTAGTGCGCTGTGTTTGTATGTTCTTGGCGTTGCCTTTGTATGACTGACATAATTTAGCCACCAATGACAATTCAATTATAGACAAACAAACCGGCATTGGTAAAATGTTAAATTTTTTGCCATGGCTGTTTATTTTTATAAATATTTCACTTTTATTTTGCTAGAAACACTATAATTAATTAGTAAAGCTATTAAAGTTACTTGAAGAATGCTTTCCCACGACAATAACTCTGTTCGTTTCTGCAGCACAGCACTGCGCACTTCATTACGGTTATTTAAAACTCCGGAGTCTCTATTACATAAAATATCGTTCAAAAAAGAATATTTTACACTTATTTCACACTACTATTAAGTAAAAATCCTGTTAAATTATTTATTTATTACAATATCGCGAATTCAAATCCGAGAATTTCTTTTCAAAACTATGAAATGTCAGAAATGTAGAACTGACGCAAAATAGCCACTAGGCCCTTTTGTCATTTCTCCCGCGACCATAGGTCACACTGTCATTGAATAGAGTGAAGGCCGTTTCAATCCCAGCCTGGTATATACTTTAGAATTTGGGAACAGCAAATCTCAAGCGAATGGAACATCATTGCCTATTATGATATGCAGCCTTACTGGATTGAATTTGATGCATTTGCAAACTCCAACAATATTTTACCTACTTCTGTCATCTAATGAAAGAAAGGGACATCTGCCACTTTCAACACCTGGGTGATGAATTGTCCAGATATAATGAAGTTTTACTCCCGAAAAAATTCCACCAGAGTAAAAAGAGGAGCAGTGAATTTCGTAGGCAATATTGCAAATGTGTTATTTGGAGTGTTAGACTCCAACTATGCAGAAAAAATGTCTGAAACCATTGACACCATACAAAAAAATAAGGATCACATCACAAGCTTGATCAAAAACCAAACTTCTCTCATATATGTGACAGTAAATGTAATAAAGAACAAGCAAATCAAAGACAAGCAATTAAAAAACCTTGAATTCCACATCAATGAGCTAACTAAACAAATCAACGGTTTAAGGGAAGAGCTTCATCAACAAAGGATATCTGAAATCTTCACATCCTCAACGATACAAGCAACGTTGTCCATATTGAGCTTTCAGCGAATCCAATCATCAGTATTGAATGTGCTTATCGACACTCATCATGAGAAAATTAACCCACAGCTCACCTTCATCACCAATGACACAGGATGATATACTAATGTTATACAATCTAATGACCATTAAAACTTAAGCTGCCAACTATTAGCACTGGAAGATTTTGAGCTCTTTAAGGTCATATCAATGCCAGTATTGATCAACAACACCTTCCTGACAATTAAACCATCGTCATCATTCTATACTACCCGCTTACAGAACAAGATCTGAATTCCTGTACATCCATTTCTCTACATTGGCTGGAGATTCCATGCAACGATTTGTCAGCCTATTTTCATAAAGAAACCTAAATCTGCAACAAGGTCCCATGTCAGCACTTCCAACAACGAAAACTTGGATTTCAACATCAATTTTGAGGCTTAATTGAACTGGGTGTTCAATGCGGGGGAGGATGTTTATTCAAAACAGCAAAAATATATTTCACTAAATTCATGTAAAAACTGTATTCAGGTAGTGGAGTCAGGGAAGAATTTGCTGATAACAAAATCAGAAAGCTTCAAACCAGAAGTAAACGGACACTTTTGTTTTCAACCACGATGGCTGGTGAGAATACGCAAGATGACACTTTTGTTTTTCTCGACAGTGGCTCGTGATAATTTATGCAAATGAGAAGAGTTTTGTTTTCTTTGCTGAATAAGCTTTTCTTTGGTTGTATTTTAATTGCATATGGCCCTAAACAAGAATTTTGAACTCAATATAGATCAATTTTTATTAAACCATCGAATGTGTTTCTTTAAATACTTCGCGTAATTCTTTTTCACTTTTCAACTAACTCTTGGTGTGGTGGTTCAAGTACCGCGCACGCCCCATCATTTAAGTCAAGGTGCAAGAAGCTTGAGTTTAGATTAGTTTAGATAAGAGGGGTGCCGCAAGACAAGTAGCCTGCATCACTTAGACCTCTAGTGGGTCACTTGTGCCCCTAGGCCTCATGGGATAAGTTCTTTGTTTTGCAGCAGACTTGAAAAGAAGTAGCTAACCAATAGCTTACTACTTTTATTCATCAGAGCTGGGCATTCGCAAAACTTTGACGCATTCGATTTCCTCAGAGTCCTTACAGCTCCTGCAGAAATCGTTCGCCGCTATCCCCAGTCTTCTGGCATGGTCACCTATGGTCTAGTGACCTGCAAAGACCCCTACTAGATTCCAGGTGTTTGTTCTGCTGCCATTAAGCAACTCCCTTGTACTTTTCCTGTCATATGCAGACCACAATTGCCTCGCAATACGGCAGGTATCCCTGCTGGTCCACCTCTAATCCTCTTTTATTGCTCCGATTGAGATCCTCACATAAGCTACCGCTGCGGAGCTATAGCTATCCAATTCAGACCCTCTTTTGGCCATCTCGTTGCCTGAGATATCCTTATGGCCAGGTACCCAGATTAGGGTCACTTGTGCCTTGTATCCAATACCTCAAGGCTAGTCTTGCTTAACTGCACCAATTTTGATTTTACCAGCACAGCATCCAGCGCCTTGATGGCTGCCTGGCTCTCTGCACATATATACCAATGTTGCCGCCTTATAAGTCGCTGCGAGTTCTGCCTGAAAAACACCGCATTTGTCAGGCAATCTATAAGACTCGTGCCACTGTAGATCTCTGGAGTGCACTCCAGCCCCTGTGCCCAAACTTATCTTGTAACCATCCGTAAGAATAGAAAGGTCTTAGTATTCTGTGTTACTTCCCCCTGCAATAACTAGTCTTGGCTTTGGAGCAGAAAAGCACTTAATACAGATGGTTTAAATCACATCGCATAACAAGTTAACGTCGTCCAAGAAAGAAGACCGACTGATCACAGTAACGTGCTGATTGAGTGTCTGAATCAGAAGAGTGGCGCTGCCATATGATGGTAAATTAAACTGGGATTAAACAGTGATCTGAAAAACTGTAAAGGGAACCAACTAAGGGTGTAAAAACAAATCTAATAAATTAGTATTTTGCCTGCACATTAAATGAGTTACAAAGAATCGGTAGAAAAATGTCTGAACCACGGTATATTAATGACCTTAAGGGTCGATTTCAGAAGTGGAAGCAAATAGCAAAAGATCAAAACATATTTGGAATATTATCAAAACAAATAAAACCGGCACCAAACTGTAGTTGCTGAAAAATGTCGCTATTTTATGAAGTTGGCAATATTATTTTTCTTTGATTTTTTGCGAAACTTGAAGAGATCTATAATGTTAATTGTGTCTTAACTTAAGTTGCTTTATTGTTACCAGTGTATGGCACTTCACTTAGTGATGTTATCTATAGCGATAACATTTCGTGATGGAAAAATCTGTTTTGTTTTTTAAATGGTTACGCTAAGCATTCCTTAAGTACTGTGACAATGCACTATTTTTTTATTTTCACTACAAGAGGCTTGTTTATTTATTAGCAATTAGGATTTTCGATTTTTATCAATTCTAGTAAAATGGAAATTAGTTTTAGAAGAAAGAAACAAAAATATCAAAATTGCTAATTGTAAATAATTTGAGTGATTAAACACCTACAGTCAGAATGTGTGCTTAGTTTAGACCATTATAAAATAAAATAAAAAAAATTAAGAATACCTTGGCTCCACTGGCAGAGGTATACTAAGCATTCCACGTCCAGTCCCAATTCGTGCCAATTTACCGACGTCCCCTGATGATGCTCCCGCTGCTATTACACATAATGCGAATTTAATAGTTCTTTTTTCTCCATTCCGCATCTGCACCACTACTTTATCTAATGCTTCATAAGTTTCTTGTTCAGCTCCTCGAATAATAATATCAGGCTGCTCACGGTACTCAAAGTCGACAACTTCACCATCAATGAAATGTGCTCCGTATTCTCTTGCTCGTCTTTTAAATCCCGCTAAAAGTGCCCATGGATCAAACCAACCTTCTTTCTCCAAACCATGACACCCTATAAATCAAATCTAAAATAAGCTTCTGTGTAAAATTGTTGCATACCCAGAGCAATTCCCTCAGTATTCAGCCAGGGAAACTTTGCTTTTAATTTCTTAGCAGTCAACAGCTCATTTTTTGCACCCAAATCATTTTGAAGTTTCGAATTCTGCTTTAAACATTCCGCTCCTTCATCAGAAGCCAAGAGGAGATATCCATGAGGAGTAAAGTTAGGTTCGACTTCATCCCCCAAGTGATCTTTAACCATTCTAATAAAGTCTGCTCCAAACAGAGACATCTGTATATTCTCTGGCAATGAGAATTGTTGTCTAAGCCCTCCTACTGAAAGACAGGTTGACGACGTACTATACTATAAGTATAAAATATGTATTGTATATTCTGTAATTTTCGTTATTTTTTTACTTACTGTGGGATCTTTCTCGACAACTACTACATTTAAACCATCTCTTGCTGATTTCTTTAACCAATAAGCTATAGAGGAACCTACCCCTCCACCTCCTATTATAAGGACATCACAATGTGTTTGAAACTCTGAATGATCAGTATACTTGCTCATCTCCGGGTCGAAGATATCAACATCTTCTTCAATACGGGAATGATCTGCTTTACTTGAATTGCGAGGTACGAAAAAGTTCTTTATTTTTTCCATATCATTTCTTAAGAGTCTCAGTGTTCTTTTTATAGGATGATTGGGATCAGATGTATTGCCATTGTTATCACCAGTCTGAGATGTTGCATACCTAAACATAAACATATATTTATTTGTGCGCTCGTGCCAGACACGTAAAACGCTGGGTATATCATAGAAAGTTACATAGTAGATATACATAATAGAAAAATAAATCATAAAGAGTAAGAGCAGTGAGAGCATTGAACATATATAACAAAATATAGTATTGAAAGTAGAAAAATTTACCTCAGCTGGTTGAAAACAATACGACGAACACTATTGGAAGCAGCTACGCGTAACGCCAACATATTCCTTGAAATATTATTGCGAACTAAATAAGATTACAATTATTAAATGTAAATAACTTTTCCTATCTCATCTTTGTAAGATTTGATAACAATATAGCAACTAGATAATAAATTAAGGTTAGGACACTGGTGATTTTGGAAAGTAGATTTTTATCAAACTTATCAAACTTAAATTTGTTTTTTACGGTCTTTGTATTCGTTAAGCCGCATTTATGCATTAAATAAATAACTAAAAAGGAAGCGGCATATCAAGTGAAAACGCCACTCGCTGACAGATATTTTAATATGGTTATAGTGAGAATAATTTTACAAAGCACTAAAATTGAATGAAAATATACAGTTCAAGCTTTAGAAACAACGCTATTCAAATTTCTAATGTTTATTAATAATAATAAACTTAAAAAAGTCCTTCAATTCCGGTGCCCGAAATTCTGAAATGTTAGGTGTGTTCGATGAAAACCCCGGGTAAACCTTGGGCTACACCGGGCTAGCTAGCCCTACACTATCTTGCTTTTTAAAAAATCTAGAGCTACCCCGAATTTACACTACATTTAAAATTTCTTGAGGTGATGGTTTGACATTTGTCACTTGAGAACTGTCACTTGCAATTTGTTGCTGATTGGTGCAAAAATTAGAAGAAAAAAAATAGAAAAATATCTGGAGCACATTTTATTTTATAAATAACTTTTTTCGATTAATTAAACTCAGGAGAACTGTCAGAGAATGCCGTTACTAAAGTATATTGAACCCTTAGATCATATAACGAACTGGATAGGCTATGAGGAAGAAAAACTTGCATTTTTCTTCAAGTAGTAGAATCGCATCGATGTGTTTGTTTAGTCATGGAAGTCGTAAACTACGATATTTTCTGAGCGGGCACATAATTTAGTGGTTGAAAGTTAATTAAATATTGAACAAGTTTTATAATTTCCTGTCACCGCGATTCGTATCATTTTTCAGTTTATAATTTTATAATTCTTTTATAACTTATTACATTTTTAAGAGTTTTCCTAGTGCCCCATTTATTTGCTGATAATATTTCTTGTCGTTGCCTTTGCTTGACTGACATCAAACAAGAGCCCCGGTGACAATTCAATTGTAAGATCTAAGAAATGACAAATGAGAAATATCAAAAATATCGAACTGACAAAAACTAAAACCCCAGCCCTCTTGTCATTTCCCTGCCGTGCCAACAAAAAAATTGCTTATCATACGTACACGAATTTTATACAAGGTAGCCTATCCTTTCGTTTTATGATCTAAGATTGAACCTTAGAATATAGAGACAACAGGAAGTGTTGATACCTGTAAAATTCGTGTGCATGAACGTGGATTTTTCAGCCTGCCGTGAAGTAGCTCAGCATTATATTGAAGAAAGAGACATATCTATGTTTAGCTGTCAAACGAAGTTTCTTTAAATTGCAAAAGATTTGCAACTATTTAAATGTAATTTAAAAATAGTGCTAAATAAAGTAAAGAGTGTAAGTAATTATGTGTTGATATTATAGTGATAAATTTCTAAGTGATGTTCATGTAATTTCAGAATGAAGTGCTCGGTGAAAAATTGCCAAAACAACACCAATGTACGACGTGGGAAATCATTTTTTAGGCAAGTACAGTTATAAAATATTATTTTGTGTACCTTACACACCTTTGTATATTAAATTAAATTAAAAATACATAACAAAAGCGATGAAATATTGAAAAAATCCTTCCTCCACCGAGATTTGTTTACGTTTGTGACAGCTGCGAAATTCCTAGAGTATGTTGGCGTAGTGACATCGAATAAGAACATTTTCGGTGGGAGCAATCGCAATATTTTCAACCATATATCTTGTTGCCCCGCTCTCTATATTGATTCTACTATACGGCTGTACTGCGCTTTCACTGCAGCGGCAACAGATACTAACACAACCAGAATTTTACTACGCTAAATGTGGCTTATCAATTCTCTATATTCTAAGTATTGAACTTTAGATCATAAAACGAAAGGATAGGCTACCTTGTATAAAATTCGTGTACGTATGATAAGCAATTTTTTTGTTGGCACGGGAGGGAAATGACAAGAGGGCTGGGGTCTTAGTTTTTGTCAGTTCGATATTTCTGACATTTCTCATTTGTCATTTCTTAGATCTTACAATTGAATTGTAATTGGGGCTCTTGTTTGATGTCAGTCAAGCAAAGGCAACGACAAGAAATATTATCAGCAAATAAATGGGGCACTAGGAAAACTCTTAAAAATGTAATAAGTTATAAAAGAATTATAAAATTATAAACTGAAAAAATGATACGAATCGCGGTGACAGGAAATTATAAAACTTGTTCAATATTTGATTAACTTTCAACCACTAAATTATGTGCCCGCTCAGAAAATATCGTAGTTTACGGCTTCCATGACTAAACAAACACATCGATGCGATTCTACTACTTGAAGAAAAATGCTTAAGTTTTTCTTCCTCATAGCCTATCCAGTTCGTTATATGATCTAAGTATTGAACACAAGATATTGCCATTCAAATTTTGACACATTGCAGCTGATAGCCTCTGACGTAATTCTGTTATTAATGTACATACATTTTTATGGGAGAGCCACTGACATGTATAATATGGACTGGCTACGTTAATGGAAATGTACTGCAAAAAGTGGGATCACTTCTATATTGCTGACTCTTTCGGTCTAAGCACCAAGTAGCAACTGAGGAGAACTGTAAGCAACAAATAAATAAATGGGTCCGTCGAAATAAATGTTTTTAAATTAATTATTTAGGGTTATTACTAATAAAATTGTTTTACCAAAGGCAATATATTCATAAGATATGAAGCAGAAGTTCGAAACGTTTTATTAAAATTACTTTTCGAGCTCGCACTTATTTTTTGAACTTCCCGCCAATGATTTTTTCAATGCGGGCACTGGCGTAAGAACTTTTATTGACATAAGCAATTGAGCACACATGAAATAGAAAGTTGGGCAGTCCATTTTATATATGTCACTGGGGAGAGCAGAAAGAGGAGAAAGTATTGTGATCTCTGTGCCGTACTTTCCTATACATTTCACGATATTACGTCACCAAGAAAATTTCCTCCCATCGAGTGTCTCTCAACAGCTTACAAATGCAACATGTACTACCGTCCATTTAGTGAAATTCCAGTAAAAGTGCCACCTACCGTCATTAAAATGAGCTGAATTTAATGGAAAGTAGAAAGTTTTTCCAATAAAGTCAGCAGTGACAGCCATACAACAATACTCGCAAATTTTATTGATAGCATTTAATTGAATTATTGAACTCTGTCAAGATTTTTGTTCACATGTGAGGAACTGTAAATGACATTCCAAATGAAATAATTTTCGTTCACAGTTTTTTCACCTCTTCCAAAGAGTGACATGCGCGTGCAGTACGCGATAAGTTGTACACCGGCCCGATGGAGTAAAATTTTCTCCATTTGAAAATAAAGCGAAATGTTGCAAATGGGTGGATGGACTTCATTTGTGTGACAAATTTCACATTTGACTCCATTTAATTAAAAATTAAGTCATCATGGAGACAGTCTGTCTAGGCTATAAGAATTGTTCTTATAAGTTCTAGCTTTTTTCCTCGTTGTATATTGACATTTAATCGCAAAAACGAATGTCCTTGTCCTGTAGCATTGGTATGCTGCTCGTGCTGCAATTCGAAACTTGGCATTTCGGAATTTTCCTTCCTCCAGAATCTCTCTCACCTGTAAGTCATAGCCCACACAGGGGAGGATATTGGCACTTTTTACGGGCGAGAAGTATTCGATGGGTGAAAAAATGCCGAAATGCCAAGTTTCGATTGGGAGTGCGGCAGCATACCAATCAATACTATAGCAAACCGGCCATTTTGAAATTTCTCATCGGACGGCTGTACAGATGTTTATTTGTCATTTGAGGTGATAATATAATAATTAAATAATCATTACGTGTTGTGAATTTGTGACACAGTAATTGTTTATATAAAAAACTGTGACTTAATTGAACACGCACACAATTAATTTTGGTAATCTTATAAGGAACTACGCGAAGGAGCATTATTGTTTGGCACGTCTAACCCGGGGTTACACCTGCAAGTACAGCTTGCATGCAAGCCTCCCTACCAACGCGATTTTAAACTTGACAGCAGAAGGCAGCCCGGTTGATGTCTTATCAGCTTGCATGCAAGTTCATTTAAAAAATGGCATCGAGACGTAAGTCTTGCATATATTGGAAAATTATAGCAATAAAGAAAGTAGCAGAATGATAAAAACCAAAGAAAAAATTAAGAGGAAGGTGTTGGTAAATGATGTAATGCAAATGATTCCAGAAAATCTCATTTTCCCAGAATAAATTTATCAAATTCTCTCAAGCATTTCTTTTCCTCCATTTTGAAAACTGTATAAATGTCAAATTACTATCTTCCAGCTGAGCTGCCAACATGGCAGTAGAGGTTACACATGCAAGAAGTATGGCAGCGCAGATTGCATGCAAGCTGTACTTGCAGGTGTAACCCCCGGGCACAGTATATTCTGTATATACTGTGCCCCGGGTAAGCCAAATTCCGTCCTCCCCTAAAATGTTCTCGTCTGGGTTGGGCCTTAAAAGTACACTCTGTAGCACGAGGCACGCGCATTTTGCTAAACATTTGCCAAGACGTGCCAACATAATAATTCTGCGACGCTGTGGTTCTTTAAATGGTTAAATGTGAATGTGTTCAAACATTACAGTTTTTTATATAAACAATAACTCTATCACAAATTCACAACACGTAAGGAAAATTTAGTTAATTTGTTATCACCTCACATCGCAGGTAAAGAGCTGCAGTAGGATTGGTATGCTGCTTGTGCTGCAGCTTGGAGAAGTGCAGAACGGAATTTTTCCTCCCAAGAATGTACATCAACAAAAAAAAGGTAGAAAAATGCTGCAGCGTGTAAGGTTGAGCATTGGGCACAGTTGATTTTCGTGGCTGTTATGGCATTACACTATTTCGAAAGTCAGCCATATTTTAAATCGCTACGAGATTACTCGACAGTTTTTGACGGAAGAAAGAAGAATAAGCGGGGTACATTATTAATAGTTTATGCAAAAGAAAAACGATTTAAATTTTATTTAAAAAAATGGGAGCACCAACGGAAAGCACTGTTCAGGATGTAGAAATGGAAAATGCAGAAACAACAGCTGAGGATCCAGAAGTAGTCAAAAAGGATTTGGATATGCTCACTATTCAAGAAATAAGGGAGCAGGTTCGACAGATTGAAAAGGCTGTATTGAACAAAGAGCCAAGGTAAGCTTATGCTCTATATTGTACTTTATGAAATTGCGAATATATATTGTAGATTTATTTTGCGAGTCTTAAGAGGCTTACCGAATACGAGACGTAAAACAAATCCGATTGTATTAAAGAATTTGGCTATCAACCTATATCCTTCTGGGCCAGACAGAGATGCTATTTTGTCATTCATCCCTGCGCCTGCTCCCGGATCTCAAGAGCTTGAAGGTATAAGGAACAGAACTGCAAATAAGCCTCCGGTTCCAGAAGTGGATGTTTACTTCCATCTCTTGGTGTTGGTTCGTCTTTTAGATGATAATCAACTTCCGAAGGCTCGGCTGTGCTCCGATACAGTTATGACTAAAATTGTTGGACAGAATCGTCGTACTCTGGATTTAATTGCTGCTAAATCATATTTTTATCATTCACGTGTATCAGAGCTCACTAATAGCTTGGAGAATATTCGGAGTTTCCTGCACGCTCGTTTAAGAACTGCAACTTTAAGAAACGATTTTGAAGGACAAGCTGTTATTATAAATTGTTTACTAAGAAACTATCTTCACTATGCTCTCTATGATCAAGCAGATAAACTAGTAAAAAAGTCTGTTTTCCCAGAATCTGCAAGCAACAATGAATGGGCAAGATTTTTGTATTATTTGGGCAGAATTAAAGCAGCTAAATTAGAGTATAGTGTTGCTCACAAGCACTTAGTACAGGCCTTGAGAAAAGCGCCGCAGCATGCAGCTATAGGTTTCAGGCAGACTGTTCAAAAGTTAATAATCGTTGTGGAGCTCTTGCTGGGAAATATCCCTGAGAGGCAAATATTTCGTCAAGCTGCCCTGAGAAAATCCTTAGCACCATATTTTCAGTTAACTCAGGCCGTTCGTTTAGGGAATTTGCAGCGATTTGGAGAGGTTGTGGAGAACTTTGGGCCTAAGTTTCAACAAGATCACACTTACACTTTGATAATTCGGCTGCGTCATAATGTCATCAAAACAGCAATCCGCTCAATCGGTTTGTCATATTCACGCATTTCCCCTGCGGATATAGCAAAGAAATTAGGACTTGACTCAGCTGAAGATTCTGAATTCATCGTGGCAAAGGCTATTCGTGATGGAGTTATCGAAGCAACACTCGACCCAGAATCTGGTTATATGCGTAGCAAGGAGAGCACCGATATTTACAGCACGAGGGAACCACAGCTTGCGTTCCATCAAAGAATTTCGTTCTGCTTAAATCTACATAACCAGAGTGTTAAAGCAATGAGATATCCGCCAAAATCATATGGGAAGGACTTGGAAAGTGCCGAAGAAAGAAGAGAACGTGAACAACAGGATTTGGAGTTAGCCAAGGAAATGGCCGAAGATGATGACGATGGTTTTTAAGAATTTCTCAATTGCTTTACAAATTTCACAATAATCGTTATGTATTATTCAATATAATTAAATGAAAATTTCTACTCTTACGGGGCCTTTTTGTAATGAAAATGTTTTCCGGAACATATTTTAAGAATGTTGGGCGCTTAGGGCCTAGATTTTTTTTTTTTTTTTAGATTAATTGCAAGTCTTCCTTTTGCGATGCTTTTGAGTTTCCTACCTGCTGTAGACAGAGAATTTTGTATTTGGAATACAAAGAAAAATCGAATTACTAATGCATCTATCTGCGTTTTCTTGTGAAAATACGAAGTTTGTCATGAAGAAATATTTTTGTGTCGCAAGAGAGCTCCCAAATATTAGTTTTTGAGCTGATTTGAGGAATTAAACGTAACCATACTAACAAGATATGACTGATACCTATCCACAATTTAATGAATTTAAAAGCGAATTTAGGAAGGATAAAGTTCGCCAGTGTTAATCTGGAAGAGGATGTCTTCAATTCAGTTGATATTTCCAACGCATTAATAAAGGATACATATTTCTCGAGCTAAACGAATTTCAAATTCCTTTTAGTAGAACTGTTAGAGCTTAAAATTGGAAAATTAATTTTTCTAAAAACTAGTGCTTGGCGGAATTATTGCAAAACAATTAACAATTTACTTTTCGTAAAACAAAAATTTAGCCCACTTTTGGCGTGAAAAATATCGATAACTTCTGATGAATATCAGCGGTCATTGCGAAACAATGAAAAGTGTGAGGCGACGTGTCTGTGTCGGCTGGACCGTTTCCAATCTTTTATCAAACCAACATGTAAACCGGGTAATGCACTTCCAAAATTCATGCTAGTCATATCTTGCTGGGCGTAGGAAGCCGGTAGGCTATGAATCGATGTATGAAATTTTAAAAACAATGCTATTATTTTTATTATGGCTAATGTCAGCGAGCGATCAACAAGTTCTGACACAAAAAAAAGCAATAGAGATTATTTTCAATAAAATATTTAAATTCTCTCTTCAAGAAAATAACTAGTTTTAGTTAAAAAAAAAAAAAAAAAAGCCTCAAGCAGACAACTGGCAGTGCCCACGAAAAGCCTTTTTTATATTGAAGTTTTCCACAGGATACCGAGAGTTTCATTTTAGAGAGTTCCATTTAGATGTATTACTCCAGAGTGAGATCGGGGTAAAGTGACGGATGGAAAATTCCCCCTGAAGACAATTGGCTATACAGAAAATACAATCCTAGAGGTCCTACCATCACCACCACACGGAGTGTAAAAGTAGAAGATATCAACTGTGATTCTTATGGTCCTGCACACAGTGTAGGATTACGGCACACACAGTACTATTTGAAGAAGTCGCTTGTACGCTTTGGCAAACACCCCATTAATCAAATCCAGTGCTAATCTTAAAATATCACGTAGCATTTGCAGTACACCGCTCTGCATATCAAAACAGCAATCGGACTGTCATTGGGTCAGCTATTCTTAATATAAATAAAATCATTTCAAAGTATCTATCTAGTCTACTCAATCTAGGAGAACAAGGGCACTGTTTCTATCGTCGAAACAGACACTTTTATAAGTATCCGTTTACCAGTGGCTGCAGTAAACTATACCTACGTTGGTCTGCCTGCGACACGCCTATCAACAGTCTCATGTCCCCTATCCAGTCTCAAGCCTCTAATACGAAGTCTGTAGCTCTTTCCTCGGCATGTCAGGCGCGCCGGTAAGAAGGGTACGACTAATTCGACTACATTATTTCTGATCAACTCAAGTTAACCTTAAGAAGACTGTGGTCATCATTACTACATTATCCTCATCTATCGACTTCCGATGTCAAGTCGAGAATTACCCTTGAAACACAACCAGCACTAGTTTCATGTGATCTTATTCAGATTATACAGTCCTCTCTTAGGACTGAATATATATATGGAATATGTTATGGTCGAAGGAACACGAAGAAGCATGCTTCATAATATGGCTTCACCCATAGGGCGATCCCTCACGACGACAGTGCTGCGACATTGGGCACAATTGGAACTTTTAACCTAGTTTAACCGTGTTGGACGGAAGACGCTGATCTGCTGAAAGCTGATCCAAAAGGATACATCGAGCAACCTGTGCGTAATAATACTCAACCTGAAATTAGATTGTGCCTTTCTCACCTGAAAAGAAGATATTGTAAAGACCATAATCTGACTTAGTTCTAGGCGCCAGTCTCGGCGGCGGCATAGCTCAATGGAAAAAAGTCCCTTTTTATTTTGAGTCAATTAGTAGACTTTGCTTATTCAATTAATTAGTATATTAGAATGTTCTTATACATCTGCGTCAAGTGAGAAGTAGAGAGATCAGCATCCAATTGTCAAAAGCAATTTAACGTAATGAGACGCGGCCTATGCAGTTGCACAGGAATATAGCCCATCTTGGGTTAGTTGACGTTCCTGTCACCCAATGTTGATAGTGACCTCGAAAGTATATCCAGAAAATAGTCATTCTTCGAGAAGGTACTGGATACCAAAGGAAATTTCATTTCAGATCGTCGGCTGTAACTATTCCGCCTCCAGGGAGCTCCTTCGAAGGATTGGATCATTCGTTAGTAATCTTTTGAATATATATGCTCAATTTTGCCAAATACAATTCTTTACGCCCAATGAAGGGAACGACTAATTTATAAGTAGAAAAGCAATGTTGCCGCGACCGAGAATTCCTTTTTGTATTTAAAGAGATTTTTTACATTTTATAATGATCAAAGGTTTTGTTTCAAAATACGAATAATGAAGACTTGAGCCAGAATACCTTCTGTCCCGATTAAGATTTTTTTTTTTTGCAAATTGTAAGATATAATTGAGCTCAAGGCATTTAAGGAAGATAAATAAGAATTCAATTTTGCCGTGATTAAGTTTTTTTTATACAAATAAAATAGTCTATCCTTGAGGAATTTATTAAGCAAGAAAAATAGTATATTTTTGCCATGACTGGAACCCATTTATTAAAATTAACCTAAACCAAAGGATGGATGCTGGGGCTATCGGTCTTTCTTTCGGGCAACAAACTAGATATTGGTGTCTAAAAAAAATTTTTAATTTTAAAATATGCCACAACGTTTCGCGGGTGAACACTCCGCGTCTTCAGGTGGTCTTATCTACAAAGTAACGATAGTAAGATTTTGTCAAAATTTACAATGTTTGTACTACTTATGATAAGCTAAATAAAATACACACTAACAAGTTTGAAAAACTCAAATCCGATGCTATAAAATCGCTCGGCATTAATTTAAACACAAATGGAAATGGTTTGCTAACCACACAGATGTATAGATCCCCGATGAAATCAGCTGGTTGCTGAAATTGGGAAAGAAATTTGTGCTACCGTACGGTAAACGAGATTTCCTCTGCTACAGGTCATTGCAAATTGAGAATTTTGTTTACAAAGTATTGTAGATGAACACGATCGTGTCGTTGTCAGAGCGAAGTTTTGTAATCTGTTGTCGAATTTTCAGCATAATATCAAAATTGATGCATTAAGCAAATTAGTTCTGAGAATATATGACGATTCGATGAGATTCTTAGCTAAACATAAGAACATTATTATCATTTCCGTTGACATAGGAAATGTTACTGTGGCAATGTACAAGAGTGATTATTTTAGCAAACTGCAAACAATGTTAGCAAATAACACCACCTATAGAATCCCGAGGACTGTCCCAAATTCACGTATTCAGAACAAAAATAATGAAATCGCTAAATACCTTTTTCAAAAACACCTCATATCTGAAAAAGAAAAGATCCGTATCAACACATATAAAGCGGGTAGCACCCAAGATGTATGGCCTGCCCAAAATACAATAAATAATAAATAAATTTTATTTGCTCATATAAAAGTATATAAAAGCTTGTACATTTCCAATGATTTGCTTCATTAAATCGATAATAAATCGCTAATACATAAAATATTCACACAAAGAACCAATGAAAAAACTATCTAGTAATTAACAAATAACATCATGCCAATAGGACATCTAATTTAGTTTTTTATAAATTCAATACAATATCTTTTAAATGCTCCAAAGTTTTCATCATTCCTGTAATAGTTAAGCTTATTATACATTTTTAAACCTTTATACAGCAGTGAATTTTGCGCTCCTGTTGTATTATAATTATTTAATCTGAATTCATTTACATTCCTGAGGTTAAATGGTTGCACGTCTCCAACAAATCTTAAATACCTATGTAAATATCCTGGTAGAATCTTACTTTTTATCTTAAATATAAACAACAATACATTCAAGATTATTCTTTCCTTTACGCTCATTCACATTAGTGCCTTAAGCATTGATAATATTGGTGTAAATCTACTGCAACGTAATATCACCCGCATCGCCTTATTCTGCAGCTTCTGCACTCTCTCTAACATCTCTTTTGTTCCAAGAAACATAACTGTCGAACAATACTCACAATGCGGTTTAATTATCACGTTATATATATGTATAGCTGTCAGTAAGGACACTTTGCAAATGTAATCAAAATGTCTTTTGAAATTGAGTTTTCTATCAATCACTACACCCAAATACTTAATTTCACTTACACATTCAATTAATTCTACACTCATACTAATTCCATTATTATAATCACTGTTTATTGCCATGTATTTAGTTTTATTTATATTTAATTTTAGTTTGTTTACCCTTGACCACACATTTACTGAAGTCAAATCTTCTTCCATTCAATTAATACACTCCTGAATATCATCGCACGCAATGTGAAGAAGTGCATCATCCGCGAACAACACAATACCAACATTTTTTAAAGTATCTGTTATGTCGTTTATATAAATAAGGAATAGCAGAGTTCCCATTACGGAGCCTTGTGGGACTCCAATTTATTCTGTCGTCTCTGTGATATATACTCATTAATTTTCGTTCTTTGATTTCTATCTGATAAATATTGTTACGTGCAATAGAAAGAGACAACTGGTGACATCTACTGACAATAAACAACTTCAGGTTCGGAGAGTAAATGACTTCAGGTTCGGAGAATCGATTATGAAAGTTCAGGAATAGAACAAATAGAATAGTCAAGAAGCTTTTGGAATAGAACACTCCAGATTAATCCGGAGTGTTTCTAGTGTATAAATATAACAGTTGTCATCGCCAAAAAAAGAGTCTTGTCTTAGACGTTGCAGTGTTAAGAAGCGAAAGCAATAAAAAAGCGATAGTGTGTAATTAGATTGCGATAATTGGAAGTACAGTGTTAGCGTTAATTAGAGTTGAGTTGATTAAATAAATGTTTGTGAACTTTATATGATTTAAGTGTATTAAAGAACTTATATATTAATTATTTAATATTGTGTTTTAAATAACGAACCAAAGGCCACGCTCGCAACAACTGGTGTCAGAAGTGAAATAAATTTGAGAAATAAAGTGGTGGCAATTGACTAAAAATTAAAAGAGTGATTAATTTTGAGAAATTGTGTTAAATTGTGAAAGTTCTGGAAAATAATTTATATTCATCTATAAGAGAATTACTAAAATAATGGGGCGCAAAGTGGACGAGCTTCGAACGCAGGATTTGAAAGTGGAGTTAGGGAACCGGTCATTACAAACGACAGGCATAAAGAAAGTTCTAGTCGAGCGACTTAGACAATCTTTGATAGAGGAAGGAAAGAATCCTGAAACATTTGTTTTCGAAGAGAACTTGGAGGAAATCGAAGTTGAAGAAGCGCCTGCGATGAAAATGGAACAGCTGTTGAGTACTTTAATGAGTAAAATGGAAGCCCGTTTTGATGAGCAAAAGAATTCTCTCGAGGAACAAAAGAATTCTCTAGAATCACGTTTAGATGAACAGAAGAAATCTATGGACGAACAAAAGAATTCTCTCGAGGAACAGAAGAAATCTATGGACGAACAAAAGAATTCTCTCGAGGAACAAAAGAATTCTCTAGAATCACGTTTAGATGAACAGAAGAAATCTATGGACGAACAAAAGAATTCTCTAGAATCACGTTTAGATGAACAGAAGAAATCTATGGAAACGCGGTTGGACGAACAAAAGAGTTCTCTGGAGAATTGTCTAGAAACTCGTTTGGAGGATCAGAAAAATTTTCTAAAAAGTTCTTTAGAAGAACAAAATTTGAAAATTGAAGGAATTGAGCAGGAATTTCAACAAAAGGTTTCGGAAGTTCAACAAAAAGTCGCCGAGCAACTTGAAAACGTTAAAGCAGATCTGGAAAGAATAAAGCATCGTCAGCCTCTAAGCGTAGCAACTGAAATATCCGGTGCAGGTAGAATGAAACCTCCCATATTTGATGGACAAAATTCGTGGCATATCTTCAAGAGACAATTCGAGGCAGCTTCAGAGGTAAATGGATGGAATGATGAAGACAAAGCTATAGCTGTGGTGTTAGCACTTCGAGGTCCTGCGTCAGAACTCTTACAAACTGTACCGATTGAAAATCAAATCATTAGTACAGGCGATAGAATTACGTTACGGAGATGAGCACATGCAGCAAGTATATCGCCTACAGTTGCGCAACAGGATTCAAAAACATGGCGAATCACTACAACAACTGCAGGCAGATGTAGAAAAATTAGCGCATCTGTCATACTCCAGCGTGAATGCGGATTTTCTCAATGAAGTGGCGACGGAGGCATTTGTGAACGCTATTACAGATCAAAATTTACAACAATCATTAAGGCTAGCAGGAAAGAAATCAACAGCAGAAGCACTAGCCTATGCATTAGCATACGAATCTGCCAGACAAGCTTCACGGAGTGCAGTTCGAGTGAGAGAAATTTCAGTGGAAGAATGTACTTGTAATAGAGTGCAATCATCACAGAGCCCGCCTTCACGTGGTGTCCCTCGATGCTGGAATTGTAATAGACCAGGGCACCTTCAAAGAGACTGCAGAAAACGTCGACGAGTGGAATCACCAGAAGAAGAGGGGAAAGAAGAATGCCAAAGATGTCGAGCCAGGGAACAAGCACTTCGTGGAGAGACTAGATATCAAACAACGACTAGTCGCATCGTCTCTCCTCTTGAGCAGTCGGAAAACTAGTAAAAACCAACTTCGTGGGGCAGAAGTTGGTTGGTGGAATCGACAGCCCCGAAGTCATCATCCAAGTAAGTCAGTTACAGAGAAATAATAGCAGTCTGGTTATATATGGAAGTGTAGGAAAAAATGACTGCGCAGTTACTATCGATACTGGAGCTTCAAGATCAATTATTAGAGCAGATCTTGTTAAGAACACATGGCTTCACAACACCACCAAATATCTACTAAGAACAGCAACTGGAGCGGCAGCACAGGTGTTTGGAGAAATAACTTTAGATGTTCAACTAGGCGAACTACTATTTCCTCACACTTTCCTGGTTTCAGACATAATGGATGATTGCATTCTTGGAATAGACTTCATGACCACATACAAAATAAATCTGGATGTCGGAGAGCGGATTCTCAAATATGGCAACATAGAAATTCCTATGAAACTAGGAGAAGAAGCAGATCATCCTGCGAAAGTAAGGACGATGGTTTGCGAAAATATTACTCTTTCGCCATGCTCCGAGACACTAATATGGACAAAGCTTGCTGATGAAATCGGGACCTGCCGATTCTATCTGGTGGAGCCTAACCCCACAAAAGTTACATCGAACATCATCGTTGGCAAGACTTTAGTGAAGGCAGAAGGTGCAACATTAATTCCAGTCAGAGTGCTTAACACATCCGAAAACGAGGTACAACTAAAAGAAGGTGCTATAATTGGAAATTGTGAACCCGTTTACCAAATCGTCAATTTAGATAATGGTAGTAATGTCAAGGAGACAAAAACTATACCAGCTACTACCCAACAGGTTCAGAAACTTCTTTCGTCCAGTGCCTTAAGTAAACAACAACACAACGATGTCAAAGAGGTGATCGATGAATTTTCGGAATTATTTGCAATGAATGATGATGACTATGGTAAAACAAATCTTGTCCAGCATCGAATCGATACAGGAGATTCCAGACCCATTCGACAGACACCACGAAGATTGCCATTAGCCAAACAACCAGAAGTTGCTGACATGATGAACTCCATGAAGAAACAAGGCATCATAGAGGAATCTAACAGCCCTTGGACATCGCCGGTTGTTCTGGTTAGGAAGAAGGATGGCAGCACCCGATTCTGTGTAGACTACCGCCAACTAAATAACGTGACGAGAAAGATAGCTATCCATTACCACGGATTGATGACACATTGGATACCCTTTCCGGAGCGCAATGGTTTTCCACGCTGGATTTGAAGAGTGGTTACTGGCAAGTGGAAATACATCCCGAGGACCGAGAGAAAACTGCTTTCTCCGTTGGCAGTGGCTTATGGCAATTCAAATTAATGCCATTTGGGTTATGTAATGCTCCAGCCACATTCGAACGACTAATGGAATGTGTTCTACGAGGTTTAACCTGGAAAACATGTCTTGTCTATTTGGATGACATAATAGTTATCGGAAGGACATTCATGGAACATAAAAACAACTTACGGGATGTACTTCAAAGACTCAAAGATGCAAAATTAAAGCTCAGTGCGAGTAAATGTGCTCTATTTAAAAAAGAGGTTAAATATTTAGGGCACATAGTTTCATCACAAGGAGTAAGAACCGATCCAGAGAAAATAGAAGCCGTCAAAAATTGGCCAGCTCCAAAGGACAAACATCAATTACGGAGTTTTCTTGGTTTAGCTACCTACTACAGGCGATTCGTGAAAGGTTTTGCAGATATAGCAAGAAGCCTACATCAACTTACCGAAAAGGGAAAGCCGTTCATATGGTCGGATAAATGCAACGAAAGTTTTGAAAATTTGAAGCAACAGCTCTGTGAGGCTCCAGTACTTCACTATCCAAAGCTGGGAAAAACATTTACATTAGACACGGATGCCAGCAATGAAGGTATTGGTGCAGTGCTTTCTCAGGAGGAGAATGGTCAAGAAGTTCCAGTAGCTTACTATAGCAAAGCACTTTCAAAGTCAGAGAAAAATTATTGTGCTACAAGAAAGGAGCTACTTGCCATTGTAAGTTCAGCAAAGCATTTTCATAAATATCTCTATGGGCAGAAATTTATCCTTCGCACCGACCATGCAGCGCTTAAATGGCTTCTGCAGTTTAAGAATCCTGAGGGACAAGTGGCGAGATGGATAGAGCGACTCCAGGCTTATGATTTTGAAATACAACACCGAAGAGGTCGTATCCATGGAAATGCAGACGCCCTTTCACGACGTCCATGGAAACTTGAGTGCAAACATTGCACACGAATAGAAGAAAAAGAAACAGCAGCAACTATACAGTTGGTAACCGTGGAGCCATCTACAGGTTGGGACAACAAGGACCTACGAACAGCACAACGAGAAGATCCGGACATTTCACCTATTCTTGCTTGGAAAGAAGACATGGAAAGACCAGACTGGAAGGATATTTCGGAACGGAGTGAGAAGCTAAAATGTTACTGGGCTCAATGGAACTCTCTTCATGTTGAATGTGGTATATTAAAACGCAAGTGGGAAGCACCTAATGGCGAATCTTTCCGAATGCAGATAGTCGTGCCGGCATCAAATGTCAAAGATGTTCTAGAAGAATTGCACGGTGGAACCTCTGGAGGACATTTGGGAGTGAACAAAACCATTTCCAAAATACGAGAAAAGTTTTATTGGTTACATATGCGAGAAGATGTGGAGGAGTGGTGCCGCAGATGCACTGTCTGTGCTGCTTGCAAAGGGCCGCAACACAGAAGCAGAGGAGAAATGCATAAGTATAATGTCGGAGCCCCCTTTGAAAGGATAGCTATAGACATCGCTGGACCTTTTCCAGAAACGGATGGCGGTAACCGTTATATATTAGTTGCCATTGACTATTTCAGTAAATGGCCTGAAGCTTATGCAATCCCTAATCAAGAGGCAACCACAGTTGCGGAACAAATAATAACGAATTGGGTCAGTAGGTTTGGTGTGCCTCACGAACTTCATTCGGACCAAGGACGGAACTTCGAATCGCGGACTTGCCAGGAGATGTGTAAAATGTTGGGAATAAGAAAAACTAGAACAACTCCTCTACACCCACAATCTGATGGCATGGTAGAGCGCTTCAACAGAACATTGATCGAGCATCTAAAGAAAGTAGTTGACTATCATCAACGCGATTGGGATCGACATATTCCTGTATTCCTAATGGCTTATAGATCAGCCGTTCATAGTACTACCGGACAAACCCCAGCTAAAGTCATATTCGGAAGAGAGATGCGTTTACCTAGCGACCTCAAATTCGGTACCCCCAGAGGTGAACAAAAGTTACCAGAAGACTACGTATCGGAGCTCAAACAACAATTAGCCGATGTACACGAGGCCACGAGGACGAAATTAGCAACAAATACTGATCGGATGAAGACCCGCTATGACTTACGCGCTAATTCCGCAGGATTTAACGAAGGTGATCTTGTTTGGCTGTACAACCCGAAACGACGTAAGGGACGTTCTGGAAAATTGCAACAACACTGGGAAGGACCATATTCAGTAGTAACTAGAATTAATGACGTGGTATACAGGATTCAGCGTGGCACAAGAGGCAAGCACAAAATTGTTCATTTGGACCGCTTGTGTCAATACTACGAGCATCAAGACCGTGGACCACCTGTTGTTCGGGACGAACAAGTTTAGGAAGGGGGCAGTGTTACGTGCAATAGAAAGAGACAACTGGTGACATCTACTGGCAATAAACAACTTCAGGTTCGGAGAGTAAATGACTTCAGGTTCGGAGAATCGATTATGAAAGTTCAGGAATAGAACAAATAGAATAGTCAAGAAGCTTTTGGAATAGAACACTCCAGATTAATCCGGAGTGATTCTAGTGTATAAATATAACAGTTGTCATCGCCAAAAAAAGAGTCTTGTCTTAGACGTTGCAGTGTTAAGAAGCGAAAGCAATAAAAAAGCGATAGTGTGTAATTAGATTGCGATAATTGGAAGTACAGTGTTAGCGTTAATTAGAGTTGAGTTGATTAAATAAATGTTTGTGAACTTTATATGATTTAAGTGTAATAAAGAACTTATATATTAATTATTTAATATTGTGTTTTAAATAACGAACCAAAGGCCACGCTCGCAACAATATGAATCAAACCATCTATATTCTTTTCCTTATATTCCATATTTATATAGCTTCTTCAATAAGATCGACCTGTCCACTGTCTCAAACGCTCTCTTTAAGTCCAAGAAAACCGCTAATATTTTTCTTTTACTCTGAAGCTGTTCTTTCCAGTTATAATAATTCAGTTTAGCGTCGATTCACAGGAATGCAATTTCGAAATCCCGACTGTTGCTCTACCAAGAGCTTGTTGGATTCTAAGTATTTTTCCAATTGTTGTTGAACTACCTTCTCTAAAATTTTTTCATGTGCTGAGAGCATATTAACTGCCCTAAATTCTTCGCATGTCGTTGTTTTTTTAATTTTTGGATCGGAATAACAATAGACTCCTTCCATGTATCAGGAAACGAGCCCTCAATTAAAGATTTATTAATTAGATTACATAAAGGAAGTCCCAAATCTTCCCAATTATCCAAAAACATTGTTGTGTTCGTTCTACTGTAATCCCGTTTAGAATTCATGTCCTTAATTATTTGTCGCAATTCCGTTTGGGAAATGTGCCCGAAAACAATTTTTTTATCAATCTGTTGAAGGTCATCACTATATATTGTTACGTGCAATAGAAAGAGACAACTGGTGACATCTACTGGCAATAAACAACTTCAGGTTCGGAGAGTAAATGACTTCAGGTTCGGAGAATCGATTATGAAATCTACAGGAAAGTTCAGGAATAGAACAAATATGTAGAATAGTCAAGAAGCTTTTGGAATAGAACACTCCAGAATAATCCGGAGAGTTTCTAGGGTATAAATATAACAGTTGTCATCGCCAAAGAAAGAGTCTTGTTTTAGACGTTGTAGTGTTAGCAAGCGAAAGTAATTGAAGAAGCGAAAGTAATTGAAGAATCGAAAGTAATTGAAGAAGCGAAAGAGTGTAATTAGATTGCGATAATTGAAAGTACAGTGTTAGCGATAATTCGAGTTGAGTTGATTAAATGAATGTTTGTGAACTTTATATGATTTAAGTGTAATAAAGAACTTATATATTAATTATTTAATATTGTGTTTTAAATAACGAACCAAAGGCCACGCTCGCAACAACTGGTGTCAGAAGTGAAATAAATTCGCGGAATAAAGTGGTGGCAATTGACTAAAAATTAAAAGAGTGATTAATTTTGAGAAATTGTGTTAAATTGTGAAAGTTCTGGAAAATAATTTATATTCATCTATAAGAGAATTACTAAAATAATGGGGCGCAAAGTGGTCGAGCTTCGAACGCAGGATTTGAAAGTGGAGTTACGGAACCGGTCATTACAAACGACAGGCATAAAGAAAGTTCTAGTCGAGTGACTTAGACAATCTTTGATAGAGGAAGGAAAGAATCCTGAAACATTTGTTTTCGAAGAGAACTTGGAAGAAATCGAAGTTGAAGAAGCGCCTGCGATGAAAATGGAACAGCTTTTGAGTACTTTAATGAGTAAAATGGAAGCCCGTTTTGATGAGCAAAAGAATTCTCTCGAGGAACAGAAGAAATCTATGGACGAACAAAAGAATTCTCTCGAGGAACAAAAGAATTCTCTAGAATCACGTTTAGATGAACAGAAGAAATCTATGGACGAACAAAAGAATTCTCTAGAATCACGTTTAGATGAACAGAAGAAATCTATGGACGAACAAAAGAATTCTCTCGAGGAACAAAAGAAATCTATGGAAACCCGTCTGGACGAGCAAAAGATTGCCTTTGAGGAACAAAAGAATTCTCTGGAATCCCGTTGGAATGAACAAAAGAATTCTTTGCAGAATTGTCTAGAAACTTGTTTGGAGGAACAGAAGAAACAAGAACAGAAGAACAAAATATGAAAATTGAAGGAATACAGCAGGAAGTGTTGGAAGTTCGACAACAAGTGTCGGGAGTACAACAAAATGTCACGGAACAGCTTGATAACTTTAAAGCAGATCTGGAAAGAATAAAGCATCGTCAGCCTCTAAGCGTAGCAACTGAAATATCCGGTGCAGGTAGAATGAAACCTCCCATATTTGATGGACAAAATTCGTGGCATATCTTCAAGAGACAATTCGAGGCAGCTTCAGAGGTAAATGGATGAAATGATGAAGACAAAGCTATAGCTCTGGTGTTAGCACTTCGAGGTCCTGCGTCAGAACTCTTACAAACTGTACCGATTGAAAATCAACGTAATTACTCTTCATTAGTACAGGCGATAGAATTACGTTACGGAGATGAGCACATGCAGCAAGTATATCGTCTACAGTTGCGTAACAGGATTCAAAAACATGGCGAATCACTACAACAACTGCAGGCAGATGTAGAAAGATTAGCGCATCTGTCATACTCCAGCGTGAATGCGGATTTTCTCAATGAAGTGGCGACGGAGGCATTTGTGAACGCTATTACAGATCAAAATTTACAACAATTATTAAGGCTAGCAGGAAAGAAATCAACAGCAGAAGCACTAGCCTATGCATTAGCATACGAATCCGCCAGACAAGCTTCACGGAGTGCAGTACGAGTGAGAGAAATTTCAGTGGAAGAATGTACTTGTAACAGAGTGCAATCATCACAGAGCCCGCCTTCACGTGGTGTCCCTCGATGCTGGAATTGTAATAAGCCAGGGCACTTTCAAAGAGACTGCAGAAAACGTCGACGAGTAGAATCACCAGAAGAAGAGGGGAAAGAAGAATGCCAAAGATGTCGAGCCAGGGAACAAGCACTTCGTGGAGAGACTAGATATCAAACAACGACTAGTCGCATCGTCTCTCCTCCTGAGCAGTCGGAAAACTAGTAAAAACCAACTTCGTGGGGCAGAAGTTGGTTGGTGGAATCGACAGCCCCGAAGTCATCATCCAAGTAGGTCAGTTACAGAGAAATAATAGCAGTCTTGTTATATATGGAAGTGTAGGAAAACATGACTGCGCAGTTACTATCGATACTGGAGCTTCAAGATCAATTATTAGAGCAGATCTTGTTAAGAACAAATGGCTTCACAACACCACCAAATATCTACTAAGAACAGCAACTGGAGCAGCAGCACAGGTGTTTGGAGAAATAACTTTAGATGTTCAACTAGGCGAACTACTATTTCCTCACACTTTCCTGGTTTCAGACATAATGGATGAATGCATTCTTGGAATAGACTTCATGACCACATACAAAATAAATCTGGATGTCGGAGAGCGGATTCTCAAATATGGCAATATAGAAATTCCTATGAGACTAGGAGAAGGAGCAGATTATCCTGCGAAAGTAAGGACGATGGTCTGCGAAAATATTACTCCGAGACACTAATATGGACAAAGCTTACTGATGACATCGGGACCTGCCGATTCTATCTGGTGGTGCCTTACCCCACAAAAGTTACATCTAGCATCATTGTTGGCAAGACTTTAGTGAAGGCAGAAGGTGCAACAATAATACCAGTCAGAGTGCTCAACACATCCGAAAATGAGGTACAACTAAAAGAAGGTGCTATAATTGGAAATTGTGAACCCATTTACCAATCGTCAATTTAGATAATGGTAGTAATGTTAAGGAGACAAAAACTATACCAGCTACTACTCAACAGGTTCAGAAACATCTTTCGTCCAGTGCCTTTAAGTGAACAACAACACAACGATGCCAAAGAGGTGATCGATGAATTTTCGGAATTATTTGCAATGAATGATGATGACTACGGTAAAACAAATCTTTTCCAGCATCGAATCGATACAGGAGATTCCAGGCCCATTCGACAGACACCACGAAGATTGCCATTAGCCAAACAACCAGAAGTTGCAGACATGATGAACTCCATGAAGAAAGAAGGCATCATAGAGGAATCTAACAGCCCTTGGACATCGCCGGTTGTTCTGGTTAGGAAAAAGGATGGCAGCACCCGATTCTGTGTAGACTACCGCCAACTAAATAACGTGACGAGAAAAGATAGCTATCCATTACCACGGATTGATGACACATTGGATACCCTTTCCGGAGCGCAATGGTTTTCCACGCTGGATTTGAAGAGTGGTTACTGGCAAGTGGAAATACATCCCGAGGACCGAGAGAAAACGGCTTTCTCAGTTGGCAGTGGCTTATGGCAATTCAAAGTAATGCCATTTGGGTTTGTAATGCTCCAGCCACATTCGAACGACTAATGGAATGTGTTCTACCTGGTTTAACCTGGAAAACATGTCTTGTCTATTTGGATGACATAATAGTAATCGGAAGGACATTCATGGAACATAAAAACAACTTACGGGACGTACTTCAAAGACTCAAAGATGCAAAATTGAAGCTCAGTGCGAGTAAATGTGCTCTATTCAAAAATGAAGTTAAATATTTAGCGCACATAGTTTCATCACAAGGAGTGAGAACCGATCCAGAGAAGATAGAAGCCGTCAAAAATTGGCCAGTTCCAAAGGATAAACATCAATTACGGAGTTTTCTTGGTTTAGCTACCTACTACAGGCGATTCGTGAAAGGTTTTGCAGATATAGCAAGAAGCCTACATCAACTTACCGAAAAGGGAAAGCCGTTCATATGGTCGGATAAATGCAACGAAAGTTTTGAAAATTTGAAGCAACAGCTCTGTGAGGCTCCAGTACTTCACTATCCAAAGCTGGGAAAAACATTTACATTAGACACGGATGCCAGCAATGAAAGTATTGGTGCAGTGCTTTCTCAGGAGGAGAATGGTCAAGAAGTTCCAGTAGCTTACTATAGCAAAGCAAAGTTGTAAGCTCAACAAAGCATTTTCATAAATATCTCTACGGACAGAAATTCATCCTTCGCACCGACCATGCAGCGCTTAAATGGCTTCTGCAGTTTAAGAATCCTGAGGGACAAGTGGCGAGATGGACAGAGCGACTCCAGGCTTATGATTTTGAAATACAACACCGAAGAAGTCGTATCCATGGAAATGCAGACGCCCTTTCACGACGTCGTCCATGCAAACTTGAATGCAAACATTGCGCCCGGATGGAAGAAAAAGAAACAACAGCAACTATACAGTTGGTAACCGTGGAGCCATCTACAGGTTGGGACAACGAGGACCTACGAACAGCACAACGAGAAGATCCGGACATTTCACCTATCAAGCATCAAGACCGTGGACCACCTGTTGTTCGGGACGAACAAGTTTTAGAAGGGGGCAGTGTTACGTGCAATAGAATGAGACAACTGGTGACATCTACTGGCAATAAACAACTTCAGGTTCGGAGAGTAAATGACTTCAGGTTCGGAGAATCGATTATGAAATCTACAGGAAAGTTCAGGAATAGAACAAATAGAATAGTCAAGAAGCTTTTGGAATAGAACACTCCAGAATAATCCGGAGAGTTTCTAGGGTATAAATATAACAGTTGTCATCGCCAAAAATGAGTCTTGTTTTAGACGTTGCAGTGTTAAGAAGCGAAAGTAATAAGGAAGCAAAAGAGTGTAATTAGATTACGATAATTGAAGTACAGTGTTAGCGATAATTCGAGTTGAGTTGATTAAATGAATGTTTGTGAACTTTATATGATTTAAGTGTAATAAAGAACTTATATATTAATTATTTAATATTGTGTTTTAAATAACGAACCAAAGGCTACGCTCGCAACAATATCATATTCGGGATTGACTGATGGATCTGTTCTATACTCTCAATGAAGTAGTTATTGAAATTTTCAGCTATTTCATTATCTTTCAAACAGCATATAGATCCAAATTTTACCTTTTTATTACTTTTTTAGAGTCCTTCATTGTTTGCTTCATTTATAATTCCTTTAATATAATTGTTCTTGGCTTGCTTTATCAGTTTTGCATATTTATTTCGAATTAATTTATATTCGTTCCAATCCCTGTCACATTACGATAGAACAGCTTTCCTGTAGTTCTGTTCTTTTTTTGCTCTCATACCGCGAAGTGTATTATTGAACCACCCATTTTCTCTCTCTTTCACCAGCTTTCTCTTTGTAAAATCATTCACCACACTATTCGTTCAAACTCTCCAAGGAATTCACTGATTGCATGTCAAGGCTTCTTAACTTAATACCAAAATCTCTCTTATGGTATCTGAAACAATTAACGAAAGTTCCCTTTTCACATATAGGGACCTTTATATCTATATTTATTATTAATGTTTTGTGATCACTAATCTTTAAGCTGCAATCCGATTTAACCGTAATATGACTCAAATTTGTCACTACATAGTCAATTAACGTTTTTGATAGCCGCGCTATTCTAGTATATTCATTAACAATTTGCTTAAAGCTATTGTCCACTATTATTTCTTTAACAATATTTGAATACGTACCATTTTCAAGGTAAATGATGTTAAAATCACCCGCCAAGACTATGTTTTCATTCATATCTGCTAAATGAGCTCCATATTCGGCAAAAAACTCACAAAATTGTCTTTCGGATGAACTAGGAGATCTATAAGTCAGCGTTACCAAACAAGACCATTCATGAAACCAACATCTAACCACTAACCACCATATATCTTTATTAACCACTACCTTAGTTACCTCTTCAAATAATATCCATTCATATCCACTTCACCATCTTCGACATCCCCCGTTAAATGGGTTCCTGATAGCATAATTATATCAAACTTATTATTATTCACAGTCGTCTCCAATTCTTCAAAGTTATTTATTAGTCCTTGAATATTAAAATAAACTCCATTTATTTCCTTTAATTGCTAGTACGCTATTCTATTCTTTTTCACCTTAAGCTTTCATTTATATACTGGACATTCTTCACTTAGTGTATTATGATTAGTATCCAGACTAAGTTTCAACTTTTCATTACTTTTAATGCAGTTAACACATTTTTTTTTCTACGTTATTTACACTCCCTTGTATTATGCTCACCCGTACATCTAGCGCAGACAGCTTTATTAGTGCATTCAGTCGATTTATGGTTAAAACCTTGACACTTGGAGCACCTCGAAACAAAGAGATTCAAAAACGCTACACTGGTCCCATCCAATGTTAAGCTTATTTAAACTCATTACTTTATGAAATGATTTGGTATCCAATTCAATTACCGCATTAAATCTGTCGAATTTCTTTTCCCTTAACTGCCTAGTAACTTTTACTACCTTTAAACACTTAATCTCACTTTCACTTGATAATTCGTTCTGCTCTTTTAATTTTATTTCCAAATAGTCCGCATCTAACTCTTCCCTCATTCCCCAAACGTACACTTTGGGTTCCCTCAGCACTGGCAGCTGGACATCCTATTTTCCTTTCATTTGCTCTTCAACAACTAATTTCACCTTATTCCTTTCTTGATCATTTTCACACCATCTTCTCCCTACAGTCTTTAATCTCTTCGAGCACACATTCAAATTTTTCAAATACTGTTTTTTTGTAATCCAAGCAATTATCACACATAAATATAACGTTATTTTTTGTTAAAACCGTATTAACATCATATTCCGATAAGTCGCTACATTTTCCACAATATTTTTGACCACAAGTACCATTATATGATATACTAATTCCTTTTCTCAAACTTTGCGAGCACTTGCCACAATTTACCGACATTTTCACTGTTTCACTGATCTTGTAATAATCACTTATTATTGGGTCTATTTCCCTTATCGTACAAAAAAAACCACCGTATAAACTGTAATTATTTTTTATACCTATTACGATCGAATATTACAAGATTCCATTCTGATCACCAAATTTATGTAAATTAGATAAAAAAATTTCCGTAACGATTTGATAACACGTCCGCTCTCTATGACCGTATGACAATACACACAGGGAAGGTCTCCCAATCAGGCCAATTGTATCAACGTTAAATTCAGAAGCGTATGAGCTCTCTAAATTTATGGCTAATATTCCACGCCAATTAACGATTAACTCGAGATATAACGTAAAAAACCTCTTGAATTCAAGGAGAAAATTAATAACATACACCTAGATTCCATCGACAATATGGTCACTAGATGTGATATCTCTTTTCAATAATATTCTTTGTTTGCACATCATAAAAGAGAAATGGGAGCAGATCTCTGATATCACAAACATTCCTAAAAACAAGTTCATGGCGATCTTACAATCTTGCACCATAGAATGCAACTATTTGCAATTTGATGAAAAATTATACAGGCAGATCTTCGGAATGCCAATGGGTAACCCACTCTTCCCTATCATGGCGGACATTGTTATGGAAGTGTTATTAGATACCACAATAAGCAAACTTCCGTACCAACCCAAAATTCTGGTCAAGTATGTTGACGATCTCTACACTATGTGCCACAGGAACATATTCCGGCTACTTTAAATATCTTCAACAGTTTTCACAGAAAACTACAATTTACAGTACAAATCGAATCAGATGGTGGGATTCCATACCTTGATGTACTAGCAATACGAAAAAATGATACCATCACAGATTGGTATCAGAATCCTACCTCATCAGGTAGATTACTTAATTATAACTCCTAGCATCCGAGATACCAGAAGATCAATACGGCTAAGAATCTCGTCGATAGAATACTAGGATTAAGTGAGATTTGCTTTCACAAAAGAAATAGGAAGAAATTTTACAAAATTTTTCTGCAAAGTGGTTTTCCCACACATAAGATTAAATATTTAGTTACCAGCTATAAACCCAACCTCCCAAATAATAATGACATTGATGCACTAACTGACACCACACAACACGAAAGATCCAAGATATATCGTAGTGTCAGATATATTCCAGGTCTGTCTGAAAAACTGAAAAAGATAGTTAGTGCAAAAAATGACCAGACTGACAAAACCATTAGACGCTGTTTTAGCCGGGTGAAGGATAGGACAGATAAAGAACATTCTACAGACCTGGTTTATAATATTCCATGCATGGGTCCAGTTTCAGGTAATTCATACTGTGATTTAAGTTATGTGGGTACCACAAGCCAATTTCTTAAAAATCGACTGGCAGGTCAAAGTCTGATATGTATAAACATAAACAGACTAACAAGACTGCGTTGTCTAACCACTGTGTGGAGGCAAACCATTTCCCAGATTTTAATAATACAACAATTCTATGTAGCGAGAAAAATATTAACAAGAGGATATGCCTGGAGGTCTTGCATAAACATATATACCACAGCTAATACAATGAACCGCAAAACAAACATTGACAACATAAATTCGGTGTACTGCTCACTTCTATACTAACCCATGATCAAGGTCATTCACTCAAATTGTACACACATATACGTGTATATATATTTAAATGTTACTATCTAAGAACATTCCCTCTTCGGTTCATAAAATAACGACAAATCGCGCAATGTGGATGCTGTTTTCATCTTCCTAGACGTGAGATCTAATGTTGGTCTCAAATGTGTTTTTGTTTTAAAAAGTAGTGAGTTTTTTCTTTCCAGTTTTTGTGCATATAAAATAATTTATTTAATTACAGTGTTCTTCAGTATATGTCTAAGTTATAATTGTATCACTTCTTGTTAAATTTTTTAATAATATTCATGTTCCATAAGTAGTAAATTTTGGCAAAAGCTTACTATCGTTACTTTGTAGATAAGACCGCCTGAAGACGCGGAGTATTCACCCGCGAAACGTTGTGGCATATTTTAAAATTAAAAAATTTGTTTAGACACCATTCTGTAGTTTGTTGTCCAAAAGAAAGACCGATAGCCCAGCATCCATCCTTTGATCTTAATCAAGACGGTCGAGACCTCACTCAGCATTAACCTATACATGCATTTGCTGTCAGTGACTAGTTCTTGAATTTAATAATAATTTAATCATATGGGGATATAATACCCTTAGTGACTGCACTGTCGGATTCTGATCACGTGCTCCGACCTAGTAGGGTTTCGTTTGATGTTATTTCATTTCATATCTTTAGGAAATTAGTAGCTAAAAATAATGATACTGACATTAAAGAAATTATTTATTCAATTCCTTCTCTCCTGAGACAATGGCACTGAAGGCTCAAACGATGATAGCCCAAATCCCTTTCCTCCTTTCTCCTGGAACCCTCGTGAGATGAAGGTTGGTTAGGTCCGCTCTTCCTCTAAACTTGCAGGTTATCATTAGGGACACTGAAAAAAATATTCTGCCTTCAGTGACATTGGGTGGTTAGGGCAAGCAAGCCCCTTCAGGGCTGGATGTAGTGCTCGTTATTTGGATTAGGCACGAATTTCTTTTTGATTATGATTCGTGATCGGCGGCAGGTTTTCGATAACCCCCGCACGAGTCGAGGTGCTATCGTGCCGCCCTGTGATATCGCTGATCACGGGAGTGAGCTGTCAGTTCATGCTGATAGGATGGAGTGAGCTGTCAGTTCATGCTGATAGGATGGACTGCACGTAACAAATACTCACATTATTTCTAAAGTGATATAAGATGTTGACAATGGTACTTTCTCAAACAAAATATAAATTGCAAATTATCCAACCTTCCACCTGATATATTGCGAATAAACATTTTATATTACTTTGTGGCGACGCGTCTGATCGGTTTCTATTATTTCCAAACTCCGGTCAAGCCATCGTATAAACCTAGTAACATCTTTTTTTTAAATTCGAGCTAGTTAGTAATACCTTGCTGAACGCAGACAGCCGTAACTAGGTAGGCTTTGTTTTTTTTTATAACGTAGTAAAAAAAATATGTTTTTTGTTATTACAGTCTTCTGACAGCACATCTCAGATCTATACTAAAAAAGAGAAAATATATAAAAAAATATATAATACATATCCAGGACCATTGGAATAAATCATCCGAGACTTTGTTTCATTTTTTATGTTTCCATATGGCTCTTACCTTTTCAGAAGATTATCACCAGTAGGGCAGGACCCGTATTCAGTGGATAACTCACAAGATTTAATAATCAAGAAACGCAGCTGAAACTGTACGGTGGAAGCACAAGCAACCTCATCCTCCGGCTATCACTGCTCTGACGTAGTAACAGTACTGGTTTACCTACGACTGCTTGAAGATTGATTTCTCTCAGTGAATCGTATACCGATATCGAAGTTACCGCTTCTTGCCGTTCTAGTAAGGAGAGGGGTTACAGAGGTCGCGCTCCAGTACTAACGCAGCCATACCGGATGTGTCCTGTGGTCCTGAGGACTGCAAGGGTACCCCGTTATACTGCCTGCTTCTTTTAAAACATCATCTCTCGCTAATCACCGCTGAGATTTAAGTCTAATAACTGTTATCTTTCAGTAGTTTTCCAAGTCGCTAGTCTTTATAGCCGAGTTGTAAGTCAACTCACAGTGGACGGAAAAACAACAACCGCATCAGGTCATATTGTCATAGGGACAATAGGATCGCACCACAGTCTTCTGGGTTCACTAAAGACCATTCACCCGAGTAGTCGCCCCCCTATAGGATAACTTTCTTAGACTGTAATAGGTACAGTTCTTCGCATTCATTGATGACAGGCAGATAACATTCCTCGCCGTGGCTAACTGTCCTAGGGACGCTCAGGCCGAGACTAATTTAATTACTCGTACAGGACGATTATACTACTGCCTTGAAGTGTAGTAGCGTCAACTATCTAGCACGCACTCAAGATTGAAGATTCCTCATACTGCTTATCCAATTAATAACAATTGGTACCATCAGTTAATCATCTTATACACAGTATTGAAGATTCCTCAATAGACTTACCCAATTGATGGCAATTGGTAACGACAATCAACTATAGTGCAAACAACATTAGGTAATCAGTAACCCAAACTGATTACACTAAATTGGTGATCCCGACAAGAGTCGCACCTTCATCAACATTGGAAGAAGATTTTACAAAAAGGTTAGATAGTGTAGGAGTTCATTAATTTAATTTAATTATTAATTTATTTTTTTTTTCAATTATTACACATAATTATTAACATTTCTTTTTGTTTATATACAGGGTGTTCCGTAAATGTCTTTAATCCTTAAAGGGGATGAAAGTAGAGGTCATTTGGGTCAAAAAAGTTTACATACTTTTATATCGAACTCCGCTGGGTTTTCGGGCAAATCGATAATATCGATTCTCGAGATTTTGCATACCTCTTCAGAGTAATTTCGTTATAAATTCTATTGTAATTAATGTATTGTGACGTTCAAACCTTTATTTAAAAGAACACATATTGGCCTCTCTAAGAATCTAGAATAAGTTATAATTGTGCCTTCAATTATTTAAAAAAAACAGTTTTCTCTAGAATTTTTTATTTCACCAAAATTTTTGTCGCGCTTCAGTGTACATTTATTCGAAATATCACCATTGCACGAACTTGGCAAAACCATGAAAAAATTTGCGCATTATGTCCCCTTTCCAAAATTACCTCCCTAAGTGCTATCAACAATAACAATCAAAAGTTATAAGCAAACATTTGGAAGATGTGCCCATCGAGGTAATCTTCAGTTTATTCGTAGGATTCTATCACCTCCTACAGTTTTTAACCTACGACAACCATTTATATGTCATTGTACGGGAATCTGAACTGGCTATTAGATAGGGTACTTTTCGATTTCGAAAATGGAGGGGGTAATTTCGAAAAAACACTTTTTTACCAAACTTGATATTTACCTAGATTTCGTTATTCCGCATCCTCATTTTTGTGGGAGGGGCAAGCTTTGGGAGGGGCGGGAGTTCAAAATTTCAACTTTAAGCGTACGTAAATATCAAGTTTGGTAAAGAAGTGTTTTTTTCGAAATTACCCCCTCCATTTTCGAAATTCGAAATCGAAAAGTACCCTATGTAATAGCCAGTTCATATTCCCGTACAATGACATATAAATGGTTGTCGTAGGTTAAAAACTGTAGGAGGTGATAGAATCCTACGAAAAAACTGAAGATTACCTCGATGGGCACATCTTCCAAATGTTTGCTTATAACTTTTGATTGTTATTGTTGATAGCACTTAGGGAGGTAATTTTGGAAAGGGGATATAATGCGCAAATTTTTTCATAGTTTTGCCAAGTTCGTGCAATGGTGGTATTTCGAATAAATGTACACTGAAGCGCGACAAAAATTTTGGTGAAATAAAAAATTCTAGAGAAAACTGTTTTTTTTTAAATAATTGAAGGCACAATTATAACTTATTATATATTCTTAGAGAGGCCAATATGTGTTCTTTTAAATAAAGGTTTGAACGTCACAATCCATTTATTACAATATGTAGAACTTATAACGAAATTACTCTGAAGAGGTATGCAAAATCTCGAAAATCGATATTATCGATTTACTCGAAAACCCAGCGGAGTTCGATATAAAAGTATCTAGACTTTTTTGACCCAAATGACCTCTACTTTCATCCCCTTAAAGGATTAAAGACATATAAGTGTGTGTTTTGCATCAAGGTGTAAGCACCTCAACTACTGTTTAGTTTAAGACTCTGTGTTAACTGTCTGTGTTCAGCAACGTCTTACCAGCAATTCTGTTTTTCAGTCAAATTTTTCTTGCCTAATTCGGCTTTATTCTCTACAGTCTCTACATTTCGTGGTTTAATCCTCACTTTTTATGGTGCAATAACATCTTGGTAATTTTAATAGTTCTTTTTATTTTTGTGCAACCCAGTCTACGTTAGGAAATGACTGAACCAACCATTCAGACAAACGTCAGTATGGACCCTGAAGGCACTTTCACATCAAAAACAAGAACAGAAAAATGCAAACCGAGAAACTCAATTTATTCCACTTTAAACAAAATTTTTGTTCCAATGATTAATAAAATCCAAACAAATAGGATAAACTAAAAATTTTACTGAGAAAATAGTTATATTTATTTCAGATTTTGAAGAAAAACACAACTTTTATGTTTTATCGGCCGAAAAACTTTTTCGGCGGAAAAATTCGTCCGATAAATCATAAAAGTTATGTTTTCTTAAAAATTCTAAGATAAATATACTATTTTATTAGTAAAATTATTAGTTTATCCTATTTCCCATGATTTTATTAATCATTGGAGTAAAAATCTTGTTTTAAAGTGGAATAAATTGAGTTTTTCGGTTTACATTTTTTCGATTCTTGTGTTTGATGTGAAAGTGCCTTGATAACAGTAGTAATCAGAACAAGTCCACTGCTACCTTGCCAGCCAATTCAAGTCATTCAGCGGTGTTGGGGGCAGTGTCTGTTAGGACAACCCCCTTTTGGAAAAATGACCCTGATCTGTGGTTCCTCCAGCTTGAGGCTCAGTTCAGCTTGGCCGGTATTAATCAGGACACTACCACGTCGTTGGGGCGCTTGACGCAGATGTCGCTCGCCTTGTAAGTGACATTCTGCGTACACCACCGGCAGTAGACAAATACAGTACTATCAAAGAGACGTTAATTTCTAGACTCTCTGGAAGTACTGACCAAAAGTTAAAACAGCTCCTTACTGAGCTTACATTGGGTGACGCACAATCCTCACAACTACTGCGTGAGATGCGGGCACTCAATAATGGCCAACTCAATGAGACGATACTGAAGTCGCTTTGGCTTCAGCGATTGCCGACAAATATGCAGGCGATTCTGGCCTGCAATCCAGGAGCACTTGAAGTGTTGGCAACATGTGCAGATAAGATAGCCGAGGTGAGTCCCAAAGCGGAAATATTCTCAGTAGATTCTCCCTCAGGCAACACTCAAAGGTCACTGGTCGATTTGGAAAAAAAGTTAAGCAACCTTGCCAGCATGTTTGAGAAGTCGCTCACAAGCCGCAATCCTATTAGACAAGGCACTTCAAGAAGTGGGTCTAGGAATCGAGCATCTTCGTAGCATTTTTCTATCGATACAGGTCAAAATTTCTGCTGGTATCACCGTAAATTTCGAACCAGAGCAAAGAAATGTATCGCTCCTTGCAAGTTCAAAGGGAGTAGTCTAAGTTCAACGTCTCAAAACGTTTTGGCATGTAATGAAGACCCAAACGAATATGTCCTCCGCCATTAACGACGGGTGGAGCCGGCGTTCAAAGAAGTCGTCTTTATATTTTCGACAGGTCTTCGAAAAAGAGTTTTCTGATCGACACTGGGGCGGACGTTTCCGTCATCCCAAAAACATCTTTCCATCGTTTTCCAAATTCAAATTTGCAGTTGGTAGCGGCGAGTTCCTCTCCTATCAGTACGTTTGGTAGAAAATTGCTGTCATTGGATTTGGGTCAGCGAAGGTCTTTTCCTTGGCAATTTGTGATAGCGGATATCCCTAGGCCCATACTGGGCGAAGATTTTCTGTGCTACTATGGACTCTTAGTGGACATCAAAAAGAAGTAACATATAGATCCACTCACTTCTTTATCATCATCTGCTCAACGTGTCAATTGTCAAGATGCTAGCCTTTTCGTATTGATTAACTCCGCAATCGATCCGAAAATCCAGTGTCTTCTTAAAAAGTTCCGTGAGATGGCCGTCGAAACAAGTTTCACAAAACAGGTAGTACACACTTTTACGCATCGAATAATCACCAAAGGCTCTCTCATTTCGTCCAAAGTTCGTCGGCATTCTCCTGAAAAATTGTTAGTGGCCAAAAAGGAGTTTGAATTCCTTTTGAATCAGGTAATCTGTGAACCGTCAAACAGTCCTTGGTCGTCACCATTGCACCTGGTTCAAAAGAAAAATGGGGAGTGGAGACCATGCAGGGCTACAGGCGGCTAAATTCTAGTACAATGCCAGACCGTTACCCGGTCTTACTAATTCATGACTTTGTCTATCAGTTAGAAAATTGTTCTTTCTTTTCAACTCTGGACTTAGCTAAAGCATATCATCAGATTCCGATCGAGCGCGAGGATATTCCGAAAACGGCAATTTGCACACCTTTTGGCCGTTTTGAGTTCACGCGGATAACTTTCGGATTATGCAACGCTGCTCAGTCTTTCCAAAGGTTCATCCACATGGTTCTGCAAAAATTTTCGTTCTGCTTTGTTTATTTGGACGATATTTTTATCGCTTCTAAATCTGAAATTGAATACTACTCACATTTAGAGCAAATTTTCAAACGCCTTCGGGAGTATGGCCTCATATTAAATGTTGAGAAATGCGTCTTTTTGCGGACGCAAGTCAAATTTTTGGGTCATTTGATTACACCACAAGGCATCAAACCAGCTCCCGATCGCGTGGAAGCAATTTCCAAATTTAAAATTCCGGAAAATGTATAACAATTACGGCGCTTTCTAGTCATGATAAATTTCTATCGCCGTTTCTTGCCCCCACGCAGCAGAATTTTATGCTAGTTTAAACAGCCATCTTTCTGGCTCAAAAAAGGATGGCGCTATGCGCTTTGATTGGTCCAACGAGGCAAAGGAATCTTTCGAAGCAGCTAAAGCTCAACTGGCCCAAACGGCACTTCTCGCTTTTCCAATGGTATCAGCGGAATTATCATTATGGGTAGACGCTTCGGATACTGCCATTGGTGCTGCGATTCAACAGAAGGTCGATAATAACTGGCAACCTTTAGGATTTTACTCCGTCAAGCTGAACAACGCTCAGCAAAAGTACAGCACTTATGACAGGGAGTTACTAGCGGCTTACAGAAGCATAAAATATTTCAAGTACTTACTTGAGGGTGCTTTCCATCAAAATTCAGAGAAGGCTTCGCCTCTACAATTACATCATTTGGACTTCATAGGTCAGTTTACTACTGATATCAGACATGTGTCAGAAAAAGATAATTTCGTGGACGACGCTCTGTCTGAAAAATTCCCGATTTTTGGCTCAAACGTTAAATTATACTGCGAAGTTTCAGAAACAAGAATCCGACCATTTATCCCTACCGCCTTCAGAACTCAAGTGCTCAAAACCGTGCACAATTTATCCCATCCGAGCATTCGTACAACCAATAAAATGGTCACGACCAGATACTTTTGGCCGTCCATATATAAGGATATCAACTCCTGGGCACGGTCCTGCTTAGCTTGTCAGCGTAGCAAGGTTTCCAGACACGGCAAAAGCCCTTTGGGTTCATTCCACGAGTGTTCTGAACGTTTTCAAAATATTTACATAGACATTATTGGTCCTATGCCACCTTCGCAAAATTTCAGATATTGCCTTACAATCATCGACAGGTTTACTAGATGGCCAGAAGCCATTCCCATCGTTGACATTAGTGCTGAGACAATCGCAACCGCACTCTGTCAAGTTTGGATAGCGCGCTTTGGTGTTCCCAGAACTATCGTTACAGATCAAGGTACACAGTTCGAATCATCGCTGTTTGTAGAACTTTCAAAATTATTAGGCTTCCATCGTAATCGCACTACTGCCTATCATCCTCAGGCTAATGGATTTTTGGAAAGATGGCACCGGACACTCAAAGCTTGTTTAATGGCATACCAGGAGAAGACTTGACAAAAATTTGCCATTTGTATTGCTAAGTTTGCGAACCACTTTTAGGGAGGAATTCCTCGCTACCCCTGCGGAACTCGTTTATGGCGAAAGCTTGCGCATCCCTGGCGATTTTCTCCTAAATTCGCAATATCGACCTCAAAATCAATTCATTGTATCACTTCGTAACATCTTTACTGACATCAGACCCGTTCTTCAAATTTAAGGAACTTTATAAGTGTTCCCATGTATTCCTGAGAACTGACGCAGTAAGATCATCACTGCAAGCACCTTATGAAGGGCCTTTCGAAATTGTTAAGTGCGCGAAGATTTTCTTCACCCTCAGGGTCAAAAACAGACAGGTTAATATCTCTATAGATCGGTTGAAACCCTGCTTTACAGCTCACGAAGTGTCTGAAGAAGATCAAATGCTGCAATCAAAACCAGACATAACACGTGACATTTCGTCAAGCAACGGATCCGTTCAGTCAACGTCTGAAGGTTCTCCGGTGCACCAGCATCGGGAAAGACGTCGCCAACCTGTATTGGAAGACTTTAATGGTACAACAGCATTACAAGATGCGGCGGCTGCGTCAAACACACCTTCACGGCATATTAGGTTCTCACCAGACGTTCCAACAAGTATACCTGTGCGAACCACTCGGGCTGGACGAATCACATGACCGCCACGACGTTTTTGTAGCGCTAAAACCTAAGGTTTTGCTGGCAGGGGAGTATATGTGGCGACGCGTCTGATCGGTTTCTATTATTTCCAAACTCCGGTCAAGCCATCGTATAAACCTGGTAAAATATTTTTTTTTAAATTCGAGCTAGTAATACCTTGCTGAACGCAGACAGCCGTAACTAGATAGGCTTTGTTTGTTTTTTATAACGTAGTGAAAAAAATATGTTTTTTGTTATTACAGTCTTCTGACAGCACATCTCAGATCTATACTAAAATAGAGAAAATATATAAAAAAAAATATAATACATATCCAGGACCATTGGAATAAATCATCCGAGACTTTGTTTCATTTTTTATGTTTCCATATGGCTCTTACCTTTACAGAAGATTATCACCAGTAGGGCAGGACCCGTATTCAGTGGATAACTCACAAGATTTAATAATCAAGAAACGCAGCTGAAACTGTACGGTGGAAGCACAAGCAACCTCATCCTCCGGCTATCGCTGAAGAAGATTGATTTCTCTCAGTGAATCGTATACCGATATCGAAGTTACCGCTTCTTGCCGTTCTAGATGGCAATTGGTAACGACAATCAACTATAGTGCAAACAACATTAGGTAATCAGTAACCCAAACTGATTACACTAAAACTTAAATCTATCGATTGTGCTGAAAGTGCACGTAAATATATCTGATGCATCTTCATTTCTTACATATTAATTAAGTTAAGGGAATGGGTATGTGAATTGCCATTTTTCAATGCTATTAGGAAAAGTGGGATTAAGTGGTATGAATTTTCACTGAAAGTTTTCCTTATCATTCATTTGATTTGATTTTTAGAAGTTCAAATCAAATCAAATCAAAGTATATTTATTTCGAGGCCCCTGCTTAAAGCAACGTATAACGCTGGGATCCACGACGATACATAAACAAAAATGAATGAATGAATCAATCAATAGCAAAATAAACAATATTAACTTACAGAGAATTAGTTTAGAACAACTTAAATTAGTATGTTTAGCGTGTTAAACAGTCAGATATAGAATAATCATCTAAATCTAAATCTTAATTAGCAGTTAGTCTGCATTTGACTACATTTAGTTACATTGTGTCATTAACCAGGACTAAGATTAGTCTAGCCCTGAGTAGCGGTTAGATTACCCTAGAATCGAGACTAACAATTATCTATAATAATAATTATAATTAACCTTATATGTACCTACATCAGTATCCGCCCTATGACTCAATCCTCAATGCGTCAATGCAGCCTCAACTTAAAATAGCTCGATCTAGATCTAGTTCAGGTATTCCGTTCCCATATGAAATAGAAAACGAAGGAAGATTATTAGAATTGTATTCCACATTTTAATTTGCCGCTAACTCCTCTTTTTTACACTTCGTTCCATTGCAAATTTGCTTTCTATTTGAGAAAACTTTGCCACATTTGAGAAAACATTGCCACTGATTCATTTCACTATATAAATAATAAAAGGATCTCAAATAATCAATTAAGAGTGCAAATTACAGATATTTCAGTCTTGTTTTGCATTTTTTATTGATGTTGATGATGTTGATGATTCTTCGAGGCGAATCTTAAAGCTGACAGTAGAGGCTATCGGTTGAAGATAGAGTGTCAATGGAGGATTCTTCTCCAATGAGGACTTCTAAGCCACTGACGAAGGAGTCGGCAAACCTGGTGGACGTATCAGGGCATTATGGAGAAGTCTGGTGAATCAAGTAATTGTACAGCATCAATCTTGAGAAGCATATATGCTACTAGTGGATAGTTACCCCTTCTGTGGAAATATGGGTGGTAGACTACAGCTCATTTGGAAAGAAGGAATGTACCCAATCAAAACCTTCGAGAATACTTCACAATCCATGAAACAGACTCCCTCACTACTACAAAAACTCTCAGCTGAGTAATTATTTTATTCGCCGCTGTTCCGTCATGGCATCAAAAACTAATTAATTGGACACGCCACAATCTTCAAGAAGGAAACTAATGGAGTAGGCATTGTGTATAAAATATGTGTATGAGCGTAACCAAAATGCCGCTTTAAGCGCGAATTACAATTACGACTTCGACTTCGGCTTTGACTTTGCTCAAATGGTAAATACATGTCGCAAGATAAAATTACAACTTCGACTTCGACTGAGAGTCCGACTGAAATTAAACTTTGCTCAAAGTGCAAAGTTGGTGTTCGCTGCGGCCAACTTCAGTTCAATCGCAGAAGTCGGGACTTCTGGTTTGTTCAAGCAGTTGAAGCTTTAATTTAATTACAAATTTCACCTCAGCGTCGACTTCGACTTAAAATCAAGTCGCAGTCGACAGATCAGCCGTAATTGTATTTCATGCTTTATGCGTGCGTGAGGTTCGGTCATATTGGACCCTGACTGTCAGATTTCAAAGCGCGAGCTTGGTACTCTGGTACTTTTGTTTTTCTTGTTTGGAACCTGACGCATATACGTAGTTAGATCATTGAATAAATAACTAATAAGGAAGCGGGGTATCGTGCGAATACAGTGTACGTGTTTAAGCATTTCAATGACAGTGTGACCTATGGTCGGGGGGAGAAATGACAAGAGGGCGTCGTTGCTATTTTGTGTCAGTTCAACATTCTGACATTTCATATTATTTGAAAATAAGTTTCGGATTTGAGTTCGCGATATTGTGAAAAATAATTAATTTAACGTGATTTTTATGAATAGTGGTGTGAAATAAGTGCGGAATATTTCTTTTGTGAACGACATTTTGTGTAATAGAGACTCCGGAGTCCTAAATTATCATAATGAAGTGCGCTGTGCTATGCTGCAGGAACGAACAGATTTCGTGGGAAAGCATTCTTCAAGTAAGCTTAATAGCTTTACTTATTAATTATATTGTTTTAAACAAAATAAAAGTGAAATATCTGTAAAAATAAAGTGCCATGGCAAAAGATTTAACATTTTACTAATGCCGGTTTATTTGTTAACAATTGAATTGTCATTGGTTGATAAATTATTCCAGTCACACAAAGGCAACACCAAGAAATATTATCTGAAAATAAGGGGGAGCTAAAAATTTGTTTATTTTACATAGGAATTTGGATTATAAAATATGTTCCCCTTCAGAATTTCATTACTGCCATGACGAAATAAATACAAACAGAGCGCACTAATACATTTCGCCGAGATGCTTACGTTTTCACCCGATATGCCGTTTCCTTATTAGTTATTTATTCAATGAGTTAGATACAAGAAAAATGAAAATTGCCCAATAAGTTGGATTTTTATGTTTTTCAGATTACCAACTGATATAAATATTTATTTTTTCCATCAATATCCGCCCAAACAAAATTGCCAATGAATTTGTCCAATGAGAATATGTGTGTTATGTAGATATATTTGTAACTACGCGAATATCTAATAGATCCCGCCATCACACTTTCATTTAAATAATATTTTAAATTTCCCGCCATTAATTAGCATGACGACTCATATGCCGAGACATGTTCTCGCCATCACTGGGGTACCCACACAACTTAAAAGCTGTTACGCTCTATCACGGTTCATATCAACTCCATTTAGTTTCCTGCTCGAAGACAACAATCAATTTCGGTAATGAAACTACCTCCCAATAAGCAAAAATTCCAGATGTGGAATTTTCGCACGGAACTCCAGCGGAAAAAGGGATTCTCACACACACAGCTGTTTTTACACGCTACAGCGAACGCCATTTTCAGCTTTACAGATGTGTTGGAGGTATACGAAAAATTGTTAATTGCTTATATTAGTTGTGTTCTTTTGGTTCCGTGTAGTGTTCTGCAAAATATAGGCGATTGCGAATTGAATTGATGTATGAAGTGCATAGCAGTAGAAAAAGTTTTGAAAGTATAGCGAAAATAATCAAGGTGCCATGACTTTAATTCTTACAAAACGCTAAGTCTGTCAAACTTTGCTCCGAATTTATCAAGTTCTATTTTAGCATTTTGCAAGGATTCAAGTCATGACAGTTTGACTATTTTGTCTATACTTTCGAAACTTTTTCTACTGCTTTGCATCTTACAAATTATTTATGCTCCACTGTTTAATTAAAAAATTTAGAAAAAGCTTTGAAATCGCTAGGAATTCCATATAGAAATGCCATGGAAATGTCTGGGAATTCCATGCGAAAATAACAAGGGAATAACATGGAAATACGATAGATTTCCACGTTCAGTTCCATCTACCAACGCAATCAAAGACTTGGAATCTTGACGCAGTTCCCTCGGCCAAAGAAGCGGAATTCCGTGCGCAAATAGTACGGATTTCCAGGTAAACTCGTCAAAAATGACAAGGAAAACAACCGGAATTCCGTTCGATTTGCTTATTGTGCTGGTACGTCTAAGCACAAGAGCAGTATAATCCTTCCTTCCTATAGTCAAGATTACTACCTTTAACAAAAGATAAACCATGTTGAAAAGACTTGGCTAGCCAAGAATTGACCCACAATTAAAAGGTGTGCGGGTATTTTTGAGTAATTCCTAGATGTCTCTTTTTCTATTGCACTTAACAATTTTTTTAATTTATTCAATATAAATGATTTCATTTCTTTATTCTACTTTTTGCCTAGGCGGATACGGTGCACTTTTTTGCTATGAATGGCATTCGGGGAGAACAAATTTTTCGAAATATCAAGCTTCGATCGGGAGTCCGTACAGCATTCCAATACTATTGCAAGAAAATAGTTGCAGCCATTTTGAAATTGTAAGACTTCTGATCGGAGGAATGTGAAGTTGTTTACTTAAACTCTCATTATGTGCTCTGAATTTATGATACAGTAATTGTTTATAGCCTAGTATCGTGGTCGGGCAAAGTAAAATTTAACGCGGTCGCCAAATATTTCACATTAAAATCGCTGGTAAAATTTTGACGTATGTTAATTTAGAGAAAACAAAATAATTAATTTTTATAATTTGATAACACAAATGAAACTCCTCAATCAATCAAAATACAGTTTGCAGATTTTCATGTTAATGGGAATGTCAAAATTTTACCAGCAGTTGTGCATTAAAATGCCTAGTAAAATTCGTTGAGATTTTATAGTGACATATATATTCTATAAAGAGAGAACCACTGACATATATATGTCAGTGGAGAGAACATTCATTTTTTACCGGTGAACTCCGTACTGCACAGTAAAATTTTTGCTTGCGATTTTACCAGCGCTAAAAATTTAATGGAAATGTCATATTTTAATCGAACACAATACTTATCAAAAACTGTAACTGTAACACACAATAAAACTCGGTTAAGTAACTATGGCGTAGCAAAATTATTTTGATGATTTTCAGTAATTTGCGCGTGCTGCGTAACAACTACGTGCACGACGGCCCCAAGCGGCTTCACACACAAGAAGTTTTTAGGGAAGGAAGGAATCTCCTCCCCTTGTGCTGAGACGTGCCGGCACGATAATGTTGCTACGCGAAGATCCTTATAAGATTGCCGAAATTAATTGTGTGCGTGTTCAATGAAGCCACAGTTTTTGATATAAACAATAACTGTATCATAAATTCACAACACGTAATGATTATTAAATTATCATATTATCAAAACTGTACAGCCGTCCGATCAGAAATTTCGCAATTTCAAAATGGCCGGAGCTAATTTGCTTGCAGCAGTGGGCGCGTTTAGGCGAAGAGCAAACCGGTCAAAATTTCTGGTTTTTCCTCCGCGTAATTATAAACCATACCGAATTGGTTGGTACTTTCAAATGGTTGTGACCAAACACTTCCAAACCAGTTTGGTAAGTGCGCATAAACTGCATGCAACTAAAATTACCAAAACCTAACCTCAAAATACATCACAACACACAACACTTGACAGTAAGCGTAAGAATTTTGCATTTGGTGGGTGAACGAAAAAAGGTTAATATGAATCGTTGGGGGTTATGAAGAAACTGCAACATTATTTGACTTGTGTATTGAACAAAAGGTCCAAGAACACATGGATGGAAAAAAGTATAGGCTAAAAGAAGCGCGGTATTTCAATATAAAACAAAAACATGCAAAAAGTGGTGCAGGGCAAATTGATTTTCCCTTCATAGAAAAACTCGATGTTATATTTTCTTGCCGTCCCAGAGTAGCCTACTCAATGCACTGTGGAGTTGAATCTACTGCTGGAAAAAATTTTACCCAAAATGAGTCAGAGGAAAATGATATTCCAGGTAAAGTACCTATATATATTATCATAAGATTTGCTCTCTAAAATAGTATTATTATTTTCAGATGATGTAACAAATGAGTCTAATTTAGAAGAGGGCCAACGTAATGATTTGACACCGGAAAGCCTTGCCTTGGAAAACGCTGTTGAGGTTTGGGGTGCTGTGCAGTCTAATCTTCAAGAAAAATATATGCAGGAGCAAGAAAAATTAATACATCAGCAGCAGGCCTTTGAAGAGCGAATGCAAAAACAAGAGCAAGAATTTCTACAAAATATATTGTCGAATGTAATCCAACAAGAAGTTGGTGAACCACAATACTATTACTACAATCCAAACGAATAGCTCATACATGTTACAGTAGCCGCCACAAAAATTAAAAGGATATTTTTGTTAATTTCTTTATTTAGAAGTGTGTTTATTTTTCTAGTATTAAATTCATTCTTTTGTGCCTTAAATCTCAGTTTTCGTGGCGAATACTACAGTACAGTCAGAAGCTATATACCTATACTGCCAAAGTGAAAATGGAATATTTTGTGATATAAGAAAAAATTTTGTTTTTATTTTAAATACATCTTTATTTTTTATCCCTAAGATCTTTTATTGTTAATTCTAGCTTTCTCCGGGACTTATCTTCAGGTATTCCTTTAAATGGTCACGAATTTCGATCGCCAATGGGGTAGCACGCTCTACATATATTTGCTCTCTTTCAGGTTGGTCATCGCAGGCTAGTTCTTCATTTCTTTCTATGCATGTATTTTCTTGAGAATATTTAATTACATTGTGAAGTGTACAGCATGCTGCAACGATTTTAGGCATGAAAGAATAATCAATATCGCATTTTTTGGCTAATATTCTCCAACGATTTTTGAGGTGACCAAACGCTACCTCAACCTTAACTCTGGCTTTATTTAAGCAGACGTTGAAGTTTTCTTCATCTGATGGTAAGTTTCGGCCAACATAATCCTTCATTAGCCACGGCAATAACGGATACGCTGGATCTCCAATAATAAATATGAACGCAACATATCACACGGGCTTACGAAAGTCGCTTTTGAAACCCGAAAGTCAGACATCCACTCATCTTCTGAATACTTTTGGAGCATAATAAATGTCCACTGGGTTTCATCCCTACTGAATGTCTCACACGATCTGACAAAAGGTTGTCTTGAAAAAATTATTTTTTGTAGCATACTTGATGCAGCATATACATCTTTATGAATTTCTTTCCTTATTTCACTAAAATAAAAATAGCTATGAGTCAATAAGGCATACAGAATAAATGTATTAGAATTTCTCACCTTTGAGAAATATCTTTTTTTTCGATTCCTCAATTTAACGGGTTTAATTAAATAAAATTTCAAAAAGTTTTCGAGATCAATCCTGGTTTTTGACAATTGTTGCCTTTTCAATTTGAGGTTATGCTACTGGACCGCATAAACCGAAACCTTATTCATACCAAACTAGTGTGCGATAACTGGTTTGGTCTCCGCCTAAACGCGCCCAGTGTTGCTATGCTGCCCGTCAGGGTATATAGAATACAAGTTATTCTCATTAATTTTGACACATTGCAGCTGATGTGCTGTGACGTAATTTCGTGAAGAATATGTATACCGTACTTTTCTATACATTTCACGATATTTCGTCACCTAATGGTGGACGTGGTTCCTAATGAGAATACCTTGAAATGTCATCACAAAATAATGTCGAAAATTTGTCACAAAAAAGAGGGGCTAATGTTTACTTACGCGACAATTTTCCGATTGCGTTCAAACTTTGCATATTCACTCAAAATCAACTAAAAACACCAAATCTGAAAAAAAATTATGTCATATCTGGCTACTCGGGTTGCTGCCCGTTCTTCCGTTCGGAACTTGGTAGCACGGAATTTTTCCTACTTCTGAATTCTTCTCACCCGTAAAAACTGCCTAAAAATTTCCGCGTGTGGGCTATGGACAAGGCTTGCTGAACTGAACAAAAACAAAAAAAAAGCAGTAGAAAACTTCATTTCATTTTGTCGTACATTTTGACATTAAAGTACGACAAAAGGTCATAATAATCCCGAGATGGAAACAAAAATTGCAAATGCCTAAATTCAAATCAACATTTTTGAGCAACTAAATTTTCGAATGTGCATTTCAGACTTCGAATTCTTGCCTGTGGCAAATTCGCCTTATTCCTCCATATTTGAATTCTCCGAACATGGTCACATCCATACAATTAACGAAACTGATGTTGTCGAATGGGAACTTTTTTTGTCTCCGTCGACTTTTCAATTTTCCTGCGTTTAAGATAAAAACGTGAAGTTGTACGTTTTTTCATTGTGCGGTCAATACGGTTCAATTATATTAACATAATTGTGATGAGTCGCCCATCAGTAATTTTTTGGATTGAAATAGGGCCGAATTAAAAGTTCCATAGTTGGTCGAAGAGTAGTAAACTTTGTGATTTTATTCGTGTGTGCATGTTCCTGAAGGTGAACAAGTGGATGGTTGTGTTTGGTACTGCTGTTGTGTCCGTCTCCATTGCCAATTTGTGTGGTTCTTGCTGTGGCTGCCGAATGCTCGTTTCACAACAACAAAAAGGTTGTATGCAAAGCCAAAGGGTGAAGAATTGAAGATTCGAAATTCGAAACTTTTGACGAGTGAAGAAGAAAGAACACTATTTTTTGACGTACCATTTAGGAAAGTAAATCAATGTGTTGCTGGAAATGATTTGTAAAGAAGACGTCGTCTCATGGTTTAAGGAGTTAGAGAGCTATAAAAGGATCGACACAATGTGCACGCTATTAAATATGTGCCTTCCCTTTGAACTGCGATTTTTGGGGACATGCCTTGAGGAATTAGGGCGTCGGGACTCTCAAGAACTCCGGGGGATTGAACTGCGTGTCAATAATCCGCAAGAGTTGGCTGCTGATATTGCCAGTTGTCAATCTGGCGAGCCGACTGATATGAAAATACGCCGCAAAATGGCGTTGTACTTGGCTCTTGTACGAGTCTGCAATAGATCATGTGTGAATGAACTTTTCAAGACATTGGATGGTTGGGGCGAGCGAGATTTCTACAAAGTTAATGATGTTGATACGCTGCAGGAGTTGCTTCTTGTATACACCATGGCTTCAAATCACCCGGTATTTTCATTTGAGCAACGAATGAAATGCGGTGAAATTTATCTAAAACTTAGAGACATTAAAGAATGCAAAAGTGTGCTCAATTTGCAAAATTCTCCTCTACTGGATCAACAGTCTCTACACATTCAAGGAGGTCATCAGCAAATTCAAGCTCCAATACAGGTGATCCCGCAGGCTAATATTCCTATTGGATTTCCACAAGCTCCCATAACACAGGTTGGTTTCATAACAAACAATAAAATTAAAATGATTGTGCAGAAATAACATTTAAAATTCGCGAGTGTACACATTCTTACGGGCTGTATACCACCACTCCATTTGTAATTAAATTTAATACCGCAAGCTAGTTTTCTGACTGATTGGATGCGCCGAAAAATCTGACTCTAGAATGTATCATTGTTGAGACTTGGAAGTTGGTTACCAAGATTGAGTTGTATCTATAGAAATAAAATTAGGTTGCTAGTATGTATAAAGCACGTAACATTGTTGAAAGCATAAAAATTATATTATTACAGGGATCCCCGATTTATGTCGAAAAAGACTAAAAAGATGTAAATCGAATGTTAACCCTATATTACTGCCAACAGTTTTAACCGTGACTTTCCTACCATGGGGTCGAGAATGACCCCAATGTGAAATTAACCGACTTTACTAGGAATATTTAAAGTTTTTTTTTAATTATGAAAGATTTAATAATTTAGGAATAATATTGTATAGATGCCATCTAATTATGCATTTTAATTTATTTATGAAGATAATTGAAACGTGGACAGGAAGCGCACCTTGCTTCCTTTCCTTTCAATTATTGCGGCAATTCTGTCTTTAAGCCAAATAGACAAAATGCGGCCTTAAAAACGTTCCTCTAAATATGTTTTTTGAAGACATCCCTAACGCTAATTTTTTTTAAAAAAGTCTGTCTTATTGCACCAGATTTGTTGCTTGAGTTTGAAGGACGTAAATATATTACGCTTTTTTTCTACAGCATCCATAAAATACACACATTGCCCACCGGCGTCTCTTTCTTTACACAATTTGTCAAAAGTGTCCACACCATCTTTGGTATAGATACTACAAATTTGTAAAAATTGCGAAAAACATTGTAAACCTTTCCTTCACCTTACGTATTGGGTTTTGTTTCCCTGAAATTTTCCATTTGCGCTATTCTTACCCTGTGGTCGTAAACGATTCCAACCCTTTTTTATTTCTGAGAAACAGGACCGATTTTTTTTATATTGGCTCCAAATGAATTTCAATTATCCATAGTACGTTTTTAAATCAATGACCGGTGAGAATTTTAAATATTTTTAAGTGTGAGGTGGGGGGGGGGGGGGGGGGGGGGGTAATTTTCGACCCCAGCTAGTAATAAAGAGTTAAAATTAAGCAAAACATTTGCTCACATTTATCATACATTAGGCGTGTATCTTTTTTCCACTCTGTAGATCAAAGAGATTTCTTAGAACGTTCAGAACACTCTGGAAAAAATGATACAAATCCAAAGTGCGCTGACATTCTGTTCGTTTTTTTATATATTAGAAACACTTGTGATGTGTGAAATATCTATTGATAATACAAGATTCCTTTTAAAAATAAATAAATAATAATAATAAAGTGAAGGGAAGGAAGGAACTAAAAAAGTCCTTCACATTTTCAACAGGACTTTTGCGCTCTATTGGTAATACAGACATTGCTCTAAATGCTGATTTCTTTAAGCACTCAGAGTAATAATACAGATACACGTTCAGAGCATTCAGAGTACTCTGAAAGTAAATAAAGTTACAAGAAATCGATGTTCAGAGCGTTCGGAGTACCCTGAGCAGAATAAAGGTACACGCCTATTGTATACATGATCCAAATGAGTATCTAGCGCTCCCAATTCTGGGAATCCACATTTGTGAAGTGTAGATATATTCCTTATTGTGAGAATTTCAGAATTTAGTACCTTTTGTACTATGAGAAAGAATCACAAATAATTTTTGCATATCAAACATTTAACGACGTAGATCGAGGATAATAGAACGTATGAGAAATGGCAGTAAATTTCTTAACAATGTAAAATGAATATAAGGAAATCGGGGGAATGTAAATCGAGGGATGTCTGTATGTACCTACTATAAGTTATTTAATTTAATTTTTATTTATTAGAATTGTGGGGTATAGTAATTGAATTGTCAGATCGGCTCAGACAAATGTTTCTGCAAACGAATTGCGGAGCTAGACTAGGAAATGCGATAAATTTTTGTAAAGTAAAAGGAGATATAAAAAAAAATAGAATATATGGTCGTTAATGGTTTATGTATATGTTCAAATATGACCAACATCTTACCACATTCAGTAGTCCAAAGCACGAGGAATATTCTATGTTTAACAGAATCGGTTTACTTACACCATTCCAATATTATTAATAATAGTTTTGAGCAACCTCTCTGAGTACCGAACACCGAACAGTAAACCAAACGAAAAAGTAAATTTGCTTCCAGTGATATTTCCGTAAACGTAACAATTAATTAGCAAAAAAATTGAAAGTGAGACAAAACAACGAAGAGATAGATTCTTTTGGATTTGGAGTTAAATTTTGTTTCTACTCTTAAAGCATAGCAAACAGTGAACGTAACAGAAATATACTCTTGCTTCTATAAAATAAAATGTTTAGGCACTCCTAAGCCATGGTTATAGTTCCAGTTGATGTCGCTCCCTTTGGATTACGAAACACAACTACCTATATGTACAATAATTTAGAAAAACTTCATAGTGATCTAAACCATGAATAACGGGACAAAAACGCAAATCAATTGCTTTGAATTGTCAGGCTTTATGAACCACAACATAAGACGAAGAAAGGTCTAAATTTTATTTTTTGTTCCACTTTCACTCAAATGCAACAGGAATCGTTAAAATTCTGAACCACTATTAGTTCTAGTATACTGTATACGTAATACCCTTGTGTATAGAACATTGACTTATAACAATGGACTGAGCGTATTGCCATTTTCCTATAGGAAAGAATGGGACAAGTTTTATAGTTTTCTCTTTCGTGCTATGGCAGAGTTTGAGCTAACAACATAAAATATTGCTTACTGAACGTTTTCTTTGATGTTCTTATGTTGGCTACAGATGCAATCACCGCAGAAAGAATAAGGTAAAGATAGTGTTTACCATGCTCCGATTCTCTTGCCCATATGCAGGATTCAGGTAAAAATAACCTTTTGAAAATTAAAATCGGAATGAGTTTCATTCCTTATAAGCGGTTAAAATATCACTTGGGCGTAAGAAAATAAATTTTTTTAATTTAATTCGATTTACGGGTGTAAAATTTCATCTGATTGATTGAGTTTTAGATGTTTTTTATGTAGTAAACGTTTTAAAGGGTGCCATAACGGTGATATACAGAAACACAATATTTGTGCCACATGAAATAGCAAATCGCTCAGTCCATTGTTATACGTGTTATAGTGATTGCGAAACGCAATTCTTAGTACCTTGTTGTGTAGGGAAAGCCGCAAATTTACTGGACATTTTTTCCTTAGAATTGTTATACATTGGAGGCTGAAAATAAGTCCATTTCGGCTACCAGACTGAATAAAACTTCTCCCGAAAAATTTCCTGTAAATTTCTAATAAATTTCATCTACGAGTCTATGGTCATAAAAATTGTTAGTGGCCCAAGCAACCGTTGTCAGCCTCCAATAATGCATAACAATGGAAAAATTGCAGTAAATTTCTAAGAAAAAATTGCGACCTTCCCTACTTCAGGTCTCGCCATCGTGGATTTTATATTCTATCGAAGCGTTGTATACTTCCCAGCCTTTTTATTCCCTAGATGAAATCTAATCTAATGTAACACCACAAAATAATAATGGTAGAGCAAAATGGATTGGAAACCCACGCATGTCCGTTAAAATCCTATTCTACACTGTATTCACTCACAAGAACCATTTAAATGTTAAAAGGACCCAAGTCCAAGTTAAGATCTTACGCGATTAACAATACTAATTTCAACTATGACGATTTTTACAGAACCGATATCCCGGGATATTTGTTTACCATTTTCCTACAGGCTTTGATTTTAGCCTTGAATTCACTTATGACTTTATTTTACTCCACTTTAACTGTCCGAAAAGATAAAAAAAAACTATTAGTTACGCTATGTCTTTATTTTACAGCTTGTTGCGTGACGGCAAGCTGTATTAGTGCTTTTGAAAGCGGTTTTCGAATTTGGGAAGGAATCGAAAAAAGGATAGGTGGGGTGGGGGTTAAAAGGACTTTTAACACTCGCTTATATACAGAACGGAAATTTTAAAATGTCCGCAAAATAAAAGTGCCTGCAAATTTCTCTAGAATAATGTGAATTAAGATAATAAAAACAAGGTAATAAATGCATAGAAAAACAGCCAGGGTATTTACTGCTCTTAAAATATGGAAATACCCACAAGGGACTTGTACCTAGGGTCATTATTGTTTCATTTCGAAGAAAAATGCTTTGAGTGTAATTCATTGGCCAGGTACTGTATGTATGTATATACAAGAAAAAAAATTTGTTGCAAAATAAATTCAATGAAAAGTGACTACGAAAAAATGTTTTAATTTTAGAACGCTAACTTGCGGTAGTAGGGACAAGATCTTTTATCTAAAGTATTATTGAAGTAACAGGGAGGAAACGTCATCAATTAGAAGAATGTAAAGTACTTGATTCTGCAACTATGAGCTTATGCGTGTACACAAAATTTTGTGTAAACCACCTTGTTCAGATTCCGCAAAAAGATATGAAATGAGTTTTTCTGTCAAAATTGTGTACGCTTTAATTAATATTTTCTCACGGCCATTTTGGTCGTGAATTTTGCATAGATAGGTCCTGTGAGTTTTTTGTCAATCGGTATTTTCAAAATTATTTATTATGTTATTTATTTTACCTTTGTCTAAGCCGTAGTCGCCTCTTCAAAAAGACTATTTTCTCACTCAAACAACATTCAACATAGAAATTTTTTCATTCAGCACTAAGTGCACACAGTACTTACAGAATCGCTTGAAATTCAAAAGTGTACACTTTCCCTCAGGGTGAGTTTTAAAATTGTGTACACTGGCAAATTCTTCAGAGTACGGAGTCTGGCCCCTGGGCTCTAAATCGAAGCTCCATTATTATATTTATCATGAACATTGCTGAATTCCTCTGTAATAGCGTAACATCCGACTGCTTCCTGATAACAAGGGTACTTAATTCAGTATATAAAATGTCTCAATACAACCCTTACTCTTCACCTGTACTATTGATGACTTGAATAATAGTGATCCAGCACTTAATGGCACTGTTTCTTCATCCTCTCCTGACTACTAATGCGCTTTTAAGGGCCTGTCCGAATCCAAGTCCTCGTCTTGTTCTACAGCTAGTGACGTAACACAACAAACTCAGCTATTATAATAGCCGAAGACGAAGCTAACCTGTTTGAATTCTTGTGCTTAGCTTGATATTTGACGTTTTGTTGTGTTGTTTTATATATCTCGCCGTGCATTAATCAACTTGAAAACAAGCTCTCTTGCCTTCGAAATGCAAAATTAGTTAGGGTTACATTTACAAGGCAGTCATATGTATTTTTGACCATCATAAATGCAATCAAATTCACCAAAAAAATATAAGTATTTGGCGCCATGAATTATTTTGTACTTACTACGAAAAGCTATAATGCAAAGAATAACGACTAATTTTATTAGTCACAAATTATTATCATTAATTATATGTGCAATGTATATGCCTCATTTTGCCATTTTTCTATCAAGCTCAAGACGAGGCTAACCTGTCCGAATTCGTTTGCTTAGCTTGATCTCGACAACCAGCGAATAAACATAACATCAAATATGTTATCTATTTAAATAAGTCAACTTTACTCTTGACTTGCTGATCAAGCTAACAAGTTGTCTAAATTGTTATATAACGTAACAAAGCGCGGTGGATTCGGATAGAGTTTGACTCGATGTTACGTCACTAGTTGTAATAACAAGACGAAGACAAGACAAGCCCTAAGCTTTGATCGAGATCACAATGGTGTTATTCTAAAGGCATATATACACCGGAAAGTTTCTGGCGAGCAACCCGCGTGCTAGGTGGAAACTAATGTCGATTTCGATGGAACCAAATCAGTTTTGCACTTTTCCTGGTAGTGGAGCACTGAAGCCCATCGAACATATTTCTGTCATATTTTTTGTATTTGTGTACACACGTATCATATATAGGGAACTGTCAAACGAAATAAATGTTCTTTATTGTTGTCCTTGGGCTATAAAAGTCGTCCCATCGAACATTTTCAGTGTTGCACTGCTAAAAAAGTGCAACACTGGCGTTACACTGAAGTCCCATCAAAATCGAAAAAAGTGTCTATACCAAAAGAAGCACTCCTGCATCTTGCTATCTCGCGCGCTGACGGATACAATATTTACGTAGCTCGTTCGATACGTTTTTGAAGTGTATCCACCGAGTATAAGCGCGCGAGGTAAGATGCCAGATGTTACCCGCAATAAGCTCGTTGGAGACATGAAAAAGGCACCAGAGTACTGGATGCGCGTAGATTTTATGCTTCCCATTTGAAATGGAAACAAATCCACGTTCCGAATGCTTTTCAGACGTTTTTATACCTTCGATGAAATCATAGGGTACTTTAAGTTTGTCATTCCGTTTGTTACACCTAGAAATAATGATGGTAAAGCAAAATGGATTAGACACTTACGCATAATATTAAAAGTTATTTTGATTTTTGCATGTCCGTCCGTCCGTGTGGCCGTCAGTCGATAACTTAGAGTGCTAAAATATTGCATACGAGCACTTAAAAAAAGTAAATTTAAGTTCGAAAATGGGACAAATCGGGCAACCCCTTCGTAGTGTTGCCGTACAATTTTTTTTTTTTAAATGGGCTAAATCGGGAGCCCCTCCGTGTTGCCATATAAATTTTTTAGTTTTTATGTATACTTTGAAAACGATTAGTCCTAGACGTTTTTATTGTACTGAAAAGTTTTTCAGAATATGAAATCTTATCTAGCTTTTTTACTATTCGTGCCAATTTAGTTTTTTCTTCTTTCGGTGGATACCTTAGATTATATCATGTAGTAGAACCATATGGATGTGTTCGTTTTAGTCATGGAAGTAGTAAACTACGATATTTTCAGAAAGGGCCTATAATTTAGTGGTTGAGACCTTATTTACAGTACCTTGCCATATTATTAACACAACGGAAGAATGAAAAAAACACAAATATTTCATAAAATCAATTGTAAAATATCAAATCCAAAGTAAAACGAATGATTTGTTGACAATGGGTCTAATAATTTGGCAAGGTACTGTAGTATTGAAATTTAATAGAAGATATATATACCTCAAAATTTTTAAATTTATAATTTTATATATTTTTTCAATAATTTTTAAAATTTTTATTTTCTGACAATATTTCTTGGCATTGCCTTTGTATGACTGATATGGCTAGTAAACAAATAAACCGGCATTGGAAAATTTTAAATTTTTTTGCCACGGCTGTTTATTTTTATAGCTTTTCAATCTCATCTAATTTAAAGCACTGTGATTTATTTTTAAAACAATTAAAAATGGTTTCCTGAAAGCACAATGCCGTTTGTTTTCACAACACAGAACAGCGCACTTCATGAGCATAATTCAAGACTCTGGGGTCTCGATTATATGAAATCTATTCCATAATAGTATTTCACTATTACAAGGTATTATATTATTTAAAGGAATATCGGAATTGTTTTCGTAAAATCATAAATATTAGAAATGAAACAGAAATGTCGAATTGGTGCAAAAACGACTCAGCCTCTTGTCATTTCCACCCCCGTGTCAAGAATTTTACATGAGATAGCCTACATACCTATCCTTTTTGCTATATAATCTAAAGAGGATACACTCAGGATGCAAAGTTATTCCTAAACTTCCGAGAATATCGCGGGCTGAATGCGAAGTGTGTCCACTGAAGTAGAGTTAAGCATTGGCGCAGTGCTGCTACTTGGTTTGGTGGATACATGCCTTAACTGACAATTACGCCATTACAAAGTATGTGCTTTTCACTTGATTTGATGTTCTTCGTCCACCCTTAATGTTTTCAGTTTTAGGAATGATCTGCGCGTCAAATCTGTGCGTAATAATTAATGATCAAAACTGCACATATGTAGGTAAAAAAAAGCCATACATTTAGGTAATGGCTTGTCAAAACTAAAGATGTGTTGTACATAATTAGTTTTAGAAAACTACACAATTGATGAAATTTCCACTTTTCCTGTTTATTTTGAAAAAATCAAATTGTTTAGTGTAATTTATAAAGGAAATAAGGTCAAAAATGATAACCATGCTTGTATACTTTGCATACAATTTGGCGTTTTTAATTCATTTCATCACCGTCAGAAGGAATGATGTGCTTTTGTAAAGCTTTCACTTGTTTTGAAAGCTTTGCGAGCTGTAGCCTGCATGCTCAGCTTAAAGCCGTCCATTTGTTGCATTAGGTATATGCGTGCAGATTTTGCGGAATACTTAATTTTTATCATTGGTAATTTTTTGGCAGTTCTATTCTGGTTATAGGTAACGAAATGTGAGTAACTATTATTTAATCATGGGACAATTAGTAAAATTCGGTCCAATAATTATGGACTAGAGAAGACAAAACTGAATATTGCTAGGTATGTAAATCTGTATATATGAAAAGGAAAATCGAAAATTTGTATGTAAATTTATTAGTGCACTATCTTTGATTTTGATAAAATTTCACAGTAAGGTTGGCTATATTGTAAATAGTATTTAGTATTTTCTGAAAATTTTTATGTTTCGATCCATTTATGACCGGGAAACGGTATTTTGATATTTGAAAAAAGTGGCAAATTTTGCTAGTAGATGTAACTTGAAAAATTTATATCTCAGCATGTACACATAGCATCTCCATAAACGATATTTATTGTGAGAAGCTTTGAAGTTTTCAAGAAAAATTAATTAAGGTCCTTTTTCTGAAAATTGGCTTTGGAAGTCTCCATTAACCTTGAATATCTCTAAATACGCAGTCTTGATATAATTTTTTTTTGTATCTTAATCTCTAATGGGTTTTGATGAAGCTGAAAATTGATCTTCCTAAAGTTTGGATGGAGTTATTTTCAAAATATATGTATGTATGTAATTTAGAAAACTGAACGAAAATTGATAAGATGTGATGAGCCGTCAGATTATACAGTGTGTTTGGTAAATATGTGGGATGAAGTATGCCAATATATACCTTGGGATGTCCTGATGACACTTTCCTTCATACACGTCTCTCTAAAATCACTGTTTCTCTCTCAAATTTACGTTTGACATTTTTTTTGGAAGGAAGTATAGTCGTTCAGTCAGTAGGGACTAAGGCCTTAGTCCTGTCGTGTCCCAATAATAAAACTCACGAATCAATAAAACAATAAATCTTTAAACCAAAGAAAACACACGAATTGCATTTAAAACAATACTTTATTAATCCGAGAACTGACCTAACTTAATGACAATGTAACTAAGCTACCTGGCGCTTAGGTAACCTGAACCGACTCTAATCACGATAAGACTGTACACATTACGGCACTCGCCAGTCCAGTCATTGGTCTTTTATGCACCAATATTCGGAAGTAGACTTTACTTAACAACGCGGATGTAAACAAACGACAACAACCTTTCCGTTTGTTCTACCGGTTGCAGCACCTGAGTCGCTCAGTAGTAAACAATCGCTTTACATAATAATTACCATGCGAGGTTAATTATTATTGTAATCGTCGATTGCTCCACTAAGCGCTTATCGCAGCCAGCTGTTGAGCTAATCAGCAAAATAACCGACAGTTGCAGAACAGTACCATGCGAGGTTACTGTTTAGCAATTGCTAATTATTTCACTAAAATGCGCCCTTGGCTGCTGGAAGAATCTTCCGTATATTGGGCCATAATAGCCCTACCATGTTTACTTTTCCACTGCTTTAAATTGTTACATATCAGACTTACAAAAAAAGTTTATACAAAAAATATAGGGAATTCGTCTTCTTCAAATTTATATTTTTACATTTTTGTCGTATGATCAACCGTTGAGGAATTATTTTCAGAAAACCAATTTTTGTAAATTTAATCCAAGACGGCGGAAAACGCTGACCCCCCCATCAAGGTCGAAATTTGGGTTTTTCATCGGGGTCCGGAGTTAAATAACATACAAATATCAAAATCGCTTCTACACCACGTTTTGTAGATCAAAAATCCCTATTGACTGGGCTATAGTCACTTAAAAGCTTATAGGTCCTTTATCTAATCAAACTTGAGCACTGGTTCCAAAGAGAACCCTACATCCTTTATAACGACGCTGACATGTACAAGTGAAACGGTTTCCAGTTTGATATATAGTAGCAGCGTAAAGACTCGTACCACTTCATGAAGAGGCTAAAAGTTTCAAATACTGAGTGTAAAAAATGGTTAAGCGCAAACTGTTACACTGTGTGTGTAGCTAGACTTTTCATGGCGTACTAGATCAAAACCCTCGAGAATACTTCCCAAGCCATGAAACAGAAATCTATATGTGTGCGTGCTTAGTCCGTTTTCTAAAATTTTCTATATTGATACTTATGGAAAAATGCTAAACATTGGCATTATATATGCTATAGAGCCTAAACTACTCTCCATACAGGAAAATAATCTTCTAGTAAATTAAAGCTTGGTTCCTTACCGTCCCAAAGGCTGCACTTCCTATGTACCTTACTTAACAAAATAATAAAATAGTTTTGATTACAAAGTAACCTTACCATTTTACGCTCAATACTTCTCACCTGAGTGATAATTGCATGTGTGTGTGTGCAGCCGTAGTCCGAATCTGTAGGCAGCTACATTCGATATCATCAGCCCACGGCATGTCATGACGGCACAGCGGCATTACAATGATTACTTAGCTGAGAATTTTTGTTTGAGGAATTGTAGTCATTTGGTTAAGATAACTTTTTTTAAATAATTTTGTTAGGAAAGGTATGAAAATTTTATTACGGTTCGGAAGATAAGAAAGCAAGCTTAATATTACCACAACACCATTTTTCTTTATGAATAGTAGATTAGGGCGGAGGAGCTATTCAAATCAAACTTTTGTCACTTTTACACAAGAACACTGCAAATATTTTAGAATGTAAGGACTACGTTGGGCCTCGCATGTGGTAGGGAGGTGGTCTGTTTCATGGCTTGTGAAGTATTCTCGAGGGTTTTGACTAGATACGTCAAATGTTTACGACACATACACATATATCAAAAGTCATTGACATTGTATTTCTTCGAATTTTTATGTCAAAGCGTACCCTTTGGATCTTAGCTATATTATTTTCAGCAACCTCTTGAGCCTATTCTTCGTTTTCTATGAAAGACGCATCTGTTGACCAATTTTAATTATGGATTATATGGAATGCTCTCAGGTACTTGCAATGCCTACTTGATCGCGTTAATCGTCCTCTTTATGTAGCGATAATACCTTTCGATTAGCCCGTTCCCTCTTAAAGCTCGAGCTGCTGTCAGTATGTGATCAATCTTTTTGTTTATCAATGCAGTATCGGTGTCGGATAAATTTATTTAAAGAAAGATCAGTTCTTCTGTTAGCAAAGCAAAGCCTTTATAACAGGATCAATTTATACTTCTTTTAGAATGGCTGAAGCTCGCCCTCTTGCTTTACAGAACTATGTTTATGATACACGCATTCGACGTATTTGACGCATGCTTTGAAGTAATTTTTGACACTCTACCGCCTCCTTGTCAACCGAAGATTTTCACAAAGTAACTAGCGTTTTTTCGAGTCCGACTACTGTGGTTCTCACGGCGAATTTCTGGCTGGAAGAATCAATTCATTTTTTGGATACCACGTCCTGTTTTCAGTCAACGAAACTGTGACATGGGAGAAGTAGACATTTTGTAGGCCAGACACCAGTGGTACTACCCATCGCAAATTTCTACATATGAACAATCCCATAACAGTTTAAAGTAAAAGTAACACGACATCTAAAGATGGCATATTTAAGTTATTTTGGTTTGTATGGCAAGAGCGGAAAGATTTTGTAAAAGACAGATAACGGTTTTAAATATTTTTTTTTTTGAAGTAACTAAATCGATGAGGAATTTGTCTACCAGTCTTTCTTATCTGATAATGTATTTGTATACCCTAAATGACATTTAGTTATTATCTCATTTTCGTTTGTTCTACAATTAACTATCAGAACCAGCTTAACACAAGCTCGCTGCATGGACACGTTTAATAAATAAACGTCTCAACAATACATGCGATTCATCACTTAGTCGGTGTTAGTATTAGTATGTTAAACTAAACATAGACCAAACACCGAATCAGATGACATGCAATGCGACATGGAAACAGAAATTTAAGTATTATATATACGTTTCTTTAAAACATGCTTGGAAATATCAACGACAAAATGCTCAGCCTTAATATTAACAACAATGCACATGCGATTGATGGGTTCATACATACTAAAGTTGGATCTTGCGGCGTTAACATGCAACAGAGGTAACCTTCTCAAATTGTGCGCACTATCACGGAAAGAGATTTTGCTAAGTAGAAGGGGAGAATCAATATTCGCGTTTAAGAGTTGATGCACAAAAGTTACATCAGCGACCATGCGACGTTTTTCGAGGGAGTGCATATTTAAAAGCTTCAAGCGATCCTCATAAGGTGGAAGAATCAATGAATTGTTCCAGGGTAGGTGCCTGAGAGCGAAGCGCAGGAAGTTCCGCTGAACAGACTCGATGCGTTCGATGTGTGTACCGTAAAATGGAGACCAGACCAGGCTAGCGTATTCAAGGAGAGGTCTCACAAAGCAAGTGTACAAACGCAGTGTTATGGTGGGATTCGAGAACTCTCGAGACCAACGTGTAATAAAGCCCAGCATAGAACTACTCTTAGATACCATATAGTTAATGTGGGATATAAAATTCAATCTATGGTCACATTTAACACCCAAATCAAAAACAGCACCCTCGCGACGGCGAATCGTGGAATCCGAGAACACATAATCATAAGTGATTGGTTTCTGATTCCTGTGGAAAGTCATAACCTCACATTTGTCGATATTGAGGGCCAAATTATTGTTTTTGCACCAAACGTAAAATTTGTGAAGATCACCTTGTACCAGTTCACAATCGGTAACAGATTTAATCTGAGCGAAAAGTTTAATATCGTCAGCATAAATCAATACTTTGCAGTGCCTCACAACAGAGACAATGTCGTCAATAGATAGAATGAAAAACAACGGGCCCAAGTGACTCCCTTGAGGTACGCCGGACGAAGCTTTCAGGACTCTGGAGACGGAATGACGGAATAGTATTTGATATGTTCTGTTATCTAAGTTTGAATAGTACCATTGTGTTTAAATTACATTTACGTTAAGTTCACGCATCTAGCTATACCAATAAGTTGCAAATATAATCACAAGCTGCATATTTATCCCATAGTTAGAGAAAAGGCATAAACTGAGATAATGACGTGTCAAAAGTAAGATATACATATATGTATGTAATTAGTTTAATTAGATAATTTCCAGAGTTTGGTACATAATAACGTAATAGTGATACATCAAGTATATAAATTTGTATTTGAGTATGGACTGTCTTGAGGTGGAAGAGCAAGTGAGGGGAATAAAACCAGTAAAAAAGCTTTGGTTACTAATATATTTTCGTTTGATAGTTGGTATTTTCATAGAGAAATAACTACTAAAATTATAATATTATTGCAAAGAAAGTTCAATTTGTAAGAAACATCGTATAAAAACTCAAATTGTGTAGTAAAATGATAAAGGACATAAAGTTAAAAACGGTAACCATGCTAATATACTTTGTATATTTTGCATACAGTTTGGCGTTTTTAATTGGTTTCATCACCCTCAGATGGAATGATGTGCTTTTGGAAGCTCTACACACGAATATCACAGCATCATATAGCTTTGCATGTACAGATAGTGGTTTATTTCAGTTTTCAAATTTCATATTTTTCAAGCTCTCGATTCCCAAAATTTAACTATGTATGTAGTAGTAGCGTGAGCTAATCATATTAGCAACGCGTAAGCTAACCTGTCTACAATAATGCCTATAGTATCCCTGGCACGAATTCAGGGGTTACCACAAAAACAATCATTAATATTTTATTCTATCGGTGAAACTGCATGTACTTCAGTACACTACGGAAAGTTCTGTGCATGAAATGAAACAAAACAAAAATCGAGATATATTCCCTCTCGCTCTTTATTTTAGCATCTTTTCAGGGTTGATTCAGTACTCACAACAGCGGTTTAGTTCAGTACTCATAGAGAGATAAAGTATATTGATAGATTTGTGTCATTCTAATTGGTTTACATCTCTTCAGGGCTTCTAAAGTAGTTTTGAAATACATTGCATGAACAAATTCAGAATTCGTTTCTAGTTAAATCCATTAGAAGTGCGTCTTAGTGACACAGATTTCACATATCAGTTATAAATTGGTAAGAATTGAGAAACAGATTTTTAATTATAATAAAAAAAGTCTTACAATTACAGACAATCTATCGTGTTAAAGGTTCACAAAAGTAAATTGACAAGGCTTATATATATGTATATATTTTATAGCCATTGACACAATGAAAAGACTATAACTGGAGAGGTAGTGCTGTGAAAAGTGTTCTTAACTTACTAAATTTAATTAGTAAAGTGTTATCTATATTAAATATATTAAAATAAAAGAGATTTTTTTATTTTGGAAAAATTTATTTTCTGAATTATGCTCGAATGGTGTGATTCTCTTCATTAGTTCAAAACTACTGAAATATACCCGAATATTGTGGTTCTCTTCACTATTTCAGAACTACTGAAATATGCCTGAATATTGTGCTTCTAGTTTGGTTTAGAAGTTCCGAATACATCCCCAAAGACTACAGCATAAAATGAAAAACTGCTCTTCCCTCCTGAAAGTGCGGGTTTTTCGGTTTGGTAGTGCTACCTGTTCTGCTCTTACATACGCAAATAATTAATTTAAAATCGCGACAGTGGTTATGCCTTAGTGTTTACCCCTGATTTTTTTCCCGACTGCCTATCCTTTTTCACTGGAGCTGGAAGGCTTCGGTTCAGGCCTCCCGAAGTACATTTTCAGTACTTTTGTGCTATCAAGGTATTATTCAAAATTACATACATAAGAAACCGAGTATTTGCTTAGGCTACTGGATCGTGTCGTCACCACGAGAAGCTTTTGAGAATTAAAATTAATAAATCATTCACTTTTACAAGATAGAATTTTACAAACTGATTTGTATAAAATAAACTACTTACGGGATTTGTGGTTTTTGGTTCCTGAATAAAGTTACCTCAATCTCATTCTCGTGTTAAAATAAACGTGTAGCAAAAAGTTTTATTCAAGTTACAGGGGTCTCAATTTTAATCTTATAAAAGTAATTAATTAATTGATTAATTAATTAATTAATTAACGTGAAAACTATTACCAAATTTGGAAAAACAGTTTCGGTATAGTATTTACAAATATGTTTATAAAACCTATGTACGAAAAATAAAAAAATTGGTGTGTACATGAAAAAGCTTTTAGAACCGGGAGGAAAATAACGTGTTTTTGATAAAAAAAAAACAAAATGCAACACTTCAAATATCTAAGCCCAGTAGAATTTGAACTGAAAAGCCGCTAATATTTTGCCGAAGGTTTCAAATCAACATCATAAAATTTGTGAAAAATAAAAAGGCTGAGCAAAATGCTTGCAAATTTATTCAGCCTTAAGAAAAGATGTAAAATATGCAGAAAGGGCTTCATTTTGGATACAGAGATTGATAGGTTAAATTAAAGCGAAGCTTTTGGCTTTTTAAATCCAATATGAAAAATTGGTGTAGATGACGTATTTTTTGATAAAAATAGTAGTTAAATTAAAAAACCGAGTTAAAATCCGAAATTTTATTGTGGAGCCATAATTTGAAAACAAAGAAGAGGAAGAAGTTACAGCGTGATCTGTAATAACATAGCCAAATATCTTCAAGTTCCGTTATCTGGGAAACCGTTATCATCTCAATCAACCTTCGGGTGCAAGACCAAATATGGGACACCCTGTATAGTTTGTAGTATATTGTAGTGGGTACTGATTCGGATCGTGTTGTCGACTGAAACGAATTGCACGCGAAAACCTCCTTACGTCAGTGGTAGAAACAGTAGAAACAAATCAAAGAAAAAACAAAATGGATGGCACCTCAACATTCGTGATAAAAACTGAAAGTTTAGCAACTTTCTTTGTTGCGAGTATGGCAGCCATTCGCTTATATGTGCAGTCCGTATATTTCCAATGGTTCATTTGTTCATTTGGCACTTGTTACTGGTGGCGATAGTAGACATTTTTTTAGCTAAAGGATTCCACAGCTACAGTTTTTCAATTACCTATTTAAGTATTGTAGCAAGTATGACAATAATGTTCCTCATAAGATTGCTATTTATTATTTATATATAAAACATATTTCTCATGCTTTTCAGATGATTCCGACTGATGTGAACTTACAGCATCAAATCACAGTTGACGGTATCCATCATATGCTTCCTTCAAATATGGCCATTCCGACAGAATTTGCAGTTGGTCCACCGAATGCATTAACTTGGACTATTCGGCCCAACTTGCAATCATATCCGCCACCTTCTTTAGAGGTATGCCAAACCATTATGTCATTTACTAAATATAAAATAACACTATCATATTGTAGCAACAACAACCTCCACAATCTTCCTCTCCTATGTTGAGTCAGCCTTCGTCGCCGTGTCATAGCCGTACTACTAGTCCAAACCGTTCAACAAGCAGTATAATTCAGCAAACACAAGTAAGAAATCCCCAACAAAGAGGTGTAACGTTAAGAAATAGTCGCCGTCCTTCTGCAGAAACTACTCCACCTCCAGTTCATCAGCAACAGCAGCAACACCAGCAGCTAATCAGTTTAATTGGAAATTCTGAAATGATTCTACCACAAAATTTGAAAAATTTGGACGATGTGAGTATTCCAGTTTCAAAATTGCCTTCTGCGTGCATGTTGAATAACACAACTACACTACTCGACCTTAAAAAGAAATCGTAGATAAATATCTAATCCATCGACAGTTATCGTATCGTCGATACAACTAATAATTGTATATTTTATATTAAAGTATGTAAATGTTGGCGAATTTTTTTAAGCTGTCTGATTTTTTTTTTGCAAAATACACCAATTATCATAAACACGTATTTTACTACGAAATTCAATTTTGCGTTATGATATTGGTAGTGGGGGTAGTATTTCGGTCAATCAATGGCCTTTAAAATGTGAGGACAAATGACAAATAATAGGATAATGCAATAGAAAATTGTATTCATAATTGTTTTCCCCATCAACTATTGAGGAAAACGGCGAGTGAGTGGGTGATGGCTGAAGAGATAGAGTGCTGAAGCTTGAATTACATATTAATATTACAATAAAAACTGACGAAATGTTTAACCTTAGGAATAAGTTTAACTTGAACAAGTAAAATTACGTTATACATTAGTAAATCGCGAACTAATATAACTATAAATATCACTTTTTATAATTAACGTAAACTTATAATTATTTTATAATTAGCGGATTAAAATTTTTAAAGCCAGAAGAAAGTTAAATTCGAAATAGTATAACCAAATGACTGTACCCATAGAGAAGCAATTAGTGAACATTTTTGGGTTAAATTTACTGTAAAAGCAGTTGGAATCTTTTTTATTTGTCTTCTGCTAACGGGAAAAAAATTAGAATAAACAATAAAAGTTGAAGAGTAAACATTATTGAAATTACTAATATGTATATGAAAGTCTCATTTCACGGCTTTATTCTCTCGTTATTTTTTTGTTTTTATAAATATTTTTACAGACTTCGTCATTTTCATAAGAACGTATGTAGGTTTTTTTTCGTAAAAATTCGATCAATATTTGCAAGCTTCCTGTTCTCACTACCTTGCTTTGACGATGCTGCTTTGAATATCAAATAATCAATTGATATATGACTCGGCTTTTTGTTCGGGAGCACCCACATTTGGTGAAGTAGCACTACCATTACTACACCTAAGTTATGTTAGATTGCAGAAGTGCCGCTAAGATGAGTCCCACCCTTCTTCACTTAAGACTATTGCCGCGTCCATTGTGGTGTACTTCTACATACTGCTCTTTATATAATTTTAATTTCAGTCTATTATTCCCCAGATGAAATTATACGGCATACTAAGTTTCTATGTTCGCCTTCCTGTTTGATCATCTGTCTGTGCACATGATAACTGGAGAAGGCGTAGGCATAAGTACAGCTTTTTATAAAACTTGTAGATCTTAGTTCGCAAATGTGAAAAGTCGGGCAATTCTTTTATATGATTAGTATATACAAAGGATACTTCACGTATATTGGGTTTAGAGTGCGTCGACGGGGAAAGTTGAAAGTTTGATTGCAGTAGTTTAGAGAATTGGTTCGAAGTAGATAATTTTCTCGTGGGATTGACATTAAAAAAATTCCGTTTTTTCAAAAATCAGTTAGTCTCAGACGTTCTTAATGTACTTAGGAATGTGAAAATCATATGAAAAGGTTATAAAAATCAGTTGTGAGTCAGTTATACAATATGCTAGGAGCAGAACTGCTTCTGAAAATTTGTGTACTGAGTTTAGTTTCCCATTTTTTGCTTCACGGGGGCTTTACAGCACAATCATAATTCATTTGATATTGCTTATAATGTTTGTTTAGTATTCTGTAGAGCTGACAAAAAACTTCATATTGCAGTTTCTTAATCAATAATTAAGTTGAGGTAAATAATGCAAAAGAGCTTAACACATAATACTGAGTATCTTGCCCACAAGTAGATCATGACATAAAATTATCACAGATCATTTTGATAATCTTGGTAGGATCAGCTTGATTAAAGTTTCCGAATTAGATTTCAATGCAGTAACTGAAAATTGATATAGAGGTGTATAGAAAAACTGAGTTCAGTTAAATAATTGAGTGTATCAACATAATTATTAGTGCTGCTAACACGAACTTGGAAGCTAATATTTCATTTTCAATTAATTTTACGATCCCGAAAATATGTGTACCGATATATTTTGCTAAAGTGATAATTTCGTTCTTTACTTTTCTGTAAAAAATATAATAATTTTACTTTGATTTATTTTTGTTAGTTTCTTATATTTACATAAATTGTGGGTATAGCGTGAATGATTAACTGAAAAATAAGAGACATTTATATCTATTTTAACCCATCTTTTTTCACTTCCTATCTCCCAAAAGGATAAATTTGTCACTACATTTTTTATTTCTCTCTCTAATTGTGTGAATGCTCTTAGTAGTCCTGACTGTACTGAAGGTACAAATACAAATTTATTATCTGTGCTAGACGAAATGAGAATATATTAATACAAAACTATAAGTAACTTATTCCTTCGAAACTGACTCAAGTTTCTGAAATACTGTACAATAGGTACATGTTATAATGAGCTTGTAACTTTATTAAAAAATAAATATTTTCCGAACAGAATAAAACCAAATTAAAATCAACCTATATGTGTTTTTAAGAAAAAATAAAGGATAATATTAGATTATTCACCTAATGTTCCTTTAACCCTCCTAGAACGAAGGGCGGAAACGTAGCTATCCCTCGGTTGCTGTTATGTGCGACTTCTTGTATCTAGTAATCCCGTTGATGTAGATTCTGGTGAAACTATTGAAGTGGTTATTATCCAAGTGGTTCTGGGTTTCCCTGCATAGTGTATTGCTTGCGAAGTGTCTGTCATACGACGTTAAGGGCTTAGTGTCAAAGTCTGTGATCAATCAAATTCAATATTTTCCTGTTTTGATGTGATCATTTTCAAAGTTCCACGTATAAAACTTGGTCACTACAACGAATTTGAAGCATTCGAGTAAACATCTATAATAAAGGTTTGCAAGCGAAGTGTACTAAATTATATAGCGGTACTGTTTTCGTACTGGATTTTTGTTTTCATTGCGATCTTACTCTAGTTCTATATCCGGGTTAGTGGGGGAAAATGAATTTCTTGAATTGTTGGTATTGGAATAGATTCTTTCTTTCCACCGGATGTGAAAATTATGCTAACGAGTAAATAAAAGTTTTTAACTTCGTTGACTTTTTTGTTATTTACTGGGGTAGTGCAGTTTTAGTTTACTCGCATTTTTCTTGTTTTGGTTTGATGAAGTTTAAAGTTTTTCTCGTGTGCATTTGTAAGGACATCGTTATTGACTACTAGATATAGGATACGCGAAAGCTTGCATACCTGAAGATCTCCCGGATTTACCTGGAAGATCTCAATCTATTGTTGTGAAGAACTCGACTTGAGTCGGTATACAAAGCTTTTATCAACTCTATTGCTCTATTATAAGTTTCCTCTCGACCTTCACCTTATTGCTCTTGTCCATTTTAAAATATGACATTGAAATTTTATTATTACATACCCCCAGATTGCATAAACTCTTTTGAAGACATAGGTAAGAATATAATACGACCTACTCATTTCAACATCTATTGCCTATTGGAGATTTTGACTTACCCACAATACAATGGGTACTAAATATAGATGGTGATGATTAGCTTCCTTGCAATATCTTGACAATAAGAGAACCATGCTTCTTGGATGCTGTTTCATCTTAATTGATTTCAACACAGTACTGTCAATATCGTTGACGAAGACTTTTCTAAATTGTACATGTTTTATTTCGATTTATTTTCTTCCTACGTCAGCGTCAGTGGTTTTCTAATCCACCATGGTTCAACGAAGAAATGAAAAGTCTCATTGGGAAGTGTGTAATAAAAAGGTGCATATATTTTTTTTTATAAAATGAATATTTATAAAACTTTATTATATATGTATGGCGGAGTCTCAGAATTTTCTGCACACACTCTGGGAAAAAGTGATCTAGGTTAGCTTTTTCTCATCACTGAGCACAACCTAAAAGTAATAAAAAATAAACATTTTTTTGCACTGGTTAACAATAAGTTGCCTTAAGTAATTACATCCATACATAAGTCTGAGTGCTATCACAGTTAACCATATTAATCGAGAAAATTCCAGTCTCTTTGTCTCGTATTGCAGTTTTAAATGATGTTTATTTTGTAATTTTGACCGTTGATTTTTTCAGCATTTGCCAGACAGTCTCCAATGACACACTGAGTCGTAATCTTAGTGTGTTGTACTGGACACCATATAATATATTTTCCTTATTTTCTTCAAACACACTTTCTTTTATGTATATGCCATTTCATTCCGTAAAAAAGCTGCAATAGAATTTACTAAAAACCAGACGGCACAAAACACAGTGGAGAGCTTTGCAAAGAACCTATGTAGTATACATACATATATTTATGTGCAGTCTTGAGTGTAACACTTTAGTTATATGTATATTGTTTGTAACATGAATTAGGACGCTAGTTCTTTGAGATATAAGCACACAATATCCAATTCTGATTGCTTTTATTTACTTAATCATTTGAAGCGGCATCGTTGAAGAATGAAAAATGTGTTTTGAAAACTAAAAAAAAAAAACTTATAAAAATATTCACAAAAAGGAAAAATAAAAAGATAGAAAAGTAAGCAGTGATATTCCCATTTCGTAATTTTAACTTTTTATATTTTTATGTTTAGATTAAATCTTCTGCCTTTAACAGAAAACAAATCAAAAGTTAATGCCACATCCTCACCGTACTTAACAAACTCTTGACTAATAGTTCAGTCAGGCAATATTCGTTGTATGGTGTCAACTTCGAGATATGCACAGCATATCTACTTATATATCATTCGTGTGTATTATTGAAATATTATGCTGCAGTAGAAAGTTGTGATAAATTCGTACACAGGTTTTGGAGAAATCGCTAAATTACCATTATTTTCAATTCTTTTTTTTTTACAATTATTAAAAAAATTCTATCTCTGGAATGAATATCCAAGGTATTCATTTTTGGTAATTGCATGTCTTTTCTAATGATGTTAACATGTTGCATGAGTGAGTCCATTTTATGGACTTTTTGCAAGCCAAAGTTGAAATTTTAAAAATATTTACCAAGTTTTTAAACTTAAGTGCAGACAGTTAAAAAACTGTAAACTTTAGATGAACAGACTAATAGTAGGAATGCTCCTCCTGAATTAATGAAATTAATTTCATGCAATTGCACAGCAATGTGAAACGTTCATTGTGAATGCAGAAATGCTGGGTTTCTGTGCTCAAACATATTATGTCATCGATACTAAAGCTTATCTACTGGAGAGGTGAAATGGCTGACGATGAAAAAGTGATGGAGATATTTTATATGTCCTTTAAATTTTGTTAATATTCAAATTTAATTTTTATAATACCGTTACTATATATCAGTTTGACTAATAAAATTTATGTATTGATATTTTCAATCTTTTAGTAACAATTCAGATAGGTATACGCCGCCACGGTGTTCGATTAGGCATCATTTTACGCAGGATTAGTTGCTTGACATTTATTTATAAGTAGTACGTTTATCTTCATCTTTTTTTTTTCAAATATTTGAACTTAGCATATTTGATGAATTGGTATGTTTTAGAGTTCCGAAAAACGGAACCCTAATAAGATCGCTTTTCATCCGTGCGTCTGCTTACCTCAGACGTTTGTCTCGAAAATAAAATCTACAGTCCAAGATTATGAAATAAAATTGTTTTTAAATTTTTTATGGGGGTGGGTTGGGCCCTCTCAAAATCGTATTGTGTGGGTTGGGGTATCGTTTCAAAGGGCCATTTTGAAGGATTTCATTATTGAATTGGTTATAAAGATCTAGTCTAATATGTGCGAAAAAGCATCAGCCCCTTCTGATCTTCTAGGTTTCTAAAGCTAAAATTTTGATATTATCAGAGTTAGAAGGTATTGAATCATCGATAACAGGGAAGCTGTTTTTTTTTCATCAGTCTCATCGTTTTTTTTTGTTAATTTCTAAGACAATCTTACCAATAAAATTCTCTTATAAGATCACTCTTGCGTCCGCCAGTTCGAATATTATTGTAATTTGACAATACAGCATATATTATATGAAATATATAGCTAACTAAAGGGGAAATACAATAATCGATAACTTTATACTTATAACTCGATACTTACTGAATAATTCATTAATTTTTAAAATATCACAGGCAAATTTGGATTAGATTTAAATATAATTAAATTCGGTCGATCGCCTGTTGTTGGTTGATAAAGTTTCTGGTACGGAACCCTGATTGCGCCAGCCGACCATTTTTATAAGTTAACTCACCCAACATATGAGCCTGTGAGAATCAGAGTGGCGTAAGTCAAAATTGGATAGTTTAGAGTAAATTGATTTTTTCACCTCGTCCCATAAAAGTATTGACATCTTTTGTTAAAAATGACAATGAAACACTAACATCAGTAGCTGTAACTGTAAAATTTGACTTATTTCATGATGGTGGTCCTCCAACATGAACCCCATAGAGAATCCTATGGGGTCCCAAAAATAAGGCCGCTTAATGGGAAGCTTCCTTATTTTTGGGTTTTTAACATCATCTCATAGGTTCTGGTCGGGTGATTAGATTAAGCCGGCCAACTCAAAACATTTATTTTATTTTCATCATTTGATTTGAATTACATGATGTCCTTCTTTTGAAAATGTACAGTAAAGGCTAACATTTTTATTTAACCGTGCAATGAGTTTACACCTATTTTTTGCACAGCACATGTTTTTTTTATAAATGGATATTTGAAATTATTTAAATCGTACAATATTTAAATGGCATTTTTTTTATTTAAATATATTGAACTTGCTTAACGAAAAAGATATAGTTCGAAAATAAAGAGATCTGGAGACAAAACGAATTTATATCATAATTTCTTCCCACACCTATATTTTTGCACACCACTGTATGTGTATACATTTATCTTAGTTGACTTCTGGATTTAGTTTCTTAAGGGGTAACACAACTGTAAATTTTTCTTTATTGGCTTAAAAGATGCCCTCAACCTTACAGAATTAGAGGAAGAAATTTTAGGCTTTAAGCGGTCGATTTTTTCTTTTTTTTTGTGTCATTTCAAAACTTTGAACGTGTTTTCCTCCTTTTTTCCTCCTTAACAAATGATTACCCTTTTTTTGTCGAAAATTTAACGACTGCATTTAAATACTTGCCAATCATAAAGATGAATATTTTCAAAATCCCCTATGTACTTTACTAGCTATGGGTATGTAGGCTTAGTGTTTTTTTTTTTGTTCAAAATCAAAATTGCACACAGCTAGACTGCGTGCCACAGAGGGCCTCGAATTCGACAAGCCTCGGCAGAATGGCGCTGGTGTCGCCATTTATTAATATTTGTCGATGATAATTTTTCGTTTGATACTTAAATATATGCTTAATAGCTTCCTTGAATATTATTATTATATTACCTTTTCTTACATCCAAAATAAAATTGTAAAAAAAAACGCTGTTTTTTAGGCTGTTACAGTGGTTTTCCCCCTTAAAATGGATATCAAAGAATGAAAAAATAATTCTGAATTTAACTTTTTGAAAATAAAACCCCTGATCTAGTGCAATATGGCAATTCCATTATATTAAGAGAATGATAATAGTGTTATTCAAGAATACTTTTTGACGTAGTAAACCAACTTGAATCTCGTTTCACGTTTGTTTTATTATTATTTTTGTTTACTTTTATTATTTAGAATTAATGATTAATAAAATATTATTTCGCTTCTTAGGGCCGAGTGTATTAACCGGCTTTTATTGGACATGAACCTTATGACAGATTTAAGTAAAAAAAAAACATGTAGGTCATTAATGAATTTCAGTGTCTGAAGTATCTTGGAGTATCAAATATATTAATTTGTTCAAATCAAATTTAAATAACACTGTCACTCACTTGAATTTTCTTTCATTATATGTATGTAATAAGCTTTTTACAACAATCTTGCTCCTATAAGCGTGACTAGAGAACATAAACCCGGTTTACATAAGGTTGGCGCTTAATCTTAAAACAGATTTAAGTTATGGCAGCTTGCAAGCCGTTGAATTTGTTCGGCAAGCTAAAGCATTAAACAGACCATATAACTAACTATATTGTATCGCAGCTTCGGAAGTATCTACAGCATTGCACACTTAATACTTAATTTATAAAATCCATGCATGAAACATTCATATTCGGAATATAATTACCGTTTGGCGGCAATTAATAAAAAACAAATTTAATTATTGGAAATCATTATTCCCACCATATTTCACGTTTTATACGATACTTTTCGACATAGTGTAACCGACTTTATTGAGTCACCTTTAGTGGTGTGTAATCTTTTCTATAACCTTGTAATCAATTTGTTTACACCAAAATGAATAGATAAGTCTTTGTGGCTGAGCAGCAACGGCTCAGTTGTAGTTTGCAGTACTATACATGTAATTTTTATGGGCAAAATTACCTTTTAAACTTTTGAGATTTGGAGACGCGGTATATTTCCATTGACTGTACTGTTTTGATTCAAGAGTGATTTTGGACATCCATGTGTCTCCCGATCTTTACAATATGGCAGAACATTTCATATCTTTTCTTATAATAATAAGTCAGAAATGACAAATCATTTGCAGAATGCAATTTTTTCTGTTCCTTTGCAAACATTTTGGGCACACAACATGACTTGATATTCTCTGACAATTTCATTCACTAAAAGCGGCCATCCATTTCACGCTACATTTTGAATGTTTCACGTCACTCACCCATTTCCTAACCATACGATTGCTTATTACATTTTCCGCATGAACTTTATAAATATGAGCCGGCCGCATATTCTTAGCAATAACAAAATGAATAACAGATATTATGTCGGCAGGCTAACGCTACAGACTCTTACGAAATATTAACTGTCATACGTTGACAGATAGGTGATGCAACCGCGTATTCACGGAAACAGTACTTATTTTCAGAATGCGCCATTTACTTAACGATCAAAGAGGATACACTTTCATTATGTTTTGAATCCTAAAATCTCAAAATTTCCGAATTATTGCAATACATATTATTGAAATTTCTTTTTTATTTGATAAAAAACTTAGAATTTGTTTTAATTTTGATTTGCTTTTGCCATATTAAAGTTTTTTTTGTACAAAAAATTGTTCTAATTTAAATATTAGCTTAAGTTTTTTATTTCTTTTTCAAGGTTGTTGTTAATGTTGATGGTACCATGACCCAGTTACAAAACTTATGTCGGAATGGTTATACCACTCGCTCTGGTCATCACACACTTCCTCGTCAATCGAAATCCTCAGCTCATTTGCATCACAGTCAGCAGCAACATCATAATCAACATCTTCAAGCTATTGCATCCAATTTAATTGGAGGACCATCACCATTACAGCCAGCAACGAATTTTAATGCAGCAAGTCTTGCATACACATTGCAGAATATGAGCCTAGTTGATGTTCACAATCCAGTAGAGAATAATTTAATTATTAATAATAGACATAAAAGTGGAGGGAGCGATTCGGGCAGTTCAATAGGTTCAGTGGGAGAAGTATCGCCACCTGAAACTCCGAGTATAGTAGGAAATAGCAGTAATAATAGCATAAGATTAAATGATCAAAATAATTTTAGTAAGCAGATAAATATGTCACGTATAAACGGTAGACCCGAGAAATTGAGTGGAATTGGCAACATGGTCGTAGGCGGTGGCGGTGGAGGGGGAGGAGGTGGTGCAACGGTTATATACGCGCCTACAACTAATAGTCCGCAGCAGCATCAACATTTTGTTGGAGGTGAAATTTTATTAAGTACAGGCCCTGGAATAATGCCATCAGCTGTTTCAAATAATAATAATAGTTTTAGTACAAGCAGTAATTGTAGTACTAGTAATAATAATTTAGTCACAACCACTGTACTGATTACGGCTCCCTCAACAATCACTGGAGGGGGTGTGAGTAATGTAATTTCTACAAATCCTGTCATTCTGCAGCAGCACCAACAACAATTTAGCGCCACTTATCCGTATCATTCGCAGCACTTGGCTACAACGACAAGACCCCCTATTCTGACGCATAATCCTTCAATAGCTCCGCTGCCAGGTACTTTTAGGCATCCCGGATTTCAAATTCAGCCAAATGGTGATATTTTATACCCATATCCACCACAAGTAGCAGCGGCGGCGGCTGCAGCAGGAATCACTTTTTTACCGCCTAATGCAGCACCACCACCACCATCTGCAGTTGTGAGATCATCTTCGTCAATAGTTCCAACATCGGTACCACCGCCACCTCAACCCCAGCAACTGCAACAACAACAGCAACAACAACAGCAACAACAACAGCTGCCACCACAGCAACAACAACAGCTGCCACTACAGCAGCAGCAACAACAACAGCTGCCACCACAGCAGCAGCAACAACAGCAGTTGCCACCACAGCAGCAGCAACAACAACAGTTGCCACCACAGCAACAACAACCGACACCACAACTTCAGCAAACTCCGCAACCTCCAAGTGCACTCATGTCTGCCTCTTCTTACACCACTCTTACGGTAGGTAATAAAGTACTTTCATGTTTTAATTGTGGCTCGCAATCACATACCGGTCGTGACTGTCACGAAGCATCCATGGAAGACGCTACTCGGAGCTCTATTTACAAATTAGACTACACAACGTCGGTCGGCTCGCCTGGCTCAAATAACGGTGGAGCGAACAGTTCCACAACTTCTAACAGTGGAGGTGGAGGCCCAGGTGGCAACGTCACCACAGCCGAAATTGCCACAGAAACATCATCACCAACGTCGTCTTCATCGTCATTATCTAATAATAATATTAAGTGATTGATTATATTTAAAATTTTTAAGACTTAAAACTAGAACGGAAATTTATTAATTATCGTGTGCCATTTATGGATCGTGTTAGCCAATGTGAGGGCGAGCGCAAGAAATCTGAGAAGTAGCATGCTAGAGGCGAAATTAAGTCAAAATGTAGGAAACAAAATTTATAACTATTAAAGTATAAGCAGATAATTATGTAAAAAGTTAAGGAAATGAAATCGATTACATAATTTTAAGCCTAAAGCTTTCTTGACTACATTTGTATATAGCTTAAGATGAGAATGCCCTTTTGTTTGTTGATTCATATCATTATTGTAAAATATGAAAGTTGAAACAATAAACATGGTACAGATGAAAACAGAAGTTGAAATGTCATAACTCAAAAGGAAGCTGGTAGTTCCGCAGAGCCTTTAGCTAGATTTGTGTGTCGAATGGTTTTAAGATTTTATTTTTTAATATGATATTTTCTTTACTTTTGTTTGTTTTAAAATTATATCCAATTCCATAAGTGAAATTGTAAAAAAAGATACTTACCACTACAATAATATTTAAGGCTTAGTATGTTGTGATACACTTTCAAACATTTTTAATTTAAAAAGACAAATTTTCTTTTTTCTGATTGTTTTATTTCTTGTTTCTTTTTTCTATACATGTGGTAAATTAAACTAGAATTGTTTCATAAAAAAATGTTAGTTTTATTTTCCTAAAGCGAATTTGTCTTTTATGTACATTTCTCTTGAGATATATCAGTTTAGTTTAATGAAATGAAAGGAAAGCTGTTCGACTAGTATAAATGTTGTGATAAAATAATTCGTTTGTTAATTAATCAATTTTAGATATTTATATTAACATATAGAGTGAAATGTGGGGCAGAGCATGCTCACAATAATTTCTTATCAGTTAATTAAAAATCGCCAATAGACCTATACATAAAATATTTGTTTACATTTATCCTTCCAATCACTAATGAGGCATCAATATTTCCCTTAAAATTGATTGTTATTCAATTATTGGAAACTATTAAATAACAAGGATTTAAGTTAAACTCATGCTGCATACGCGCAAAAAATTACAACTGTGCAATAAAATAACCCATTTTAATTAATCAATTAATTTTTTTATCCCAGAAAAAAGTATGCGGGAGCATGTACCCATTATCAAACCCACACTGAATAGATCGAGAACAACAAATTCAATAAATCAATTAAGATTTGCAGGTATACTCATTAGAAATCCAATCGGCTAACCTGCACTGAAGAAGCAGTTCGTTATGATCGCAGTGAAATAAATATATTAAGCAGAAAACGCAATGCGATCGCCATGAGAGTTCTTCACCGCTGAGAAATATCAAAATGAATAAATATACAAGCAAATGCACGGTATCAGCGGTATTCAGTTCTTAATTAGAATCTATTCCTATTCTGATGAATGTTCTTCGACGTTTTTTGACAGTTGCCTCATAATTGGTGCTTGAATATTAAGGAATTTGAATTAAAAATATGGGTTTCTGTTACAATACTTTTGAAGAATGATATCTAAGCAAGTATGACAAAGAATATGTTAGACATTAGCAATATTTAACTGACTTAAAAGGAAAATCTGATGACTGCGATTGTGCTTAAGCTTTTTGTTATAAAGGTATTGTGACATAAATCAACTTTCATAGATACTGATGAGGATGACTGATGTGTTTCTAGCTTTACTGATGGTCATGGCATGAAATGTTTCGAATCGCTTACTAGTAACGAAGGATTGAAAATGTAAGCAAAAAAAAAATCATACTAACAAGTGGATAAGATAAGATAAATGACGTGTAGAAATGTCAACAATGTGCACTTTTATTAGAATAAATTGCTGCCCTTTTATAAGTTATGCTCAGCTGTTTATACCGGCAATGTGTTTTCATACTAGAAAACCTGCGATCAACACAAATATTGGTGAGTTCTCTAGGTAAACGCATTCTCAAGTTATCGAAAGGATAGACAGACTAACGGACATTTCCCAACTTCATACATCATGGAAGATTAAAGAAGCTTTGTTTCAAACTTTCGGGTTTTCGAATCTGATAAGAACCAGCTTTTATATTCTTCAACTGGGGCAGTGGAGTTGGTGGCAATTGGTTGCAGGTTATTTACTCTTGTCGGTTCTTGTTATTTTATTATTCTAAGATAATTTGCATGCTATTTATCTTCGTTTTATATTTACGGCGCGTTATGGAACTCGAGAATTTTACAAAATCTTTTCCTTTTTTAAGACATCGAATGAAAAATTCAGCTAAAACGCAGTAGGATACTGTAAGAAATTTGAAATTTTTAAAGGATTATGTTTAAGAAAGAAGCTTTCTGAAAGCTTATTGACTAGATTCGCTATAAGTTAAATACAATGGCCAGAGGCATGATATATACTACATATAATATAATATCGTGTACCACACTACCTGTGAAGCTGCGGTACGTTAACGAAGGCTCACAGCTGTCCATTCTCGTTAAAGGACGGGGCTTAACAGACAGTATGATAAAGCGTATTGGTGTGCCTAAACGTTCTTGAAAAGTTTTTTGGTGTTTTATTATTAAAAAATTCAGCCCATAATTTAGTGAAAAGTAGAAAGAACTAAAACAGAATGAGCACTGAAGAAAAATTAGGTTACGAAGTGCACAAAACTGTTGTATGCGCAGGGAGAATTCTACCAGGAATTAAGCTAGAAGCTTCGTGAGAGTAAAGTAAATGCCGTAGCAGTATCCTTAAGAGAGTAAAACACGTCGAAAGTTATGCCGGTGCTCCAGAGAATCGATATTTAGCGGGATTCTTAACTGGAATTCTCAATCTTCCATGTGTTTTTTATAAGAAATTGAAATAAGTACCAAATAGAGGAGAAAATTGTGCTAAATTAGCTAGAATGTAATATGGTATTACCAAAGTTAACATAACAATAACTTAGGAAAAAAGAAGGGTCTTCCGGCTGTTTTTCATTTAAATGCTATAAGGCAGGAAAGGAAAGAAGGAAGAAAAAATCGAAAATCAAATTGCAAATTTTATACTGCTGGTTTTTATAGAATCTGTTCCTGAGTGCAACTTTCATTTGAGTATTGTGCCCATGTTTTGGCAAACTCGTTGGCAATGTTCGTATTGGGGTCCAGCTTTCAGCTGTTAAGTTGGCAATTAGGCTTGGAGTCTTTTGACTTTTATCGACTCCCTGCGGTAGTTTCTCAATTTATCATCTGTAGCGTGTCTTTGGAATTGTTTCCAGGCAACATTTTCTTGTTTCTACTAATTGTGAGGAAATCCTTATTTATCCACATGGGTTGGGAATTTGTTTTGGATATAACATGGTCGGTTGCTATTGGGGATGTTGTTGTATTGCCATTTGTATAATATAGCTTGCCACTACAATTTTTGCCATACTTTTTCGGCACACGTAGAGCATATTTCATCCTGAATGTGTTTCCATATTTGAAATCTTCGACACCTCATTTGGTTGGAGACGGGCTCCTTATAGCCAGTTTTCTCAAAGCCTAAATTTATCTCTTGTGATAGTGAGGATGAGTCGAAAGTCAATAATAAGTAGTCCTGTTGGCGTTGTTTCTTGATAGTTTAATCACTTCTGTGACTTCTTAGTCTTGAAGCTCTTCCTTGATCTCCTGCTTATCCTGTGTGATTAGTTTCCAGTTGTATATGGTGGAGTGTGGTCATTACAGGGATGTTTTGTTTCTCTCTTTTGTAAAGCGCTTCTCAATTGTGAGGTTTTTGCACAGTAAGTATCAGAATTTTGCCACTACGCAAGAAGGGGTTGGCGGTAGTTCAACGCGACTAACTTGAATTGTTGGGCAAACGCTTTAATTGCTCTTCTCTTTCTTTGTATTTTTCCAATTTCTTACCACTTCATCGCGTTTTTATACCCTAGATGAAATCTATAGGTTATACTAAGTTTGCCATTCCGTTTGTAACGCACAGAAATAATGATGGTAGAGCAAAATGGATTGGACACCCCCGCATAAAATTAAAAGTTATTTTGATTTTTGCCTGTCCGTCCGTCCGTGCGCACGATAACTCGAGAGCGCGTTCACCTAAAAAGCTGAAATTTTTTGCACGGGCATTAAAAAAAAAAGTAAAATTAAGTTCGAAAATGAGACAAATCGGGCAACTCCTTCGTGGGGTTGCCATACAAAAATTTCGTTTTCCACGATATATTTGGACACTACGTGAGAACACGTCGACATAGAAAGCTGAAATTTGGTACATTGTGTTTTTATAGTAATAGCAACGAAAATTTTAAAAATGGACTAAATCGGGCAACCCCTTCTTGGTGTTGCCATATAAAAATTTTGATTTTTTACATATACTTTGAAAACGATTAGTCCTACACATTTTTATTGTACTAAAAACTTCTTCAGAATAAGAAATCCTATAAAATTGGTTATAATCATTTTTTCTGTCCGACGAGCCGTTCTAGAAATATATGCGAGAAACCAATGCAAAAAATCTCAAATGGGTGACCACACGAAATTTCATACATTCATCTAGGGTATCATAAGAATTGGTCTTAGACCAATTATAGCTTTTTCTCTTGTTCTTGTTGCATTACATCCGTTTGCAAGTGCATTTTGCGTGTATTTCACTTCCGTGCTTCAAAATGTTTAATGTTCCCAGAAATACGTACTGATTCAGATCACTTTTTGCTTGACCAGTCCTACAAAATGCTGGATAAATAAATTTCTGTATGGACTGCCATTTCCATGATTAGTTAGATGTTTGTATAAGTAATGAAAAAGTTGTCTTTATTCTTTTTCGTTGGAGGTGCATAAAACGCACTAACGCAACTTAAGAAAGACTTGCAAGCTGTTCTCATTTAAACAACTGCAACTTGCAATTTTGTGGTTTCAAATCTAATAGATCAAGGTTTCATTGTACAATTTCTTCGTAGTCACCCTAAACTTACCTTCCTTGTTTTTAAATTTGTCTTTCACATGTATTGACTCAACGCTTGTGGAGTCAGAAGCGACTAGGCGACAGAGGCTTATATGTTATACATAATGCAAGTGCAAAAACTTATCATATCCGCAGATATTTTTTAAGTACGGAGGTTAAGGCGGCTCATTGTACTAAACTGCTAAACATCTCGCCAAAACCGTCCTGTCCTCTTAATGAAGCGGATCAGGTCGAGGTGAGGTAAGTGTTTCAACTCATACAAAGATAAGACGGCGGACCCAACCATATCCAGCTCACTCCGGGGAAAGGCCGGACAAACACACAGAAGGTCTTAGGTTCTCCTTCCAGGCCGGACAGGTATTCAGGACTGTCAACAACTTTCATCTTTGTTAGATGAGCGTGAAGTGAGCAATGGCCAATGCATTGTTTTCTTCCGAGCCCCAAGAGAAAGTTAGAGAAATTCCTATTAGGCCCATCAAGATAAAGTATTGTACAGCTGCAAGAGCTTAGGTTCGCCCATCACTGCTGATGTTTCATGCGAACATCCGCTTTGATGACGGAATTGATTACCGAGGCGGCAACGCCTACAGCGGGATCCGGTCGCAATGTTGGATGCCTTTCGCTCCTTTATCGCTATATGCATGGTCAATGTTCTGATGAAATATCTAGTCTGATCCCTTGTAGAATAGTTCCTGCACGCAATACTCGCGCTGCATCCCGCGCTCATCCTTTTACCCTTCAAATTACCTTCGGCCGTACACTTAAATTCCGTAATGCTTTCTTATCCCGAACTGTGCGAATGTGGAACAGTCTACCATCTTCTGTCTTTCCTCCGGCATACAACCTGCGAAAGTTTAAGGGCGACATACATCGGCACCTCCGCCGCGCTCCTCATATCCCTTAATCCTTTCCCTATCTCCTTCCTGCCACGCTGTGCTTTGCATCATAGGGTATCCCCTGAGCTTGGCTTAATAATATAAAAAAAAAGAACCAGAGCTAGCCTCGGCTAGGAGTTCAGCCCTTTCATTCCCCATGATCCCCATGTGCCCAGGAACCCACTGACACCTTGTTGTGGATGCAAGTTAATAAATTCACTTATACGTTTATGAAAAAAATAATAAAAAGAACAACTTCAAATTATTTTCCGATCTTTATTCTATCGAATATAAATGAGAACTGAACTAAGAAATAATCTAAAAGTAAAGCGCCAAGTTGAAGCTGAATCTAGATAATTCCCACGGCTGGCATGCAAGCATGAGACATGATGTTAAAACTGCAATCGCTGCAATTCCCACAGGCGGCTTGGAGACGATTTGGTTTAATGTTGATATCTGGGAGATATGATGATTACACGCGATTAGGTGTTGTATTCCTCGTCGCATGTACTCCTATTTGTTAAGCTATACAGTTTGTGCACATACGTCATGCAGTCCCCCAGTAACTTAGATGTTATCATAGGGCCGGGCCCTTCAGAGCTATCAAGGCTGACTATCTGAGAGGATAGCAATGACCTTTCCCTTGATTTCCGTATCAAGGGCTATCTTCGCTGCCTTTACGATGGCTTCCAAATGAGTACTCCAATCCAATGTCAAGTTCAAAAAAGGAAACACCAGCACTGGCTCCTTCATTAGTGAGAGAGTCGTCGGTGAAAATTTTGAAAGCGGACCGGAGAAGGCTCGATTAGGCACTTCCCTCAGCCCACGATTCTCTTTCAGGAAAACCCACAGATAAGCAACGTTCAAAACGAAGCTCTGGAACCATCGCATCAAGTGGCATGCGGGCCAGAGGATTTTACCATTCCAGCCCAACCCCAAAGAGCAATGGTTAGCCAGTCCAGTCGTCCTCTCAGCATCTCCATGAGGGCAATCTACACACAGCGCTTGTAACACGTGGGTTGGCTCGAAGCGCCCTGTGCACATAAGTTGGAGGTTGGAAAATAAAATGTGAAATAAAAATGGAATGTTAAAATTCATCGGAGTTAAACTTCGGGTGGTCTTAGCGCACTGGGCGCCAGGTTCGGTGAGGGAACTTCCGCGAGATGACGGCAACGTGTGCATCATGATGCCAGATGACACGGTTCATTAAGTTTGTACTTCGCCTACAAGAACCAATCAGGTAGGGCACGACTAACAATCGGTATATTCATACAGTAGACCAGCTCTGTCAAAACTGTCACATGAATAGGATGCTTCTATAATTTGACTATAGTTTCTCTCTCAACATTTTTAATTAACACACTAGTCAATTTTTGATACACAGTTTCCTATGTAAATCTAAAGTTGAAGAAAGAGAACTGACAGCATGCACAAGTTTGTACTAGAGGAAAAGGGGTAAAATGACAAGCAAATCTATTTCTGGAAGAAAAAAAACTTAAAACAATTTGTTCCACTTCCCATGATATTCGGCTTGGTAGGACTGTCACAAACATTATTACAGCCATTTTACCTTAACAATCAAACGGCTGTTCAGTAATGGAATAATACATTTGCAGTACTTTGCCGAGATGTGTACTTACATAAAACTAATACTTCTCCCAACCATTGTGCAACTGTTCGCCCATTTACTTCCGTGTCATACTTATGAGAAATTTTGAGGTTTTTTTTGTAATTAAAATTCTAAAATTCACTTTTCAGTAGTTTGTTCTAAGCTGTGCCTACACAGTATACCTTGGTCTTCCTCAACTTCCCTTTAAAAGATGCCGGCTATGGCTCGTCGATGGGCGTGGATGGAAAATCCGTACTGCGAAGCACTCACAATTAATTACCCATTATTAAGGCAAGGAGAAAAAATTTGGGAAAGGAATGTTTACACCGCAACGAATTCGAACAACGACCGCCATATCCTCGCCTACTGCATCTCTGCTACGCCAAGCTCCCACACAATTCTGTTCCTACATCAGTATAACGCGGCTTTCAATTACAGTGATCCAACTCCCCCGGATTGACCATCGACCACGGCACCAGACCAGATGATGTGCAGGTACACTGTAATTCAGTTTCACTCCATCTCTAACATTAACAAACAGGATTCTCAAACCGTATAGATAAGCTTCTAAGGCAGTCCCGATTCAATTCCACCTAGCACTGAAGCAACGTTCATAGAAAGGATAGACTTGACATATAGACTTGACATATCCCTTATCCTTGACTGGAATGATATTTATATACAGGTCTCTAAGCATTTAATCCATTTGGACCAAGGAAAGTATGGATTGATTCCTGAGATACTTCAAGGTCAGTTCTGGCCGGGAAGCGACCATACTATTCCTCTGTTCAATCTAATCATGTTCCTACAGGCACCCAATGGGAGGTCGTACTAAAAAAGAAAAAGTTACTCAAATGGGATATATATTCGCCGATAGGCAAAAACTCTTAATCCAACTTAACAAGTAAGTACCATATATATTTATGCATTCTTTTTCAATTAAATCTAGTTCCTAACAATTTAAATCTAACTGTATATATACATAGAGGAGGGACGGTAAGTTGACGATAGTAAGCTTTAATGATTTTTATATCCTCGTGGCTTTGACTTAAAGTCTTAGTTATTTATTTAGAGCAATCGTTAATAGGTTTACTTTTAAGTACTAATTTTCTGATTTTCACAAATTAAAAACCTAGCGTTGATTTTTTACTTGTTTGACTTGCTGTTAAATTCGTCATCTTATCCTCGCTTGCGGGTAAGATGACGCAGGACAAGAGCAATGAAAAACAAAATCAATTCACATATTTATTTTTATATACAAAAGTAGCATACATATGCTTTGTACTTCGCTTCTGCCGGAGTGACCCAACTATACGTGGCATGGGGCCATTTACGACATATTGAAAAGTAATACCATGTCTCTTTTTTAACAGTGTCATATACATAGTTAAAGTTCTGCCGGCACGAAATTATTGTTCTCGTCTTCTTCCATGCAATTTCAATACAATTTCAATACATAAGGTCACAACAAATTTGTGAACGATTCGGGTAAGATAACGAGTTGTTATTTTGCCCGCCTATTGAATTCGTCAACTTAGCCGAAACGACCATTTATAAATTTTTAGTTAGTTGAATGGTCGCCTGGACGAATATGATGTGAGGAGACCTTTGTAAGGGGGCCCCTCTACGGATGTCCAGCCTAGACACTATAGGTCTGTCTGTTTACTTCTGAGCAAAAATCTTTGAGTAAAAATCAAGTAAAAACTTTTATGCGGTAGAGGGGATAACTCAAGAAAAGTTACCAGACAATTCTCGAGTAAATTTTGTTCAGCTTGCCATGTGTCAAATATTTGGCTGCTACGTTTTCTGTCTAAAACAGAAAACAATTAATTAATTTGAAATACGTTTTAAAAAATTCACCCTCTTTAATATTTTTTTAAAAATCTCAACTCATTAGATTATCATTTTTACATTCATTCGATAACACAACAACTGGCTTAACCCAAATTTAATGGTTTTGACAGTCAGCTGATTGCATTCGAAGCTGCACATCCTCTTGATCATGATTAAAAATGTGCAACTTTGTGCAAGAGGGGAAACGTATAAATTTACTCGATTTTTACTAGCTAAAAGTTAACAGACGGTTTGTGAGTAAAAATGCGTAAAAGTTTTTACACCGAGTAAAAACTTTCGAGTAAACAGACAGACCTTATGTCTATCAACTTCTAATTACAATAGTACGCTTTTTTTTAAAATGGTCTTTATTAATTATCCGTAGATGCAAAACTCATTGAGCAACATTATTTAATGAACAAAACTTTTTATATAAAACAATTCAAGGAGTAAAACTTTTACTTCTTTTCAACTCAAAACGAGACACTTTTGTTTTTGTTTTTACTTTTTTACTTCAAAATGACCGCCTAATGAGATAGGACATTTCCCACTTCGCACAGTAATATCCCGCTTCATTCCTCAGATCTACAAATGTTTTATTCTGAAACAGCTGACAGCTCGGATCCCGTTTACGCCGCCATAAACTAAAGCTTGTCACCACAGCACTCCCCTGTCAGCGAAACCTTTGGTTTCAGCGAATCCAGGAAGCGCTGCGGCTTGGTGGTTCGTCCAACCCGTGTCGTTTTTTGAGGTAGTACCATGTGTCCGCCAGTAGTAAATCTAATCTGACGTTGTGTCACAAGTGGTGAGAATGTGTTTGAGTTTGTAAATGTGGTGTTTGTAGAACTTGCATGTTCAGATTCAGCCTGAACCAAGTTTTCACGATGTTCACTTAGTGTTGGAGAAAATGAATGTGGAATTGACTGGTTGTGGGTATCAATGTCAGAGCCAACTGCTAAATTTGTGTCATTTTCGGCATAATATGGTTTCACACGATTAAGGGAAACGTTAACCTCCTTGTTTCTAATTTGAAGAGTGAAATAATTCTCGGAACGAGTGTTTTGTCGAATGTACTTTGACATTGTGATTTTGAATTTTGGATAAAGTCGCCTGGAAGTCGTAAATTTTGTCCGTAGACAAGTTCTGCAGGTGTAGCTAGGAATTCCCCCTGAGAACTGTTCTCAAGCCAAGCAGAACAAAGGGCAGACTTTTCGACCAGGCTTTTTCTTGATTAGCTATTAAAGCTGCTTTTAATGTGCGGTGCCATCGTTCCAAAAATCCATTCGCTTGAGGATGATATGCTGTAGTACGGTTGCGTTGAAAGCCTAACAATTTAGATAATTCTGCGAAGAGTGCGGATTCGAACTGCGTACTTGTCTGTGACAATCGTCTTTGGAACACCCAAGCGTGCTATCCAGCCTCGACAGAGGGGCTTCGCGACTGTTTCCGCATGAATATCGGTCAATGGAACTGCCTCAGGCCATCGAGTGAACCTGTCGATTACAGTGAGGCAATACCCAAAACCTTCGGAAGGGGTCAGTGGTCCTATAATGTTGATATGAATGTTTTGGAATCGATCCATACATGCTGGGAATATACTCACCGTATTGTGAACGTGTCTAGATATTTTAGTTTGTTGGCATTGTAGGCAAGCCCGTGCCCAAACATTAACATCTCTGTTAATTGAAGTCCAAAAGTATCTAGATATTATCATTTTGTTAGAAGGCCGGATACCGGGGTGTGCAAGGTTATGCAAAGCGATGAAAACCTTCTTTCTAAACTCTGAGGGTTCGTATGGTCTTGCTCCTATTGGAGAAATTTCGCAAAATAAATCTTTATCAGTACCGAAAATGGGAAGTTTCTCAAATTTATACTGAGAATTTTGTGGATTAGTTGAAACTCAGGGTCACCGGGTTGAGCATCTGCCATGGATCCGAAATCTATCAGGCTGGGAAGATGAATTTCCTCCACTCTGGATAAGGTATCTGCCACTACATTGTCTCTGCCTGCAACGTGTCTAACATCAGTAGAGAATTGCCGGACAAAATCTAAATAACGTAGCTGCTTGGGTGCCGCTTTATCAGGATTTTGTCGAAAAGCATAAGTCAATGGCTTACGATCTGTAAAAATTATAAACGTACGACCCTCTAAAAGATAGCGAAAATATTTAATACCTTTATTGGACGCTAAGAGTTCCCGGTCATAGGCGCTGTACTTTTGCTGCGCGTTGTTAAGTTTTACCGAATAAAATCCGAAGGGCAGCCAGTCCTTGCCAACTTTCTGTTGTATCGCCGCTCCGATGGCTGTATCAGAGGTGTCTACCCATAATGCCAATTCGGTTGTCAAAATAGGAAAGGCGAGAAGGGCTGTTTGTGCTCGTTGGTTTTTGATTATATTAAACGATTCAGTGGCTTCGTTGGACCAATAGATTTTTTGTGCTCCCTTTTTTTTGGGACCAGTCAAATAGATGTTCATAATAGTCTGATGGCTAGAAGCGTGTGGCAATAAACGACGAGATAAAAATTTACCATACCGAGGAATCGTCGAAGATCCTTAATTGTGTTAGGTATTTTGTAACGAGTGATCGCATCTACTCGCTCAGGAGATGGTTTGATTCCCTGTGGTGTGACCAAATGGGCTAAAAATTTTATTTGCGTTTGCAGGAAAGAACATTTGTCGATATTAATGATGAGACCGTATTCCGAGAGGCGTTTAAAAATTTGTTCTAAGTGAGAAAGATGCGACTAGAATGTCATCCAAATAGACAAAACAAAATGAAAACTCTTGAAATATTGCGTGAATGAAACGTTGGAACGTCCATGCTGAGTTGCACAGCCCGAAGGTCATTCGTGTAAACTCGAAGAGTCCAAATGAAGTGCAAATTGCAGTTTTTCGAATGTCCTCAACTTCAATAGGAATCTGGTGATACGCTCTCGTTAGGTCTAACGTTGACAAGAACTTACAGTTCTGAAGATGATACACGAAATCGTGAATCAACGGAATGGGGTATCGGTCTGGAATCGTGCAGGAATTGAGATGTCTGTAGTCTCCACAAGGTCTATAGTCACCGTCCTTCTTTTGCACCAGATGTATTGAAGATGACCAACAGCTATTGGAAGGTCTACAAATACCTTGTTTCAACAGAAAGTCGAATTCTTTCTTTGCAGCTGCTAATTTCTCAGGCGATAGGCGACGAACTTTTGCCGAAATAGGAGGCCCTGTAGTAGTGATGTGTGACTTTGTGCCTTACATCTTTAATGAAACCAGTCTCCACTGTGATGCCTGGTATTTACGAAGTAATTTAATGATTTTAGGGTCATAGTCTGGATTTATAAGGACTGATAGAGCTGATGATTGGCAATGAACACGCTGAGCTTGGGCCTTCAAGGAGGTTAATGGATCTATAAGAAGTCTTCCCTTGACATCTACAGTAGACCATAGTGGCAGAGATAGTCTGCGCCTAATACAGGCTTAGGAACGTCTGCAATAATAAACTGCCAAGAGAAACAACGACGCAGTCCCTAGTCTAATGAAAGTAGTTTCCTGCCATAAGTATTTATTGTTGATGCGTTCGCTGCTGCGAGCTGCAAGTTATTTTTAAACTTACGATCAGCTGATGTAGCCGGTAATACAGACACATCTGCCCCTGTATCTATTAAAAAATGCTTTTTTGTGGACTTATCATATATATAGAGACGACTTTTAAACGCGCCACATCCACCCGTCGTTAATGGCGGAGGGCAATCTATTTTAACGAAGAAACTGAACCATCCTTTGTTGTTTTCGCAACCTGGAATGAGCAGGGAGGCACACACTTTCTTGCTTTATCATTAAACACCCTGTGGTAATAACAATAGTTATTTCGGGAGCCTGAAGAAGACCTTTGCCTTCTCTGACTGCCAACTGGTTTATCGCGAAAAGCATCGCGACGAGATACCAAAGATTTCTCGATCAATAACTTCAGGTTCCTTACATCATTGACGAGTTGATCAATGTTATGACTCTGGTTCGAGGAGATTGAAGCCACTGCTTGAATTTCAGGCCTATGGTTAACCTCAGATATCTTATCCGCGCAAGCTGCTAAATCATCTAAAGGACCTGAGTTGCAGCCAAGATAGCTTGCATATGAGGAGGCAATCTCTGAAGCCACAATGTCTTTAAAGCCTCTGAACTAAGGCGACCAGTGCTGAGGATACACATTTTACGTAGAAATTGTGATGGCTGGCTGTCACCCAAAGCAAGTTCAGTCAAAAGCTGCTTAATTTGCTGGTTCGCACTTCCTGTAAGATGGGCTATCAACGTCTCTTTAATCATCTTATACCTATCATCCGATGGTGGTCTTTTAACAATATCAGACACATGTCGACATATGTTCTCGTCTAGTTGACTTATTACGTGAAAAAATTTTGTTTTGTCCTGAGTGATCCCAGCGAGTTCAAATTGCGCCTCGAGCTGGACGAACCATATGTCTGGATTATGCTTCCAGAAAGCAGCATGCTTCACCGACACAGCTTCCAGCATAGCTGAAGGAACTGTTCCCGTTGACACGTTGGCACTAGAATTTGTTAAGTCATAATGGCGGTCTGGGTCGACTGACTCACTATCATTCGCTCCGTCATAATAATTAGGAAAACTAGGAATAACGAAGGAGAGGAATAGGACTGTGCGAAGTGCGAAAGGTTTACAATAAAATATATTTGAACGATATATAATAAAATTATGTATATGCAAATCAGTTGAAGAAAAATTAATTACATTACCCTACTCTTAACTGAGTTCTCGGTCTTTACGTGATTCTTGTATCTTTTTTGTCTTGTATATTGGCGTGAAGTTATGACAATAACTGCTCTTGATTGGAGGGTGAAGCTATTGATGTTGCTACTGCTGTTGTTATTGCTTTTGCAACTGTTGTTGAAGCTGCTGTTGTTGTTGTTATTGCTGCTGCTGTTGCAACTGTTGTTAAAGCTGCTGTTGTTGTTGTTGCTGCTGCTGTTGCAACTGTTGTTGAAGCTGCTGTTGTTGTTGATGCTGCTGTTGCAACTGTTGTTGAAGCTGCTGTTGTTGCTGTAATTGTTGCTGTTGTTGTTGTAAAGGTGGCTGCTATGGTACATAAACCACATCCCTTTAAAGCTACTGCCAAAAGTTTAACTTCTGTTCTTGAGTCGAGGTTGATGAAGAAGAAAAATGTTCACCAGAAAATTCAGCAGCTGTAGTAGTAGCACTCCGAAATGATAGCTAGAGTGCGAGCCTGTTGCAGATCCAACAATACATGCGATGGTAAAACTTCCCTCTGGTCTTGCACTGTGGACCACCCAAAAGCTAGTATGAATTGAGCCGCATATGAACTGAACTGCCAGCCTGGAGGACTCAGCGATTAACTTGATATCTGTAATGAGAATTGAACCATCAATCAAAATAAGATGGCAAATGCCGAATGCGACTATGCTTTGAACAAAGAGATTGTTCAAATAAATGTGTCCGATAGTCTTTAGGGGCTCTATGATTAGGCCAGATTATAAGGCTGCCAAGATAGAACAGATATGCTGTCGATCGATTTTTGTTCCAATCGGTTGTCCGTTTTATGACTACATGGCTGACTGTCGAAGGCTGCTTACTTGTTCCAATCGCGGTCACAAATTTAGTTAGTTGAATGGTCGTCTGGATGAATATGATGTGAGGAGACCTTTGTAGGGGAGCCCCTCTACGGATGTCCAGCCTAGACACTATGTCTATCAACTTCTAATTACAATAGTACGCTTTTTTTAAAATGGTCTTTATTAATTATTCGTAGATGCAAAACTCATTGAGCAACATTATTTAATGAACAAAACTTTTTATATAAAACAATTCAAGGAGTAAAACTTTTACTTCCTTTCAACTCAAAACTCAAAACGAGACACTTTTGTTTTTCTTTTTACTTTTTTACTTCAAAATGACCGCCTAATGAGATAGGACATTTCCCACTTCGCACAGTAATATCCCGCTTCATTCCTCAGATCTACAAATGTTTTATTCTGAAACAGCTGACAGCTCGGATCCCGTTTACGCCGCCATAAACTAAAGCTTGTCACCACAAATTAAATTGTTAAAAATATTGGAATTACTCTGCGGTTTTGAATTTTATTAAATACAATTATTTTAAATTAACTATTTTAAGCAAAAGAAAACTATTCGCCACGGCAGCGAATTCTCAATTGTTTTTCTTCCGTCTTACTATTTTCAAGCCCGACACGGTTTGCATCCTTTCTCCTTCGTCTCGGGTAACAGGTGTTCGTTATCATTATACAATGGTGGACGGAAGTGGCATGACAGTCGGTTCGGTTCTTGTTTATTTCTCCATCGATTTCGTTTTCGGGCGTAAGTTTAGAATTCTTTTATAGTACTTAAAAAAGCAGTTAATATTCTATTACTTAAGCAGAGAATCAAAATTTATAATTGTAAGAGAAAGAGAGTTTCAGAATAACAGAAAATCAGAAAATGCAGATTACATATTAAATTTACAAATTTACAGTCTGTAAAATAAGATATAATATAAATTGATCAACCTATCGAAAGACCCGAACCCATAACTAACTCAAATGATTCAGATTAAATCAATCAATTAAATATATGTTAATCATTAAGGGACATTAGAAGTGCCTTAAATCTGACCGCCGAACCAGTGCGTTGGATATTTATTGGTAAGCGATTGCACGCACGAACAGCGCGGACGAAGTAAGAGTCTTCTTGAACTGAATATTGAAATCTAGGAATTATTAAATTATTATGACGCAGAGAATTTGAAAATCTAAGTTGGGTAAAAAGGTTCGCCGGCTTACCAGAGTAAATAATTTTATGAAGAGATATGAGTAATCGACGATGAAGGAACTCAGTGATGTATTGGGAGGGAGATCCAGGCCAGTAAGATCATTTCGATAAAAACGAATACACTGAGACTTGTGAGGATTCAAACTCAAACAGTTCAAATTAGCCCATAATGAGAGTATCTCTAAGTCTGAGCACATACGACAGGCAAATAGGTCGACTAAGATAGAGCTGTATATGATCAGCATATAGGTGTACGTGTACATTACAATTCCCAACAATATCGGCCAAATCATTGATGTACAAGCTGAATAGCAGTGGACGAAGGATTGAGCCCTGGGGCACACCATAGTCAAGTTGAAAAACACCAGATTTGGTATTACCTATTTTGACATATTGATCACGGCCTGATAAGAAACTACCAAATAGTGCGATAGAAGAAGATAGGAAGTTGAATTGTGATCCCAGCTTCGAGAGCAAATTAGAATGATTAACTGAGTTGAACGCTTTTGAAAAGTCAAGTAGCGTTAGAATACAAACGTGATTCATATAGAAGGATTTACGAATATGTGCCGTGACGTCAATAAGAGCAGTCTCACAACTATGGAACTTCCGGAAGTCAGACTGAAAAGGACTCAATAGATTATGTCCATCCAAGTAATATGTTATTTATCGTGACATTAATTTTTCGATTACTTTCCCTAAGTAACACAACAAACTAATTGGCCGATAGTCGCCAGGATCTTTCGCCCTTAACACTTTCAAACTTTTACACTGGCAAAACCACTGCCACCTTCCACTGCGAAGGAAATTGTGAAAACGTGAGACAACTATTATAAACATGTAAGAGTAGCTTGGTTATCAAAGGCATACAAATCTTAATAAACTGTGCGGAAATCCGATCAGTTCCAGTAGCCCCGATTTAATAGAGTATATCGCACTAATGAGCTCAAGCTCATCAATACATCTGAAACTAAAAGGCCGATTATCAGATAACTTGTGGTCAATGCCGCGGTCCTAAATACAATAGCAGAGTTCACTGATACAAAATGAGAGTTTAATAGTCAGGATTTAGCTCACATTGAGGCTCATCTCTGCCAAAATACCTGACCTCTTAAGATTAGCCCATAACTTTTTTCGAGGATAGGTTGGAAGCAAACTTCACTGCATTGAAACACTTTTTTGCAGAGCGGATTTTGGTATTAACTTTATTGCAAATCATCTTGTAATGAGTACGACTATCAGCAGTTTTTAACTGCTGATACCTCCTATATAAATATTCCCGTTCATCAATAAGAGATCTTATCTCGTTCGTAAACCAAGGGCAGCCGTCATATTTAATTCCTCGGAAACAAATCGGAGCATGCCGATCATGCAAATAGTTTATATGATCATCCACTGAAGTGCAAGCATAAAGCCTTTCCCAACACAGATATTCACAATCCTCAGCGAGTAAAGATAAATCCATATTACAGTACTTCCGGTAAGAAATTACTTTGGTTTGGTCATAAACAAAATTAAAATTGTAAGTAAGAAATAGAAAGTCGTGGTCAAATATAGAAGGAGGGCTAACTTGACTGTGATATAGAATAGAATTTATCGCCGTGGTTAGTAGTAAATCGAACAACAATGGATTTGATGTATTAAAATATGTTAGTAACAACTGTCAAGTGTAAAGACTACAGAAGAAATAAGAAAGACCGAGTTACATTGCTTTGTTGCAAGATATTAACATTGAAGTCACCACCCATAAGACTGTCTTTATATCTGTGTGTGAGATCACAAAACACCTCCTCAAACTCGAGTATATTCTCTGCAGACTAGCAATTGGTTGGAGAATATACTGAGGACAGAAGAAGCTTTGCAGACCCATATGAAACTTCAACACACAGGAATTCCAATGAGTACGCAACAGAGGCTTTCACTATTCGAGAACTAAAGCAATCCTTCACATAAACTGCAACACCACCACCCTGTCTACCACATCTATCATTCCTAAAGATTCTGTATCAGGGTATAGAGACTAGAGAAGATGGTATCCCAGAATGGACACAAGATTCGCTAAACAACACCACATGAATGCTAGAACCAGAAAAAATCTCACAGAGTTCATCCATCTTCGAACGAATACTCCTAGCATTAAGACTACAAACATTAAAACCCGACGATTGTTTACATAGTATATTCAAAAGAACTCTTACTCCACCCGAATCACCAAACGCACTAGCCATTTCAGTTATTTAAATCCACACACAAGGTTCGGACGGTCGGAGCATTACATAAGTTACATTTTTATCAGCATTAAGAGCAGAGAAGAGCAAAAACAAAACAACTGTCAAAGCTAAATGTTTATAAGAAATCATTAAATAGCTTATGTACGACAGGTCTTTCGATAGGCAAAACAGGCGAGGAATTATTAATAAGAAATATGTAATAGAAGGCATTACATTAAATATTATAGATAAGACTAAACTAAATATAAATGAGTTCAATGAAACTAAAAATAAATATGTTAAAAAATCAGAAAAATCAAAAAGCTTATCAACTAATCGGAAAAAATAATTATTCACTTCCCCGATCATTAATGTTCACGGCTCTGGATGCGATTTTATCATTCAGCCCATATTTCACGTACACGCGTCCATCACGAGTGTAGGCAGCAATTACTTTACCCTGCTGTCGAAGTCGTAATGCAAGTCTAAGCATAGCTCTTGTTTTTGAAGATATATTCTCATTGACGTATGTACACCGGGCTTTGAGCAGAAAAACCACAAAAATCTGTCAGACGGAGCACTCCAAATGCTTTAAGTTTCAGGCATGATAAAAAGGCGCGCCTCTCAGAGTAGCATGAAAATTTAGCAATGATTGGAGACTCAGTCGATTTACTCTTATACTTGTTGTTTTCACTGAGCTTTAGCTTAATTCGAAAAGCAGTAGAATATGATGACAAAGAGTGTCCAATTCGCTAGCATATAGAAGAGAGATCAATCGATTTATTTTCATTCTCTTTAATAGGTATCCCTCGAATCACCACATCTGTAGATCGTTTTATGCAACCCAACTCATCTGCTGTATTCTTCAAGTCTGAACATCTTAATTGCAAATTAGAGATTGACAACTCGACAGCATCAATACGGCTATTCACTTTTTCAATAATACTATCAAACCTGAACATTATTCGATTCTCCTGTTCGACTAAGAGCTGTTTTATACTGGATAGCAGTCCAGCTACAACAGTTGAAATTAACATCTGAGCATCGGTTAGACCAGAAGAGCGGCAATTTAAATTTATATTATGATCAACAGAAGGGGAAACCTGGATAACAAGAGCTGCTTTAGCTGCAGTTTTAGTACACCTTTCTCTGGGAAATCAACGTCCATTGTAAATTACGTAGATGCAAATCCCAAGTTTTTGGCTGTTCCGTCGATCATCGTAAGATGTTCAAGATAGATTGATTCGTTCGCTCTATTTACCCGTTGACTTTTGGAGTGCGAACGGCTACTTTGGTATGACGAATTTCATTTGCGGCGCAATATTCTTCAAAAGGCTTCGAAGTGAAAGCAGTTTCTCGGTCAGTGATAACTGAAGATGGCAATCCAAAGTAGGATGACAATTCGTTAAGTACGTTGATGACTGGCTGTGTTTTAGTTGTTGTTGTTGGTTTAACAAAGAGATATTGGCTAAAGTGATTGGTGATGGCTAAGATGTAAAGGTTCCCCTATTTGCTACAAGGAAACAGACCAAAATGATCATGACATACTACTTCAATCGGCACGTGTATAACTTCATCGTAGTACATTTGAGCTTCGGCTTTTCCATTATTACTCCTATTATAACCGCAGCTAATGCTGGAGGATATGTAATCCTTTATATATTTTCTGATACGCGAAAAGTAAGAATCTTTTGTGATTCCTTGAATGGTTTTCTCCAATCCAAAATGCCCTGAATTGGTATGACACGTTTTTACTATTCTCCATCGTACAAAAGATGGCTCAGTAATCTTTAGTAGATCATCGACTCTACAGTACAGACGTTTATTTCGAAAGCAGTAATCGGTCTTGAACTGTCAAACTTTTTCATCTTCGGGTTCAGATTTTAACGCTCTCATGATTCTTAGTAATTTTAAATCTTGCTTCTGTATACTAAGTAGGCAATCATTGATTGTAATTTCTATTCGATTGATATTACTCAGAACTACATACTTCGGTTATTTTTGGCGACTCGATTGGTGCATGACTTAACGCATCGACATGTGACATTTGCGCAGAAGAACGATGCATGACTTCATAGTCATACTTTTGCAATTTTAAGAGCCATCGTGCAATTCTCGGTACTATCGGTTTCACGTCTTTTGTCGTACTTATAATAGCGGCGCAATTTGTTATAAATGTTTGCAAGCAAATAGACTCTAAATCGTTCCAGGGTTTCTACTTTAGCTAAGACTTCTAGCTCGTAGCTATGATAATTTCTTTCGCCATCTGTGCAACGCCGACTATAATAAAATACTGGTTTCCATTCATTATTATCTTATAACTGCGGTCAGGCTCAGGGGACAAAAAAAAGAGAAGAACCCATCAACCTCATATCCCAAAGATCTGATCACCACTCGCAGCTCTGCAAAAGGAGTTGATGCCAGCCCAGCAGATATATCTCCGGTTGTACTTGCTAAACTTAAATCCAATCTCTTTAAAAAAATTAATGGGCTATTGCAAGAGTTCGAGGTTCGAATTATGGGAAAAATTGAAGAGTCCATCCGTGCCTTGAATGATAACGAGTTGAAACAAGAGAAGTCTATAATTAAGCTCCCAAAGCAAAATATTTCTCTTAAATCACAAATTGATGATCTCCTTCGCTTTCAGCGGCTAAATGACGTTGTAATAAGGGGAATACCCCAGCTGCCTAGAGAGAGTCCACTGCTTATTGTAAAAAGTATTGCCGCATGCATCGCCCATCCCATATCAACGTTCACCGATGCATTTCGTATACAAGTGCAGTCTCAGGGGAAAACAACGCCAATAATAGCTGCGCTTCTCCAGTCATTCTGAACAAAAAATCTTCTTATCTGCCTTTCGTAAACGTAAAGGCATCAAGTTATCGCATCTGTGGAGCTTCTCTTCCGATAGCTCTGTTTACATCAATGAGAGCTTAAATCCCATCAACAGTTATCTTCTTCGTGAGGCAATAAAAGGTCTGTATGTTTACTCGAAAGTTTTTACCCAGGCTTCAAAATTTTTACACAAACTCGAAAGTTTTTTACCCATAATGTGTATGTTAACTTCTCGAACTAGAAAAATTTTACCGTTGAATGCATTTCCCCTCCTGAACAAAAGTTAACATTTTTACACAGGGTAAAGTGGATGAGTAAGTTTCTTTTCTTCCATTTGTCATTTGAAATAATTCTTTCAGTTGTAAGGGCGATTTTTGAAAAAATAAAATAAGTGAAATGATGTTATTAAAATAAATAAATAAAATAAAATAAGTCCGATTTTATTAAAACAATTATAAATTAGTAAAAAAAATTATCTTGATTGACAGCTGACAAATTTACGTTGATTTACCCAGGCTTTACAAATAAGTTGTCTGTTAACTTTTTTCATTCTCATCTAGTATTATCCCCCTACCGAAAGAAAGTTTTTACTTGATTTTTACTCAGGCTTTTTTACAAAAAATAAACATACAGACCTAAAGCATCGCAAGCAAGGGGAACTTCATTTAGTGAGAACGCAGAATGGCCTCCTACATGTTAGAAAGTGCAATGAAGGTCATGAAATAAAAATTTTCAATTATGATCAACTCCGTAGCCTACTACCAAAATAAATACTCGCTACGCTGATAAATTTTGTTCGTGCAAGTGTGGAGTCGGTGCTCTGTAAATATTATAATGTCATAGTACATTGTCCTATTTCTTTTTATTTAATCGAATTAGATCTTTCTTTTGTATGAATTAGATTTTTCTTAAAGTTAAGTTCTCATTAAAAGTTTTCTTTTTTTTTGTACGGAGACTCGTGTGTAGTAATGTCTTAACCATATCATAATCGCTATCATGGTAGTTGAATGCAATGTCAGTGACGCCTATTTCTATGAGTGTGGATAGCTGTTCTGGCTTGGATAAGGTGAGAACTCTTTTAAAAATTTTAGTTAATCATTCCCGGGGGCTGAAAGTCTGTACTATAAACGCAAGAAGTATCCGTAATAAAATTGACGAATTTCGGTATATCTTCTCGGATTTGAATTTTGATGCTATATTTTTTAGTGCGACCTGGTTGAACAACGAAATTCTATTCTCTTTAGTATCTATACCAGGATATAAGTTATTCAGAAATGATCGTAATGGTAGGCCAGGGGTAGCAATTTATATCCATGACTGGATAAAGGCAAAACAGATTTCATTTGCACGGGATCAATCAATCGAGTTCTTATGTGTTGAAATAGACTCCGATAGTGAAAAAAAGCGTACTAGCTTCAGTTTATTGTCCTCCGAAATTTTTTGACTACGGTAATGCTCCAGAACTGTAGTACACATTGTCGACAATAACTCAAAAGTATGCAAACGTCATTGTAGGAGGTGATTTCAACGTTAATTTATTACGCCCGGTTAGCTCAGCAAACAAGTTTTCGCATTTGGTTCAGTCCCTCCATTTTAATGTAATAAATTCTTATCCTACATATTTCAATACTTCAAATCCTTCGTTGCTTGATTTAATCCTTGTCACAGATAATGATAAAGTTGTCTGTCACAACAAAATCAGTCCACCTAGCTCATTGGATCATGACTTTCTCTTTGTTAATTACGATTTTTCCTTAGGAATAGTTCCACTCCCAAGCAGAATCTCTTTCCGCGACTATAATAGAATACAAGTTGACTTCTTAATTGAAGAGTGTTCCATTCTATCTTGGGATATAATCTACAACTCAACCTCGGTCGATCATCAAGTGGTGACTCTTACTTCGTTGATTTCCTACCTATATGAAAAATATGTTCCTGTTAAAACAAAATATATTCAACGGGAGGGTTGTCTATGTTTCTCACCTGTAGTCCGTGCTTTAATTATTGAAAGTGAGCACTTATATAAACAACACAGACGTTTAAAAACTAATGCATCCAGATCTATCTACGTTGTCGCTCGCAACAGGGCCAACGCTGCAATTAAGCGTGCAAAGTATCAGTATTATAGTGCTAAACTCAATACTAATCTAGGGCCAAGGGTTCTATGGCGTAATCTAAGGCAGGCCGGGGTTTTTGGCAAGGAAAAATCAGATTGTACTTTTAGTCCAAATGATCTTAACGCATTATTCACCTTGTCGTGCCTTCTAGCAATAATCAAACTCACGAATCAATCAAACAATAAAACACACGAATTGCATTTAAGACTAATCTTTATTATTCCGAACTGACCTATCTTAATTACAATATAACTAAGCTACCTGGCGCTTAGGTAACCTGAACCGACTCTAATCACGATAAGACTGTACACTTTACGGCACTCGCCAGACCAGTCATTAGTCTTTTATGCACCAATATTCGGAAGTAGACTTTACTTAACAACGCGGATGTAAACAAACGACAACAACCTTGCCGTTTGTTCTACCGGTTGCAGCACCTGAGTCGCTCAGTAGTAAACAATCGCTTTACATAATAATTACCATGCGAGGTTAATTATTATTGTAATCGTCGATTGCTCCACTAAGCGCTCATCGCAGCCAGCTATTGAGCTAATCAGCAAAATAACCGACAGTTGCAGAACAGTACCATGAGAGGTTACTGTTTAGCAATTGCTAATTATTTCACTAAAATGCGCCCTTGGCTGCTGGAAGAATCTTCCGTATATTGGGCCATAACAACCTCAGGCATTAATATACTCCCGTCAACCTCTGGTGTGATCTTTGCTCATTCACTTACCAACCCGCAAACAAATTTCGCATGCAATGCTAACATAAATCCTTTCTCACTCCGTGCGATGAATCTAGATGAACTATCTCTCGCATTGAATTCTATTGAATCTGATGCAGCTGGTCCTGATAACTTATTACCACGATTTATTAAGCTGCTATTCCGTTTCATTAGTAGCTATGTTCTCCACATTATAAACTCATGTCTGATGTAATCATATTTTCCTTGCAGCTAGAAAGTTGCCACTGTTCTACCCATACCGAAAAAACCTTCTCCTGAATATTTGGCGGACTTTCGCCCAATAAGCCTGTTATCTTTTCTGTCCAAAGTGCTAGAAAAGGTTATGTCCAATCAAATTCTTTCTTTTGTCGAAGAAAATAACTTGCTGAGGCGTTGGCAATCGGGATTCCGTCCAAACCATAGTGGCGAAACTGCGGTCCTCAAGTTATCTTCAGACATAAGAGTTGCCCTCGACCAGGATAACGACGTTGATATTGTTGGATTTATCCAAAGCTTTTGACTGCGTTGATCACACCTTACTTACAGAGAAACTTTAAAAATGTTTCAATTTTAGTAGCACTGCCATCGCTCTGTTGTCGGACCGCAGCCAGAGAGTTAAAGTCAATGGTACACTGTCTACTGCTTTCACTCTGCGCGTGGTGTTACTTAAGGTTCGCGATGTCAAAATCCATCTTTATGCTGACGACACGTACAGATTTAAAAATGAGTGTAACTATAGCTTTATATGAAGATATTCTTGGACTTTTAAAAATTCTGTTGTCTTTTACTGCTATTGGAAAGTTTACAAAGTTTTTCTATTGTTTGGAGTAGTTTTTTCTTAATTATTGTAATTTTTATTAGAATTTCTAAACTGTAGTAGAAGTTAGTTAATACGGAGTAGAGTAGCACTTTAAGGTGTTGTCAATCAGGATTATTACAAATTTGTAAGCCAGTAATTATCCTAGTTAGCCTTCAAATGTAAAAGTTTAAAGGGGAAGGCAATGAAGAAATACTACAGTAAAATAATATAATATATATATTTAAAAATTTAACATATTTATTTTGAAATAAATAAAAATTAACCTAGAAGATTGTGGAAACCTTTAATCGTGTATTCGTCCATGACAAGTGCAAGTGGCAGCGCATTTTGTTGTTCGATTTAGCCCTTCAGGAGTAGCATCATTACATAACCATCCGGGCCATGTCTGGTATAATTCTCGACAGTTAGACCATAGATCCACAGTATTGCAAACATTTGTACACAACCTAAAAAATGATAATAAAATTCTTTATTAGGCGTCAAGGGGAAAACTTTTTTTTATTTTTCAATAATGAGCGCGATCAACCGCAGTTTTAATAAAACTACTAACAAATAATATAGAAAGAAAAAAAAATGTGTTTCATATTGAGCATGATATTCATATTTAAAGGCTAGTAACGAGTTCGAGAAAAATAAAATTTTAACGCAGTCTCCAAATATTTCACATTAAAATCGCTGGTAAAATTTTGACGTCTGTTAATTTGGAGAAAACAAAGTGACAGATGTCCAAATTGCCAGTTTTTCACGGACCAAACCACCAAACCTGCAAGTTGCAAGCTTTATTGGAGTCGGTTTCAACCTCTTTGACGGCTGAGGGAACAGAATTCGTTTTTTAAGGTATATTGATAATTTTATACTACCAACTTTTTACACTGCTACAACGCAGAATAGTCTTAAATTTAAAAGGTTTGAAAATGTTCAATTAATCGCCCTTAGACATAAAAAAAGAAGTGAATTTTATATCAAGAAATAGATTACACGTTAGTAATAGACATCTAGATAAGTAAGCCAATAAATAAGCCAATGAATGAATGAATAAAACATTTTAATCCAAAATGTGGCATAGAAATTAAATCCTTCCATTAATAAAAAAAAACAATCTGAAATTGTCATAGAAACAGGAAAAGTAAAAATTTCAATCCTCCGCGTATTAAAATGGTGAGTAAAATTAGTGGAGGCATACAAAGCGCCATCTATCTTAAAATAGAGAAATATTCACTTTTTACCAGTGAACTCCTTACTGCACCAGTAAAATTATCAGTAAAATTTTTGTTTGCGATTTTACCAGCGCTAAAATTTGTATGGAAATGTCACTTTTTACTCGAACTCGATACTAGGCTTAGGGCAAAAACTACTTTATAAATTTAAAAGTGTCAATGTGAATGGAACCAGGGGAAATAAAACTTGTATGTACAAGTGCGACCTATTTGCGTCGTTGTTAATCTGTGAAAAAGGTAAAGATTGTCTTACTATGAAGAAGGAAATACGAGAGATTTTTTGTTTCGCTAATAACATATGTACACCACAAATGCATCAAGAAAGGTGACTTACATGACATTATATCCAAGCCGTCGGGGTCTGAGGAAACTAACAAAATCTGTGACTTGTGCGTGAGAAACAATTTCTGACAAATATACCTATGTGGGAAAATTGTGATACTAATATTTTTGTAATTTAAGTATTTTTTTCCAAAGCAACGAAAATATTGTACGAAACTGCTGTTGAAGATATGTTTGTTTCAATAATGTACTTAATTAATTAAAAAAACAAGTAAAAACGCTAGAATTGGTTTAAGACCAATTCTTATGATACCCTAGTTAAATACGCGTATGAAGTTTCGTATGGTCACCCATCTGTGCAATTTTGATTTTTGAAGTGGTTTTTCCCATATATTTGTAGAACGGTTCGTCGGACAGAAAAAATGATTATAACCAATTTTATAGGATTTCATATTCCAAACAAGTTTTTAGTACAATGTGTGCAAATGTCTAGAACTGATCGTTTTCACAGTATACGTAAAAAAAAATTAAATTTTTACATAGCAACACCAAGGAGGGGATGCTTGATTTAGTCCATTTCTGACTTGTTTTTGCTATTACTATAAAAACACCATCTACCAAAGCTCAGCTCACTATGTGGTCGCGTTCTCAGACAGTGCCTAAATATATAGTGGAAAACGAAATTTTTGTATGGCAACCCCACGAAGGAGTTGCCCGATTAGTCTCATTTTCGAACTTAATTTTACTTTTTTATTAAAATCCATGTACCAACTGTCAGCTGTCTAACTGAACGCATTTTCGAGTTATCGTACGTACAGACGGACGGACATGCAATAATCAAAAAAACCTGCCATCATTATTTCGAAGTGTTACACACGAAATGACAAGCTTAGTATACCCTTAAGATTTCATCTAGGATATAAAAACTAACATCATATTTCGAAATTTTGATTTTGCTGAGCCTTAACTTCTATACGGAAGCAAGAAACAAGTTATGGAGCATTGGAAACCTGCAAGGATTTTCATCTAATTCATTTTATATAAATTTTTATAGGGTGTATCCTTTAGAATGTATTTGTGTCATTTGAATAAATATGAGCAAAACTCTTAAACACAACCTGCCTACCAAATAAATAAGCATCTACTCATGATTTTTAACAAATATACTGCTACGAGCGTGGCCTTAGTTCGTTATTTAAAACACAGTATTTCGGATATAATTCACAAGTTCTTTCTTTATTTAACTTTACTGTTTACTCTCACTAATTCACAAACAATTATCAAATCAACTCTTTGATTATCGCTAGCACTGTACTTCTAATTATCACAATCCAAATAGTTTACTTCGTTCACTTCACTGTCTGATATAAAACTCGCTTCCTGGATGTGAGAAGCGCCGTATTTATACTCTACAAATAGACTAGAACCTTCCTGAATATTCCGTTCTCCGAACCCAAAGTTTACTAAAATGTCACTAACCTACAGTTGCTTCCATTTCCAACAGATGTCGCTTGTGTCACTTTATTGCACGGAACAATACGTTTCCTCCTCGAGCTATGTACATATATACGTGCGGTTTATGTATTAGATATACATATGTGTAGGTCAGGTTCGTGATTCAAAAAGTCAAGCTCGTGTAGACGCTTAGCTCGATACACACATGAAAACTTGAGCTTTAGCACAAATCTTTAATATTACAAACAACAAGAAAAAAAGTTACCAATAATATTATACTTGTACCCTAGATAGTGCTGGAGCTTCAGTGTGTTGAAAGTGTAGTAAATTCGGATATAAAAGTGTAGTAAAAATGTAGTAAATGACTTCCAATACAATTAATTGAAAATTTAGGTAGGTACTAAGTACAGTACCTACTGTTTTATTAATCATTTTTAGCTCGATATGATAATTTTATAAACATTAGATGACAAGTACAAATTTTGGTAGAGATAACTCATTAAATTGTTAAAATGTTAAATCGCAGTTAACGACTTAAGCCTAGTATCGAGTTCCAGTAAAATGGGACTTTTTCATACAAATTTTTGCGCTGGTAAAATCGCAAGCAAAAATTTTACTGATAATTTTACTAGTGCAGTACGGAATTCACTGGTAAAAAGTGAATATTTCTCTATTTTAAGATAGATGGCGCTTTGTATGTCTCCACTTATTTTACTGAATGTTTTAATGCGCGGAGCATTAAAATTCAGGTAAAATTTTGACATTTCCTGTTTCTATGATAATTTTTAGATTTTTGTTTTTTAGGGTTACGTACACAAAGGGTAATAACGGGAAACATATTACTAAGGCTTCTCTGTTCGTCCGTCACCAGGTAGTATCTCATGAATCGTAATAGGTAGACAGTTGAAATGTTCACAGACTGTGTATTTCTATTGGCGATATAACAACAAATAATAAAAATAAAATAAAATTAAAAATTCAAGGGGCCCCCATAAAAGAAACGTGATTTTTTCGGCGTTTTTTTCCTCTTTTTATTCTCATTCGTTATTATTATCATAAGCAGGAATTTTTTTTCAAATGACAGCATTCTTATTATTTTTTTATATGACAGCATTTTTTTTCACATGACGCCTACTCTCATTTGAAAAAATAAATAAAAAGTACATAGTGTTAAATTTCGATCGATGTCTCCAAAGCGGTTGGTGGTATTTCGCACCCGTTGATTGTTGATTAAAAGCTGTGCCTTACCCTTAGCTAAGCCTATGCGCAAACTATTCTACTTGTTACTTATCTTATTTGGCAGTAAACTTTCTAACTGCTTGGAAACTAGTTCAAGCTCAGCCTATTCCTAAAAAAGGAGAAGGTAGCGATCGACCAACTGCAATCACTTCGGTTCTTTCGAAGATTTTTGAAATTATCATTACCTCCAAGGTGATGAAGTATCCGAAAACCCAATATGGCTTCAGTGCTGGACGCTCACCTGGAGACTTGTTGACTTTACTTACGGAACGTTGGAATCGTAGTCTCCACAGTTTTGATGAATCTAAAATCGTTGCTCTTGATATTTCTAAAGCCTTTTATAGGGTCTAGCATCCTGCCCTTTTAGCCAAACTTAAAGCATTTGGGATCTCCCCTCCTTTTCTATCACGGATTGGAAACTTTTTTTCTAGTCGTCTCTTATGAGTTGTATTACATGCCGTTACACCTGAATTTCACCATTTAAATGCCGATGTGCCCCCGGGCCCTGTTATCTATCCCTCTTATTAATTTTCATTAATAATCTGCTTTCCCTTACTTTCAATCCCATCCATAGTTTTTTTTGATGGCAGTACCCGTAATTTTGCTTACTCTTTTGACACTCTTGCAAACTCCAAAGGGAATGAATATTGAATACCGATCTTAACAATATCCTATCTTGAGACAAAGCGAATCGCGTCGAATTCAATGGATCTAAAACCCAACGCTGTCTCATCTCTTTGAAATAAGGTCATCATTTAACCACTTCCGTTCGCAACTGGAGAGTGTCTGACCAGTCGTCTTTATCAGACCACGCTTGGATACTCTTCGAGGTTGTATTTGCTGCGCGACCTGTTGAGGCTTTCAGGAATGTTCGTAGGACAAATTGGGACCGATTCTGTGATATAGTCAGTAGCAGGCTGGTTTCACCACCCGAAAGACTCATCACAGAGTCAGCAGTGGATGATGCGGTCGATACTGTCATCGATGCGTTAAACGTAGCATTCCTGGAAGCCTGCCCCATAAGCAGATCTAGTGGAAAATCAAGGCCACCATGGTGGAATGCGGAACTGGGTAAGCTTAGAGAAAAATCGCGTAGGTTGTTTAATGCAGCCAAGCGCAGCGGAGATCAGGTAGACTGGTCCTGCTATAAGGACGGCCTAAGATCTTTCAAGAAGGCGCTAAGGCTGGCCAAGAGATCCTCATGGAGGAGCTTCTGCCAGTCAATAGAGTTTAATACAGAAGCGTCTAGACTTCGGAAGGTGCTTGCTAAGGACCATAGTACTCCGTCCTTCATAAAAGGGGAGAACGGAGTCTGGACAACCACAAACGAGGAGATGTTAAATGTACTTCTTGACGCCCACTTTCTGGGCAGCGGGGAGATAGGTCCGTCGGTGTCGAGTTCTTCAGAACGGCACCTACAGGATGGAAAGGAGGAGGTGATCAGTTCCATAGTTAGCGAAAAAGCGACGAAATGGGCGGTCCATACTTTTAATCCCTTTAAGGCGTCTGGGGTTGATGGACTAAGCCCATTATGCTTCAGAAGGCACTTAGGTACATAATACCATGGCTAGTGCCGATTTATAAGAGCTGCCTGAGGCTCTGTTTCTTGCCCAGGGCCTGGCAGAAAGTGAGGGTAATCTTCATTCCAAAGGCAGGCAGAACAGGCCATACCGAGGCAAAAGACTTTAGACCTCTTTATGCTTAAGGTTTTGGAGAGATTGATAGAGGTGCATATAAGAAATGTTTGGCAGGGCGGCAGTGGTAGTCAGCATGCCTATACAAAAGGGAAATCGGTAGAGTCGGCATTACATGCAGTGGTGTCTGTTGTTGAGAAGTCCCTACAGTATAAGGAGTACACTCTAGGTGCTTTCCTGGATATTGAGGGGGCTTTCAATAACGTGAAGACGGAGGTTATATTTCATGGACTGAGAAGGGTAGGTGTTGATAAGGGTCTATGTGACTGGATCAACTCAATGCTTCTCAGCAGAAAGATCAGCTCCTGCTCAGGTGACGCTACTGTCAGAAGAGCAGTCTATAGAGGTACACCGCAGGAGGGGGGTGCTATCACCACTCCTGTGGCTACTGGTAATAGATGAAATCCTCATCAAGTTAGAGAGAGAGGGTTTTAAGGTAGTTACCTACGGGGATGACATATGCATCCTGGTAACTGGCAAAATTCTCTCTACTATTAGCGAAAGGCTCGAGTGCGCGCTGCTTAAGCTGGATAGCTGGGCCAATAATAGTGGTTTGAGGGTGAACCCTTCGAAGACGAAGCTAATCCTTTTTACAAGAAGGAGACGGGTGCAAGATTTCAGACTTCCAATGCTGGGAGGAGAGGAGCTTACTCTCTCCAGTGAAGCGAAGTATTTGGGTGTCGTCCTCGATTCCAAACTGAGCTGGAAGGCTAATCTACAAGAACGCGTGAAGAAGGCCAGTGTGGCCTTCTACACATGCAAGAGAATATTTGGCGGAAACTGGGGATTAAAACCCAGGGTGGTACACTGGATGTACACAGCCATAGTTCGGCCCATCTTCTGCTACGGCTCTAGGGTCTGGTGGACGGCACTGACGAGGAATTGTAACCTTGATGTCCTGTCAAAAATCCAGAGAGCCGCCTGTATGGGTATAACTGGGTGTCTGTGCACCACGCCCACGGCGGCACTGGAGGTCATGCTTGACCTATTGCCGCTGGACCTTTATTGTAAGGGTGTGTCAGGCTGAGAGCGGGGGGCTGTTGGACGGAGAGGGGTTTTGGGCACTCCCGCACGGCAAATCTGCATATATACTGATAGCCAGGCAGCCATCAGGGTGCTGTATGCTGGGCTGGTAAAATCAAAATTGGTGCAGTTATGCAAAATCAGGCTTGAGGAATTGACTGTAAGGCACAAGGTGACCCTAAGCTGGGTACCTGGCCATAAGGATATCTCAGGCAACGAGATGGCTGATGAGTTGGCCAAAAAGGGCTCCGAATTGGATATCTCCGCTGCTGTAGCTTACGTGAGGATCCCAATAGGAGCCTTAAAAGAGGAAATCATCAGGGACGTCTATCTAAAGGCAGGCCTCCGATGGACCAGCAGGGATACCTGTCGTATTTCGAGGCAATTGCGGCCTGCATATGACAGGAAAAGGACAAGGGAACTGCTTAATAGCAGCAGAGCAAATACCAGGAATCTAGTAGGGGTCATGACGGGTCACTGGGCCATAGGGGACCATGCTAGAAGACTGGGAATAGCGGCGAACGATTTCTGCAGGAGTTGTAGAGAGATGGAGGAAATTGAATCCGTCAAGCATGTACTTTGCGAATGCCCCGCTCTGATGAATAAAAGAAGTAGGCTACTAGGTAGCTACTTCTTTTCAAGTCTGGGGGAGCTTCAAAGTATAAAGTTCAGAGACATCCTGAGTTTTCTGAGTGAAGCAGGATGGATCTAGGTTAAAGGTCTTGGATATATCCCGAGTTTCCCAAGGAAAGCAGGATGAATGAGGTCTAGGGGCACAATGGACCCGTTGGAGGTCTAAGTGAGGCTGGCTGGTTGTCTAGCGGCACCCCTCTTACCTAACCTAACCTAACCTAACCTAACCACTTCCGTTTCTTTTGATGGAGCATTAATTTCCGATTCACCGTCACTAAGCTAAGCTGGACAGATCACATCTTCTTTATTGGCAAAGAAGCAAAGAAATGCATTTCTGAAAAGGTGTAAGAAATATATCAGCCTATCAAATCTAACGCTCCTCTATATCAGACCTAGAATGGAATACTATTCCCATATCTAGCCTGGGGCTGGTCGAACAGCCTTAGGCCCAAGATACATTCACGGTATCAGACCGCGTCCCTCTAGCCACTTGAGGCTCGTGGCCGACTGCTGAAATCAAGTAAGTTACATTCACGGAAACTGGCCCAAGAAGCCATGCTTTTTGTTATGCATAACTGTATGTCTTTTCATGTAATTAATAATTTTTTCTTCCATTTTAGTTTCTTGCAGAAATCCCAGTAGATCCCAGTATAAAATGGTTCTCACAGCTAACAACTTTCTGACTGATAAACAAAATTCCGTTTAATTACAAACCTCTCGCCAAATTGAATAACGTACCTTTTTTATACTTCAATGTTGGTAGCACTGGGGACACGAGCACACAATTTGAGATTTAAGCAATCTTGGCCACGGCCACAGCGTAGTTTGTGGCATGTGGCCGCGAATGTAACTTTGGCAATACGTTTACATTGCTTCAGACGCGTGCATCCAGTGGCCTGTGGCTTGTTGTCTTGAATGTATTTTGGGCCTTGGCTTCATTAGATATTGTCCGAGAAAGCTCATTGCCGATGTGACAATTACTTGTTGGAAGTCTTTCATTCCTTTATCGTTCCATGCATAGTCAATGTTCTGATGAAATATCTAGTCTGTTCTCTTATAGATTAATTCCTGAACGAAATACCCGCGCTGCGGGCTGCGCTTATTCTTTCATCCACCTAAATACCTTCGGTTGTACAGTAAAATTCCGCGGTTATTTTTTTTCCCGAACTGTGGGAATATGAAAAAGTCTACCAACTTCTGCCTTTCCTCCGGCTTACAGTCTGCGAAGATTTAAGAGGAACGTACATGAGCATCTCCGCCACTACCATCATGTCTCTTAATCTTTTTCCTATCTCCTTCCTGCCATACTGTGCTTTGCAGGGACCCCCTGAGTTGGCTTGATAATATAAAAAAAAAATGGTTTAAAAATACCGGAGAAATGAAGTAAAAAACACTCGAATTGAGAACCTTCTCCTTTTGAAGTCGGTAAAAAGCGTTCATAGCTGACGTTAGTAGCTGCTTAAAAAAATATTGGTCATTGTCGAAACAACTAGAGCAGAAATCTTAAATCTCACTCAACTTGCGCCGGCCTTTGCAGCAGAGAAGTTATCCTTTCTATTGACTTTCACAATATGTACAACTCGCCTAATTTTTTATTATCTATTCTGTGACTTAGATCTCAGATTTTTTTTAAAAGAGTCATGAGTAAAATTTTGGCTCTCAAAGTCAACACATTTTGAAGTTAACACTTAATAAATATATGCACAAACAAACGGATAGAACCTTTATATAACCCCAAAAACTAAAAGCCATAAGTTTTTTAATGAAACTTGCTTTTTCGGTGTTCTTTATAACAACCCAAAGTTTGTCGGTCTAATTTTTGGATATTTTTTATACATATGTACATATGCACGTATAGCAATATTCAACCATCTTACCTTATTTGCTTCGAAAGACAGTGACTCGCGCAGGATCCGCACGGCTTTCCTATTTTGTAAGGGTACTCTAGGCGATCGATGTAATTCCCTCTAAAGGAATGAGTAAAAAATAGAATTAAGTTAAATTTTACCCAGTTTTCGTTCTTTTACTTACATAGGACAATAATTGCAAATATAGTTGAAGAAAGGTTTACCTTGTGGACCATTTCTACATTTTGCTAAACCACATCCAAGCTTATGGGATGCTGCCCATACCATTTGGGTATAGTGTCCTACTTCTTTGAGATTATTTTCCGAGCTGCCATATGTGAAATTTTGTCGCTCTAAGAACCAGGTCTTTAGGGCAAATAACCTGTGGATGTAACGCAATGGCATTTATTATTTAATAAAGAACATTTTAAGTAAGAAAATAAACACTTTTGCTGTTAAATATTTCAATAAATTTCTTATTACCATGGAACTTTGTGTGTTGATACGAAAATGTTCTGTCCACATGATCCGAAATTTCGTACTGATCTTCCATTGGGTGTGTCATGTACAAGAAAGCTACATTGCTCTGCCCATTTTTGTGCTGAATGAGCAGCGCCTCGGTGCCATTTCTAAAATGAATTAATAAAAATTTGAATTGATCTATGAAAAACCATCTTATGAGATAAAAGGTTATTTATCTGTGAGACCGTTGATAATATTCTCAGCAGCTGACTTTAATGCAATTTTTAGGGTTCCGTACAACAAAAAGAAAAACAAAACTCTTATAAGATCGTTTTTCTCGACAATACGTGACGTAGGAATTTGACGCGCAAATTACGAATTTAAAAAAAAAAAAAACAAAAGTAATGTACAAAAAGAAAAAGAAAGAAACCACAATTTTATTTCATAATATTAAACCTACTTTTTATTACCGAGTAAAAGATATAAAAATAAATCCTCACAATTAAGGCAAGAACTAAACTCTAACTAACTACTACAATAATTTAAAGCTTAAGTTCCAAGAAATATTTTTATAGCGACTTGCCCATGGGCTGCTTTTTAAAATATTCGTTCTTTATGCAATTTCCTAGACGGTTCAGCTAACATCGTATACATAACCCGCACATATTTCGACAGTTAAATATTATGAAATATTTGTTTTTTATATTTTTAATGGGGGTGGGTTTGGTCCCTCAAAAAAGTTATTGTTATGGTTTTTATATATTTTGGGGTGGATAGAGCTACTTTCAAGAATTAAAAAAAAATTTCAATGAAAAGAACGATAATCGTTCGAGTACATAAAAAGTAAAAGTCAAAGAAATTCTACATATATTGTAAATTCAATTAACATCTAATAGATATTAATTTTTCATTAGTAAATACTCTTATCCAAACTAAACGAAAACGATAGTTGAAGAAGAAAAAATGAGGTAATCAAATTAGCATGTAGCAATAATACATTCTTTCTATATCGTACAGCAGATCTAATACATCCCTTGATAGCATTGACGGAGCTCCTAAGCTGGATACGAGCAGGAAGCGAAGATAAGATAAGCATTTCCTATCACTGTTGGTTCTAAACCTACATCTTTTTTAGATATTCTGGTAAGTCATTTATGTATGTACATTATAAATATAAGAGGATCAAGTATTGTTCCTTGAGTACACCAGAGGTTCGTATAAATGATGTAGAATTATAACCATCTACCGACCAGCTGCTGACGATCACATAAATACCACTGTGCAGGGTTAAGGAGATAAAACTTTTTTTTTTCATCTTATCAAGAGTCAGTTTATGATTAATGGAATCAAAAGCTTTGTAGATATCAGAATAGAATATGTTCTGTTGTTTGCTACTGTCAAGGACTGTTGCAATTTGATCAGTAAAGATAGCTAAGTAGAATCATCAGGAGAAAAGCCGTGTTGATAAGTGTCACTTAAAGATTTTATTTGCTAATAAAAAAACGATTTTTTTAAAAGATCTGGGTAAACGTCTTCAGATATTGAACGGTTAAATAATTCATAAGTGGGAGCTGAAAGAGGATTAGAACATTCCTTGAATAATCTGTTGGGGATACCGTCTGGCATGACCGGATTTAGGGGAGGGCAACAAGGGCCGGGGCTTCTACAAGAGAGGGGCCTTCAAACTATGATCGTTTGAATTTTTTTAGATAAAAAAAATGTTTATATTCATGAGGCACTTTTTCTAAAAAATATTTCAAAGCATATTCCTGAAAAAATTAATGGAATTGGCAAAACGTGATGAATTCTCTATAAAATTATGTGATATTACATCTCGTTTGACAGATATGGCATTTCCTCTGGAGCCCGCCCCGCAGGAGTGTCAAAGGAGTAATCGAAATCAAGGGTCATCGGCAAAGTTATGGATGGGATTGAAAGTAAGGGAAAGCAGATTATTAATGAAAATTAATAATCGGGATGGAGAGATAATAGGGCCCTGGGGCACGTCAGCATTTAAAGGGTGAAATTCAGATGTAACGGCATGCAATACAACCCATAAGAGACGACTAGATAAAACGCTTCCAATCCATGATAGCAGAGGAGGGGAGATCCCAACTACTTTAAGTTTGGCTAAAAGGGTAGGATGCCATATCCTATAAAAGGCTTTGAAAATATCTAGGGCAACGATTTTGGACTCGCCATAATTGTGGAGAGTACGGTTCCAGTGTGCCGTAATAAAAATCAGTAAGTCTGCAGACAAGCGTCCAGTCCGGAAGCCATATTGGCGATCGTTGATGAGTTGATTAGTTTCCGGATACTTCATTAACTTGGAGTTAATGATAGATTTCAAAATCTTCGAAAGAATCGAAGTGATTGCAATTGGTCGATAATTTGAGGGATCGCTATCTTCTCCTTTTTTGGGAATAAGCTAAACATGTGTTAGTGTCCAAGCAGTTGGAAAGATTCCTATCGACTACTGTAAGACTAGTAAGGATGAGGTGCAGCTTTTAATTAACAGGGGCGAGAAACCATTAAGCTCTGCAGTTTTGGAGACGTCAAGCCCCTTAAGGATCCTGAATACCTCTCTCGTGCGGATGTATATTGGATTTTGTACACATCCACACGGACCAATCAATTTATCTAAGATACTGATTCAGACTTTCCTAATCTGGATTTTTATAGTGCCAGAGAAGCCTATTTGTAAGTGGAGAAGTAGGGTGGCACAGGTCTGACGTGGTTAATTGAGCCGTGATTAGACTCTTGTCTGAATTACCAAGAGCATCCATTAGCTGTTGCAATTGAAAGATTTACAGAAGAACTCAACGAATCGGCCCGCAGGGTTTGTGGAAGAAGAGTGTCTGAGCCATGGTATGTTATGAACGTTAAGCTCACCCGCCAGGATGATTTCGGAAGAGACAGGCGAGACAGAAAGCAAATGATCAATATTGTTGGAGATATTGTCAAGTACGGATACCGTGTAGTCACCAGACATACAGTAGTGTGCAAAAAAAAACGCAGCACCGGCAGGTATCCTAGGAAAATCATGATTTCTCCTAATTAGTAGGTAGTCTCGCGAAGGGCCCTGAAAAATATGACACAATAGACTATATAAGATGCAAAATATGCGAGTTTGATTTCTTTTTCAATTTAGTGTTCAGATAGTGAAAGCATTTGTGTTTCGAAAGAAAATTTTGTTAAATTTGGTTCAACTAAGTAGTGAACAAAAAGCTGTGGCAATCGCGTTGTGGCGGGAAAATCTTTCTATGCGTGAAATAGGTTGTAGGTTAGGATGTTCCGATTCCACTATTGTGCGGCTAATTAAAAAATTCGAAGAGACTGGCAGCGTACATCGTCGGGAAGGATCGGGAAGACCGCGAAAGACTACCATTCGTCACGATCGGTTTTTATTTCGTAGACCTTTGGCGGATCGTTTCAAAACATCTCCGGATTTAAGACAAGAGCTAATGAGTGCGCATAACGTCGATATTTCCTCCTCAGTTATCCGACGAAGACTCATTCAAGAATGAATAAACGGTCGTCGACTGGTAAAAAAGCCCCTTTTAACAGCTCGAGTGAAACAATTACGTCTCCAGTGGGCACACGAACACCGTTCATGGACAGAGGATATGTGGAATAGAGTAATTGAACTCTGGATTGGCAGAAGGAAAATCTTTAAGAATGGTAAAAGCCACATCATTCCGAATATATATTGCAATCCTCTATGGGGAGAAAAAAGGCACCAAGCTGTAACCAGGGATCATAAACCATAAAAAAGACATTGGTTTCACTTAGCGCAAGAATTTCCTGATTTTTTAAGTTAAGAGAAGGCAGTACACCGAAAAACGATTTGCTACGAATATTACAGAAATTTAATTCTGCCTGCTCAAAAGCAAAAAAAAAGGAGAAGAATCAGCAAACAACAATAGTGTTATGCCCATCTGCTGCTTTGAGTAATTCACAGAGCGCAGTTCAATAAGCTCAGCTGGGAGTACTCGTAATGCTGATCAGTGATTTCTGATGGGGAACATTATAAAGATTACTGTAGTACTGTGCTGTTGGCTTGTGGAAATCCGGTAAGGCATACAAAAGCCCTTTACTTCACTGTAAAAAAATTTCCCTACATTTTAACGAAAAATACCTAAGCTTTGTGGCAACAATTGTGCAAAATTTTTTACTGCGCTGGCTGCCATAGATTTAATTGTAGAATTTCATTGTTTAGTTAGAAACAGCGCTGCGGGTTTTAATAATTATTATGGTGGTGAGAATGATATTATGGTGGTTATAAATTTAGAAAATTGACAATGCACTGCACTGGACGAAATAAATTTTAAAATAGCAACACGCACAAGGTGACGTTTAACTAAGTTCACTCTACGCACTCAACTTTGGTTATGAAATAACAAAACTTGCTACTATCAGCCACTGACTTATATCAATGGATTGAGCGTATTGTCATTTTCTTATAGAAAAGAGTGGCACAAGTTTTATAAATATCGCTTACTGAACATTTTCTTATGTCAGTTGATGTTTTTATGTTGGTTGCAGATGAAATCACCACAGGAAGAATAAGGTAAATATAGTGTTTACCCAAGGTATATAGAAGAAAAGGTATTCCCATTAAAATTTTGGCACATTGCAGCTGATAGCCTGTGATGTAATTCTGTGACTAATGTATATACATTTTTATAGGAAAGCAGAGAGAGGAGAGAGAGTATTGTGTTCTCTGTACCGTACTTTCCTATACATTTTCATAATATTTCGTTACTAATGGCGGAACGTGGTTCGTAATGGGAATGTCTTGTATGCTATATACCTTGGTGTTTACCATGCTCCGTCTCTCTTGGCCATACGCAGGATTCAGGTAAAACTAGCCTCTTGAAAATTAAAGTCTTATAAGAGTGCTTATAAATATCACTTGAACACAAGAAAGATATTTCTTTAATTTAATTCGATTTCCGGGTGTAAAATTTTATCTGTTGGTTGAGTTTTACGTGTTTTTATCTAGCAAACGTCTTAAAGGTTGCTCAAACCCTGATATACAGAAACACAATATTTTTTGTACCACATGAAATAGCAAATCGCTCAGTCAATTGTTATAAGTCAGTGGTATCATCTGACATTGAAACGACAAGTATGGACAACTTTGGAACCAACTCTTTCAATATTTCAGAAAAACCTGTTTTCACAAAAGCGCGGGAACATTTTATGAGAGTTAGGCAGGCCGCACACTGCACAATCACCGACTCGAGTCGGTGCATAAAAAGTTAGTTGACTTTGCTCGTTACACGCAACAGCGTTCGGTACCGCAAACTGCTCTATTTTACGTCAGTCAGCAACTAAAAAGTCAGAACGGAGTTGACGACTGTTGTGCTCAGTCTGCATCAGCAACCTTAATATCAATCAGTTGATTGTTGTTGATTGCTGCCGTCCGTCAGTAAATAATTTTCTTTTGTTAAATTGTCTTTACTAAAGTACATATTTATATAGACATTTTAAAAATGGGTTTACATATAATATTAACGAGGGAAATCTTATTGCTTTTCTGCAGAGAACATCCTGAAAATTGAAAGTGGGAAAAATTCGTATTATTTGTGAATTTCCTCGAAGCCGCCAGTAATTTAGGAATCATACATCTTTGATGAAATTTTCAACTTTTAAGTAAAGTTCGGTTTATTTTATTACATTTTAAATATAGTCATTCATATTTATGCTCGGAAAGGTTAGATGGGTTCTTCCATATCCGTTTTCTTGAAATACTTCTTCTTCTTCTCCTCGCCCATCAGTGGATTACTACAGGGTTTATGTTTGTTATTTTTAAATCAGTAACCTAGTGTTTAACAACACTGTGAAATTTTAACGAAAATCCACTCAAATTCATCGTCTTTGACTGGATTACTAAGCTGGTAGAGCACGATACAATATGCGCATATGCCACGACAGTCAATCAGCAACGATTAAAAATTAATCAGTCGGTGACAAGTCAATAAACCAGCCGCTGACTGGATAATCAATTGACCATAACTCTTGAAGGCAGAGGAGTGCGGGGCTGGCGAGTAGTCTTTGGAAAGATCATGAAGTTCTGCATACAATGAGCTCTATAACTGGTCGTACACTCGGTACTTTTTACAATACAGGTTATTTTGTGAAAGACCACCGAATTTTCTTAATCACGCTGTAACTCCGAAACGGTTGAGATGCCGCTCCCCCCTTGCGATACAATTTTTTGTTTGACTAGGTGACTACTATCACCTCCTGTCTTTTGGACCACCATGGAGGAAACACCCTGTATAAATGGTACTATATGTATGCATTTTTTTGTTCACGTTTCCACGTTTAGTCTTCTTCAAATTTATATTTTTACATTTTTGTCGTACGATCAACCGTTGAGGAATTATGTTGAAAAAGCCAATTTTTAGACCCTTTAATACAAGATGGCGGATCGCGCGAACGGCTCATTCCCTCCAAGGGTCTAAACTTGAATATTTAATCGGGGCCCGGAACTGAATAACATATATAAAAATCACAACTATCCCACCTTTTGTAGGGCAAATGCCTTATTTAGTCCCTATTGACTGGACTAGTAGACAAATTTCCAACATTGAGCAGAGCGCGCCTTGCGGCTAGGCCTTGAGGCTAGCTGCTGGCTTGGTTCTGTGTTGCATAATTTAAAAACCCGCGAGGAAGTCTCGAGGCCTGGATGAGTTTCTGCCATTACTTTACTGTTTCAAAAAGCTGTCAGAAGGAGACGCTGATAGAGTGCCCGCAGATAAACGCCCCAAGTTTAAGCTCTTTTGTTTTTAGGCTGATTTGGTTTTTAGTCGGAAAGACTAAACTATGGTTAGTTATAGAAGCAATATTTTTAGTTTTATATACCTATCATTGGTTTTTTCACTAGCATGATAACCATTTCGAATGGAATTCCGTTAATTTTCCATGTCATTTTCGACGGATTTACATGTTTTTTCGTATTATTTTCGCATGTTTGTATTTTCATTAAAGAGTATTCCAAGACTTTTCCAAGACAGTTCTAAATGCAGTTTCTCCGTATTTCAATACTGCCATTCTAAGTTTATGACTTATTAATAATATTTAGAAGGGTTTCATAATTATAATTATGTATATCAATGGAGCCAGTATATGTTTGTAACCATAGCCATACTGAGAACAAAATTCACACAGGATAGTAGACAGTGTTAAGAGCTTTGTCTTTATATTTGGTAGTTCATATTTTCGTTCATTTAAATATTCGTGAGTCTAATATATTACATACATACACCTCCACCTCTATGAGGCTGTCAAAACAACTTAACTTCTGAAATTCATAATTATTTGTAGAAGAAAGAAAAAAAACTGAAAGTTATTTAAAACTATTCAATTGAGGTTAACCAAGGTCGTCAACTTAATCTCAGATCTGAATTTATTCAAATAAACTATTGTGGGCGTTATAAATAGTGTAGACCGTAAACTAGTGTAGTTATTTTCATTGGTAGGTAATATTTTACGAATATATCAGATTTAGACTTACCATAGTAAGCATGTTCGACGCTGGTGGTATAACTTTTGTTCGAAAGTAGTCATGTAGCATAAGTAAACGTTTTTGAACCCTTCTGAGATGAGGAGCTAGTATTTTGCTTGATAATTTGTCACCGAACATCCTTGGTTCTAATAGAAAAAATGCATTTAAGAAAAAACAAAAAAAAATGTTGATATCTTTCTTGTAAATAATTACTTACTTCGATCTGTCCGCCAGTTGTTGGAGAGGTCGAATATTGTTATTAAAACTAAAATTATGTGTAACACGCGCACCATAATTTATAAAACCTGTAAAAAGAAAATTGAACATTTTAACAAATTGTAAGACTATTGCTAAGTGTATATGAATATGTTGAGGATATATTTTTGTAAATTAATACAATTATTATAAGAAGCTTATAAAAACGTCATACCAGGGGCCGGATTCTGTAACACGGGGGATTTGGGGAGATGAGAATTTTCGTTTTCCCCGATTAAAATGCCCTAACTCTCCATTCGCCATTCTCTAACGGACATTTAAAATAAAATAAAAAGGTTTCAGGAGCTGTAATAAGTAGCAGGGATAAGGTCAGGAGTGGTAAGATCAATAAAAAACTGAGAAACTACTTTGGTAATTAGGTATGCATGGGTTTTATAGGCTATATTTTATCTCGATAAACCGTAATTTGCAGACTTGAGGGGCCTCAGCGGTAAATTATCTTGTCGCAATATTGACGGGGGCCTAAATCTGTGTGGGAGGGCTGTAGAGCTTTGGGATTTTGCTATGGGTTTAAGGCTTAGAGTACAAAAACATAAGTGAAATATTTTTCTGGGGGGCTTTTGGGGGGTGGGGGGTCGTACCATTTCTCTGTCCAAAATACGTCCTATGTGGTATCAAATTAAAGAGGCAGGAGAGGGTAATGGAGTTGTGTAGTTTATTTTTGATCGTTTTAATGTCATATCTGATTTTTACCGCCGAAAAACGATTGTTTTTTTACTTGGGTCATATACACCCCAGTTCCTATATTTTGGATATATATATAATCTTTATTTTTGACACGTGATTTTTATCATGATAATACGCAAGTTTTACTAACTTTTCGTGTTTTTTAAGATTTCAGCGGTAATCCCCCATAAATCATTTAAAAGTTAAAACTTTGTACATGCAATTTTTAAATTATTGTCCGACTTGATAATAATTAAGCAAAATTAATAGTGGTATTCTCTCAACGAAACCAAACAGCAAACACACTCGAATTCATAAAATTTCAAAATTTCATACATAATAACGTAATAATGGTACATCGAATAGGTAAATTTGTAATTCAGTATGGAAGATCTTGGGGTGGGAGAGGAAGTAATGGGAACAAAATCAGTAAACAAGTTTTGGTTATTAATGTATTTTCGTTTGAAAGTTGCTATTTTCAGAGACGAATAACTACCAAAACTATGATATTATTGCAAAGAAAGTTAAATTTGTAACAAACATAGAATCGTTCTCTGTTTATTTATAAAGCTTCTAATTGTTTAGTGTAATGATAAAGAAAATAAAGTCAATGGTTAACAACCATGGTAACGGCACAAGTTTCTTGTTTTTATATCTTTTGCATACAATTTGGCGTTTTTAATTCATTTCAGCACCATCGGATGGAATGACGTGCTTTTGCAAAGCTTTTATTTGCTTTGAAAGCTCAGCATGCTTAGGAAGTGTATGCCGCCATTTTCTGCATTAGGTACATATATGTGTTTAGATTTCGCGGAATATTTTAATTTTTATCATTGCTATGAATATTGCTAGGTATGTAAATGGGAATACACACTTCTCATACAAGTTTAGGCCCGACACCTACAGACTGAGAGATGTTTTAAACGATGCATTGTGATACTCTGAATATATTTTAATAACAATGTTTATTTCAATTAAGCGGGGGAAAGCTTTGGCGATCGGATGTAGCTTGAGCGACTTTCTAGCGTGAAAAAGTGGACTTTTCTTCTTGTCGTGATTGCGCGAAATTGGTGAGTCGTGGAAAATGACTTTCTATGACCAAAATGTAGACAACAGAGCACTAATAGCCATGGAAGAAAATCTTAAAAAAATATATGAGAATTGTAGTAGTCGGGGTGTATCAGACCCAAGTGCATGAAATGGGTTTTTCGGTGGCAAAAAGTCCCGAGAAAGTTTTATGAATTGGGAAAAGGGTACCGAAAGAACTCGGCGAGGCTTTAATTTTATATAAAACATGCGGTATTAGAACTACCTCACCCCGCCGGAGGTTCGTTCATACTCCTTATGCTCTAAAAGTATGCAGAGAAAATTTTTCTTCTATGAATTGTAGCTGGTAATGAGCTGAGGCGAACAGTAAAACCCGTTTTCAGATCGGGACATTACTTTGCCGAGTTAGAGCCGATCTAAAGTGGGAAAAATCTAGCACCTCAGTTCGAATAAAAAATTAGGAAATAGGTACTAAAAAAGTGTGTATGGGGATGGCTATAAATAGCTATTGAAGCCTCCGAGTATAGGAGTGTGGATTCTTAAACTTCTGCTCAGGACCTAAGGAATTCGATTCCGATTATTTCGGTGATATTGTTCTTATCTTCCCAGATCCATTCATCCGATAAAGTGCTTGAATCATTAGCAACTTTATCATTGTTGCTACTTGGGCGTTTTGCACGTTTTCTAGTTCTGCGAATTACACTACTATCTTCGCTATTTGCATCACTTTCACTGTTTCTCATAAATTTTCACTGTCACATTCCAATTGTTCTAATGTGCCTTCCTCATATAATTCCAAATATATACATATATATATATTCATATAAGCATTTCGAATTTAGTACATACAGAAAATCTTGACGAGGGAGGCCTGTCAAGTGGTTAATTAATTCTTCAATTGACATTTAACTGTGTTTTCTAAGGATATATTCGATATAATTTTCTATAACTTTGTAATTGACATGTGTCTATGTATATTTCTAAAGAAGAAGTTAGCTAATAATTCTATAATAGTTTTTATAATAATTAATGGATTCAAGTATAATGATGTCTATGATTATGATAATGGCTGATAATGCTGATGGTGAAGTACCTTTAAAACTCAGAATTCAAAAGGTTTTTTTTTTATAGATACAAGGAAAACTGTTATGGCACCTACTGTTGCATAAAACTTTCATTTTTATACAATCACACCTTTGGTGGTGCATTGTACGGCTTGCCGGGCAAGCAATGAAAGTTGTATGCAACAGTAGGTGTCATAACAGTTTTCCTTGTATCTATAAAAAAAAACCTTTTGAATTCTGAGTTTTAAAGGTACTTCACCATCAGCATTATCAGCCATTATCATAATCATTCTAGTTCAGGTGAGTTTGAAATGATATTCTTGGAGAAGAAATTACGCATATATCAGTTGAGCATAAAACGAAGGTAGCCGAAAGGACTATAAAATGGACACTTAACGGAAACATAATCGGAAATATAATTCCAGCCGGACTATTTTCTTTACATTTTGGACATACTCGTTATATCACAGATCTGCGGGATCCATCTCCATATGACGTGTGCTGTAAATTATTAACTGAACCAATTTATACGCAGAACAGGAATGTAATAGATACACTCCCACAAATGAGCACGAAATTCGCGCATTTATTGGTATAATATATATAATGGGAATCAATAAACTCCCATGTTATAGAGACGCCTGGAGCAGTATACCTTATTTACGAAATCAATACGTATGCAAATTAATGACTGTAAATCGTTTCGGGTGGCTTCTCAGTCATATTCATATAATTGATAATATATTAATTCCAGGAAAAGAAAGTACCAACTACGATAAACTATATAAAATTGGTCCATTTTTGGCCAAGATACAAGAAAATTTCAAGAAAAATTTTAATTGTAGCGATCTGATGAATCGAAGATAAAATTTAAAGAGCGTAGTTCAATGAAGCAATTTCTTCCGAAAAAACCAACAAAAAGAGGATACAAAGTATGGGTTCTATCAAATAAATCAGATTATTGTTGCAGATTTGATGTATACACTGGAAAAGTTGGCAATCAAGTGGCAAAAAATCTTGATGAGAAAGTTGTGAAAACTCTTACTTCAGATTTGCCGTCTTTCAAGAAAAATATCAGAAAACGAAGAATCATTTGTAAGTGATACGGGAATAATGGCAACAAAGTTGGACAATAAGGATATCCTCGTTCTTTCAAATTTTCACAATTCAAGTCAAAACTGTATGGTATAGAGAAAAAATCGTAAGGGGATTACCGATTACTTGTCCTTCTTTGATTGCGGATTATAATAATAATATGAATGTAGTGGATAAATTCGATCAATTAATGTCTAATTATAGCCTTGATCGACGCAGTAGGAAATGGAGGCACCACATACTGTTTTATTCTCTTGTCGCGTCCGTTGTTAATGCATATATTTATATAAACAACTGGATAAAGAAATGACATTGAAAAGATTCAAACAAATAAGCAAATCCAAACCTCACATTTCATTAGAAATAAGAAGACTAGATTCAAAACATCAACCGGAACGTTCTACTTGTAGACGATGTGCGCTTTGTAGTACAAAAAAATGAAATTCGTACATCATGGTCTTGTACTTTGAGAAAAGGATGTTTTTTAATACCTTTATGAAGCCATGTGGCATGGTGGGATTATTTGAGTCCCACTCTATAACAACAAACTTAGTTGAATTATTATTATTTTTTGTGTTTTTTTTATATATTATGTTATTCCTGTATTAATTAAAGTAAACCAGCTTTGTTCAATTTAAAAAAGAAATAAAATTTCTGTGTAACAAAAATTCCGTGCCTCAACGAGTTAAATGTACCTATGCACTTAAGTATTGTATTTATACTGTAGCATTTTATATACTTTACACATGTGTCGTTTGGGATCAGGGCACAATGTAGATGTTAGTAAACTTTTCTAAGCTTTGTCATTCACTGAAGGAAGATGTCAATGTTCTGTTTATCTATTTATCTGACGATAAATAAAAGAGAAGCAAAAAATAGAATTTGGGTCCACACTTCAGCTAGTGAAGATGAGACTAAAGATCTTGACCGTGGGCACCGAATAGTCTGATTGATATTTTCGAAAAACTTAAAGAAAAAATAAAACTAATTTTAATACAAATATGCAAAATCTAAAATGTTTATCACAACGTTTTTTTATAAAATTATTTTATCACTAGTATTAAGTGTGAATGAGTCGTAAAGTTTTCATCTAAAGATTTCTCATTCGAGATACCTAGTAATTCACCTTAAGTGATCACCTTTAAGACAACAGAAGAGTAAATTATTAATTTTTATACAAGAAAAGTTGCTTCAGTAGTGATAACAAATAAAACTTGCATTTTTTCGCATGAATCTTGCCAAATATTTTATTTTCTTCGGAAAGAATTTTACATAAATTTGCCACTACCGCAATGAAGACTATTAGGCGGATATATCTTGGAATTTGTTAATTCATTGTAGGTATTGTTCAGGTGTTGATAGATATTTCAGAATGAATGTTTGTGTTTTGCTAAACCATACAAAAAATGTGATTTATAATCAGATTCTTTCGCTCCTCCGATTATTTAAGAGTACACGGAATTAATGTTGTTGTAATGCCTTGGAAATGTATGTCAATCTATATTTAAATACGTGTAGGTACTTGTTCGGACTCTGTTTTTATACCGACGATGAAATCATGTTGACTATAATATGTATAATTTGCGCTAATGCTACAAAACAATTAAGAAAATAATAATTAAATAAAAGTAAAATATAAGATAACAATTAAACCGTATAACATTCCATGTCTTAAAAGAAGCTTATAAAAAAGTTTTTCGACATATTCAATTTCCGTTTTTATTCAGAATATTTGAGAATGCGTTAATAGCTTAGGCAGTCGGCAACTCTATTTAATTTCAACTCTATTATAGAAAGACTATTAAATTACAATTTAATTTGAAATTAAGATTAATTTGCTCAATTTAAATTTCGATCGAAATTATAGGTCTACATCTTAAGACTTGGTTTCGATATTTCGATATAACCCGGTACACATTGCCTTGATGTACATTATTTCAAATTGACGTATAATACGGTTTCGATCAAGGGCTGATCCGAAAATTTATCTAGGTGAGGGGGGGGGGGGGCAAAATAAAAAAAATTAAAATTACAATTGAAAAAAATTTAATAATTAAGAAATCAATTGGTTTATTATAAGTCAAGTTTAATATTCTGTATTGTAATTACGCATAAAAAACACCAACGATTAACAAATTAATTAAAAATGCAAGATGCACATTCAGCATTCTTGCAATAATCAATTGATCCGAAATCAATTCTCAATTAAATATCGCAATAAATTTGACACAATAATGTTAATGCATTATAAGCAAAACATGTAAATGCAATTGCAACATGCTTAACATGGGTCAAGCGAGTTGCATCACATCGAAATAAATGTTAAGCACAAAAGTGCAAGTAAGCTATTTTTTTAACATGCCCAAAATCGCGGCCATGTGCACACATTATAATTGCGTAAATCCTAATTAAGATTATTGTGTATAAATAAGCTACGAATAAATAGTTCAATAAAAAGAAGTTGTTATTTAGTCTTTAGATAGTCGAGACTTTTATTAAAGTGTCTGCTAGCCTTAGCTGCACTCCCCTTTTCCTAGGTATCTGCCAGTTCTAGCTTCGCCTACAAAGAGATCTGCTCTCTGAGCTTCTCTTGGGAGCTCTGCTCTCTGAGCTTCTCTTGGGAGCTCTGCTTTTATAGGTTCTCCACCTTCTCCATAGGAAACTGCCTAATGGCTGATTACGATCAAGGTGGCACAGCGTATAGCATTCAATTCATTATAGTTACTCATACTATTGTTTGGACTACGATTAACGAATTCATATTACATGGCGATTATATTTTTTGAATATTACATGGCTACATGCAACTCTAAATATTACAATTCTCTGAGCTTTCTTAAGCTCCCTAGTCCCTGTTTGTAAAAATTTCTCAAATAAGCTTTTTGCTGCAAACTCAGTCTTCGAGAGCATAATTTAGAGAAAATTGAAGCTATAGTCGTGGAGTGGAGCTAAAAAGTAGGTATAGGAAAATTTGTGTAAAAGATGGAATATTGGAATGCATTTTTGTTAAAGTATTGCAGATGATAATTTGGTCGCTCAAAATTATTTCGTGCAGATATTAGCTTATAATGCTTGCAAACAAATAAGCTCCAGCCTGCACAAACAGCTTACGATCCAGAGCATAAATTTTCAATGCGGCCGTGAAATATAAATTTTCGCTATTCATACAAATTTAATAGAGTTTTTCCCCCAACTAATTATTCCAATTATTATTAATACATTTCTAATGAGGGAAACAATATTTATTTCAAGTTAATTTTCTGTTAAAATATGGGGCAGTTAGGAAAACTAAGGAATACACAGAACAATAGTGATAGCTGCTGCAATTCATGACACTAAATTTCGATTTTTTTTTTATTTTTATTGACTTTTCGACAGATATAAGTTTCAAACATAATTTTCGAGGGTAAAGAAAGTTTAGAAATATACAATTCGTTCTGAGGTAATTTTAAATGTATTTTCAGTGGGATAAAAAAATCAGTGTTTTGTTGCTAATACTGGCAAATGCTCAGTTTTCGGTGGATAGAAGAAACAAAATATTTATAATAAAACTGCATACTTTTTCAAACACATCTGTATTCCTTACAAATGAAAGTCTCTTTAGAAGGTATAGTAATAAAAGAATACATAATATTGTTACGAGATGTATTTAAATTAAATAATGAGCGGCAAGATAAATAACTACTTTTCACAATTCTATGGTGCTGTATCGCGGTAAACACAATTCGACGGTCATAAGTGCTTCTCAATATCAAAATGGTTTGGCAGAAAACGGGGTAAAGTTTGAAAAAACTAGGAGTGAAGTGTTTCATGGAAAGCCTGGACAGTTATAGTCATCATTGCGCTTATTCCTTTATGGGTGTACAGTAAGAATGTTACAGGATGTTAAGGGGAAATATACCAAAATCAGAAAACCCTTTTCCTCCTAAAAGACGCATTTTGCTCCATTATAACTCAACGTCTTCTATTAGCTCCTGAAGTTTGAACCAAAAGTTGTGGAACGCCCTGTATATAGCTTTCTCTTTCCGTTTCACCATGAAAACTTAATTAGAAACCAGCTATCGCCGGAGTTCTTTTATTAATATAATATACGATTTTCCTCGTAAGCAAAGTAAAATTTGGTACTACATAAAATAGAAATTATACACTTCTTGCTTTGTCTTACTGCCAGCCTGCTTTTCATTTAAACATCATAATTTCCTGGGCTTGGCTGTAATTTGTAGCAAAATTGAAGGCAACGTTTTTAAATTTTTTTTCCAATAATTTCTTTTCAAACCGACACTTATGAAATTTACGAGGAGCGCTAATTAGGTAGGGTTAATATATGTATAACCCTATTTACTTTAAATTAAATGATTGCAAGAAAACTGAATCTGATATACAACATACAATACAATACAATACAACATACTACTTTTCAGCAAAATACCCGGCTTTTCTAAGTTTACGGTCACAAAAAAATTGAAAAGTTTTTCTTGTAGTGAAAATCCCTTAACGACATAATTTTAAATTTTTTGAGAATAATATAAGACTGAAAAAGGAAATTTAATAAATATAAAATTTTTTTTTTCAAAAAAACTCAAAAGTCGCACAAAAATAATTTCTCCCTTCATTTAATGAGTACATCACAAAAGTTATCTAGAGTTTCATTTTACATTTAATTAATTTTGAAATTATATTACATTTGTGTATAAAATTTAAAACTTTTGAGGTACACAAAGAAAGCAAAGTCACAGCGAAGCAATTTAATTAAGTATTTTAATAAGCATTAGGAGCTTCAAATTTCAGTTTCGGAAATTGTTATTCACTGTACTGTTATAATTTCAACTGTCCAGACTTAGATTTCTTTGTCTACCTTGACATTTTAAAATTTATAGACAAATGCAATATATTTTAAAATTTTAATTAAATACAAAATAGAAACTCTAGAGAACGTTTGTGATGTACTTAAGTGAAGGGAAAAATTATTTTCTATTTTTTACGTCCGGATTTAGAAGCAGTATTTTTTAAGAAGATATTTTAATATTTTCTATTTCATTTGATTAGAATATTAATATTAGGAATATAAATTTTGATTCATTAGAGCTCTAGGCGGGGAGGGTCAACCGCCCCGATCGCCCCTTGGTTTCGATATAGCACGGTATGAATTAACCCGTGCTATACGAGGGACGCCGGACGCTTATGTTATTATTATTATATAGGGTGTTTCCGCCTAGGAGATGAATAGAGCAGGAATTGATAAATTATATAAATGTTACAGGGTGATTAAGAAAAACAGCTAGTTTTTCACAAAACACCTTGTATCTTAAAAAGTACAAGGCGTACTGTCACGGTTAAGAGCTCATTGTATGCACAACTTCATAGCCTCTTTACCAGCTTCGTATCCATCCCCTCTCAGGAGTTATGGTTTTCTTAACTAAAAATGTCGGATTTTCTTACCTTTTTTCTTAATTTGACCTCATTAACATAACCTTTTTTATAAAAACTGTAAATTGTGGCCTCTCCAGTTTAATGTGACCTATTACATCCTATGTGCTATATGTAACCGCTAAGGTGTTACTACTTCTTAAGCTATACTCAAAGCTATTTTGAAGCCTACTTTCAAAGACAATTTGTTCCCTTGGTGATTGCAAACATGTCATTTAAAAAAAAATATCGGCTAATAACTCTTTTACGCAGAAGCGTGTAATAGGTCAAATTAAAGACGAGAGGCTACAGTTTACAAAAATAGAGATCAAAGTAAAAAAAGGTAAGAAAATCCGAAATCTTTAGTTTAGATCACGATAATGAGATGAGACGAGCACTGGCGTAACTAACTAACCCCGCAGGCCCCGCCACGCTGGGGGTCTCACAGCTTCTAGGGGCCAACAAAGCCTACAAAATCAATATTTTCATATGAAGTGATGAAACTTGAAACGACATAAAAGACAACACCGGAAATAAGCAGTTAGATTTACTTAATTAAAATTCGGTTTCTGAATAAAAATTATATTAACTCTGTAATGATTTCTTTATTTCAGTTTCCATCTAAAGGTGTTCATAATCATAGGATTTGAGAAGCTGCAAATACGCTGGCTATACAGTAGTGATCGTACAACAATTAAAAAGTCGAGAATTCTGCTATTTATTCTTTGTATTTAAACGGAGAAAAAAAATATGCCTGAAACTGAAACACTGTAAATTATTTTCTGCGAAATATTTGGCTGACTTCCTTAGGCTAGGTGGACACGCTGCTAGCGTGCATCAGAGTTGTAGATGAGAGAAGAGTATTACCTTAGAATAATAAAATTACAAGAAGGGACAAGAAGAACACAAAATGTGCAACCATTTCTGTTCGCACACTGTACCACATCACCTCCAGTTGAAAAATATTAAAGCTGTAGGTCATCAAAATTGAAAACCCGAAAGCTTGAAACGAACTTTTTTATTCTGTCGTGATGATGTGTTTTGTGACTTTAGGAACTTGGAGTGAAGTAGAGACGTAAGTGTGTGCTAATGTTCTGCATTCATTTCATGTAGCAAAGGGAGTAGAGATATAATGCGAGAATTTTTTCATTAGAATGTTTTTAGTTTATTATGATCACTTGCTCTGATTTTCATGGTTTTTAGGTGAATGCGATTGCGTAAGCGTGGGAAAAAATAAGCAATTGAGATTCTGCGCACCTCTTATTTTTTTTTAATTGTTGTAATATTTCATTAGTACGTTACCTTTATTTTAGAATAATTTTTATTGACAAAATAAATGGATGGTGGAAGGCTCGGTTATAGGATGGATTGGATGGGGTGGTAGGATGTATTAGACGAATATGGATGGATCGATAGTATTAGGGGCGGGGGTGAATCTAGATGGATTAGAAGGTTAAATTGAATGAATGGAGGAAAGGAAGGATAGGTGATAGGATGGATGCGGCACGGACACCGAGAAAAGTTAAGGTTGGATTTTTCGTTATCACAACGAAGCTGACGCAAAAATTCACTGCAACTTTTACAAATTAATTCAAAACAGGAGAGCGTAATATTTATGAAAATAAAAGTTATTTTATTTACATTTTTGCCAATTTTGTTATTGACAAATCAAAGTTATGTAAAATTTTAAAATGTCTCTTTTTTAAGTTAAAAAATAAATAAGATCTTAACAACAAGTGTTCTTTAGAAACAAAATAGATCAACTTTCACCCGTTGCGGAGAGAGCACCTCGGACAGTTTCGAAACTCGCAGTCATTATTAAAACCGCTTTCCCTGTGTTATGCGTTTGAAGTGTTGCATTGTAATTTCAAGCATATTATCATGAAACTACAGTAATTTTGGATAATGTTGTCCGTATGAAATTGCTTGTATAAGTCTTCTTCTATTTTAATTTCAAACAATATGCATATAATATGTTCCCTGTCCGATGGCTTCCCACAAGGAAACGAGCATTTGAAGGAATCTGTGTCATAAACTCAAAGCAATTCGAAAATTGTTTTCATTACTTTGATTAGTCAATAAAAAATTGGAAAAAATGTAAATAGAATGTGTATCCAAAGAAATAAAGCATGTCGTTCTGAGAAAGAACCTTCTTTAATTTTCTGGAATATTTACATGATCTTATTTTCAATTAATTTTGAAAAGTAGCAGTGAATATTTATGAGTGCCGACCATTCACTCCTCCATCCACCCACTAAATCTATCTACTCCATTTGTATTCGTTAATGTGTGTGTTGTTTAAAATTTACGTCGGGGTTAAGTTTTAATGGCTTTGTTTTTGATGAACAACAATTTATATGATTTTGTACTTGCTTTTGCCAGAATTGTACAAAGAAATGTCAAACACTTGGAATGATTTTATTTCGTTCCTTTTCGATGTGCACAGAACATTATGACATCGTTTTGTCGATTCACACAGATGCATTCAAGACGATAAAAAGAACGTAGCATATAGCCATATTTCACAAATTAAATTAATAATGGTTATACTATTGTTTAATGATTTTTAATTTTGGGTGCATTTTATCTTGTATAGGTAGGTACTCATTAATTCTGAAAATTTGTGTGATTCCCAAATACAGTACTTTCTCAATAGAATTAAGATAAAGTAATCCAGAATTTTCATATGGTGCTCGAAATAGAAACACATTTTATCCTCTGTTGTAATTTTTTAAATCTTTTTAATATGTGAGCGTACTTGGACCGATAAAATTGCACAGTTTGTTCAGAATTTAAGCAAGAATTACACTTTGCGAGGTACGTTTTCGTCTCCATCGGAAATTACTATATCCACGGGGTTTAAATGTGGAAGTTCGCGAAAATTTAATTCCGTTGGATCTGGCTTTGAATATGTTTTCCCTGAAAACAAAACCGGAATATGACATGTAGGCTTGTCTATGTGAATTGACTTATCAAACGACAAATTACGTGAAGGGATCATATTTTTTTTCAATTTTTTCTTTTCATAATCGCCTTCATTAAAGTGACGGGAACATACATACGCACATTTTGCTGAAGGTGGTAAATTTAAGCGGCAGGCAATTATCCACTTATCAAACATTATAGTTCCTCTGTCAGGAAACGTAAAAAATCTCAAATCAGGATTATCCCTCTTAGCTTTGTTGCAATGCAATACTTCACATTTAACACCCCATATCTTTTCTCAGTCCATTTTTAAAACAAAAAGAGTAAAAAACCAAATTGATCAAATTTATTACCTATATACTTTTTAATTCAAAAACCAAAACAATTAAAAAAGAAGAAATTATTATATACCTACATATGTATATACATACCTATTAATGTACATATATTTAGTGTTTTAAGGTAATTATAACTTTTAGTCAATAAAAAACAATGTTAACAGTTTTATGAAAATTTCACGTAACATCACATTTCATATTGCGTTAAATAAAACACAACAAATCTATCTTCACTTCTAGGAATTAACTTTATTATTTATATTATATAATTATATATTATATTATATATATATATTATTACCACCTTTTCAATTAATTTTTCGAACACCGAAAACTGTTACACTAATAAGAATCACTCTTAAATTCAAGCACAAGAAACTTTTTCAGTTAGATTAACTGTAAAAAATAATGTACCTATCCAAGAAAAAACTGAAAACTGAATTACACAGCACAGCAGAAAATTAGACTGGTTAGATTAGGAGTCCTGCTTTTCTTACACTTCTAAAAGCCAACAATGTTTCGCTCCAATATAAAATCATCGATGGCTCGACCTTATGTAGAGAACTACTGAATTTTTCTTAGAAATTTACTGAAAATTTTTCCTTAGAATTTGTTTGCATTATTTGAGGTCGACAACGGGTGCCTGGGCCGCCAACAAATATTAGTAGGGTACACTCGTGGATGAACAACAAGCATTCATTTCTTCTTAGAAATTTACAGAAAATGTGTTTTTCAGGTGCAATACTTTCATGTGTGCCGTTGTCGGTCTCCAATGCACAAAAATTCTAAATCGCTTGGAGGCATAGGTAGTCGTAAATATTTTTGTTATCAACGCTATTTCAATGCTGTTTTATAGCTTTCCCGTACATACCTGTGCCAGCCAAAAATCCACTGTAACTTTTCTCGGTGTCCGTGCCGCGTCCATCCTATCACCTATCCTTCCTTTCCCTCATTCATTAAATTTAACCTTCTAATCCATCTAGATTCACCCCCGCCCCCAATACTATCGATCCATCCATATTCGTCTAATCCATCCTACCATCCCATCCAATCCATCCTATAATCGATCCTTCCACCATCCATTTATTTTGTCAATAAAAATTATTCTAAAATAAAGGTAACGTACTAATGAAATATTACAACAATTAAAAAAAAATAAGAGGTGCGCAGAATCTCAATTGCTTATTTTTTCCCACGCTTACGCAATCGCATTCACCTAAAAACCATGAAAATCAGAGCAAGCGATCATAATAAACTAAAAACATTCTAATGAAAAAATTCTTTGCCAGGCAGTAGGCAGGTAGACCAAGCAATTCAGCTTCCAAGAATAATGTCTCAGAAAACAGTGCCTGTTGCTACATGAAATGAATGCAGAACATTAGCACACCCTTACGTCTCTACTTCACTCCAAGTTCCTAAAATCACAAAACACATCATCACGACAGAATAAAAAAGCTCGTTTCAAGCTTTCGGGTTTTCAACTTTGATGACCTACAGCTTTAATATTTTTCAACTGGAGGTGATGTGGCACAGGGCGCGAACAGAAATGGTTGCACATTTTGTGTTCTTCTTGTCCCTTCTTGTAATTTTATTATTCTAAGGTATTACCTTAACTTTAGAATATTAGAAAAGTAATCAATGAACGAAAACTAAAATATGTATAAGATCAAATTTTTCATGTTGAACGGTTTTGAAATTCCCTCAAACTCCTAACACTGTTGTACTGTGAGGTGCTGATCAGTGGACTCGGGTCCTTCCTTTAAGTAATCGGATATTTCCGGCTACTTGTGTGGAAAGCACGAAGTAAATCTAAACAAATAAGTTCGGCAATCCGGATCTTGGCAACACTGCTCGCAGTACCCACGAAACCTTTTTATTTTTTGTTCAACTCCGGTTTGGAGTGAGTGGAATGAAGGCACTGTTGGCAGATCGTGGGAGAAGGAAATGATTTCGTCTCCCCGTACAATGGGAAACATCATACATCCAAAGTTCAGAAAAAATTTCCTTACAATTGACACAAAAAATTAAATTTTCCTGCGCAAGTATGTTAAATTAATTGCGCTTTAAGTTCTTATCATCAAAAGATCGGCGCTTCGGAAAGTCGGGAAAAAGGGAAGTTTTACTCATTTGTCATAAACTTATCAATGTAGGAAAAAAAGGATGAAAAAATGATTCGAGGGTCTAGTAGTATATTCGGGGGCTCATACAACCATAGTTCCGTCACTGGAGAGGAGTACCTGGCTGGTTGTGTAGCCGTTTGGAAGGCCATGAAGTTCTGCATATAATGAGCTATTAACTGTGGCCGTACGTCTTGTACTTCTTAAGATACAGGGTGTTTTGTGAAAAACTGACTTTTTTCTTAATCACCCTGTAACTTCTATACGGTTGATATACCCCCCCCCCCCCCCCCCCCCCCTCCACCTCCTTGCCTGACAATTGTTTGTTTATGTAGGTGAGTACTATCACCTCATGCTTTATTGACCTCTTAGGCGAAAACACCCTGTATAATAATAATAACATAATAATATTACATTTGGCAGAACTCCTCCGCAAAGTGAAGAATTTAGAATTTATCAAATCTATGTATTATTCAATTGGCAGATCCCTTTTAACTACATTCAGCTCCTTTATTTAGTGCTTCCCCCACTTTTTCATTTGCTCAACTTGCATATAAGTATAATCAATCCATCTAGAAATCCGTCAATCCATCAAACAGAAATATCTTGACATTATTCTTTAGAAGACCATCAAGTGGCGGTACATAAGATTTCAAGAAACTCGGTGAGGTCACCTGACTGGAAAATATATGATAGATTCATATTTCCATACTTACTACATTATGTATATGCGTTTTAAGCCTCTGATGGTCGCCATAAAACGCCGTTTATTTACAAAAAATAGCGAGCCTCCATGTCTGATTTGTTTGATTCTAGCCCACACGCGCAGAGCATCTGTGCGCCTCATCCTAATACATAAATATAAATGCCACCGACAGCCGATGTGGTTTAAATTGAATTATCCCAGAAAAAATTTCACAATTTTAATAAAAAATTTATCACTGGTCGTTACTTTTGTGGCGTAGGTGGAGTATTGAGAGTGATTTATGGATCACTGAGATTCGCTCTGCAGAAAATTGGAACAATTTAACCAAAATTCTCCGTTTGACAGGGTTATTGTTTTATGGAGGTCTCATTCAGCTGACATTTTAGGCGTGTTATTACTTATACAGGTTTTCAATAGTTCTGTTAGTAATTATATTCGAAGGTGTTAATCGACGATAAATGAGTTATGCTGTAAGTGGGATTGATTATACTATTCATTTAACAGTTAAAATATTACTTCTTTCTATCAATTTAAATTAAATTTTTTTGATATGGCTAAATAGTAATTTGGTTGAAAAAATTTAAGAAAGAATGAAGGTGCGGCTATTTAAAATATTTTTGTCGTGTAATAATCTTATAATAAACAAAGATTTTTCTAATTTTCTATACACTTTGATTGTACTTTTGTAGTGCCGTTTGTCAAATAACTGTATAGTATAATTATACGCTTATAAAAATTTTAGGGTTTAAATAAATAAATTGTCATTGTTAGTAAAAATAAATTATAAATTATAAAATGAAGAATTTAGTTATGTAGTTGTTTTCTAAATAAACTGAATATTAATATGACTATGAAAAGGACTCAAGGCGACACTATTAATTGGACGGTTGATTTTGAAAGTAGTGTAAATCCATTTTCCTTAGAATAACTAATTAAGCACTTATATGAGAGTAGTAAAACCGAGAATTTTACCAGCAAAGGCGTAATGTGACGGATATAGATCGAATGAAAAGGCATCTAGCCACAGAAGTGCTGAGGCAACAGTTATACATAATATTCTTGTATTAATAAATCACGAGAATTTGTGATATTGCAAACCGGCAAATATAGCAGTATTAGTTTGACCTTGCCGAAGTGTCGACCTGAGATTTCAATTTAATAAAATATTTCTTACAATTATTTACTTTTATTTTATAAACGAATAATTTTATATTAACCCTAGATAGCGATATATGTAGGTAGGAGGTATAAATCGTTATTTTACTATAGTTTAAGATATTTATTTTTTTATACCCTAGATGAAATCCAAAGGGTATACTAAGTTTGTCCCTGCGTTTGTAACGCCTAGAAATAATGCTAATGGGTTGGGCGCTGACGCTAATATTAAAAGTTATTTTGATTTTTGCATATTAGTCTGTTCGTCCGTCTGTCCGTACGTCTGCCTGTCTGTTCTCACGACAACGCGCTTTCACTTAGCGAGCTGAAATTTTGCACATTGGCTTTTTAAAAAAAAAGTAAATTTAAGTTCGAAAATGCGACAAATCAGGTAACTCCTTTGTAGGGTTTCCATACAAAAATTTCATTTTTTACTATATATTTGGACAGTGTCTGACAACGCGTCGACGTAGAGCGCTGATTTAGAAAAAAAAATGCAAATTTGAGTTCGAAAATGGGACGAATCGGGCAACTCCTTTTACCTTTTTAGTGTTGCCCTAAAAAAAAAATCCTTTTTCACTATATATTTGAACACTGCCTGAAAACGCGTCCACGAAGAGAGCTGAAATTGTGTACACTGTGTTTTCATAGGAATAGTTAGTAAAGTTTCAAAAATAGACTAAAGCGGGGAACCCCTTCTTGGTGTTGTCATATAAAAATTTAGGTCTTTTACGTATACTGCAAAAATGATCAGTCTTAGACGTTTTTATTATACTGAAAAGTTCTTCAAATTTGAAAATCTGTGGAATTTGTTTACTGTCCGACGAACCGTTCTAGAAATTTGTGCGAAAAAAGACTTGAAAAATTAAACTTGCACAGACGGATGACCATACGAAATTACATACAGACATTCATCTAGGGTATCATAAGAATTGGTAGTAGACCAATTCTAACTTTTTTACTTGTTTTATTGTAAATATAATCAGACAGAACAGCATTTAAAGAAGACTATCAAAAGAAGAAAAAAACTAGAAAAAAAATTGAAAATAAAAATTGTTAATGCACGAAAAAAATATATGGAACGTATTAATTAAGCAGAACTTAAAACAATTTTTGGTCAATTTTGGAATATGTGCGATTTCCATAAGCTTTCTCTATGGAAGTGTTCATCGATGTACTGTGAAAAGATCAAGGCGCAGAAATTATTCAGGAGCTTTGAGGACGTATGCTTATAAATTTCATTTGAGCACTCAACGTGGAAACATTTTAGTATGTAAGAATTGTTTTATAAATACTTATTAGATATATTACAAGTATTTATAACAAAACTCGGATTGATTATGTCTTACAATCAAACGATATTAAAAAAAAAAACATGCCCGGGAGAATAGATGACTCTTGCAGAAGAACAGGATGAAAGTATTTGAACCCTGAATTAAACTTACGAAAAAGATTTTTTTTAAATTATATTGTACTTAGAAAAATGTGAGGAAAATAATGTAACTTCAGTTAATAAATGAACGTACAGGAACATCTTTAAACGAGATTTCAAGTCAAATTTCCAGTAGCTACGAAAAAAAACAAACGTGTGAGTGATATGAGATTTCTTTAATATGGAAATTCAAATAACAAACGATGACGAAAAAAAAAGAGATGATGTTCATCTAAAAAATGCCGAATTAGTAAGAAAAGCTTTAAAAGAAGATAAAATTCTAGTATCAGAAAATCCTGATAGATACTATACATTTTTTTTAGATTTACAGAAAGCCTTACCATATCCAAAATTTTCCGTTTCCAAGCGAAATATGTATGTTTCAAACGAGGAATTTCATAATTTCCACTACATTAAAGTTTCTATGCAGGAAATAGCATCTTGCTGCTTGCGAAATTAACAAAATGTAACGACTCAAAATCATAAATTTTCCGGCATTCGTATCTACTAAACGATGCAGATTTTGCTATTATAGAAATAGCATTACGAAAATAAATTTCTAGTACACTCCTGAGAATTATTATTGTACGGAATGAATGGTAAAAATTAAATTTCAACAAAATATTTAGAAAATGCTGTTCAAAAAAGCAAAAGGAATCCTCAAGCAACAAAGTAAACTGGCTGAAAATATGTTGGATTAGGTTTTGTAAAAGGTCACAATATACTATTTTATATAAAACATCGATTGAAGACACGGAATTTAAGATTCATCACTAACCGGTCGAGGAAGACCGCCAATATTTAGAAGAATTACGCTAACGTCTTTGTATAAAGATGTTAGACACAGTACATATGAAAAATATAAGAATATGATACAGTTATTGCCATATATACCTCCTGTGGATCATGAATACATATATCAAAAAATTTGGACATAATGAAACTAAATGAAAAATTGTGTCCAATGTTAAGCTTGGAATAATGATAAACTTACCATTAAATAAATATTTTTACGTTGAGAATAAAAAAACCAACAATATGTTATTTTCTGTGACTAAAACACTTTGCAATTCAAGTAAAATTAATTTTTTGATTATTGAAATTAAATGATTTTTACAATTAAATAATTATGAAAGTGGTTTAACTCCTTTTAGAACCCAGAAAGAAGTTAGATTCAAATAAAAGTAGTTATGTAATCAATTTACATATTTCTAAATTCGTTGAAACATTGCCAAACTTAAAATTTATTATATTTTTGAATCGAATAAAATGGAAAGAAGGTAAAATGGACTTGCACCACTTTCAAAATAAATGGTTCAATTAATGTATAAAAGCAGAAATACAGAAAAATGAAAAAAAGGAACAGAAACATTTGAACTGAAAAACGCACCTTTCTAACATGAAGCTGCCAATATCTTCATCTAATATGGACACTTTACTAAAATTCTTTTTCGCGGGAATTACTGAAAAAGTAAGTAAATTTCTAGGGACTACTTTTAATTAGGAATACTCGCAGTTGCAGGGTAGAAAAGCGCTTTTACTGTTTTCGTTTTTCGAACTGCATACGGCGTTAGATAGACTAATTTTTGGCTGCGCACTTCACACTTGCAAGAGTTAAGCGAGGATGGGGATAACCCAAATACAAAAAGGACTCTTTTTCCGTAGTATTTGAAATGAGAAAATTAGCTGTGTTCTTTGTGTCCACAGAACAGAGCAGAACAAAATATACATAAAAGAATGCTTCATATGAAAAATTGATATTGATGACGTATTTTTTGATAAAAATAGTAGTTAAATAAAAAAAAAAACGAGTAAAAATTCCTAAATTTTAACTTTGTGGAGCCGTAACTTGAAAACGGAGGGCTGAAGGGATAAATGGAACCATTGGAAAAGTCTATGGATTATCTATCTACCAAGTAAAATCGGACCCAAATATCTTTAACTCCCATTAGGATTCCAATACAATTTTGTGTTCGTCTAAGCATGACCTATCCGTAGCCTTGGGATATTACACCACTTATGGGATACCCTGTATTGTAGGTACTCTAAAGCTCTTCAAAATATAAAAATAAAATTGGATATAATCATTCTTACTGTCCGACGAATCATTCCATTCATCATCTAGTTAGAGTATTGTAAGAATCGATCTTAGACCAATTTTAGCTATTGTTCTTGCTAACTTCCCACTGGGAAAAAGAGCGCTCTAAGAGCCCTTCTGAAGCGCTTCCCTGGAAGTTCTAGTGATTCTTTTCCCTATCCCAGTTCACTGCTTTTTAACATAAACATGTCCGCAGAGGAAAGCGCTTCAATGCTGCTCTTAAGAAGCGCTCTAAATGATGACCGAAGAAGTTTTTTGAATGTGTCTTTTCGTAAGCTCTAATGAGCTTTTGGATAATTATCGCAGTGTTTCTTCCTTAATCTCATAAGAGGCCTTCAAGACAGATAACAAGAGCAAGGCGCTTGCGTTTGCTCATGATTATTTATGGTATTAAATTTTATGAAGTTGATTAAATAGTTCAATATTCTCCCTCTTATTCTGACTTATATTAACCAAAACTTGAGATTATGTACATACCTCTAACCACTCTGAGCATCAGATTGAAAAAGAGAGATGAGTTACTTCATACAATAGTGGAAAAATCCACATCTTAGATTCGTGGAAAATTAGATGAGATCTCCTCTTGTTGCACTTCAATCTGCTGGAACTCATCAAATAATCATCTATAGAGCTTCCAAGTGATGGCTCTAGAAGCACTTGAGTTAATTACTTGCACCTTGCTAATTTTTCATGATAGATCAGTGAATCTGCTTTTAAAGCGCTTAAATTGTGCTTTCAGAAGCGCAGGTTTTTCCTCAAAATGGGATCTAACTGGAATACTTAAATTTATAGCGGTAGGTTTTATACGAAGAAGAAATATGTATGTACATGCCCATAATTGCATACTTTATCGTGCAATTTTTAACCATGTAGTTTTGGCAAACTTTGCAGATATAATGTTTTTTTTACTTCTAGAAACACAAAACCGCAACAACTTTGATAAGTATACTACGACAATAATTAACAAAATTTGGTAACTTCTTGTTGCAAGATAAGTTGAAAGAGCTGATACCATATCCATAAGCAGAGTTCAACAATCCCTCCTACATCCGATGAAATCCATTATCACAGCTCTACACATATTCCCCTGATACGTCATAGTGATGTTGAAATAATTCATGCATCGTTAGACGAAAATAAAAATGCGGGTCCAGACGGTATTCCCAACATATTTTATAAAAACTGCTCTCTGGTCCTACCACATTCTATATCCATGTTAATCAATTCATCTGTTTCCAGTCTTACTGTTCCTGATGTTTTTAAGGTTCATTTTGTTCATCCTGCTTTCAAAACAGGGGATAAAGGGCTGGTAAAGAATTACCGCCCCATTTCTACTTCCAATACTCTAGCCTTGATCCTTGAAAGAATCGTTTATAATGCTCTAATTCAGCAACTAAAACCCTACATCTGCCCTCAACAACATGGCTTCCTACCAGGCCGATCTACGGTAAATAATCTCTCGATATTCACCGACTCTGTTGCTCTGGCTCTTGATGAAGCTAAACAGCTGGATGTTTTCTATGCGGATATATCTAACGAATTTGATAGAATAAATCACAAAGTAGTCATAGATAAGATAAGGAGATTGGGCTTTGATTCTATCAGTACCCTTGGATTTAGTCTTATCTCTCGAACCATCATCTAACGGCTGTAATTAACGGATTTTCGTCAAATTAATACATGCAAACCTCGGGTGTACCTCAAGGCTCGATTCTTGGCCGACTTCTCTTCTTATTATATATTAATGATCTCCCTAATGAGTTATCCTCTGCTTCCTTAATATATGCTGATGACACCAAAATTTATCGAGTTATAAATGATCCATCCGATTGCCAATACCCATAAAATGACATCCAGAAACTGCTCTCTTGGTGTAATAAAAATCAACTATCCTTAAATGTGGATAAATGCAAATGCATGTTCTTCTCACGAAAGCACACCACGTTGTACTGGGACTATAAGCTGGACACCGTCTCTATCATGCGCGTTTTAGAAATCAATGATTTAGGAGTACAATTTGATAGAAAACTTCTCTTCGACTCGCATATTAATCATATTACCAACAAGGCTTTTAAAACCTTGGGATTTCTGTTAAGGTGCGCTAGGCCATTTAAACAGCTTTCTTCGCACATTACTATGTATAATACCTTGGTTAGATCTATACTGGAGTACGCTTCCCCAATCTGGAACCCTTCTATACGACGTACAGAAACAAAATAGAGAGTATTCAACGTAGATTTACTAGTTACTTGCTTTTTAAACTTACAGTCTCATACATATGTGGATTATGATGACAGACTTGTCAGATACGCCATGTTATCATTAGAAGCACGTCGTTCCTATCTTGACGAAATGTTCCTGTTTAAAATTTTACATGGTCCTATTGACTCATCTCACCTACTATCTCTTTTAAAAATCAGCTTTCCTAGTCGCCTCATCCGCCAGCCACCTACTTTCCATATCGATGCTCCCCGCACTAACTTGCGCTTCAAATCCCCTTTGGTTAGGATTCAAAAGGCCCACAATGTCTTATATAACGATACAGATATGCTTAGTGACAGCTTTACGGTTTTTAAACGGAACTTCTTGGTCGTAATAAAACATTTGGATAGTTTTTCCATATTACGTTAGCTAGATCTAGTTCATCTTTATTTTTCTGCTTTCTTCCTCCTTGCCTTCATGCTTATTTGTTATTTTGTATTTTTATTTTATCTTATTTTACTTTTTTTTTTTTCCCTTTCTTTTTATTTTTACTATTATACTTTTTAAGATATCCTTATTATCTTTATTTGTTATCTTATTTCTTATTTTTTGTTTCTATTATCTATTTTTGATCTGATATTGTTGTTTCGTTTTCCGTTTTTTTTAGTAATTAATGGATTTGAATTTTTGCTTTTTCGTTTTTAATTTGAGTTTTTTCTTTTTTTCATTTTTTATTTATTTTTTTTATAAATTTTGTAGTTCTTCTTCCTTTTATTTTTTATTTTTTACTTATAGTTTGCATTTGTTTAACGGTAGTAAGCAAGTGGATTTATCTGTTTACTATCGCATGTATTTCTTAAATAAATAAATGAAGTGGATATTTCGATATGTGAGTATTGTTGATCTTTTACTTTATATAATAATCTTTGGATGAAGTGATCAAAAGAAATAGTTTTCTTTAATCGAAAGAATAAGATGTTCCATTTAATATATGTATGGTGCTATAGAACGATTATAAGGTTGCATAAAAGAGTTTATTGACTTAAGAGCATAGTAATAGTCAAGTATGTTATGATAAGACTATCTATAGATACACTGGCTTATAATCATGAAATTTTGCAAAATGTTCACGTATATTTTGCAAAATTTTCATAAATATATTTTGCAAAATTTTCATGATTATATTCCATCAATATCAATCAAGGGCTAAGGGAGCGAATCCTAAAAAACTGGGAAATAGGCACAGTGATATATGTATGTACTAGGTAACGGCAAAAAGAGTGACGTATCTATGTAGATGAAGTTGAAATATTTCAATTTCTATATGTAGCTATAATATGTATAATTCTATTTAAACGAGACGAGGTAATTTATTCCAATTTATGTAGTGGAAATCAAATTAAGGTCAAATATTGGGTTCGAAGAAAACTTTATTGCTTTTCGACTATATGTTGCAAGCAAATAGATTGATGTTGGAAAGATTTCAATATTCTGCTAAGCCAACTGGCACAATAAGACGAAAAGATGTCATCACTGGATGGTTCAATCTCGAATAGCCCAAATTATTTTGTCCAAAAATCTTTGTACTTACAACATACATCTTTGATACAACTAAATAATTGACATGACTCGATTTTAGTATCAATATTATATAGATACGCGTGTGCTCTTGACTGTGGGGATTCAATTGAGCACAATAAATTTTAAAAGCTTTTCTCTCAGTTAAATATGTTTCATAAATATCTCACGGTTCAATCAGTGAATATTTTCTGTCATTTATGTGGCAGCTTCTGGATTTAAAAGCATCAGGTCGAAAATTTGAAGAAAATAAGTTTCAATTATTGTATTTTCATGTGTTTTTTTGTCTAAACATTGCACAATGCAATGACTATTCCAGCGTGTGCGACAAGAGCAATAATTTTTTTCTATAGGTATATCCATTACGTATGGATACTAGTGGGGATTTGGTAGAGTGTTTGCTGTCCCACTTAAATCTATCTGTTACTGGAACTTACCACACTTAACTTCACTGCTCCTGTAGATCAAAGAGCCTTGAATGCCGGACTCGTCTAAAATGAACGCTTTATTAACATAGATTTCTTATTTGTTTTCTATTTGCTTTTCTTTTTTCTTAAATCGTTGCTTTTTTGTTTGATTTTTTTAAATCGTTGCTTATTAGACTAGCTATACAAAAAAGGCCCTGACGTCTTGTTTTTATTTTACAATTGTTTTCTTTTTACAACAAATTAACTCTATACCTACTACCTAACACCTTTTGTAAAACACCATATACATTGATTTTCTCAATGTAGAATTTCTAAATTTATAACAATGCAAGTACCGACGAACAGTGGGACGAAACTCCGAAAAAGTGGCCAAAAACTGGAAACATGAAAATTCAATTCGGGGCATTTTGACTAGTGGGTTGGGTAAAGAAATGATTGGTGCATTCAAACCTCGAAGCGTAAAGCCTGAAACACAATACGATGCAGTGCAGTGCACTGCACTGCATTGAAATTTAGAGCTCATGTAATACCATGTGGCAATTCACGTACATCGTTTAGGCTAATTTCTAAAACACTGCACATCGCATCAGTTGACCTTTGTTAAATACTAAAGAATTGCGGAATTGCTCAATTTAAAATGAAATTAGAAGAAAATGGGTAGAGTTTTTCTCAAAATAATGAATCCACAATACAAAAAATTTATATATGAAATCTTGAAAAAATAATTCTCAAAGTACTGCACTGATTTTATTGTGCTTTACAGTTCAGTACACTGCTATAACACAGCACTGCACTGCATCGTATTGTGTTTCTGGCGTAAGGCCGTCCCTTCTATACCTGACTCGATACGTTAGTTCAAAGTCAGCCTTCGTTCAGAGTGCACAAGTCGAACAAGAATACGAAGCAAAAACAACAATTATTAAAATTCCATATCTAGATAGTGAATTGACCGATTTCAATTGTTCAAAATGGATTCTACTCCTAGAGGTATGTAGAAAATACTTCTATATTAGTTAAATTGAAAAGTCATGTTTATCTACTTAAAATACGGCCATGTTCGGTACCCCCGCGAAAACGATATGATTTTAGAGACTTCTACTTTCAAATAGACAAAAAGTATGAAATTTATCACTATTGTCCAAACTTTTAAGTGAAGGTTTAGCTGAGTCTATCAACAATCGAAAAGGCCGAGGAATGCCTGCGGGATCCTGCGCGAAAAAAATAGTTTATTCAATGAGTTTGATGGTACCTACATCATCTAATTTAAAATAAAACTGTTTTACTTAAAAGTTTTTTTATCTATTTTATTTTAAGTTTTTAATTGTCAAAACCTTTCATTTGATCCTCATGTCGAGAGTGCTGTGAAGAAAAAGGTAATCCTACATTTTGTGGTGTCCGCCATATTGGGTTTAGAATTACGTCACATAGCTTATCATATTTTACTCGTCAAACTCTTTCAGTTGATATCCACATAATAGGGGTCGTACCATTACTGATAAAATACGTCTACCATCCATTTTTAGTACATAAATTTGCTAAAGTGTATTCTCATTAGAACTGCATGTGTATGCGAATTCCGCCGCAAAGTTTGAAACAAAAAATATGGGAAAGTGAAGCTAAATAAAACTATTTATAAACAAAACATTTAGCTTTTATTTAGCATTTGAATTAGTAAAAATGGGTTTCTCCGTAGATATGATTTTATGATTTTTTGAAAATTACGTTTCATCGTGGGTGGAGCGTGATAGAAAACTATGGGTGAACTACTTTCTTTAGTTGCCGATTTGTAAAAGTGTTATGGAGTGAAGCAGCAACAATTTGAATTTTCAATTGACTATTTGGTACTTATTCGCTTGTTTCTTTGAATTAAATCAAAGAAACTACAGTAAATTGCAAAAGTACATTCCAGGAAAGAAGTACATAGCTCAGAGTTCTTTGATTGGTGTTTATGGTCTCAAAGGCTGGTATAGGGAAAGCAATCTAATGTCTTAAATTCCTTTTCACAACATATGCAAACGAATACATACTTCTTATATATATTATACGTGGAAGTATGTGGTGAGCTTTCTTATTTTCACTAATATGAAATAAAATATATTAAAAAAACTTTTAAAATAAATAACTTTTGTAAATAAAATGCACTAACAAGTAAACAATAACTTTTTTCTTTCTCAGTGGTATAAACAAGAAAAGTTTAATGCAAAATAAGAAATGCTAGAACTCAGATTAAATCTTAAATGTTTGGGCATCCATTACTATAATTACAATTGTCTAACTGCAAATCATGCCTAAGCTTTTAAGATTTAATCTGAGTTGTAACATTTCTTATTTTGGATTAAAGTTTTCTTGTTTATATCACTGAGAAAGAAAACAATATTTTTTTTATTTTTAGATGCATTTTATTTACAGAAGTTATTTATTTTAAATTTTTTTTTAATATATTTTAATTTCTAATTTTTAGTCATGCTCTCGAATCTCAAGTCTCGACTCTCGAAACTCGACTATCGAAACACAACTCCGAAATTCGACTCTCGAAACTTTTGCTGGACTCAATAAACTCTACTCTCGAAAATCGACGCTCGAAACTCGATTCTCGAAAATCGACTATCGGAAATCGGCTCTCGAAACTCGAATCTCGAAAATCGACTCTTGAAACTTGACTTTTGAAAATCGACTCACGAAATATGACCCTGGAAACTCGACTCCCAAATTGTACAGCACCAAGGGTGGTAGGTACCACCCCCACCCCAAAACCCCCAACACGTAAGAAAACTTTATTCCATCGTAAAGCTCCAAATACACTCATTCTAAATCAAAAAAACCCATGTAAATTCATACACGTTTACTACCCTAAAACTCTTTCGGCACGAACGGCACTCTCAGGCGCTCAGCGCGGCTGAAAATTTAAATCAGAGACACCTTTATACAATGCATTCCACAAAGATAGATGGCAGCAGGAACTTATGCACAACAATTCTCTTGGCTAAAATCCACATCTGGATATTTCTAATCTGTGCCTAAAGTGTTTTATTCACCGCACTGACACAGAGCTGGTTCCGAACGTATATTTTTTTCAGGGGCAGTTCAGTGCCTGTTCGATTTTGTTGAAAAGAATTCACCATTAATTTCCAAAATGAGTTTGATATAATTCTCAACGATTCCATTACGATCTGCAGTTTAAAATAATTGTCAAACTTATGTATGTCTCCAATGGTATTTGCTTCTGTTCCAGTCCTGTCAGATCAAATCTAGAGGTGATATGTATACAATTGCAGCGATGAAGTTTATGAGCATAGTGATTTCAGACTGATAATTAAAAAAATCTGGAAGTCATATCCGGAATCTTCTGATTTTTTAGAATCGTACTTTTCGCGATAAATTGTTTTTTATTACTTAAAACTGTTACTACTGATGTTCAATTTTTCGTTTGATAAACGATTATTAAATACAGAATATATGTATATTCGTCATACAGTAACGAATTTTAATTTATATTCAGCAACTGCAATTCTTTGAGTATTTTATGTATTTAGTCTTTTGAGAATTTAGCATTTTCAGAAATTTGGAACTAATTACTACTTTCATTATTCCTTTTGAAAGCTACATCATTAAAACTAATGAAATACAATACATACATGAGTAAAACGAACATTCATTGGGAAGGAATAATTATGCATCAATCCTTATTTGAAAAAATTATAAACAATTAAAAGTATAATTATAAAACAGTATTCTACAAAAAATCCCAGAAACCATTATACATATGTATACGCTAAAAGATTATTTAACTCTTGGACGAATATTTCGGTTTGTTTTTCTGTTATATACCCTTTCTGATCATATAATTTGGAAACATAGAAAACCAGCCAAACAAAAGTTTTGATAAGAAATAAGACAGCAGAGGCAATATCTCAAGGAGCTTCAAAATGTATTACCTTTGCTCGACGCTATACCCAAGGAAGATAGAGGCCACTTTGGGGTAAATTAGGAAAGAAACTTTACTTAATAATTCATTAAATTAGACCTTCAAAGTAATTTTAATTTTATAATTAATTATTAAGAAAAAACGACGTAATAATTCCATTTAATTTAACTCATAGGAATGAGGAAATAAGGAAAATTTCCTAAATCTAAGGCAAATTACATTATTTTTTTCTAAAAATTTTACCTAACTTTGAAGTCAAATTTAAGGAAATGTAGTTGGATGTATTCCCAAGTTCAAGGTAAGATAACGTAAATATTCCCTAAATAGTTCCCTATTCGACTGTGTTCGTCCTCATAGTCCGAATTTCCAAAAAATTAACCTCAAGGTAAATTGGACTAAATGGGAACGTTTAGTGAAATCTCTCATGGTTGAAATTTTGTAATAATACAACCACAAATTTAAGATCATTTACTTTTGTGCGGCGTCAGTATCACCGCCATTAATAAATAAATTAATTAATGTCTCTACCATTGCTAGGGCCAATACGATGCAGCATGCTTCACATTTTGTTGTTGAAAGGTTTTCGGGGGGTGGACAAATTCCCTGCTACAATTTTTCTAAGCTGCACCATGGGCAGCACACCAATTCTACTACAAGCACATAGTTTCAACCATTTTGAAATTGTGAAATTTGTGAACATTTACCTGCGATTTATGTGATAATGTAATAATTAAATTATCATTACGTGCTGTGAATTTGTGATACGGTTATTGTTTATATCAATAATTGTAACTTGATTGAATATGCATACATTTAAACTCGGTAATCCTACAAGGAACTACAGCGTAGCAAAATTATTGTGATTACATGGCTGAGAACAAGTGTAGCAAAATGCGCGTGCTTCGTGCTGCTACGTGTGGGTTGGCTCATTGAATCGCTTCATCAAGATAACAATAATGTTAGTCCTTTTTACGACAAATTTATATCGGAACCAGTCTGGCTCTGGAATATTATTTGCAACTTTCCTCAATGATTCTACACTTGATTATTTATTTCCCTACCATGCGGAATATACAGATATTCAAATGTCCCTATCTTGTATCCTAATGATGCTGTTAATGACATGGTTTACTATTTTTAAGATGTAAATAAAATATAGGAATTAGTAATATCGAGATATCCTCTTTAACTGAGAGGTTTAACAATCAATTCAGTTTTTTCAAATTTAAGACAAAGTTCCATAATTTACGGCGAAATGCCTATTTTAAGTCGAAATTTCTTTACAGGAAAAAATTATCGTTGCATTTGAACACAAAATTTCCTAAACAGGGTTTTTTGCTCTTAAAGTCGAAAATTTGGGTTATTTCTCCTTGCCATCCAGTAAAGTCGTTGTATAACGAAAAATTTTAAGTCAAATTAACTTTTAGGCCGAGAAATGTAATATGCGCCATATTTATTTAACAAAACAAGGTTGCCATATATTAAAGGAATGAATAGAAAAATTAATTAAATTTTTTCCATAATTAAAAAAAACATCCAAATAAATGAACTTCTCTTAATTTCAGAAAAATTTAAGAACATTTAAAATAATTTCAAACTTCTAAAAAAGCAAACCAAATAATAATTTAAAAAACTTTAAAATTGTTATTTTTTAAATATATACAACATTTTTAAAGCGTGTTTGAGTTTTGGAAAAATTATTTTCATATTTATCAATAAATTTTTTTGTCATTTTAAATTGAGAAAATTAGTTTTGAATAAGCCCATAATTTCTATATATTACTATAATACTTATAATAATTATTTAAGTTATGTGCCTTGTTCATAATATTTACATTACCTAGTAGGGAAAATATACACACACAATTCTTATAAAATGAAATTCATTTTACATTAAAATACACGTTAACATGAGTGAAACTAGAGAGAAATAAGTCGAAATTAAAGAAAACGTACGTAAATTCGACGTGAAATTTACGTAAAATTTACTAAATCAAGGAAATATGTCGTCTACCCTAATGCGAAATATTCCCCAATTTCCCTAATATTTACGTCGATACGACGCCCTCCTCTCATTCTCCACTTACCTGAATCGGGTGTAATCTCAAGTTAACCATAAATAGTCGCTGCCCTAATTTCGTTAAATAGATGTTAACTCGACGTGAAAAAGAGGAGAAATGTTGCTTGGGATGTTATAGTATATGTCCACAGCTGGATGTAGTGAGCAATTTATTGGACAGTAAAAATTGTTTAACAAATTTCATAGGTGTTTAAATTTTAACTTTTCAGACAATAAAAAGTCTGTGATTGGCCGTGAAAAAGCTCAAAATAATATGGAAATTTTGTTTGCCTGCTTTGGCCAATTTCTGAGTTTAGATCTAGACTTGTTATGAGAATGCTTGGTACAATATTTTAACTATCTAATTCAAAGCATTTCCATTAAACATTTTCCAAATAAATAGTGAAAATCAGAGCTTTTGATGTACTTTTCTCATAAAATTGCAGTGTATAAAATTTCATATCGGAATGTTAACATGTTCTCAATCCCAACTTTTCTTGCAGACAGACAGATGGACAGACAGATGGTTAACCGAGCAAAAATAAAGTGATACCATGCTTGTGCATCTAATTTATTCATCACTACAACTACATATCATCACTACTTTTATGCGTTACAAATCTATAATCAAACTTTGGATACCCTATGATTTCATTAAGGTTGTAAAAATTGCAAAATTAAATTTTGCAAATTTAAGCCACATCACAAACTTTTCTTATAAAATTGTCATGGTAGTAAAGTATAACTCTGCACCTTCAGACTTTCATTGCAGGTTTTTGCAAATCTGTAATTAAGTAATGCAGTTTGATAGCTTTTACAACAATGTTTGAGAGAAAAGTTTTATTATTGCAAGAAACAGGCACTTTTTCAAATGAAGAACTGTTTGCTTTTTTCTGTAAAGATCAAATCCAACTCGCGCTGATGAAAAGATAAAGAAACAATAAAAAAATATAAAAAGTATCGAAACCGTAAGAAGGAGATGACCTCGTAATTACTTTATTTAAAGTGTAGAGGAGACTTAATCACCCAAAATATCATTAATAGATTATATAGATTATATAGTTGGGACTTAGTTCTAGTTGTAAAATAGGAATATTAGTGTACCGGAATATACCTGCTATCAGAATTGAAATGGGTCTTTGAGGTCAGGGAAAAATTGTATTTTATTGAAAATTTAATTTCTAATTTCAATAGAAAATAACCGTTACTTACCTTAATTTAATTTATTATATTTAAAATATCACTGCAGTATTCAGCTTTCTCTGAAACAAGTTTATTTTGGAACTTTCAATAACTATTAACAGATCACAATTAGATTTTTGGCGAAGGTGCTTCAAAATTTTCTAGTAACTAGATATCACATTTTTATAAACTAATGTCACTAGAATCACAATCGGTATCGAAGTAGTGAAAAACTCCGGTCAGACATGCACTATAAATCTTCATGTTTCTTACGCGATCACCAATAAACTAACTGACTAACGCGAATTCGAATTGAATATAATATGTCCGCCCGCGCCGGCCACTGACTGACGAAGGCTTCTTAAAAATTTCGCGAAAATTTTTTGAGTAAATGTTGTCAAGCGTTTGTCTTCTGGGCGTACAGATTTCTCGCTTACAATAATGATGTCGCTTTTTATACACTTATTATTGTTGCAGGGGGGAGGAGGCGGTTGTGGAGTATATTTTACGCGAGCTTTTGCATTTAATTTGGGTGTGACAAATTTATGAAGCAAATATCACAGCGTGTGTATTAGCTGTGGCCTATACATATAGTTTCATATCGTAACCGTACGAATTTCTACAGATTGTTGATATGCTTTGTTTAGTCAGACACTCGAACGCATCTTAAAACAATTGCAGCTTAGTTATAAAATATGACAGAAATCAATTGGCTACTGAACTCTGGTAATGAATCATGTCTGTTAACAGATATCCGTTTTTCTTAGTTATAAAATAATCTCTGGTGAATTGAGGATAATTTATTATCTGTACATGGACGCCTGCACGTTGCTAATGGATATGTAATTAAGAATTTATGCTTGAGGATGACATGACAAGCACAAGGTCGGCTGAGGCGGATGTAATAATAGCTTGGCATCAGTGATTTTTCTATTATTGATTACTCTGGTTTCATTAGCGGCTAGAACAATGAAACTCATAAAGAGTAATATTTATTATATTGTGCAGAATTCAAAGTTCCTGTTTCTGTCGACTATGCTTCCAATTTGGAGATGATATTCATGGTATAGGTTATAATTGGGTAAGCCTTAGTATCATTAGTTCCTATTTATTACAAAATTATTTGTCCAAAATCTTTATGCAGGTAAGCAGGTAAGAATTCATTTGTTACAGTTACATACGTATAATAAATTTTTGATGGTATTGCAACTGATTGAGTTTTTCTTATACAGAGTTTTTCAGATATAGGCTAACTTTTCATAGGAATATATGGGTTCTAGAAAAACAAGATATTGCTCTAGATTTTGTGTTAAGGGGGGGGGGGGATGAGTCATTTGTGTGGTATGGGCTTTAAAAGACCTTTAGGCATTTACTGAAATTTCTCGCTGGATATTGGATATACTTAAGAAAAGCTGCGAAAAACACAATGCATTTTGTATATACAGAGTAAGCTAGCTTATGTTATACGGGCACCTTTGGTTTTTATAGATTCTATATTAACAATTAATGATCATTAACTGTAAACTCGTAAAACCACAATGTCAAAACGACATAGATTTTTGTGTTTGCTTCCCAATATAAATACGAATTTTCAACTTGCAAAAATGTCTCTTGTCTTTCATTCATTTGACAGCACGAGCTTATGTGTAGTATTTAATCAGCAAAATCGATGAAGTAATACCTCAGGTGTATTCAACATAATTTAGAACCATGTAGGGGAATTTAGAACAAAACATCTCTAAGTTAGAGCTGGTACTTTCAGTCTTGAAAGAAGTATTTTATATTATTCGACTTGTCCCAAACAATTTTTAAGTTTACTATACTATATGTAGTATAAATTATTGAGACCAAATACTTGCTTTGATGTAATTCTGTAATGAAATCGAAAAAGCAATTACATTTATGATAATTGACAGATCAACAGCTGTTTAATTTGGAAGCTTACCACTCCTTACATAATTCGTGTATTTGTATGCATTTTTCAGCAAACGATATCGTTTTGACGACTTTACTTTACCATGGCTGTGTTCAACTTTCGGTATAGCTAGCTCAAACAAACTTCATACCACTTTGGCTTCACCTCTAGAGCACAAGCCAATTTCGCTATAGTCGGCTATAGCCAAAAGTTGAACACAGCTCATGTATTGTAGATAAGGCATTAAGGTTTTAGACCTAGGATTATATAAAAAAAAATGAAACCCGACGAGGGAGGTCGCAGGACGATGGCATTTTTCGAGAGTGGAAATCAGGAAAGATAATTATAGCAATTTTATATAAATTTTTTCTTGTTTTGGGTACTATTTAAAAATTGCATTGCATGGATTTTCCTTCCCATTTCAAATAGAGTATAAAAGCAGCATCCGTATGTAGACGAAAAAGCGGCGCAAGAACATTGTCAAAAGGATTCGTTTTCTTGTTGAGATAAAGCCAGAGAATTTTTTGAATTTCGTCCAATGGACGACGCACTTTAACCCTTTCGGTACATATTTATTTATTTCAATGAAAAATTATAATTTCTGTAAAAATGTTTTAATAGCTATCAGTTTAATATTATAAAAAAAAATTTATCAAAGGATGTAAAGGATGTTGCCATATGGCAACAAAAGTTCTCAAAGGTTAATAATTACGTTAAAATTCACTTTTTACATATTTATTTTTAAGTAACTATATTAGCAATCTAATTAAAGTAGCAAAAAAAGACTTCAAACCGTGAATGCAAACATAACTGCATATATCCAGAAATATAAAAAATATAAAATTAATTACACTCGTATAGATTAAAAAAAAGTAATAAATTTAATTTAAAAAGTTCATTCATGCTTATGATACCATATGAAGCAGTTTTTATTTTGCATTGGAATATATAAATGAAATTTGTACTTCTTGCATTATGCCGTATGAAACTTCTACAATTATCCAACTTACATCTAGTTTTATTCTTGGTGTATTCGGGCCAGTGATTACAGGAGTCATATCTTATAGATACACTTTCGTATGTTCTTCGAGGAGCATTTTCGCATGCGTTTTGTGAGCTCGTTATCGTTGAGCTTCAGCCATCACTTTCAACATCACTTATATCCAGTCGTGGGCGTCCTCGTTTTCTTTTTTGTTGAGCTGACTAGATAAGGAGCGCAGTCGATATGACGTTTTGAAATTTTAGTAGGTTCATACGTTCTTTATCAGGTATTTTGAGAGCATTGAAATCACGTCGATATTTCAGCCAGGAGTTGCAAATGGCTATATCAATCATATGATCGAAGACTTGCAAAGTCCACTTAGGTATTGGTTCTAATGCTTATCCTGTAGAGAGGAAGTAAAAAGTCTACTTTGTCGACGCCACCCATATGTTGGTTGTACATCCTTACAATTACAGGTCGCGTAATTTAATTTTTTTTCTTGGCAGAACCTTTGAACTTCATCTACATTTTCATATCCATAAATTGCAGATGACATCTGAACAAGACCGCTGTCATACCAACGAAGTAAAAATACATTTGTAAATTTTTCCACACGGAAATCATTCATTTCAATTCTTTCTCAGATTTCATTTCAACTTTTCTAATCCTATTTGCTCTTATTGTACCAGTTGCCAAGACACCCTGCTCTTTTAGTTCAGTCATTAGGTTTATACCAGTAAAGTAGTGAACAGAGAATAATTTAAAGTTTTCCTCTTTTGGAATTGTCCTTGATGCCGCATAACTATATCATAGCAGAGTCCTATTTGAATAATACCATTTGAGCTCCATAATACAAAATGCTTTAGACTCCACTTTATTCGTTTTTCGGGCATGTATTGCTTTAGAGATGATTTTTCCACAGACGGTATCATCATTTCATCTATGCATAAATTTTCTTCCTTTGCTTGAACATGTTAATAGAATTGCGTCGATGAATGGCCGGGCTTTCCACAATTTATCATCCTGATATTCACTAACAGAGAACTTCAATCTGTTTCTAATCGAATGGAAACGATTTCTTGCTTTCTCCCAATACATTTTAACACCCAGAAAATTTATTGTCCCTATGATAATTTCCAAACCAGTTAATTTTTGTAGCTCTTCGATTGAAACAAGCTGCTCTCTCATATGTAAGTGTATGCTGATTTGTAGCTTATAAGATTTGTATGTACAGGTCTTCGCTGAAATATTGGCTGAAGTATGTGACCGGTGTTTTCACATTTTCTGCAACATTCTCCTCTCAAACAAAAACCGCCTCTGGATTTTTCCAATTAGTTTTTACCCAACGGAATTCCTTTCTTTTTCGGGCTGGCATAGTTCTCGGATGTGCGTCATTGATTTCATTCATTGGTACCTTTATTTCATCCACTACGACTATATCCGCTGTGTCATTAGCCTCATCATCCATCTGTTCACTTCTCATGCTCCCAAAATCGCCCAATATCTTAGCCACATCAAAGTCCTCGTTTTCTTCGTTTTTTTCTTCCAATATTTCCGAATCCTCAAAATCTTCTAAAATTTTCTCTACATTCGTTTTAGTTATTTTCGTATATTTGCGAAAAAATCACTCATAGCATGCTAAAAAATATAATGTTGCCATATGGCAACAATTGGATTCGTATAATTTCTATACTATAAAAGCAAATTGTTCCGTTTCCAAATGGCAACAACCAAATTCACGTGAATTGTGAGATCAGTAAAATTAAATTCACTCGAAATTTTTCAAGCTATTTCTTCATATTCAAATGTAAAATTAAAATTTTTTTTAGGAATTGATGACAATATGAGCATACAAACTTAAACTTACCCCTTCGATTTTCCATTCCCAGCGGGAAATATTTCAAGCGCTTCTAAAGGGAAGCGATTCCACACCTTAGCCAGAAAATATCTTTTCCGAAGTGCTCTCTTACCATAGCCAAAGAAATCTTTGCGGAAGCAGATCTCTTCTCTGAATTTAGGCTTATTCGGTTTTTGTTGTGACAAGATGACTCATACATATGCATCTGAAAGCGCGGCAGAAGTTTTAATCTTTTTCGAAAAGTTCTCTTACCATAGCCAAAGGAAGCTTTGCGGAAGCAGATCTCTTTTTTGAGTTTAGACGTATTCATATGTATATGTATAGCTTTTTTATTGTGAAAAGATGACTCATCTGCATCTGAAAGTACAGCAGAATTTTCATTCTGTAGTAGATAGCGAGTTGAAGTATGCGGTTAAATGAATTTTAATTTAGTTTAAAATAAAACGTAGCTTATTCATAATAAATCTGAAATTATTAATAAAGCCCTTATCTTGATACCCTCTATATTCCCTAAAAGCGCTCCAAGGCTGCTACGGCCACCCTACAAGCGCTCCAAGAACGCTTCCCAAGAATCTAGAACTGAGCGCTTCCCTCTGCGGACATGCTCACGTTAAAACCCATCTGTTTCAGTTCTTAATAGAATAGTAGATCAGATGGCTCTCGATATTGATACATTGAAAACCAAGCAGATGGAATTTAATAAATCCCTTAAATCAATTGTCACGAGCTTTACTGAATTTAAGAGCATCGTTAAAACCCCCGATGAACATAGCACACGAATGAAAAAGCTCGAAGAGGAAAACGTTGGCTTACATCGTGATATTGACAGACTAAATGAGAGACTCAATCACGCTGAAGAGATGAATTTGACCAATTTCCTTGAGATCATCAATGTCCCTGCATCTACTTCCGAAAATGTTCTGGATATCGTTGGGAAAATCCACTGCTTTCTAAAAGTACCAGTAGAAGACACTCATATCGTTAAAGCTTATCGAAGTCAACGGAGAGATAACAATCCTGAACGCCCTTCTAGAATTGTAGTGAAATACACTAATGAATTTATTAGAGATAAGGTTATTGCCGCGTATAAGATTAATAAAAACTTAACTTTTGTAAAAATAGGTATACAAGGTGAAGGAAGGATTTTCATAAATGAATTCCTAACTGCTTATGGAAGGAAATTACTTTATGATTCTAAATTGCTTAAAGAGGAACTTAATTTTAGATTTGTTTGGGTAAAGAATGGGAAAATTTATCTGAAACGTACGGAAGACTCTAACGTCTACCATGTTATTAATTATAAATCACTTGAATCTATTCGTCAAAAAATAACTTCAAAATGAACATATACTACCAAAATGTCCGCGGGCTGCGCTCTAAAACTGAAGACTTGAAGCTGTCAGTCATGTCCAATAACTACCACATCATTGCCTTTACTGAGACGTTTTTATTTGACTCTGTTAATACTGGTGAAATGTTTGATGATCGATATGAAGTCTTTCGCCGAGATAGGAATCATGAGGCTCTGGGGACCTGTGATGGTGGTGGTGTCCTCCTTGCAGTCGATCGCTCTCTGAAGGCAACTCGTACTAGTCTATTTGAGTCTGTTTGCGAGGACTTGTGGGTCGTTATCAAATCTGCCAATTTAAACCTATATATTTCTTGTTTATATATTCGTCCATCCTCTCCTCATGATACTTATGATGCCATTTTTACCAATATTTGCAACGTTTATCAAAATTCTGCGAGCAATGCCATATTTTTGATTCTAGGAGACTTTAATCTTCCCAACATATCTTGGTCAGCTAGTGATGTGGGCAACTCAATGCAAATTGACGACGTAAATAATCCAACCACGTTCTCTTTGTTAAATTGTATGTCTTTCTCCCAACTTGAACAACTAAATTGCATTCCAAATTGCAATCAGAGATGCCTGGACCTAATTTTTTCTAATGCCGATCTGGGTAATTCTGATGTTACACAGCCCTTCTGTCCTCTTTCCCGTGTCGATATTCACCACTCTCCTCTTCTACTACATCTGAAAACTAAGAAAGTTCCCCACCTTGCTGAAAAAATTAATAAGCGCTTATTCAAGCGCGCTAACTATGATACTATTAATAATTTTCATTCTGAAATTGACTTCACGTGCCTGCAGCACCTTGAGGTGAACCAAGCCTTTCAAGTGTTTTATAATCATCTCAACATGGCAATTGAAAATTATATTCCCCGAATAACGAAGAGACGGAGCACTTATCCTGTCGGGTTCTCTCAGAACCTGATTCATGCTGTCAGACTCAAGGAAAAATATAGATTAAAGTATATAAAATTCAAGCATCCTGAGGACTACACTACCTTTAGCTACATCCGCAGCACAGTAAAAAGCATGATTAGAATATGCTATAAAAAATATGTTTAAAACATCGAAAATTCCATATCCTCCAACCCAAAGAGTTTTTGGTCTTATGCCAAAAGCATGAAGCTTTCTGGCTCCTACCCCTACGGAAATGCTTTATGATGGAATATCTGCCAACAAACCAGAAATTATATGCAACTTGTTTGCTAAACACTTTCAGACCACATTTGATGACAACCTGAGTTCGACTATCCGTAATATATCTGATGAAACTCTTTATAGCTCCCTAAATATCCCTCTCATACCCCACCATACACCATACGGACGTTCTTAACGACTTGTATGTTTACCCTGCATTCAAAGCTGGGGATAAAAAGCTAGTAAAAAACTTCCGCCCTATTTCTATTTCTAATGCCTTAGCTTTGATTATTGAAAAACTAATCTACTATAATCTACTGCCCCCAAATAAAACCCTACATCAGTCCACAACAACATGGCTTCCTACCACATCGATCTACTGTAACTAATCTTTCATTATTCACAGACTCTATTGCCCTAGCTCTTGATGAAGCTAAACAGGTAGATGTTTTTTATGCGGACATATCTAAGGCATTCGATAGAATCAATCACAATATAGTTACGGCTAAGACAAAGAAAATGAGTTTTGACTCTAACAGTACCCTCTGGTTTCAAACATATCTCTCGAATCGACAGCTCTCTGTTGTAATAAATGGTTTCTCATCTTATCTATATACCCAAACTTCGGGCGTAACCCAAGGCTCGATTCTTGGCCCGCTTCTCTTCTTATTATACATTAATGACCTTCCCAAAGAACTCTGCTCTTTGTCTTTAATCTATGCTGATGACACTAAAATTTATAGAGTAATAAATGATCCATCTGACTGCCAGTATCTCCAAAATGACATCCAGAAGCTACTCTCATGGTGTAACAAAAACCATTTGTCCCTAAACATGGACAAATGCAAATGCATTTCTTTTACAAGAAAACGCACTACGCTGAATTCGGAATATAAGTTGGGCACTCTTCTAGTTACACGTGTCTCAGAAATAAATGACCTGGGAGTACAATTTGATAATAAGCTATTGTTTGACTCTCACATTAATAATATCACCAATAAAGCTTTTAAAACTCTGGGGTTTGTCTTAAGGTGTTCTAGGCCTTTTAAACAGCCCTCTACCCATAAAACTATGTACAATACCCTAGTTAGATCCATATTAGAATAGGCTTCCCCAATATGGAATCCCTTACATACAAAAATAAATTTGAGAGTGTTCAACGCAGAATTACTAGGTATTCAAACTTACGGGCTCATATGAACATTATGACGGCAGATTGACTAGATACTCCATGGTATCCCTAGAAGCACGTCGTTCCTATCTCGATGAAATTTTGTTATTTAAAATATTACACGGCTCTATTGATTCCTCTGAGCTTTTGTCCAAATTAAAAATTAGCTTTCCTAGCCGTTTAACTCGACAGCTATCTACGTTTCACATAGATCCACCCCGTACCCACTTGCATCTCAAGTCACCTTTGGTTAGAATTCAAAGGGCCCACAATGCCTTATACAATGATTTGGATATACTCAGTGATACCTTCGGGTTTTTTAAGCGCAGCCTCTTAACTAAAATTAATGTTCTGGATAATTTCTCCATTCTAAATTGTTCAACTTAACTTTGTTGTAAGCCCGGGGCGTCGTGCTTTCTTTTCCTTGAGAAGAACGCCCAGGCGGAGTCCAGCATCTATCGGAGCCTTTATCGTTTTTGTGTCTCTGAAATTAGTCTTTAATGGGGTTAATAAATGAAAATCACTCGATCGCGCGTTAATCTGTCGACTTTATTGTATTAACTTTTATAATTGTAATTAACTTCTTAAAACTTTTAAGCTTTTCAATGAGAATTATTTTAGAGATCACGAGACTCGACCGACTCCGATTGAGGATTTTACTAAACTCCCCGATTTGTGCCTTCGAGAATTATCATTTGCTCGCGTCTTTGCCTTATCAGCAAAATAACTTTCACACTTCGTCGCGACTACAGGATGTAATTCGACTCTTTAAAAAATGTTACCACAAGTGGAGAACGAAGAAGTAAACAAAAATTGATTACTTCTTGATAAAATTTGTATATTATACGCTGAGGAAAGAATTTTAAGTGTTCGTTGCGCACTTGAAAAAACGATACTTTGTATCGTGGGAAATGAGTTGTGAATTGCGTCGGTCAAGCACTGTCACAACCAATAAATTATGATTTGAGCTGAGTGCTGACCGAGCGCAATTACAACATTCCATCCCCCTAAGAAAAAGAAAATTTTTGGCTTAAGGACAAAAATTTTCTCATAGATAAAAATTTCTTCTAAAATTTTTTTTTTCAGCCGGTCGAGTCTCGCTTTAACAAAAATGTTGGATGTTACCAATGTGTAAAGCAAAGCAAGAATTAAAATTTTTCCTATCTTGCAAAAATTAAAGGTAAGTACATTATTTTTTTTTTTTTTTTTTTTTTTTTAAACTATGCTACAAAAACTACAAAGACTTTCTTACCAATATTTAAGGTAAGTTTAAAAAGTTTTTTTTTTTTTTTATAAAGACTACATTATGAAAGTATAAAAACTACAAAAGGTTTTCTTAACTTATACCAATATGTATGGTAAGTTTAAAAAAATTTTTTTTTTTTTTTTTTTATAAAGAGATCTTGCATGGCACACACATATAGGTTTTTTTTTTTTTTTTTTTTTTTTTTTTTTTTTATTCGTTTGATGCAAATGTAAAAACTACAGGTTGATCGACTGTGATCTGTTCATTCTCCGGTCTTGTTCCGGTCGAGTTGGGCTTATTCAGCGTTAATCTGCTAGATACCTTTTTATATATATTATAGGCCACGAGCAAGACCATTCCAAAAAGTATGAAGTATATCAGTGAATAATGGTGGATCGTATGTGGATCCAATGGGAGATTTTCCACTTCTTCTTCCTTCTTTAAAATATTGATCTGATCGGAGATTGCCGTAAGGTCCTCGTTTGAAACATATTTTACTACAGCTACTTTATCAGAGTAGTTTAGGTAGTTTCTGGTGGAGTTGTGTATAAGTATCGAAATGTTATTGGGTGGTATGTATGAGTTTTTTAATTGGGTTGACTTACTAGTATAGCCTCTTATGGTTAGTTCTGACGTACGTAAATAACAGTCGCCCGGAAGTTCTATAATTCCGACTTCGGATATAGTGTAATGTTTTATTGTGTCTTGGCATATCGAATCTAGGGTCAGGTTTTCGGTAGTTGAGAAAAGCCATTTATTTGCCTGAGACAACTGGATCCATATTGTTTTGTGATCTGATTGTCTGATATTACAGGTGCGTGATATGGAATTTTTCTTTTTATTAGTTGTAGTTCACACAACTGGCTGTCGGAGTTCACATTGAATATGGGGTGTAGGATTCGGCACAAGTATTGTAGATGATCCTCTGTTATACAATTTCCTAGTTCTTGCGATGTTAGATCGTAATAGTGTTCCTTTCCATAGTCTATGACGAGGTAGTTTATAGTAGGTTGTATGAAAGCGAGCTTTTGCTGGTGTATGGTAGGTAAAGGTATAACTTTATAAAGTTGGTAATTCTCTTTATATGGTAAGGGAATTTTGAATTCGTACAAAATTCTATCATCCACGATGGAAGTGCTCATTTGGCTTATACGATACAAGGATAATAGATTACCATCTTTTAAGAACGCGGATAAACGAGTATCGCTGGGGATCTCCTTTCGTATCGTATATAGAATTGACTCTAATTGTTCAGGTGTTACTATGGTTGGATGTGGCTTACCGTGTCGAACATCGGTAACTAGGTCAACTATTGTGTTGACTATGTTTTGGTACCTGATAATGATCAATGTAGTTAGAGATGTTAACGACTCCATTTCTGCAATAATGCGATTGTCGTGGGTCGCGTTTATTAGTTGATTCATCATCATTTTTACCTTGGTGAGTCTGGCATTTAGAGCTGAGAGTTGATCGTTAATTAAGGCCTGCGATTTGTTGAACACATTTACTGTGGTTTCTAGTATAAAAGTTTGATTTTTTATTAATGAAAGCAAGTGATTCTCGTTGTAATTTAACTTGTCAATTTGCTTGTCATAAAATTTAGCATCCTCTTCGTTAAGTGTTCCGAACAAGGTTTTACTAATAATCCCGATTGCGTCAAATAGGCCGCGTTTTTGCCTATCTTTGCTCTTAAGTAAGCTATACTTTTGTGTGATGTCACCCATGAGGTGATTCATTTCAGACACAGTTCCACTACAGATTATGGCGAGGTTTGGTTCATCTGTGAGAAGTTTGCAGAAGTCATTTACTTGGTCTACGTATCTGCCCATGTAACGTAAAGCTTGAGCCAGACTCTTGAGGTCATAATATACCAGAACTTTCCATTCGTTGGAATAGAGTTCTACTTTCCCCAATTCCTCGAAGTAAATTCCAGGATTCTGTTTAATAGGAGTGATAACAAGCTCGCTCCCATATGCGGAGATAACGTTCAGGAGCAAGGTCCCGACGTATAAAATCTGAAAGGAAGTGATGTTGTTAGTCTTACGGGAACGTAGTATGCATGTATAAGAGATATGTTTTTTTTTTGTAAATGGGAATATAAGCGTGTGGGTGACTGAAATTGGTTAGCGTTTTGGTTTATACAGGTTGACACATAAAGCGGTTAGATAAGAGAAAAGTTATTTACTTGAAAAATGTTATTGACACCGCTCTCCCAGGCTTGTTATTATTCAATGAATAATTTTAAATCATTATTGTGTACAATCTTATCTCTTTTTCCGACCTTTATTTTAGAATTTTCTGTTGATAGGACCTGGGTGATCTCAAAAGGTCCATTCCAGAGTGAAGAAAACTTGTTTTTTCTTGTATGATTTCTAATAAGCACTTTGTCTCCTAAGTTAAAGTGTTTTGCTTGGGTATTTTTGTCGTAGTAGTTTTTAGATTTACATTTTTTTTTATTTAGGTTTTCCTTAGCTATCTGGTAGCCATGTGTTGCAGTCGTGATTTCATTTCGTTGGAGTAATCGTCATAATTATAGGTCAGCTGTGGTTTCTGTGTAAGGATGTTTGAAATGTTCGCAGGAAAACCATACAGCAATTCGTATGGGCTATAACCTGTACAGCTGTGAGGTGTGGTATTATACACGAGCATGGAGTATGGTATCCATGTATCCCATGTAAGCGGATCTTGATTGACATAGTGTCGCAGATACTCGGCAAGAGTCCTGTGGCTTCTTTCGAGCGCCCCGTTCGTTTGGGGTGATATGGGGAGGTATTTATCTTCTTAGATTTCATTAATTTACAGACAGCCTTAAATAGTGCGCTTAAGAAATTAGCTCCTTGGTCTGTAAGGATGTGCTCGGGAATTCCATGACGACAAACCAGTTTTTCTACGAATGCCCTGGCAACCGTTTGTGCCTCAGCATTTGGAATTGGCAATGCGTCAGAGAATTTCGTCAGGTCATCTTGAAATGTCATTAAATATTTATTACCTTCATAACTGACGGGCAGGGGTCCCACTATATCCAGTGCTATCCGCTCAAACGGTCTTGAACTGGTCGATGTTATTTTCATCGGTATAGGCGGGTTTCTCTGAAGCTTGTTTTTCTGGCAAGACTGACACTTCCGAACGAAATTTCTTACGTCTCTTACCATCGTTGGCCAATAGTATTTGGTTTTGAGACGCTTTAGGGTGCGAGAGATCCCCTGGTGTCCTCCTAGTGGAGAGTTGTGGTACTCGAGCAATAATTCTGGTATGCGGTCTTTATCGTCGATATATACTTTAGTGTCCATATATATATACAGTTTAATACGTGAAGTTTTGAAAATTTCTTTTATTGTCGATCTTATTACCCCAAGCGTATTGCGATCGACTGTCGGAACAGTTAGTCCAACTCTATCAATCCTCTGCTTTATGCAGAAATTATAAAGTTTCTGGAAGAGAATTGTAATGTTATCTTGATCTCGGTTAGATCGTGCGGGAATGGCGGCCGTAGCCACAATAAATGTATCAGAGTTGTCTTTAAAAGGCTTTAGCTCCCACATAGCGGGCTTACGAAAGGCTTTAATAAGTTTATTTAGGACAGCTTCTTCGTGCGTTTTGAGAAGGGGTAATATAATGATTTTATTATTAATGGATTTATCCCGAAAAATTGAATCACTGCTTTCCTGTAAATAAAATTGTACGTCGTTAGGCTCTTTCTTGCTGTAAGGCTTTTCATTTTTCTGTAAAGGTCTTTCTTTTAAGGTTTTTGATCGTTCCTTTTGTGATCTGGTAGTTACTCTAACGTTTCCTAAGGTTTTTGCTGAGTCACCTTCGTTTTCCTCATTTTTTATGCGGCTTAGAGCATCGGCGTTTGAATTAGACTTCCCAGGTTTGTAAACTATTTTATAATCATGTTCCTCCAGAAGAATTCTCCAACGAGCTAATCGTGATGTTGGCTCTTTTAAGTTCATGAGCCATTGTAGAGGCCTGTGGTCAGTTAGTATCGTAAATCGTCGCCCATATATGTACGGACGGAACTGCTTTACTGCAAATATTATGGCGAGCAATTCCTTTTCCGTCGTCGTGTATCTAGTTTCAGCCGCATTCAAGGTTCTGCTTGCGAAGCATATAGGCTTGTCCTTACCTATTTCTCCTTGGGATAAGACGGCTCCCAATGCAACGTCGCTAGCGTCGGTGGTTACAAGGAAATCTTCGCCAAAGTCTGGGTATGCAAGTACTGGAGAGGTGATGAGCTTCTTTTTGAGAGCCTTGAAAGCTTCATCACAAAACGCATCCCAGCGAAACTCTACGTCCTTTTTTAAGAGTCTCGTCAGTGGTTTCGTCATTTTGGCGAAGTCGGGTATAAACCGACGGTAATAGCACGCAAATCCCAGGAAGGATTTGACGTCTTTTGTTTTTTTTGGTTCCGGGTATGTTTTCACCACTTGTATTTTTTTTGGGTCCGGTTGGATTCCCATCTTCGATATGACATGCCCGAGGTATATTAACTCTTTTTTCACGAAATGGCATTTTTCTGGCTGTAACTTTAAGTTATATTCCTTTAGGCGGTTTAGGACGTTTATCAACCTTGTGTTGTGATCGCGTAGATCGTATCCGTAGATTACTATGTCGTCGACGTAGACGAAACACTGTATGCCCTGCAGTCCTATCAGCACATTGTTCATTAGACGCTGAAAGGTTGCCGGTGCGTTTTTCAATCCAAATGGCATTCGATTATACTCGTAATGCCCAAATGGAGTACTGAACGCCGTTTTCTGTTTATCCTCGTTATCAACCAAAATCTGGTGAAATCCACTAGCGAGGTCCAGAGTGCTAAAGTATTTGCTTTTACCAAACTGGTCCAATATATCCGTTATATTGGGAAGTGGGTATGCATCACCTATAGTAACGTCGTTTAAGCCACGGAAATCCACCACAACTCTCCATTTCTTACAACCGGAGCTGTCAGCTCTCTTAGGAACAAGAAGGAGTGGAGAATTCCAGGGACTGAACTCGTTCTAATTATGTCATCCTGCAACATTTCGTCTACCTGCCGGTGTATTTCCTTTCGATGTGACTCTGGAAGTCGATACGGTTTCTTGTACAAAGGCGGTTTACCCGGCTCTGTTAATATTTTATGGGTAATGGCGTCAGTGAAGGTTAGATGGTCGCCTTCAAGATGGAATAATTCGCTATACTGTCTGCATATTCCTAATATCGAATTTTTTTCTTCGAAGTTACAGTGCTCGAGGTTCAGAGAGTTAGCCAGTCGTTGTAAGCGATCTTTGACTATATTGCCTTCTATGTTAGCTTTTGCTATATCAAAATTATTGAACTCCTCTAGTTCTACTTTTAATTCGTGGGGCTTTATTTCGATGTCATGATCGTTGGTATTTAAAATTAATGCTTTGACCTTTTTATGAATAGGTCTAACTACAGCCGATCCAAGATAGACACCCGATTGGATCCTTTTCTTTGATATGACAGAATCCTTGAGGCTGTCGCAGGGTATTTCGATGACCTGCTCGCTTCTAGAGCGGACAGTTATGCTTTCAGGTTCCATGTCAGCTGGGTAGATTCTGTTTTCTCCTTTAACTGAGTTTCCCCTCCTACAAATACGCTCATCCTCTAACGATGTTTGGTCTCTATTAGGCCTCACTGTTGGGACATTAGACGTAAAAGTTTCTGGCTTAAGAATTTTGCCACTAGTTTCTGGATATCTGCTTCTCGATTGAGGCTCATTCGCTTTAATTGCCGTTTTATGACCAGCTTCGACAGATTGCAATTTGGGATTTGAAAACTTAGAAGGAAGGTACGAAGTCAGGTCTAATAATAAGTTCATTTCTACAGTAGTCTATTGTACAGCCGTAGGTTTTGAAAAAGTCGTTTCCCAGAATTCCATCCAGGATAAAGTTTGATGTTTTAGGTAGTATGTGGAAAGTGTGACACAAAGAGTTTTTCCTTGAGAATTCTAGAGTTCCAGGGATTTTGCCTTTATTTACTACGGATTCTCCAGTGATCGTAGTAATTGTACATTTCTCCTTAGGAGTAATATTTTGTTTGAGTTTAGTTTCATATCTAATTAAGCTGATATCCGCGCCCGTGTCGATTAAAAATACGGAGTATGGTTTTCGTGAGGGGGTAAAAGGTATACATATTGTTGTTCCATGCATGGTTATGTCTAGTGATACGCTTATGACAAGGGGTGAGTATTTATTGTATTCGTTTAAGGATTGTGGACGTCGGCTTTGAAGATGATTCGGGATGGGTTGCCGAGGGTATCCTCCCGAGAGCTCTCGTTTCCCGTCTCAACGAGTCGTGGAGTACTTTCAACCGATTTTGTCCTACCACTATGTGGAAAGTAATGTACATTGTGGTTATTTTTATTGTTCCCATGATTGGTTGAAATATTTGTATGCGTTGTATTTGGATAACCCCGTTGGGCACTGGGATTTCTGTAACGTTCGTTTCCCTGGTAATTGCTAGAATGTGATTGATTATTTCGGGATCTACGTTGCCGACATTCCTCAAGAGTGTGGTTTGGTTTCTTGCAATAAGCACAAATAATGCGTTGTACTTCCTTCTTAATTTCTCTGGGCGAGAAATTGGGCAAGCGAGTGTTTCGGTAACATGTCTGTTCCGTGTGGCCTTCACGTCCACATACTCGACAAAACACTCTTTGTTTTGGAGGAGGTCTAGTGCTGTTATTGAGAGGTACCGCATGAATTTCTAGTCTAGGGGCTTGCTCTATTGCATAGGCTATTACTTGCCTTAGGTCTTCACCACCAAACGCTTTTACCAATAACTTCAAGCTGTGGTTCTTTAGACCATCTTCAAAAGAAGTTATCACTAGCTTACGATTTTCATTGATAATGAAGTCGCGCACGTTGGGATCTTCTATATCAGAATAAGTGACCGAGTTAAGGGTCCACAATAATTTAGAAAGCCTTTCACCATATTCTTTCACCGTTTCTCTGTATAGTTGTTTGGCTTGGGCTATTTCACTTTGAAGGGCGGCTCTAGATTTTTCTTCTTTGAAATTGTTTTTTAATTCTTGTACCAATTCCTTCCAAGTATCTAGAGTTTTATACTGCGTTAGTTCGAAAGCTGGGCCCTGGAGCCTAGTCTTAACGAAATTGAGGAACATAGTCACTTCAGCTGCAGATTTTGTGGAAGAGAACAACAAGTCGCCACAAGCAACAAACTTTTTAAGACCTTCGGGGTTTCCGTCAAACTCTGGGATAAGGTCATGTACATCTTTTAAGCTTAATTTAAGCTCATTAGTAGGAGGGTCAGGCGCCATAGCGTGGAAGGGTAATTCGACGAATAATTCAATTAACCTAGCAGCACTTCGTGTGACTGCAGCACTTCGTGTGACTGCTTCCTCCGTTTTGAGATAAGTCAAATATTAAAGGATGAAGAGTCAACGCTTCACAAGTTCACTTGCGTTGCTTTATTTCTAATTACGGATTTTCACAATTTAGATGATTTATGTAAAAACAGAAAACTCATTTAAGGTCTCAAAAGCAAAAACTCAAAATTTTATGTTGTCTTAGATTTTTCTTCGTAGAAGATTACACACCCTTTTTTTTTTTTTTTTTTTTTTTTTTTTAAAAATTTTATTTCAATACCGTAGGGAACTTTTTCACTAGCAGATTAGATTGGGAGAGAATAAAAACAAAAAGTTTTTGTCTCTAGTGCCATACGTAAATGAAAACACTTTGAACGACCACAAACATATTTGGTATTAAAAAATTTTTGTAACACAAAAACGTGGAGGGCAATATGAAATGCTCCTTAAGAAAGGTAAAGGGCTTCATATAACAGGAAAAATTCGTCAAATTTTTCCTGGAAAAAGAGTAACACTTTCACAACTTCACCATCAAGGCGACTTAATAAAATTTCAAAAAAAAATTTTTTTTTTCGATTATTAATAGAAAACGAATTTATCACTCACTGCTATATGTCGTATTCATTTACAAATTAAAAGTAGAATCAACAATCAAAAGAAATTTAAGAATTTCGTAAAAAATTTTTTTTTTTTCAATTTTCCCCATCATTCACTTGTTATATTCATTGTACTCGTTTAAGATTTATAAAGGTGAAAATCAAAAATATGAAACTTTATGCAATCTTCGATAAAATTTCCCAATATTGCCACATATCGTATCAATAAAAAAAAATCATAAAATCACTATATTGTTAACCACACATATGTGTACATGCGCATCTCATTTAATTTCCATTAATCGAGCAACTTGTATACATGATCTTGATTGTAACTAATAACTTGAACACGTAAATACAAAAGAAAGGAGAAAAAAAAATATATACAAGGTTTCTTTACATCGAGAAAGTAGATCATTGCTTTTTGAGTGAATTGTCAGTCGAAGATATGAGATTATTAAAATCACTTCACCATCACTAATTAATTATCAGTACTTATTTAGCCAATGTTTCACCTGTTATTTCTATTAAATAATTTTTGTTTTTTTTTTTTTTTTTTATTTTCTAAATTTTGATTCAAAATTATGTAAATATATATATATGTTATAAAAGGTAAGATCAATTTTCTGTGCAAAAAAAAATTTTGTAGTTCTAAATTCTGACCTTTTCTGCATATGCGTACATGCGCATCTCGTGGTTATTCTTGTTTCTGGTTCAGGTGAGTAAATTGTTGTATGTCGATCCGTTGGTTGAATAGTTGACTGTTAATTAATTGGCAATTCCTGCTGTTTGGATCCTGCACCGCTGTTTGGATCCTGCACCGCTGTTTGGATCCCACCGATGCCACCAATTTGTTGTAAGCCCGGGGCGTCGTGCTTTCTTTTCCTTGAGAAGAACGCCCAGGCGGAGTCCAGCATCTATCGGAGCCTTTATCGTTTTTGTGTCTCTGAAATTAGTCTTTAATGGGGTTAATAAATGAAAATCACTCGATCGCGCGTTAATCTGTCGACTTTATTGTATTAACTTTTATAATTGTAATTAACTTCTTAAAACTTTTAAGCTTTTCAATGAGAATTATTTTAGAGATCACGAGACTCGACCGACTCCGATTGAGGATTTTACTAAACTCCCCGATTTGTGCCTTCGAGAATTATCATTTGCTCGCGTCTTTGCCTTATCAGCAAAATAACTTTCACACTTCGTCGCGACTACAGGATGTAATTCGACTCTTTAAAAAATGTTACCACAAGTGGAGAACGAAGAAGTAAACAAAAATTGATTACTTCTTGATAAAATTTGTATATTATACGCTGAGGAAAGAATTTTAAGTGTTCGTTGCGCACTTGAAAAAACGAAACTTTGTATCGTGGGAAATGAGTTGTGAATTGCGTCAGTCAAGCACTGTCACAACCAATAAATTATGATTTGAGCTGAGTGCTGACCGAGCGCAATTACAACAACTTTAATTTTTATTTGCTTCCTTCCTTCAATTTATCTTTTCCGTATACTAACTTCGCTGTATGCTCTATTGCCCTATTTTCTCTACTTTGTTTAACTTAAATTATACTGTTTTGAAGTTAATTTAATTTCTAGCTTCATTCCTATATGTGTATAAGTAGGGTTTTAATTCTGTATTTTTATTATCCTAAGTTTTTCTTAAGCTTTTTGATTTGTATAAATGAATTTAGATAGTATATCTATGACTTTTAAATTTATCTGTAATTACATTATTTAATTTTATACTATTCCTTTTCAAATGTAACTATTGTTTATCATCCTCTATATCTAGATTTGAGTTCCTTATGTATATATCAGGGGTGGCCAACTATAGTAACTTTGGGAGCCACATTTTAGAAATGCATATTTTAAAGAGCCATTTATTTATCTTTGAAAACAATATATGTACATATAAGATTATTATAATTTTAAAAGTAAAGAATTAGAACTACTGGAGCTGCAAGAAGATGAAGGGTTGAAGCAAGTAAAACAGAATAGTTGTTCAACTATTGACTTTTGGAAACAGGTTCCGGAACAAAAATATCCTAAAACCAAAGATTGTGCACTCAGAATAATATCTATTTTAGGCACTTCCTATTCTTGCGAGTCGTTGTATTCCATTCTTAAATTTATTAAAAATAAGTATAGGTCTGTTTTAACTGATAAACATTTAACTGAGCTTGTGCGAACTGCCCTAACTGATCATCAACCAAACTTTCAGCGACTAACTGCTAAAATGGACAATAACCGTAAGGCATCAACAAGCAGATCTAACTTTTAAAGATTTTCTATTTTTTTTTATGTAATATTTTCTAAAATTTTGTTGTAATGAAATAAAATATTTTTTTTTAAAATTAATCAGTTATAGTTTTTTTATATCAAAATTATGCACAAGAGCCACACCACACGACTCCAAGAGCCGCATGCGGCTCGCGAGCCGCGTTATGGCCACCCCTGGTATATATGATAGTTGGTTCTATTTCGTTTTTCTTTTTTTTTCCTTTGAACTCAATTAGCGCTAACCAAACGGTAGTAAATAATTGGATTTATGTATCTGTTTACTATCGTATTAATTTTTTATAAATAAATAAATCAAGGATACGGTGGGGAAGCGTTACAAGCTTCCAAAGAAGCGCTCTTCATTCGCCTTTGAGCGCTTTCATTGCCCGCTGAGTTATAATCCACCTATCGCTGTTGAACTTATACCACGATCAATCAGATTTTAAATGATAGTCGAAACTGCGAGATTTACTTTGTGAAAGTTTAATAAAAGGAAAAATTACGAAAAAAAGGATTATAACGAAAATAGATAGAAAGAACAATAGTTGAAATGCGTGTTGCCATATGGCAACAAAAAAGACCGAAAGGGTTAAAAAGTAAATCCACATCTCAATCAAACTTTGTTACGGTTCAGGATTTAATAAAAAACTTAATAATAATACAATAACTTGATGTAGTTTAAAAGGCCATAGTACTCCTGAAATCCTTCATTTTTTTAGATAATGGAGTCAACACTGATCTTGGGATTCTCTCATTTATCAGCATCTTTCCCCACGGAAGCGCTATCCAGCATAATTTCTTGTGGTCCAGAAAATGAAAATGGTATCCTTCACTTCTACAAAACTGGATGTCTCGGAGTGATTGCTAACGAGCCTATCGGATTCATCTTCGCACGCTGTTTGGCAACCTCATTCGAAGCTTCGACGAACCACTGTTCCTGTACTTAAAAATATATTCTATGCTAGTAAGTAGAAGATTTTATTTTGGGTTTAGTATTAATGATAACCCATTCCAGCAGTAGTATACATAGTGTGCACAGCTCAGAAGCTGCAGTCAGCCATATATTGCGATTCATACCAGCAACTAAATTAATGATAGCGATCTATCGATGATGTTCCTGACATTCTGGAAAAGCAGTATTTATGTATAGTAGGTACACCCGGTAATGTCCACTAATAATTTTGCACGTCAAAGTCATTCAGAGCCTCTAACCTTAAAGCGAAATTGTCTCAAACAAAATATACCTGCATACGGTAATACGAAAACGAAGTGCATACCCGAAAGGAACTTGTTCTGCCCCGGTTCAGCGAGCGCACTTGCTAAAAGGCAATATATAGGTAATAATGGATCGGATGTGCTAAAAAGTAATCCATGAAACCCGATAAAGGGATTAAAAAAAACTCTCGAAAAGTTTCCTTTTTTTTTTGGTGTGCAGTTCTTCGCTTAAACAGATCGGCAAGATTTTAAGAAAAATTCCGAGTTGAAGCTGTGAGTAGAGGAAAATTGATCAGTAGGATCAAAAGGTAAATCAAATTAATATAAAGGAGTAGCTGAACGATTAAAGGATAAATAATAAGAAAAAAAGGCAAGAAAATTAAAGGCATTGCATGGCTGATCCCGGGTCCGGGAATCAAGATAAGTAGTTTGATTTCCAATAAATAGTTCTTTCCTTTTGGATTTTAACTATTGAGATATGTGTCTGGGTAGTGTGGCAAAATATAAGGAAAGAGAGAAATTTGCTCGCTAAATTTATTAGTCGTATATCCTTTTTGTTTTTGGCTGGCGTGCACTAAAAAAAAATACAGAGCTATCGTAGTTGCCTGCTTTAATCGGAGTACACTACCTTTAGTATGTAAAATTCAATTATTTGGCTAGCAAAACTACTACACAAAAGTAAGTTTACTTTCAGAGAGTAAACGCCCCCTTACTCGTTTTAAGTAAAATTACTTAACCATGAAGAATTTTACTTCGGTGCACAAGGGCGAAATAAATTCTGTTCAGCATATTCTTGCTTTTGACTTTTTGTTGTTAAGTCAAACATCTTGCTGCAATTTTTCGCACGCACTAGATTTGGTACTAAAAGTGCAGCCATCTTTTAACTAACAACAGCGAGAAAAATAAATAACGAACATAAGCGGCACAGCAATAATCGCTTGTTCCACAGATACTAGGATTGTTCTAATATAGCACTTATAAACTTTTCCTATTACGAGTAATAACTAAACCATTCACATATTTCTGCCAGATCTGAGGCATAATTAGATAGGGCTAGAGAAAGGTATCTATTAAAACTCTTCCACATACCTGTTGCTCAAGTGGATCTAATTATAATAATATTTGGTGGACTTAAAAACGAGGAAATTTTGGTCCATTCCTTTTTCACTTCTAGTGTTGTTTTCACTAATGTGGGAATATTACTGTACTTCATTCCGGATTTTGCCAGTTGCTACAGTTACCAGAACAAAATAATTACTGCATTATTAGTATTCTCCAGTTTTTTGTGTGTTTTAACATTAATACTTATAAAGCATTATTTCGATGCTAGAGTGATATTACAGCGGTGACCGCGTATTTTTACCATGACATTTTGTAAATTTACTGACTCAAAGTAAATTTTCTCTACATTTGTAAAAATCAACCGAAAACAGTAGCAAAATTACCAATTATAATAGAAAATTATTAAAAAAGGTAATTTCGCCATTAATTTTCTTGATTAATATAATTTTAATGTACGGAACTAGTAATTTTACATACAAATTTTTTAGAGTGCGGTGTGATAAATATAGTGTTTAGAATAGTTACTCGAAAATATTATAATAACTTAAAATCAAAGAAATTGTACCAAATTTTGAGTATATAAAATATACATTTAGTAATCACACGCATATACTCGTATATTATTGCCTTTAAAAGAAGGGGCGAACGTGTATTTTGTGCCGAGTTGCATACGAGAAACCATTATTGTCGAAACCCACATATGTAGTTCGCACTACATCCGATAAAAGTTATCAGAGTGTCTTTATTTTACCATTTTGCGAAAATAGGTTTCGTGATCTACCCTATAAAGATCACGTGGCACCCAACTGAAGTCAGAAAATTTGTTTCCTCTTAGTGAAAAGTGCCTATCCCACCTGAGCTGTCCTTATGCGTATTTTGGGGCACACAAGAACTTTTATATCATTGCATCACAGAATGAAAGTATTGTATCTGAAAATAGCTCCAGTCGGTCACTTAAGTGAATAAAAATCTACCGAAATATTTCTTTAAATTTCTAAAAAATAAGTAAAAAAGCTAGAATTCGTCTAAAAGACCAATTCTTATGATACCCTAGATCATAGGTTCCCTACCTTTTTCAGGTGGCGACCCCTTTTTATAAAAGCATTTTTAATAAGGTAATTAAGAACAACAACGAAAATAGTGTTTTGTATGATTTTATTTTAAATTATGTTTAATAATTAATTTAATGCGATTGTTAAAATTGCATCAGCCTTTTTATACGAAGAATAGTTGAAAGTCCACTCTCTCAGAGAAATGTAGACACAAATGGAACTAAAAGTAGAAGGCAAGCATCGTCACATGAACGAATTGTGTGAGCAATTTTTCATTAAACAAGGTATGTGCCGAGGAATAATTCCGTAAATTCAAGAATTCATATTGTAATTCGTCGGGAATGCTGGTTACATCAAGGGAAAGAGAAAATGGATTTCGTGTCAATGTAGTTTCGTCTTCTTTCAGCTCAAGGAAGTAACGCTGAAGTTCCTTTTGAAGGGATTCGAGATGCCCAGTAATCTTCTCCTTCAAATTTTCATTTATTTCAGCTTCAGAATCATTCACCACAGAGCAGAGTTTTTCAAATTTGGTAATGTTCCCGAGATTTATTCCTTGCAGCTTGGATAAAAATGCCCAGAGATTATCATGAAATGCGATAATATTCATTTACTTTCCCTGAAGTTTGAGGTTAAGCCTATTTTGCTGCTCTAGTATATATGCTAGAAGCCAAGCTTTGTTGTTAAAGTATACAAAAAGGTCATGTTTCCTTTGCACTTCCAAGAACGACTTGATTTCATGTTTAAATTGAATGACACGATTTACAACATTTCCTTTCGATAACCAGGGTACTACAGTGTAGAAAAGAAGAACCCCGTGATGAACTCTGTCTTTGCAAAGTTCTTTAAACAGACAGGTGTTAAGAGCTCCAGATTTGATGTACATAATTTACGATTTTTATCAGCGAATCAAGCACCTCTTGCAGAGGAGTTAGAAGAGTCTTACTGGCAAGGATAAACGGGTGAATCATGCAGTGGATTCCCCTTGTTTGGGAAGCTAGTTCTTTTATTTTTTTCTGAAAGCCCGGTTTTGACCCAAGAATAGATGGTGCACCATCCATACAAACTCCACATACGTTTTTTTCACTTTAATCCTCCAGTCTCAAAAAACGTGTTTATCTTCTCCATAATATCTTCTTTGATATCACCTGAATGAATATGTTTCACGAAGACAAGCAACTGAGCACACGCGCTTTCGTCTGTTGATTCATCAACTTGAAAAGAAAACAATGGTGTAATCTTGATTTTATTCAAAATCTGCTCTTTAACGTCTACGGACATGTCTGACATTTCATTATAGTGAATATTTTTTTCTGTTAACTGCGTAAGTAGGGGACTCCACAGAAAACTCATTGCGCCCCATTCGGGATCGCGATCTATAGGTTGGGAACCCGTGTCCTGGATGAATACCCGCATGTAATTTCGATTCGTCACCCATCTGTACAAGTTTGATTTTTGAGGTTGTTTTCGAATATATTGCTAGAACGGTTCGTCGGGCAGTAAAAATGGTTATAACCAATTTCATACGATTTCATATTCTAAAGAATTTTTCAGTACGATAAAAACGTCCAAGACTGATCGTTTTTACAGTATACGTAAAAAACCTAAATTTTTATATGGCAACACCATGAATGGGTTACGCGATTTAGACAATTTTTGCAATTATATTTACTATTTGTATGAAAATGCCGTGTACTTTGACGATCTCTCAGGCCTCAGTGTCCAAATATGTAGTGCAAAACAAAATTTTTGTAGGGTTGCCATACATATGAAGGAGTTACCCCATTCGATTTACCCCATTTTCGAACTTAACTTTAATTTTTTTTTTAAATGTCCGTGTGCAAAATTTCAGCACTCTAAGCGAACGCGTTCTCGAGTCATAGTGGGACGGACAGACAGGCGGACGGACAGACGGAACGACGGACGGACGGACATGCCACAATCAAAATAATTTTTAATATTATGTGTGGGTGTCCAATCCATTTTATTCTACCATCGTTATTTCTATGTATTACAAATGGAATGACAAACTTAGTGTGGGTACCCCATGATTTCATTTAGGATATAAAAATTGCTGAATGCTTATCTACGCGTGTACGCCACTGACATGGCATGTATAACATAGACCGCTGACACCACTGAAATGGGTTACATTATCATGGGATCACTATAGTTGTCTCTTTTTGGTATAACGACTGGATTTCACTGAACTTGAAATAATAAGTTCTATACGAAATCCACCATAGTTCAGTGGATTTTACAAATGAATATATAGAATAGAAATAGATGGTAATATAACATTTGTAATCCTTTCTCTGTTCTCCATAGCTACTTTTAGGGATAGGCAGACTAAAATTGCTTAATTTTATTTCCTTAAAAATCGAGTTTAACCAATATTTGATATTATAGGAGTTAAGCTTCCTACAAAAATAATAATTTTGAATATATTTGGAATTTGTTGAGCTTGTAACATTGATAAAGCGAAAATGAAACTTGAAATTAAGATATGTAGTTTTCACACGCCTTCCAACAAAAGTGGACCCATATGAAATAGAAGATCAAGCAGTCTATGTTATACATGTCAGTGGTCTACGCTCATGAAAATTGTTGTTGGGCTACAAAAATGCAAATAAATTTAAAAAAGAAAAATAAGGCTTCCTTACATCAGGTCGAGGCATCGTTGATTTTATATTGGAGCGAGGCATTGCTGGTTTACCATTTGGTTACGTCATCAAGTGCAAGTTGTGGCATCTCCGAGACATCGCCTATTTTATATTCGAGAGAATCGTTGCTGATTTTAGTTCTACTTGCCCAGTCTTTGTATGTAATTAGTTTGACTATGCTAATATCAATTTCCCTACGATCCATCCGTCTGGGTTGACTGTTCAAAACGCAACGCCAAATGCAAGTTCAAGCTCAAAGTTTAACTTAAATAGTCGTATGGTGAGTAGGGACAGCTGCTTCCTGTTTTCTTCTTTCATTATTATGACTTGATCTTGACTGACATCATATTTGAAGCTATCTGTCAAATAAGCATTTGGTAATTATATAAAAATAAATGTTACTTTCTGGTATTTTGTTCTAACTAAATTTCGTTAGTTTAATTTGTTTACTTTTAGATTCGTGGCCCGAACAGTTTGCAATATGATTGCGTTTCGTGATCGAGAATATAGGTACGTTTTAATGACGTAATGTACTACTTGCATTTTTAGCTAAATCTGGTAAATGTGTGAATGACCTGGCGGCTATCGCAAGCTTAGCTTGAAACACACTGCAGTAATTTCAACTTTGCAGTAGCCTTTATAGTAAAGTCAACTTCACTTCAATGATCATGCATAATGTTTAACGATTTTGCTTCCATTATTTTAAAACACAAGTCACAAGTAACCAAATACAGCTAGACAAGTTCAACATTTTTCGTTTTTCGTATTTTTCCTACAATGCACCTAATATTTCGGTTGTTTGAAATTTCTCAAAGTCGAAGTTGTAACTGCATTTATTTTGGCAGCTTCAAGTTCAACCAAATGAGATACCATGTGAAGTTAATGAATACAAAGATGAAGTTAAATTTACTGCAGTGAATTTGTTTCAGGCTTTTGTTATTATTCTTGAATATGAAATTAGATTACACGTTTTTTGTTGTGCTCTAATAACATGTCTTTTGTCGTAGTGTCATCGAGTGTGTAGTTGAGACGTGAAGTTGTTCAATATGAAATCAAATATTCTATTAGTTGTAGTTCTCAGAAGCAGTTTTTTATAAAAAAATTTGTTGTATTTAAACCCTACTTTGGCTTCATTATTAGTACAGTTATACTTTTGATATACATATACGGCCAGAAATGTGATTTGACTATATTACAAACATATGGTATAACATATCACGTAAGATGAAATCTAAGTAGTACCTAAATTACGCCATGACTCAATTACATTAAATGTTTAATCATTTGAAATTTTTCAGCGCATTATTACTCACATGTTTATGTATAATTTTACTCCTAAATTGTATTTTGGACTTTCAAATTGCAAAATGTACTACGCTATTTTATTATTCCGGCATTTTGACCTTTGGAATTTTATTTTGCAAGGCTCTGACTTCCATAATTTTGTACCTAAGACGAGTAAATAATATATTTTTATATTCTGGTCCATGCGCGCCTCTGTAAATGATTGAAAATTGCTTTAAATTTAATAAAATTAATTTCATTGATATGAATAAACCATATTTAATTCGTGCTCCAGAACAAAAAGTTCTTGCAGTCGGGAATATTTTCAGAGGAAATAATCTGCTATCCAGTATTCCCATTAGTAGTAGATACTTTACAGAAAAAAATTGTCCCACCTGGATGAATTGCGTTTGAACGCCTTGGCGTATTTATCTGAGCACGTACCCATATCCGGGCTTGTAATGCAGCCCTAGAGAGTCTTACGTTACGATTCGCCGCAAATAATTCGGCAAATGTTGATAACTTCACTCCACAACGTTTTTATGCATATTTTAAAAGTTGTAACTTTTAAGAGACACAAATTTGGTTGGTGGTTAACCTAAATGGCTGAGTTCATTGTTTTATATAGATACAAAATTTATTGTATTTGCTCCCCTAGGCAAGGATAAGCCCTGCTTTTAATAATGACCAGCGGGCTACCAAAATTTTTGGTTAACCACCGAGGCATATTTATGTCTATTAGTTAGCCACAAATAAACAGAGAAGCACCACCACCATTACCATAGCCTAAAGAAATGTGGGATTTTATAGGATGAAAGATAAGCTGAAAATAACGAGAAAACTAAGAATTTAAAATCCCTAACTTGACTACTTTCCTCATCATACGCTGGAAAGAAGTGGAAAAAGTGAAAAAACCCAAAATCGAAACATTTGCGCTATGTGCACTGATTTTTCTGTGTAACTCCTTTGAGAATACAATTCGTAATTTATCCCCAAGGAACAGCTCCCCTATTTATTGCTCAAAAAATCTCTGCGGTGGCAAGGCAAGACTTGGAAAAAACTTCAATAAACGGGCAGACTTTGTAAAGCAAGTTGTAATCATTTTTAATATACCCGCGGTACGGTAGGGTAGCTTACGATTCTACTTATAGCATTCGTTGAGAACATCATCTGGCATTTATGGCTGTTTTCCATTCGAATGAGGGATATAACTTACCAGGAAAAGGTTTTAACCACACTGGCGATGTTCTGAGAGCAACCCTCCTAGAAAAACGTGAACCAGATTTTATTGTATCAATATTCTAATAAGTTCGTCCCTACAAGGATACGGAGGGGTTGGAAAAATAAAGGAATTCCCGCAAGACACCTACATCCTACTCCCTCGTTGATCTCATAAAATCCACCAACTTTTACCGGATTCGCACTCCTTCAGGGCTTATACAGAAATACTCTCAACTATGTACAAGGATTGAATTTTGTATACATGGAAAGAAATCATACCTCTACCATACCAGTTAGCGTAGAATACTTACGAAATCCAAAAAAAGAAAAAAATGAGGACGATGCGACAGTCGCACTATGAAAGGGAAACTTGAAAAAAGTTCCGTAGGGAAAATACTGAAGGTTACTTTTGTTTGGGTATCAAATCAGGAAAAAAGAAAAAAGAGCTAAGTCTTTCTAGGGCTGTGAAATTTATTCGGCATAAAGCGAACGATGAAGACGAACGTAAGTATAAAATGGAAAGTTTTCACATTTAATGGGTCATAAAGTGCGTAAAGTGATTTTCTATTCCGTTGTCGGATTGGTTGGTGCAAACATTTACTGTGCGATGCAAGTTATTTTGTGATCCCTAAATGGTTATCCGAGCTTAGTAAAAATGCGTTGAAAACATAGAAAAATTGAACTTTTTGTCATTGTGAAAGCTTCCAGCATTTGCGGTTAAAGTACTTTTTACGTATAAGGATGTTTGGGGTTTAGAAACTCATTTTGTGAATATTCGCTTAAGAGTTTCGACTTGATTGTGAAAATACCAGAGAAATCGATTCAAAGACTTTTGTTTTTTTTTACAGAAGATTAGCTAACATAGTTCATAGTAATATTGTAAATCGCTACGATTTTCCGAAATATATCTCAAAGCAATTACATGAACTATGGAAAATTCCAATTAAATGTTATTGTATACAAACTGCAAATGTTCAATCGCCATTATAAGTGCTTTCAAAGAGAAGAACCTGAATTACATTACCCGTACAATTTCCGTTCTTGAGTACGGATGATACATTATTCCCCTGAACACACATCCTAATAATTCGTAGCAGTATCAGTTTAGAAATTTTCAGATGTTGATAAATTCCTAGTCTATAGATAAAATATGTTTGCTTATGTAACATTAAGGATATCGTTTTCATAGTAATTAATATCGGAACAATTCCATCAAAGATGCACACGAAAAGCCACAAATATAGGTCCCAGTCTCATAACCCTTGGTGGCATTCCCCTGACACATCCGAGCTTCAATTTTGACTCCCCTGGCACACAGAACTGCAATTTTAACATATGGATTTAGGTGGAGGCATCTCGCATGGATACATTCCGAGTAATGTTTCCATATCAATATCTATGCATATCGAGCAAACTTAATGGATCAGAAGAATATCAATATCTTGATGCACCTGTTGTCTCTAAAGAGGTGATAGCTCTTCTTGTATATGCACGTGTATATACTTGAACGTACCTCCATGCACGTGGTGTAGACACGTTAAGGGAATTCTCGCTAATGTAAATTGTGTGCAGGATATGGAAATTTCCGTAATATCGAACAAATTTAAGCGCTTTTCTGCTATGCTGGCATTTTTAACAAATATTTAGCATTGGAAGTAGTTGCACTTTTAGGAATAAGTTTCTACGGGGCACGGTAAATTGCTAGTTCAAGTTTTGTTTTAGTTTAGAAATTGCAAATTTTCAAATTGATGTACTACATAGGTAACCCTGCAATGGAAATTGGGCGAAACACCAAAATTAGGTTTAATGTTCAGTATAACTTGAGGTAAGCAAAATTGTTTTGGTGTAAGCGATACTTTTCCAAAATGGTTATTTTTCATTTCCATTTTTCATCTGTGCGGAGAATGAAATATTCGTAAAAAGTTTGAACAACCGTTTCCAGTTTTTACATTGTTAACAGTACAAAGCGAGTTATTTATTAAAAAAGTATTATATACATATGAAATGAAAATACAGATGTATTTGAATGTTGAGGTATGCCAGTGCCGCAACTGTAGCTGAATCCATTAAGAGTTTAACAAACTTTCTAGTGACGACCGTCGGTAACCAACCCTTTAGTTGGATTAATGCTGAAGTTTTTGATCTCCTTATAAGTGGCTGAAGGTTAACGTTAAAAGTTTAGTAATACCAAAAAATATTGCAAATAAAAGCACTCTCAGTTTGTTTGCTAACTTGAAAATTGTTGTACTGTGCAGTAAGGAAACAGCCGTTCATTTGTCATACCTACACAAGCCTTGGTGTAGATAAGCATTCCTTCTTCCTAGGAATAAATTCCAAAATTTTCTTCACAATAAGATGTGACAATGATACATGTGATCCACGTATTAGGATTAGAATGCCTGTTAGGTTGCTTTAATTTGAGTATATACATTTTTTTAAATAAAATATAATGTCGTTTGTTATATTAGACAACTTAGTCCACAATCCAAATAACCAATCGGAGATTTAATTAAATAATGCATAATTTGTTATTCGCATTAAGAATATTTATTTGTAAACTAAATAGATTTAATACGAATTTTGTGAATTTTGTCAATTAGTATCAAAAGGATGTCAATTTACTCTCAATTTCATAATGATAAATATTAAGAAAACAAAATTCAAGAACGGCAACACATTTAAGCAATGCAACTATTGTTGCCATGCAAAGTTGCTACTGTACTGTTGTTGCTATGTGCAAGTTAGAACAGTTTTGCTGCTGCCGCGTGCATTTCAAAGCAAATAAAAATCCCATGGCAGCCTGAATCAGTCTTTTTTTGCATCCTTGATAGTCCGTCGATAATTGACGTGACTATAGTAATTAACGAAATCCTTCATTTTGGGTAGCGACTACAATAAAGTCTATCTAAATCTGATTATTGACTTGTCGCGCCCCTAGCAATGAAATTACTCTGAATTACTCTTATACATGTTAATTTACTCTAGATGAAATCAATAAGGTATGCTAAGCTTGTCATCCCGTTTTTATACCTTACCGAAATCTATAGGATATACAGAGCTTGTGATTCCGTTTGTAACGTATAGAAATAATGATGCTAGAACAAAATGGATTGAACTAATAATACTAAAAGTTATTTTGTTTTTGTATGTCCCTCTGTCCATCTCTCTGTCCGCACGATGATAACTCTAGAACGCATGTACTTAGAGAGAACGGCCTTTTTAAAAATTGTAAATTTATGTTCGGAAATGGGACAAACTCCTTCGTAGGGTTGCTATATACAAATTTCGTTTTTCACCATATTTTTTGACACTGCCTGAGAGCACATCAATGTAGATAGTTGACATTTTGTGGACGGAATTTTCTGAAAAATATATATGATACCGTAGACGAATGCCCGCATGTAATTTCGTATGGTCACCCATCTAGGACTGATCGTTTTCACAGTTAGGGCCAGATTGGGCCTAGAAATCGGGCGGGGCAAATGACAACAAACCGACTCCTTTGGGTCGTCAAAAATGACTTTTTTATAAAAGACAAACAACCCAAATTATTATTTCCTACTGAACCGAGCACAAGGAGAGCAAGATATCGTTTTCTATTCGCAAGTCATTAAAATGTTTGCAAATCGAAGAGAAGCCTTCTTACAAACGAATAATGCTATATTTCAAACAAGACATGCTAGATTCCATGCTAAATACAAAACCACTAATCATAAACAATAGATAGTTGTCTTTTTTTCTAGAATTTACAAGATTTAATAAAGAAGAAGGAGCAAGAAATTTATAAATACAGGAAACAAATATGCATAAAATATATATAAGAGCGATGGGCCCTTTCACACTTAAAACTAAAACAGGGTTTCTCTGTGAAAACAGTTTCCTAGAGATCAACAATTTTACTTGTAAAGCAGAGTCGTAACAAAAGTGAGGTCCAAAATACATTCACGACCACGAGCCACAGGCCACTAGATGCTCGCGTTACATTCGCGGTCACTAGCTACGCAGTGGCCGTGGCCAAGTTTGATCAAAACTCAAATTTTGCGGCTCGTGGCCCCAATACTAACAACATTGAAGTATAAAAATGGTAGGTTATTCAATATGGCGGGAGGTTTGTAATTAATGGGAATTTTGTTTATCAGTGTAAAAGATGTTCTCCTGTGAGAACCATATCATACTGGGTTGTACTGGGTGGCCTGATGCCGTGAATGTATTTTGGGACTCAGGCAAATAAGCCACTTGTGTCAGTCGTTGAAGCTTACGGGCTCAGTTGAAAGAAGATATTTACTGCGGGCGAAAAAAAAATATTAACAACATTTGCATCCTGAAAATATAAATCAAGACTGTTAACTCAAATTAATTTTTAGTTGTCTAATTGAATTTATCCGCTTGACATGGTTGTGGCTCAAAATACATTCACGGCCGCAGGCCTCAGGCCACAGGCTACAAGCCTCTTGAGTTTTGTGGCCGACTACTGAAGCCAAGTAAGTTACATTCCCGGCCACTGGTCACAAGAAGCCACGTTTCTTGTGATGCAAAAATGTCTGTGTTTTCATGTAATTAATCATTTTTTCCTCTATTTTATTTTTTGCAGAATTATTACAACCCAGTATGAAATTGTTATCACAGATAAACAATTTTTACACTGATAAACAAAATTCCGATTAATTACAAACCTCCCGCCATATTGAATAACCTACTATTAATTGTAATTTGTCATTATCAAATTATGCAATGGTTTTTCAGCAACACATGATCAAAATCAAAAATATGATTATTCTAAAGACATTTATTATGCAGTGTCTATCCTATAATTTTACTCAAAAAATTTAGTGTTCAGCCCAAATAAATTTAGCAGGAAACACTATAAGTGTTTGGGATTGTTCTTGCCACAAAAAACATTATTGTTCATACAAATATATTAATTATTTCCCTTTAAATAGAAATGTTATTTCTGGAAAACAAGTTTTGTTTATAGGCAGCAACAATTGTTTACATTGGTTAGTTTAGTACTTCAGTAGTATTTTTTATTTAGCCACATTGACATATATTGGTTGATATTAGCTGATAAGTCCTTCTAACGAAACAAAATTATTTGCAATTACAATTAAGTATTTGATGAAATATTTTAAAACTCTTCTAAGAAAATATTGTTGTTTCCCTCGTTATTATCTGCAAATAATCCCATCTTTGTCATAAATATTGCAAAGATTGGTTTGCATGGTCTCCGATTTAAAAATTGTACAATTTAATATTAAGGTACGGTTGACGCTAACGAATCTTGTACTATATTGGAAATACCTTTCAATAGACACGATGAAATTGTTAATTCAAATATTGTTTTAAAGATAAAGATATCACTTAACCTTAATTTTTTATTGTGCTCTTTCTAAAAGCACTAGCGAAAATCCATAGTACCTATTAGGAAGATGATCACTACCACTACGTACACTGTTTTTGGACACGAAGTAAGTTAAAGAAATAATTTTTTGAAAGTAATATTTTGTATTCACATAAGTGGGTTATAATTATAATTTTAAATGCCATAAACATATGTACATACATACATTTTAACATTCCGTTAAATGTGTTATTTCTCTTATTCTATTATTTTTTTACATTTAAATATTCTTTATACCAAGTTTATTAGAATTAAGTTGTAAATTTTTTTATTCAGTAATATTTTAAAGGGAATACATAAAAATTTATTTATATATTTATAATTTTTCTGCAAAGAAAACTCTAAGATGTAAGTCAGTTTTCAGTTGCTGACAAAAATATGCTTCTTCGTTTGAAATTATTATATATTCAATTAAATAAAATACAGATATTTCAGGTTTCAATTAGTTTTGGTCGTTCTCAAACCAACTCAGTGGCTAAAAGGAAACAATTTTATTAAAAATATAATTTTTTTAATCTTAGTCAATGCATACCTCATAATGTTGAATAAAACGCATACCTCGTAATGTTGAATAAAACATTCCTGCACTTCTAATTTTGAAGGTTTTCTTTTGTGTGATATAATAGGATTGAGCACTATGTAAGGGCATTAAACCAATAATTTGCCTTATGTTGGGATCTATAAAAACATATTTGGAAAGTTAAAACAAATGTGTTCTTAAGAATTCAGGATCGTATGTAAGTGTCCCTTTTAACATGATTGCACATATCTGATTAATTTGACCGACAAGTCAAAACTGATATATATATTATAGTATAGGGAAACAATGATGCGATCGTTGAGATTTAATAAAAAAAATGGCTTACCTAGTCTTTCTACAGATAAAATTCTCAGATATTTTTTACAGTAGTGCTTTTTACGATGCTGCTTTTGATATTAAATTTTCAGCTACTACTGCGAGGTCTGCATCTTGGAAGCGTATGATACAAGGATATCGAAATACTTCATATTTTTGTTTTTTTGCATCTCATAGATAAACTAGACAGGATTGCAGACACTTTCAATACATTGTGAATAAAAGAAATTAGGTTACAATTTTCCAATAAAACAATTTTTACATTCGCGTTAAAAAATAATATTTGAAGACGGAATACTATGGACTACAAATAAATATGTTTTCAATATTAACTCTATATGAACTATTAATTATGAAATATTTTCACTTACCAAATATCTGCTTAGGCTTCTCTATAATCTTGTTAGAAAATTCACTGTTTGCACTGCACTGCACTAATGTAAGTCCAAATACCTTGACTACAAGTTGTAAAATGACCGAAACAGAAGCACACGCCAGACTATGCAATAACCCACTTTCTGACAAGTGTTAAATATCTGTGGGAAATAATCCATGTTTGTTTAAACTTTTTGTAATTGATTACAAGCATTTACAAATCGAAGCGTTTACGGCAAACAAGATGACAAAATACTACTTGCCCCACATATTTCAGTTAGTAGCCAAAAATAACTCCATTATTTGATCTTTCCAGCAATTAATGTAATTATTTGAGCCGCATAAGACATAATCGATTTTTTAATGTTGCATGGAAAAGTTTAAAGTGTTTGATGTAAATACATTAATATTTATAACAAAAACTACTTAATTGGAGGAAACATTTTATCACTACAAGTGTATTCTGCAAGCTGTTATGAGTGGTGGGAAATTATAATCGCCATTTTAAAAGTAACTATTTCTTGGTGTAAGCATTATATAATTTTATGGAAACACTTACCAAATACTTATTTTTTTCAGTGTATGTTCTAAGTAACTACTAATAATTACTAATTTAAAAATTGCTCAAATACTTGACCATCGCAGTGGATACATTTCGTGGGTCATTTTATAATGGCTTTTGATATGTCAGCTCGTTACGTTTCCCGATCTCGTTTTCGTCCTGATAGCCACGATTTTTTAGTGACTCCAACAATAAAAATCCAGAAGTACTAAGTATGGTGATCGAGGAGGCCAAGGCCACTTCCACGTCCAATCCCTTTGTTTGGAAACCTCTGATTTAAGTACTGCCTCACCCGTACTCCGTTGTGTGCTGTGTCGTGTTAAATCCACATTCTATGCAGGGGCTGATTTGATCACTTGGCCGCCCTAGGCCTATGGAAGATTGCCGCCCCCCTACTCCCTCTAAAACACGAAAAATTGAATGATCTATATCCAGTGAAGGGACCCCAGGCTAGAATTAGCGGAGTAGGCTGCCTCATAAATCGGAGTAGATTTGAAAAAAATGGAGTAGAATTAAAAATAACACTTTCCAACGAATTATTTTATTTAAAAAAACGAAGAAGTATAAAAATGTAATGAAATACCCACAACTACAAGAAAAAATCAAAAATCATTCAAACAGCAAAAAATTCCATTCAAATTAATAAGTTAATAAAACTCAGGGAACATAGGAACAACATTTCTTCGGATTTTACACATTTTTGAATTTTTAAACGTTGACGTGTGGGTTCACAGAGGGCGCGTCTACTAAAAAAAAAAATATTCCCACCAAGTTTTGCCGCCCCCTAAATCTGCCGCCGTAGGCCCGGGCCTACTCGGCCTATAGGGAAATCCGCCCCTGATTCTATGTGTGATGCAGAGTGGAAGGTCGTCAATTATATCCTCCAAAGTTGTTTGGAGAAATTCTAAATAATTGTCGCTGTTTTTATTGGACGGAAATATTATACGACCTACTAATCGGATCCCAATGATTCTTGCCCAAACATGGATACGGAGGGATCCCTGCGGAGGAATCTGGCTGCTCTTCTAAGCCTTGGGTTTTCCTCTGCCCAGTGGTTATGAACATTAAAGATTGGATTCTTTGAGATATTAACCTCATCTGTTCATAAGATATTCCTCACAATATTATTATGTTGAAGTAACCATTCACAAAATGAAACGTTTTGAAAGGTCAGCCAGCTCTAGTGCTTGCACTCGAGTGTAGTCGTTCGGATGAAGTCTTTCTTCATGCAAACGCCTCTAAACCTTGAATTAAAAAAGTATGTTGAGCTTAATTTTCGTATTAAAAACAAAATTTAGTAGTAGGTACTATTTACCTTTACAACACGCTGATTAGTACGCGTTGAAATTTCACGCATACGGATATTTGAAACCGCGATAAGGAATGCTCACACTTTCATGGGAACAGACAGAAAATATTTTCAATTTGTCCTCTCCCTCTTGAGGACTTATAGTTCTCAATGTAGTGTAATTTAGAGCAATATAGTGAAGTCAGCCAATTCGTTTGGGTTGGTCTCATTGGTAGGCTTAGGTTTACAACACGAACATCTTGTTTTGAAATTTAAGATGGACCAGATAATAATGCCAACGATTGGAATTATTAATGCCAACGGTGTAATGATGAATATCATGAGCGCTGATTGTCCTGCGAAATGATTCTCAACTCTAGATGTAATTGACGTCTTTCTTCAGTCTGCCAATATCCGTGCTATTGATGTAATTGATCTAATCTTCATGTCGTGATATATTCAGGAAAGTCTCATTTAGATTGCAAGAAGGCACAAAGGAGGAGTTGTGTTCTGATGAGTATGACTTGCGGGAGTTGATCGTAATTTCCCTTTGACGTATGCTGCGAAGAGTTCTTTGATTTCTTTGATAGACCTTGGAATCACAAACTACGTTAATGGTTGTTTCAGTTAGCAAGGAACACAGCCAATGATTTGCATTATGTAATCGTAGCCATCAAGGAGATGCCTTTGTCCTTATTGTTTGACAGGTGCCTGACAACTGTCATCCGCTGTTGAAAAGCGATATTTTGCACTGAATCTTTATTCAATCTTGCCTGTCTCTGGTTGCAAAGGTATTGAGAGTTATCTAACGTAATGCAGCTTGATAAGTCTTCATCAGTTAAAGAATAGTAACTGTCCTTGTGGAGACTTACACTGTTTAGAAGAGGGAGCTGAATGTTGAACACAACATTCGTTATGCTCACTCTTTCTTTAAAAGTCATGAGATGGAAGAGCTGTAGTAGTTTGCTCTCGTCATACTGCTGAGATACTATAGTGTTGGGAGGCAAGTTTTTCAAAATGTTGTGCAATTCTTGCTTCAATTGATTTGGTGTTAGAATGAGTGGATTGAGTTTCCAGTTATGTGTATCCATTAGTACATCAATAAGGGCTGTTTGCGTTTTATGATAATTGGTAACTATCAAATGAGCATGAATAGCTAGGGCGTTGAAAGTTTGTAAGATCCGATCTTCGCTTATGATTCGCTTCTTATTTGTTGGTTTTCCAGTAATTTGTTCAGACACCTTTCGAATACTCCTAGTTGTTTGTTAGTGTGATCTTCGTCCGTTTAATGATATTCCGTGTCGAATCTATAACTGATGTTTGATTCCGTGCCAGTGCCAATAAGTGATCTTCGTTGTCTCTCACATTATTGATAATAGCCTCAAGCTTTGTGGCGTATTCCTGGTCAAGCACTCCAAATAACTTGCTGGCGAATGTCCAAAGGTGATCTCTTTGTTGTTCGGTTCGGTCTTTGGTTAGTTGTTGATACATCTTATTGTTATGTTGGAGGATCTGTAACTGGTGTCGCAATTGGCCAACGATTTGTTTGCATAGACCATGGACTAGTTTTCTGTGACACATTTTTTCCAGTTTGTGCATTGTTTGCTGTAAACAGTAATTTTTTAGATCGTAAAACACTATGAGGTTCCATTCATCGGTTACTAAATTAAGCTTGCCTAATGCTTCGAAGAATACACCTGGATAATTGGTAAATTCTGTCACTTCTACAAATTTTTGGGAGTGTGCCCTCAGTGGGACTGAGTCCTGAGGTTTCTGTACCCTTTGGCGTTTGGGTCTTGGAGTTTCAATTAGTTCTTCATATTTATTAAAAAATGAGTCATGGCAGGTCTTGATATCGTGCGTTTGAGATACTAAGGAAGAAGGTCTGCGCCATTGTCGTATAGGTAAGAATTTTTCCTTATTTGGATGACACGAAGGCTAAGTTTTAGGAAACTTGAATGGTGGTTTAACGTGGTTATTGCAGATTTCCTGAGAGCTATAAGGATTCTTAACTATGGATTGAGTTGATAATAAAGATGCAGGTTTGGCTGTGGCTTCAGTTGATAATAAAGGTGAAGATACCTCTGTTTGGTTTTGTAGCTAATTAGCTGATTCTTCTATTGGCAATGGGCATATGTAAGTTGTGAACAACTCGTTTCAACTCACCATTAGCTGTTTTTATGGTTGCCGCTCTAGTACGTTTGTCTGACCCCTCATGGGTTTCGAGCATCCTCCCATTAGCCATTTCAATGGCGGCATATTTTGTTCCCTTTTGAATATCTGGTGTGCCTTTCTTCCATTTTTGCTTCTTCTTATAAATCGGCGTGGCGTCATCTACCTCCGACTTTAATTAAATTGGCTGCTTCATCTATGTAGACGCTCGATGCCTGCAGAGGGCTCTTGTTATCTTTGTTTGACTGCAGAATTCTAAGCTCCTTCACGAACGCTGATTGTTGTCTTTGTATTAAGATAGCATTTAAGGCTATGTCTATTTCCATTATAGTCGGAGCTCCGATCGTTCTGATTCCATTAGGCACGTTACAATTTTGTTTAAACCTAATACAATATGCAATAATTCTATGTAGTTTCGTAAATGAGTTTTTGTGATTGATTGAGGTAAGAAAGTCAGCGCAATTTTCGGTGGCTGTTTCAGCTGAGCTCAGGAACTTCTGTTGATGGCTGAAATGTTGATTTTGGCCATTCTTCTTCCTGACTGGTAAGAAAGCTTGGTACCCTAAACCATAAGGTGGATTGTGCCAGAGCGTCTGGTAGCATGCCCCGTGATATTATATCTGCTGGATTATTTGAACCCTTGATGTATCTCCACTATTCAATTTGCGTCATATTTTATATTTTTGCTACTCGATTCTCAACATACGTACTGCAGGTATACGATGGTGACGATTCTAAGATAGATCTGTAGTTGAGTCCGTATAATAATAAATCTTTGAAATGGCAGTGGGAAGGGACTGAAGTACCCGGTCTACGAGCGCCACCATTAGCTCCACCGCACAGAGTTCTAACCTTGCTAATGTTACTGTTTGCAGAGGGGCGAGGATTTGGCGCCGAGTTTGACCAATTTGGTTTGTTGATCGCACATAGCAGCAAGCTCCATACGCTGACTCAATGCTATCTGAAAAGGAGTGCAATTGGATGTCGACTACACATACAAACTGTATATGCCGTGGTATCTTCAGGAAGCTTAGAGCAGACAACCTTTTCTTAAAATTTAACCACTTTTCACGAGATGATACCGGCAGTTTGTCATCCCATGATAGCCCTTGCTTCCAGAGTTCTTGGATGAATAGTTTTCCTAGAATAGTAACGGGCCCGATCACCCCAAAGGATCAAAAAATCTGGCGACGTCAGATAGTATTGTACATTTACTAAACTTATCAGTATCCTCGGCTGTCGCTCGATATTGAAAGTTACCATCCTGTGGTTGCCAGATCATTCCTAATGCCTTGATGACCTCATTTTTATGAATAATAAGAATTCTTTCCTTATGTTCTTCTGGAATGTCTCGTAGAATATTAGGATGATTGGAACAGCATTTTCTTTGTTCAAAGTTCCCTGATTTTAATTGTGTTATTAATTGATTCTTTAAATTCAGAATTGATTGCATAGAATTAGATCCTGTTAGGATGTCATCGACATATGTATCATTTTGCAGGACGTTTGCTGCTTGAGGTGTGGTGTAATTTGCTTCGAGGGCAAGTTGTTTCAGATATCCCATTCCAGAGGTCACAATTGTAATGGATCTGCCCTCTTGTCCCGCGAGATGATGAGCTGAAACTGCCTGTCTCTTGGATCTAGCTCGATTTGCCAGTCAGCACATATCTGTGCATTCTGAACCTCAGTAGTGTCGAGATTAAATCAGACTGCGCTTTTGCTCCGACCATCAAGAAGTCATTCAATTAACTTCCTGAAGGCGTATTAGCTGAGGTGTGAAAAACAACTCTTAAGTAGTCGTGGAACTTTCTGGTTTGATGACGGAATGATACGGTAGATAGTAGTGTGTGGCAGGGATATCGTTCTTTGAGATTAGCTGCATGTGGCCCAGGGATTCGTATTCGTGTATGAAGTCACTACACTCTTTCATCAAAGCGGGGTTCCTTACTAGTTTGCGTTCTAAGGTAAGGAACCGCTTGATGGCCATATCCAGCGACGCTCCAAGAAGACTAGGTTCCTCGCGAAACGGAAGTCTTACATTGTGCATTTAACTGATTTTGATTTGATGATAACTGCGGCGTGTAAAGTCCATGCGTTACTTGAGTTGATGGCTGGTTAGCCCACTTGGATCTTCTTTGTGGTGAAGTATTGCGAGTGTCCTGTTTGTGTATGCTATCATCATGAATCAACGTGTTGTGGCGTCCATTGTATTTCGTACAGCCACGCGAATGACAATCTTTGGTACTAAGGCTAGCCTTAAGACAATTTCGGCATAGTAACAGCTGCTTAATAGTTTGAATCCGACCTTCTGTAGACATCTGGAGGAATTTTTTACAGTTGAATATGGGATGGTCAGATTTGCAAATTGGACACTGAAGTGATTGAGCAGATGCCGTGAAGATGGTAGACTTCTTTCTATCTTCCTTAAAGTGAACTGCCTCCAACATTTGGAACCTAGATTCCAGAAACTTAAAGAATTCACTCATTGTTGGAATGTCACGCAGATTTTTGAGTGATTGGTCATACAATCTTCGAGCTTCATTGTCCAATTTTTGCATTAGCAAATGTAATAGAATTGGAGCCCAGGTATCTGTGTTTATACTTATGTTGCTAAGCGCTAACAGACACTCTTTGCTAGTGTCGTTGAGTTTTCTTATTCCATTGCTTCATTCCACTGTTAGGTTCGGCTGAGTAAGAAGCTTATAAAGTAGAGTCGTATCTGTCCACTAAAATCTGCCATGCTGTGGCATAATTTTCTTCTGTGGCTTGAAGATGTCTGATCAAACGATTTGGTTCACCTGTTAGTTTGACCTTCAAATAATACATCTTCTGTGCTGAACCAAGTGGCTGATTGTGAATGAGTTGAGTAAACAAATCCATAAACTGTCTCCATCGATTTGGTTTCCTACAAATATTGGAAGTGTGATTTTTGGCAGCATTACATTGTTTGTGGGGGTGTTGCCATACTCGTCTGTCTTCTCTTCTAGAAAGATGGCTAAGTTATGGTAATGATCTTCTGCCTTCCAAATCAAGTTCCTGTTGTAGGCCGCCTCGCTAGCCTCTATTAAAGATTGTCTGTGTAATGAGGCGATGTTGGTCCAATATTCGTTGATTGACCTCATTTTATGCTGGTAGTAGGCCCTTGAGTGTTGAGTATTCTTCTCAAAGTCAATGCTTGCAAGAAGCCTTTCTAGATTAGAAATTGTTGCCTCTTGCAAGCAAATCCTCTTGGAGAGTTCTGAATCTTTGCCTTGGAAGGTGAAGCCCTCTGATCGAGTTTCCTGCTTTGACCTTGGATCAATTTGGATGGGCCCCCTACCAGAATTTTCTCTCCAGACAAAATGGTGGAACGTCGTTCGTACCGAGAATACCTTGTCTTATATATACCTAGGGCTGTATTCAGTTGAGCCTTAGTGTGTCTAATAGAAGCATAAATGTGTATAATTTATTTAATACGTGGCTTTCAGTTTATAAGCGTAAGTAACTAGAAATTCATAGTTTTCTATCGAAAACTGTGAAACGTTTTTTCCTCCAGTTTTTATTTTCACGATTTTTCTAAATTGGCGGGCGTGATAGCTAAATAACTAAACCACCTATTTGATTGAACCAACGTTTTTTTTATTCAGTATTAAATTCTCTTCTAAGTGAACTGAAAACGTTCGTCAAAAAGTTTAAATAATTGTTGTAGCACCTTAAAGTTGAATTTTTTTTAAACACATTTTTTTGTAAATCCGCGCAAAGTTTTTATTTCAGATTTTATTCTGCCTGTTTTTTGTTCACCCAGAAAAAAATATTATATATATATATATATATATATATATTTGGGTTTTTGTGTCAGTAAAAAATTAGGAGGTGCATCTTTCCCGCCGATTCAAGACTACAGCGAGATGACGCCCATGAAATAGGCTTAGAAATCTGTTATATCCTTTTTTTGTATTCGTTAAATATGTATAAAACCATATCTCAAAATTCAATACCTTAATTTCTTTCTTTCCCTTCTAAAAAAAAAAGATCACAAAAAAACGAGTTTTTAGAACACTCTAATTCAGGACACCGCCTTAAGCTTTTTCTAAACTCTCAGATTCTCTCATTATCTGAGCGCTGATTAATATACACAATGCTTTCCTCGTAATAATTTGAGGTAAGGTCTAATTTTAGATTCTTCAGCAGATCTCTTGTTTTTTAAACTTTACCAGCCCATTCCTTATTTTCAATTCAGTCTTCACAGTTCGGTCAATGTGTGTAGTTAAGAAAGCCGTCGATGGTGAAAAGTTGATTTTTCTCAAGTCTTCCTTATTTTCCCACCTACACTATTAGTCTTACATTCAAATTACTCCACGTAGACTATGCAGGGATGTTTCCAGAGCTGATGGAACTGCCAATTCTGCTTCCGTCTCATTGAGGTTGTTTCAGCATTTATTTTTGGCAGGTACGCATTCCCGGGGTGGGGGGGGGGAGATTTTCAGCAATCCGGACCCCTCCCAGAAGTACTTGGAACTTATATGGCTTTCTTGTCAACATTTTTACGAGAAATATTTCTTGTCACAATTCTTAATAGGTTAGGATTGATTGGATGATTCAGTTGCGCCCAACGAAAGTGCAATTGCGTCTGAAAATGGTTACGCTTTTCGAAATCAAATTTTTTGATAATTTCTTCCAAGTTAATTCAGTTTTTTTTGGAACATTCATTCTTCTTCTTCTTATTCAGCGTCGATTGAATTTTATCCTGTCAAAAACTATTACGAAAAAAAAAAATCGAATTTACAAAATTATCGCAAACAGTATTTGTATTAAATATGGCAAAATTTTGTAAACAATTTATTATTTTCAATTAAAAGCTTAGGATTTTTGGTTTTTATTGTTATTTTTTATTTCTTATCTATCTGCGTAAGATTTCTCTTGGCACATCATCAAGCATCATGAATCATGCTCTTTTCATAGTTAGATTTGTGCCACGCCATATTTTTTGTTTTGCTTTTGTTTTAAAATTTGAGATTTTGGAAAATTTTGATTTTGATCTTGAAAAAGAAAATCATAGGCAGAAAACTGAAAGTAATCAATATGATAAATAATTGATTCTTCTGTAGTTTGAACTTTCCGACCTTTTGTAAAAAATGTTGGCGATCTCAAAAGTCTCAGTGGGCTATGATAATCGGTCTAAATGAATATCCAAATAATCAAAATAGGATTAGAGGCATATCTCCATTTCAAAATTATTATTTGTATTATTATTATTAATTACGGGGATGCAGGCAGGACTCCTGCCTCTCATATTGTCACCGCGACCTATAAAATCTTTTGTGATATTACCCCTAAATGCCCTAGGGCGCCAACTTGAACATAAGATCTTTGATGAACCTTATAATATTCTTGGGGGCCATTTTTCTGACATCTTCTGGCAATGGAAATGCCTTTCCTAGATGTCTTAGCCTTACGCGACACAGAGCTTCACAGTCACACAGGACATGCTCAGCGGATTCATCGTCTTCCATACAGAATCGACAGGTCTCATCATCGACCATACCCATCTTCTTAAGATGGTAGCTAAGTGCGCAATGCCTAGTAAGTAGGCCCGTTATGAGCCTTAGCTCCTTTCTGCTGAGTGTGAGGAATTCTTTTGTCGTCTGTTGCGAATAGTTTATAAGCCTCTTCGCTTGTCTCAGCCCCGGGGTATTTTCCCAGTATTCCTTCTTATTTCTGTCCTCCCAAAGCCTGATCTGAGCTGAGAGGTGAAGCTTTGGGTGTTCAAAGACGGCCTCAGGGCCAATAAGCGGAGATTTGGCAACTTCCTTTGCAAGGCGGTCCACAATCTCGTTCCCCTTAATGCCTTCATGTCCTGGTACCCAGATCAGAGTCACTCTATTTGTCTCGGCCAATTGCTTCAAGACAGTAAGACAGTCCCAAACCAGCTTAGACTCAAAGGTAAGCGAGTTTAACGCTTTAAGTGCTGCGTCGCTGTCTGATATTATGTATATTTTTGCTCCACGCATATTCTTATGGATTATTTCGCAAGCACATGGCGTGTATTTCTGGCTGAAAAATGGTTGGTGAGGCCCCAGTGCCTTTGCGAGATGGCACCTTGGCCCATATATACCCACGCCTGCTTTACCTTCCATTTTTGACCATCCGTGTACCATTTAAGAGATCCTTTTTCATAGGGTAGGTCCCCAGTGTGCCACTGTTGATGGTCCCTCAAGATCACCTTAAATGCTGTTTCAAATTGGTCTGAAATTAGATTAGCCATAGGGTCCTCTACGAAATCCTGGAGAGCTTTCAGGTGGCCAACCAAATTATTTGTACGTTGGAGGTTTGCCCTTTGCAGCGTAATTACACTAAGTATGGCCGCTCCCTAACATGCATATATAAGGGTAGCAGGTCCAACATAGCCTCTAAAGCCGCAGTTGGGTAGGTACGCATGGCACCGGTTACTCCTAGACATGCAAGCAGTTGTAGTTTATGCAAACTAGCTTGAGCTGTCTTCTGTTTCGTTTTTTACCACCAAACGAGTGAGGCGTATGTGGCCATGGGTCTTATAATAGATGTGTATGACCACAGAGTCATATTTGGTTTAAGACCCCAAGTTTTGCCAAAAAACCTACGGCATGTCCATATTGCCACTGTAGCTTTATCTAGTACTCTTTTTAAGTAAGAGTTCCAGGTTAGTCTGTTATCTAAGGTAATACCTAGACCCCTTTGAGAATTCCACTTCTGTTCCCTCAAGAGATGGTGCTTGTAAATAAAGCTTCCTTTTTCTCGTGAAGGGAACAACTATTTCAACATAACTTTACGATTTGATACCAAACAAGTAGAAATAATTTATTTCCATCCAATTAGAAAACAGCTTAAAAATATTACAATCAATGCGGTAATTGCATCGAGAAAAGTGCATAAATGGTTGCTGAAAATCAAAAAAGTACCCTATTAGAATATGATATTTCGTCTTTGTTGAGGGCGATTGAAATCGAAATGAAGAAAATAAATGCCATACGACGTAGCTCCCAACCCAATTAAAAGTTCGAGAAGGTCTTGTTAATCTGTGCACCATGGTCTAAACAAAAAACTCTCAATTCGCGACGCATAATTGCACTATACATCTACATATTTCGTCGACAGTTGCTATGTTACCCAGAAAACTATTTTCCAAACATTCGTAAATTTTGAATAGAAACAAACTATTCAAATAGGACATAAGCACATATGTTAGACAAAGAAAACATATGGAGCGTAGAAATGTTCACCTTTCACCTTAGAATATATGTAATAACTAAAGGAAGCGTAATAAGCCCGAAAAATTTCGGCATTTCCCAATATGTGGTAGAATTTTGTCTATGTATTTGGTATCTTGGAAGCAGTTAATTTGAAATATTTTTGAAGGTGGGTTTGGCGTAATTATTTAAAATAAAAGAAAATTATGTATTGCCACTGACACATTGCAGAAGAAACAAAAACAAGTTGGGAGCACAAAAACTTAAACAAATAAGTATTTTGAACACTTATCTGATATTCTTGTTTTTCTTCTCTTTTGCTCAATTATTTTGCACGTATTTCCAGAAAATTAACTTTTATAGTTTAGTTTCTGACTGCAACTTTCTTTAAAAACTCCTTTCCGGGATTATTGCAAAAGCACCGTACAGCACAAATCACTATTAAAATGTTCACACATTTATTAATTTAAGTCCAAGGCTAATCTCAGGATTGTCAGTCACTTCAAAGTTTTTAATCAAAATTAAGTTAAATCAATGAACAGTTTAAAGATTTTTATTATAAAAAAACTCACAAAATACAAAAACCTTTAAAAACCGCATGTGAAGATTAATTAAAATTGACTATACCAAGTTAACATAAGTTAAATTCTTTTTGTTTTTCCATTCCTGCATCTAAGAATCCAGATTCCCTAACATAGGCCTTTTGCACGATATTTCGCTTCTGTAGTGTCCCCGTAGATTGTTGTGCCTCGTTACTGTCACCATGCGATATGCAATTTCGAAGATTCAGTATATTCAGCTATGTAATGAAATCTAATGTTATTATATAACAGCCCAAAGGCATTAACTCTTTAAGATCGGAGCGGCTATTGAAGCTATAACTACAAGTATTAGAAGAAGGCTATGGAAGTTAAAGAAATCTGACCTTGTTCATTAATCTTGCCTAGCTTATTCATACACAATGAATTATGCTAAATAGATAATTACTTCCTATATCTACATTTAATCAATGTTTGACCCATATTGGTGCTTTGTGGTCGCAGGTGGATCTAACCTTAAGATCTCTAGAAACCGGACGGACATCTGCCGGAAAAGAGAAATATGAAATTTGGCAAGGAGGGAAACGTCGAGGATAAGAAAAAAGAGGAAGAAGTTTTTTTTGTGACAAGACTGTCAAGAAGCGGCTAACAAATGTTATGGTCGCAGGCCCACGTGGTGTAGCATGCTACATCGGGTGTGGCACTGTAATCTAGCGACAAAGAAGAAGAGGCTTTGGAGCTTTTTTGTGACATTTGTTGTGAGGTGACGAGTCGTGTGTTGTTTTAAAAAGACGAGGAAAAGTATTAACTAAGACCGGCGTGATACAGGAGTTTTCTTGTAGAATCAATCTTATAATAATCAGGAAAATGTTCTAAAAGGTATCGTGGAGGCCCTAACTCAATAAGGAATAGGAAAGTCGGCACCAATAGTATAATTAAGGGCCATATAGTAAGGCACGGCGCAGGTACTTCCAATGGATAAACTTTTTTGAGAAGAAAATAAAACCAAACTGGAAAAACAAGGGAATCCTTTACAACCACGGTGCTGGGAGTCATCCCACGAAGGCAGTGTGGAATTATTCCGTGACCTCTCGCAGAGATCGTACCGTGAAAAAAGTACGCCCAAGTGGGGCAATTTTACAATTGCATAGAGGCATTGCATTAATTATATCATTTATGCTGACTGACACTATAATTAACGTCCAAATTGATTTCAGTTAGAAAAATATTCAAGGGAGAGTGATACTCATAACTCGTGGTACTCTAGCCCGAGCATCAAAATTTTTTTGTCGGCATCAACAATCAGTTTAAGAAGATTGATAGTACGTAACATGATGGAAATTTAGGATTTTTGTTTCTCCTCTAACTCTTTCAGAGTCCTCTTTTTTGATGTATTGGTAATTTAGATCGCTCTTTCACATTAATTCTAGTTAAAAGGGACATCGCAAACCTGTGCCTGCAGTGTCATGGGAGGCAAGGTAAATGATGTGAGCAGTTCATTCTGGACTGTGTTATGTGTGATGCTCCTACCTGTTTTGTGTATTAGGCACGATAATTTTTGTATATAGTGCATGGCGGCGCAGGTGCTTTTGGTTTACCCACCCCACACTCTCCGCTTTTTAGCCCGAGGTGCTAGTCTCCCTGCCTACACAAGCTGCCACAGAGAAAGCTACGGCTGATAGTCTCTGAACTACTTGTTCATCAGCACTTTCACCCTTGAAACTATAACAATATCTTGCTAATCGCACTTGCAGGGTCTAAACTGAAACATTGCACATTCTTACTATTTGCGTCATTTCTGGGTATTGCAAGTTCCTGAAAATAGGTATATTACACTTCCCACATTTTCCTTTGTTTTACCAAACTCTCTGCTTTGACGTCCTGTTCCACTTCTTGCATAATATTTTGTTCCACAGCATTTTCAGTTGCATTGCATTACTATGGCTAGTAAAAAGGCCGGTAAATTTGCTGTAAAAATAAATGTAATTTTTAATAATAATAGAACATTATTGTGCTTTGCATAGTTCCTACAGACTGAGGAACATAGACTCTCCGAACAGTTGGATTTTACAAATAAAAGTCCGCTAATAAGTCGGTCTCTTATAAGATAATATATCTCAGTTGATGGTATTGTAAAATGGTAGTGATTGAATGAAAATTAAAACATGTTAGAGCAACTTCATTGCAACAACAAAAGCAACTGTCACTGAGTCTCAGCGTTAGCATCACCAACATCATTTGCGACAGCGTCACATTACACCTCAGGACTAAATAATATTTTATTAAGTTGTATATTGCACATACCCAATTATTATTATCGGCAAAGGGAGTCCATTGGCGATAATGGATATGCCTAACTGGGTGGGAGTGGAGGTTGAAAGGGGTGGAAGGTTAGAGAATCATAATATCTAAGCTATTATCTGACTCGATCGCGCGATTCCGTACTCTATGTCTTTTTGCTAATTTATTTCTTAGTTAAGCCAGATGATACGTCTAGGATAAGCCCGTGTACAAAATTGCAACTCTCTACGTCGAAGTGTGAGGCAGTATACAAATATATATTGTGAAATTTCAATTTTGTATGGCAAAACCAAAAAAGGGTTGCCCGATTTGCTCCACTTTTGGACCCGTATTTGCAATTTTTATGAAAATGCCGTGTACAAAATATGAGCTCTTCAGCTCGACGTCTTTTCAGGCAGCTTCCAAGTATATAGTGAAAACCCAAAGTTTTGTGTGGCAACACCCAGAATCGGTAACTCGGTTTTGTTCATTTTCAAAATTTTATTTACCATTTCTATGAAAACTCCATGTACTAAATTTTAGATCTCTATGTGGAAGCGTTCTCAGACAGTGCTCAAATATATACTTAAAAACGAAATTTTTGTATGGCAACCCTACGAAGGAGCTGCCCGATTAGCCCCATTTTTAACCTAAATTTACATTTTTTTTAAAAACGCCGAATGCAAAATTTAAGCCCAACATGGCGACGGTTTTCCAGGCAGTTTCCAAATTTATACTGAAAAACCAGAGTTTTGTATGGCAACACCAAGAAGGGGCTGCCAATTCTCTTCTTTCCCTAAAATCCTTGTCGTGACAATAACTAACCCAAAAAAAAAATGAGCGAAATCGGTCGGCAATTGATTTTTATTTATACAGATGTATATATATTTAAATAAAACCAAATAATAAACTATTTTTTGACTTTTACTATGTAGTAAATTATTAACTATTTATTTATTAAATTCAATAAATGAATAACTACAGTTAACCAAAATTAGTTATGTTTTATCCAACTTGTTCAAAGCTGAACAATAACTTATTGTTATGCATTTCTTTCATGTCACTTACGTGTTCCAATATTTTTTGTTATGCACTCTTTAATATTTTTGTCTCAACGTGTAAATCATAATTTCTTTGTAAGCGATCAGTTTTGAATAAATTAAGTTAATAGTCTGTTAAAAATACAGAGGTATACCCTAGACACACAGCGTTCCTAATGAAGAAGTAACTACCGACTGATTAGACCATAATGAAAAACAATCATTTCTTTAATTAAGTTGTACTGTCAAACTGGTTTTGACATACCTATGGCAGTGAAGGAGCGAAATGGATCGAATTGATGTGACAAACTAAGTTTTTATTCATTTTATTTTTCAATTTAACGGTTTGGAATTAAAAATCATTATGTTATACCCTAGATACACAGCACGATCTAATGAATAATTAGTACTAACTATTCATTAAAATGCCGTGTGTCACATATATACGTCATTATGGCTCGAAAATCAGATGATAATGAAGTACACTAATGAAGTGTTTTCCTCCTTCATTATAGCTATAATGAGCAAAAATGTGCTAGATTTGGCATATAATGTAAATCTGGAGCTCCACTGTGCATCTGTTGATCTGAAAAATAAGAAGAAGAAATGTAAAGAAATGCAAATCACAAACTTATTCTTTTTAATATAATGTTTTTCTCATTCGTAAATTGTTAAATTGAAAAATAAATTAAATAAAAACAAAGTTTATCGCGTTAATTCTAATCATATCCCTTCTTTAATGTAATAACTATTTCAAAACCAGTTTGACAGTAGACCTTAATTCAAGAAATGGCTGTGTGTCTGCAGTTTATAATAATCATTATATTTGTTATTTTTCCATTAAGAGCGCTGCGTATTTAGGGCATTAAAAAGTATTGTAACGTAATTTCCTTAAATGAAAATTGCTCCGGGCGAGCGGTAAGCGAGGGAGCAATTCTTCTCCAATATTTGGAGTGAAATGGAGAGTGCAAAATCTTAGGTTACTCAAACTAGGGATAGTTGTACTACTTGAGCTTTCGCTGTTATAAAATAGTCTACTTGAGTCAGTTCGAATTCCGTAGGCACTTTTTCGTCTAATAGGTCGACCTGAAAGATCTCTAAGTTTTGCTGGCAGTGTCGTTGACTTCTTCTGTGCCCTCGCTAAAAGCCCTTACTTAAACGAAAGTCGGAACTTGACGAAGAACTTTACGTAAACTCAACGAGTTGAGCTGAATGCGTCTATTGGTTTCGCTGGATAGTCAACTGTCAAAATAAAACCTACGGTCTTACTTACATTTTCTATTTACTGAGTGGTTGCCGGAAGCAAAATCGTAAAACTTTGGGTAATGATAACACGGCTGAATGGATTACCTTAAAAGTAGAGTAAGTTGGTTCGCGCAACTTGATTAGTGAAAGTGCCCGCGGTTTTGATAACACTAAGTGAGGTTAAACGGTTAATACGAGGAAGTTGGGCTCGGGGATTATCTGCTTGATAATCTGTGAGGTCGGTGCAGGTTGTCTGTGGAGACTCCCCAGGAACACTTCCTTGATGTCTTCAGTTGAAGTCGAGTTCACTAGTTACCAGTGTAATTCGTGTTAATTCTTCTAAGTGATTGCCTTAAAACTTTGCTTAACATAGATCGACTGAGGCGGTGTTGAAATGTATGAGCTCGTACTGACAATTTGTCGTGCTTGTAGGTATATAGGCATATAAAAGTGTTTATGCGAGATTTCTGAGCTAATAAGGACTGCGGTCTTATGTTTTAATGCAATTTCGATGGCAGGAACGTCGTTCTTATATCCATCTCAATTTAATTTCTAAGCTAAGAGCTTAGCTTTTCTTTGTTGTTTTGTACAGCCCAAAAGAAGCGGGACTAGGGAAACCGTTTTGCAGCTTGCCCGTTCTTTGACGGATCCACAAATTCCTGTAATTTTATTTAAAATCCTCGGTGTGGGGTGAAATAATACAAGAAATTTCACTTGCTGATGTTCTCGATTATAATTATAATTCACTGACAATTTTTAGATTTAGTTTAAAAAAATTCTTTCTGCTTTGTTCAGCCTTATACTACTCGTTGACGTTTCGACAATCGAATTTTTTCTTCGTCGTCGTTCCTCAAACGATCTTGCCGGGCCTCTTTTTTTGGATCTCCCTTCTCCGGCTGGGGAAATCTCTGGCTCAATTTTATTGAGGCCGACTTCGCCGCATTTGGGGGAAAGTGTCGCCATCTCTGGGATTTTTCGGTCCTCGCTCAGACGTGTTGCCATGCTTTCCCCATTACATCGGAGATGTGCAACTTTTATCTTCATTGCGGGGATCTAAATCCGAGATCTTGTAACAGTATTTTGATAATATGGTTTGTGCTTTGTAATTCTCTGCATTTCTTCTTCTTATTTTTCAAAACGGCAGATGCAGCTTCAGATTTATATTATATGTCAAAATACTTTCCGTTCTAGCACATTTTTCCTCATTAGAGCTATAATGAAGGAAAAAAAAACTTCATTATGATTTGATTTTCGAGCAATAATTATGAATAATATGTGATACACGGCATTTTAATGAATAGTTGGTACTAATGATTAAAATCAAATCGAAAAAGACGAGTTGTATTTAAAGTACTTTTTGACTTCCCCCGCATACTCCCATTAAATTGTCATTCCAAACTAAAAATAATTCAAAAAAACTATTTTATTTGTCGAATCTGTCAATAGACAAATTAACTATTAAACAGTTAATAAGTAACTAAAGAACATAGCAGTCTCAATTTCAATCACATAAATTGTGGCAAAATGGTCGATTTTGACTATTTATTTTTCTGAGTGCATTCATAGGTTCATATATATATACTATAATTAGATTTTGTAAAGATGTCCTGTACAAAATTCTTGAGTTATTGTTCGTATGGACATAAACGCACAGACAGACCGACCAATATGGACAAACGGGATGAGGGAAAGTCCACTTTGCTCACTAAAAAACTTGTTTGCAAGACAAATGTTAAAATGCGATAATTATTGGTTAATACTCTTGAAAACTTTTTTTCTAAATGAAAATTTCTCCGCAGACTTATTTCTCAGTTAAACATCAGTTTACAACACCCGGGGCGTTTTTAGAAAGCATTAAAACATCATCTACTCCAGTATTAATGGAAATTCTGTCATATTTTTGGAGATTTTGTTTCAGACGTGTACGCTAACAGCCGTGTAGAGCTAGGCGTATCCATCATGAAGCTTAAGTCTAAACTTACACGTCCTCCCAGATTATTAATCGTTTTCATCTGCTTCTGAAACGATGTCAGTTTGCGCAAATTTAAGCTATTTTTGTATTAGAACTTGTGCCCCATTTGGCTGTCACTTTGTTTAAAGGAAGTGATTAACAGAAGGTAGAAATATTTTGCCCATTGTAGGCTACTTTTCCCTCAAAACATCCCGACTGAGAGGTGCTAGAGATTTGAAAATAACACCCACCTCTTCCAAAGCAGCAGAGCCCAGAAAACGACAAGCAAGGAAAAGCACTTAACCCCGCGCAATAAATAATGAACGTCTTTAATAAATTCGTAATCCCTAATTCCGCGACGTCCGTTGGTGGAAGCCAACGTCTTTAGTTAACAGATGAGCACCAGTCGACATTTCTCGATTGTTTCAACTTCCAAATTTCACGTTAGATGAAATATGAATTCTTTAAAAAGTATGGATGGAGGGCATCTTAGCTAAAAGGATTCAATGAGATATGCCGAGTTCTTGTGGAATGCGGAGTTGTTCTTTTACTTTTACCAATCTCCAGAAACCTTTTTGTTGAATTGGCTCTGACTTGATAACTTTAAAATTGGACTGTTATATAGCTAGCTTAAGATTTTAATACTTAGTTTGAATAAGGGTTAAAATTAATAAAACAATCTGTATTTGAATGGCATGGTATTCACGATAAACGCAAGCAACAGGAAGAGTTTTCCAATCCCAGATGTGACAGCGGACAGTATATCGATTTTTGCCTAAAAACAGTAAAAGCTGTCTTAAGACATGAATTTTATTATATAAAAAAATGTTCAGTGTTTAAAAAGAATCATATTTCTATATGAGGCAGAAACTCTAACTCATTAGTACGGCGGAGTTTTGTCTGCCTATAGATACTGAACAACTAATCCATATACATATATAGATATATAATGAGGTAAAATACTACTGCGTATAGCATTGTAGCCGGAGATAGGCAAAATTCCACAAGATTTCTTGATCGATTATAAAAATTGATTTTTGCTCTGCTGCAGGCAACATTCTTTGGAAAAAGAAATGCGTTTGCCTGTTTCTTCGCACATCAGATATATTTTTTGTATATTCTTAAGCAGTACATGAAAGGTCGCCAATATATTGAATATAGTTTTTCCTACTATATTTCACTTTTTAAATGATTGGTATATCTAAGGCAGGCCGCACACTACACAATCACACTCCAGTCGGTGACTAAAAAGTCAGTTGACTTTGCTCGTTACACGCAACAGCGTTCGGTACCGCAAACTGCTCTATTATACGTCAGTCAGCAACTAAAAGTCACAACGGAGTTGACGACTGGCAACTGACTGCAGCTTTGCTGAAATTTTCAACTTTTAAGTAAAGTTGGGTTTATTTTATTACATTTTAAAAACATTCATATTAATTAGTTAATTATGTTTATGCTCGGAAAGGATGGATGGATTTTTCCACATCCTTTTTCTTGAAATCCTTTTCCTTCTTCTCCTTCTCCTCAACCACTAGTAAATTACAACAGGGTTTATGTTCTTATTGCAATTTTTAAATCATTTCCCTAGTGTTTAACAACACTGTGAAATTTTTACGAAAATCGAAATACCACTCAAACTCATCGTCTTTGACTGGATTACTAAGCTGGCAAAAGACGATGCAATTAACGCACATGCTCCGATAGTCAATCATCTACGATTAAAAATTAATCAGTCGGTGACAAGTCAACAGACCAGTCGCTGACTGGCCAATCAGTTGATTCGGCAGTGTGCGGTCTCCCTAAATGTTTTATTTTAATCACTCGTCTGAATTTCTTCCAGTCTATTCTTGTTGCAAACTCTTGGTATCAAGACTCACTGAAAACGAGCTTAAGGTGGACACTCTTCAGTTTGTATCCCAAAGATATTGTTGTTGGCGATGAGGGTGATATCTAAGACCATTCGCTAAACACTAAAAGTTTTTATACTCGGACAAATTATAGTGGGGCAATAGCTCATGTCATATAATATAAAGTTATTTGTTTATAATTATAGCCAAATAAAGACTCATCCTGCTCGATACATTATTATCAGAACCCACCCGGTCGGTAGCTAGCTCTCTTTCGTATTCAGAATGGCTGCTAGTTTTTGAAATTTTGTCATTCGTCATTAAAGAAAACAAGAGATACAAATAACCTGGTGCTCGCATTCTCCAATTAGACGACAGTTAAATTAGTAGAACAAAAATTAGAGCACTAGTATGTACTCATATTATATTTAGAAATTTTAGGTTTAGAATTATGCCCAGGGACTACCAAAGTGCTAAGATAAATTTGCACGCACTCCTGCTATTTTTCTTTAGAACCTTCACCTTGTCTGCCCAGTTATCCATAATAACTACAACAAGGTTTTGTATAGTTAGATTTCTCTAGCTGGGAATAGCTTGAGCTTTGCTTACTCCAAGGCTTCAGTGACTTAACGCACTAAGCAAATTCTTGGAGTACCGGTTCTAAGACTTTATTACTCGATATCCGCTGATCACCTAGGAGGAGTTAACAGAATATAACACTAGCTTTTTGTTAGCTAAGAGTAAATCCATGACTAGTCCGGCAATCGTAGCCGAAAAAGTTTCCCAGAGCTCAAGCAAAGTTAACTTAATAACAAGTTAGGACACAGAAGAGTTTTCCGATTATTTTACATTTGAATGTACAAGGCAAGAAAAGGAAGATAGAAAGAAAAAAAATCAAACTCTCTTCAAAACTTTTATGACTAAAGACAAAAAATATGAAACAGAATGGAAAATGATTCACTTTCGTAAATAAATGAGAAGGGGCGGAGTTTTCATGTTATACCCTCAAAAACTGTTTCCGCGCTTTTCTGAAAACCGGTTTTCTGTGAAATCTTATGAGAAATATCCAATATTTTTTATAGTATAACCAATGTTTGTTAGTGTAATTTCTATGCTATTTGAACAGCATGTGCTTCTGTCTGTTTACATTCGTTTTGCTCTGTAGAGAGTAAGTGGGAGAAACTCAGGCATGGATTCGCTGATAAATTCGGAAAAAAAGAGAATTTTATTTCAGAGGAACTTTATATCTCCTTTGAGCATCTTGGCCAAAGCGAAATTTATCATTTTCTTAAAATATAGAGGTAATGTGACCTGATGTATGTTATCATGAATAGTTTGAAAGAATTTTGAAGGTATTCAAGAAGATTTTGTCGTTCGGGTAATCCTACGTTCTCTCGATTTTTGTTTTTAACTCGTTGTCTCAGTCGCACTACAATAGTGCATAGCCAAGTTCTTTTCCCTCATTCATGCAAAAGACGAAAGTATATGAAATTACTTGTTTCGGTCTAAGAAACACGAAAAATTTCCAATTTTGTTCGGCTGTGTCCTATCTTCTTAATATTAGATCATCTTTGGCTCAAGTGACGGCTTAACGCAAATGAAAAAATCATATACCAAATGGGGATTCTTCGAATATAGTAGAAGTAATTTATTTTCATGCGGTTTCATTATGAGAAATAATTAAAAAAAAAACTTATTTTTAAAATTAAAATCATTCTAAAATTATTTCTTTAGATTTTTATTATTTACATCAGAAATAATTATTGCTTTTCAATTTTTTTTTTAGATAAAAAATAATAACAATTTTTAAATTTTATTTTTTATAGTCGAATATAATAATTATAAATAATTTTTTTTTTTAAAAAATATCATTTGCTATAGTAAAAATTACAATTATTTTATGGCTTTTATTATTGAAGTGAATAAATAACAATTATTTTTATTATAGGTGTTTGGTTGGCGATACGATCATCGATAAAATTTACGATAATTTAATTAAAGTTTCTATTATTGCATTTTTCTAACATTCATATTCGACAGATTACATCTAATTTTGTTAAGTATAAACTTTAACTCAGAAAATGCTTTTTCCACACTTTATTGGGTGTGTGGAAATTTAATTAAGTTCTCATAATTTTTATTGATGTTCGTATCGCAATCAACCAAACACCTATAATTACAATAATTTTTATTTATTCACTTGAATAATAAAATCCATCAAATAATTATTATTTTTATGATAGCAAATGATTTTAATTTTTAATGAAAAAAATAATTATTATCTTTGATCCAAAAAGTTAAATCGGAAAATTACTTTTATTTCTGATAAAAAAAACTAAAATAACAAACTATTGTTATCTTCGACTATAAAAAATGAAAATTAAGAAGTAATATATATTTTTAATTTAAATAGTAAAAGTCATAATATTTATGTAAAACTATTATATTTGATTAAAATAATAAAGAACAAAATTAATTATTATTTCCTTGCACGGATTCATAGTAGCTTTTTGGTATTCTGAAGATAATGTACTTATCCACAACACATATCGGCAACGCTAGTGTCGCAACACAAAAGAATACGAAACTGACATGTGCCAAAAGATCGGCAGTCTCAAGCTTTACCTGAAAGGTCATAATTACTGAGCAGTTCCTTTCCGAGAGATGGCACAAAATATTCTTAGTAAATTTTACATGAGATTTTTACAGATTTTCTGATACAACAAGTAATGAAATGCGATAACCCAGAAACTACATTTTTTCAGACAGCAGGCTTATATTATTGGCGGTTTCATTTTGGCACAATTGCTGGCGTCTTGCTTGTCGAGATATCAGGAACAGGCACTTACGTTGACGTATATTAAGTACTATAAATGAATTGCATATGTGTGTGTACTGATCTCTCCTCTTTCTGAGATATTGTATATTGCCTCACAGTCAGTCATTGTTACACGCTTGAGTCCAATAAACGTATTGTTAAGACTGCTTTGGCTTTTTACTTAAACCTAATATACCACATGGCGCAGTCGTAACGGAGAATAAATTAAATAGTAGAACCTAAAAAAGAAAATTTTAAATTCTGAAATTGTTCAGTGCCGGAAGAAAAATCAGAAGTTGCTTTGTGCTGATAAAAAAAAACAACAACAAAAACCGAAAATTAAATTTGCTCTGTGCTGAAAAAAAAAAAAACTGAAATCTAAAAGTTGTTTTGTGCTATATCTGAAAATCTAGAAGTTGTTCAGTGCTCGGATTGTTGTTTAAAAAGTAAAATACTTACTTAAAACTTTAAAAAAAAAGTGGAACAGTGTCACAATGGCTGCCATCGATTTTCAAAAGCCAGGACCATTACAATTAGAGGGAAACTTGAAAGAAAATTGGCAAAAATTCTTTCACATGTTCGAGATATACTCAGTTGCTACAAAAACAAACAAGGAAACTGAGGATGTGCAGGTGGCAAGGTTTTTAAGCTGTGCAGGTGAAAAGGCAATTGAAATTTTTAGATCATTCGAATTAAATGATGAAAAAAAGAAGAAAATAGATGAAGTAACAAAGGCGTTTGAGGAATATTGTATACCACGTAGCAATGTGGTATACGAACGGTACATGTTCTTCACTCGTAACCAGAAAGAGGGAGAACCGTCCGAGCGATTTCTTTCCGATCTTGTAAAACTTGCAGAGGGCTGCGACTTTGATTCACAAAAAGAATCCATGATCAGGGATCGCATTGTTATTGGCATTACCGATCAGACCGTTCGATTGCAGCTATTAAAAATGGATCAGCTGGATTTGAACAAGGCAAAGGAGTTGTGTCGCATTGCTGAACAGGCGGGAGTACAGGCTAAACTGATGGGAGGCGAAAAGGAGAGAACTGCAACAATTGCGGACGTGCAGAAGAGACAGGGGAGTTTGAATGCAAAAAGAAATTTAGTAAACAATTGTAGTAGTAAAAGTGGCTCTTATTTTAATTCCAGATTTTCAAAAAAGAGTGGAGATCAGCATGACACAAATGCAAGTCACAGCAGTAATAATGAAAATAAGTGCAAAAATTGCATTAGGATACATCGTCGTGGACAGTGCCCTGCTTTTGGGAAGAAGTGTCTGGCTTGCGGATGGTACAATCATTTTGCATTAGCGTGTGACAAGAAAAAGCCGAGTACTGTAAGTAATTTAAACGAAATATATGAGCAAAGTGATGATGAGTGCACGGTATATATTGATACGGTAACTCATATGAATTCAATTAATGCTATTGACACTGTAGTGCCTGAAAAGGTTAGTTGGCAAGAGAAATTAATAATTAAAGATCGGGTTGTCGAATTCAAACTCGATAGTGGTGCTGATGTCAACATCATTTCAAAAGATATTGCATGTGGTTTAATAAGCGAGGAAAAATTGAAACCAATGGTTGCGCGTGTGGAAGCATATGGGGGCTTTCCTATAAATACTGTCGGTACTGTTGTTTTACCTACACGTTATAAAAATAAATGTCTAGATGTTAAGTATATTATTGCAGATGGTAAAGTTCAACTTTTGTTAGGTTTAAATACCTGTATTGAATTTGATATGATAAGACGCGTGTATGATATTAATCAAACAAATGTAACAGAAGCAGTATTCGAAAATGATAGGGCTAAGAAATCCTTTGTATCAAAGAATAGTGATATTTTCAGTGGAACGGGGAGATTCCCGGATCTTTGTCAATTAGTGCTTAAAAATGACTCGATCCCAGTTAGCAAGGCACCGCGTCGTATTGCGCTCAGTTTACGCCCTAAAGTGAAAAATATTTTAGAGGAAATGGAGGAACGGGGGATTATTAGCAAAAGAGATTCTCCCGCTGATTGGGCTCATCAGTTGGTTGTTGTAGAGAAATCTAGCGGTTCCTTAAGGTTATGTCTAAATCCCACTGAATTGAATCGACAATTGAAGGATGAACATTTCTTAATACCCAGTATAGAAGATTTTTGCGACGTGATGAGGAAAATGAAATATTTCACAGTGTTGGACCTAAAAGAAGGGTTTTGGCAGCTGGGCCTCCATCCCTTCTCAAAGGAGCTGACTGTTTTTAGTACTCCGTTCGGTACCTACCAGTACAATGTACTTCCCTTTGGAATAAAAACAGCTCCTGAAAAGTTTCAAAAACTGAACACGAAAAACTTTGGAAATTTACCTGGGTGTTTCATATACATTGATGATCTTATTGTAAGGGGGAGAACATTAGAAAACAATAGAGAAAAGTTTCATTATCGCAGCAAGCAGGTGAGGTATTTAGGCCACATTTTTACAGGCAGTACAATAGCTCCTGATCCTGATCGTGTTCAGGCTATATTAGGTATAAAGAATCCACAAAATAAAAAGGAACTTGAGAAAATTATGGGCACTCTTAATTACTTGCGATCATTTATTCCAATTTTTCGGAGTTAAATGCTCCCTTGCGCCAACTTTTAGCAAAAAATATAGAATTTTAGTGGAATGAAAATCATTCGGCAGTGCTTAGTAAAATAAAGAACATTTCAGCAAATACTACCGTACTATATACATTTGATCCAAAAGAAAACATAGTGATACAAACAGACGCCTCTCAAAATGGACTAGGAGGTTGTCTATTTCAAGATGATAAGCCTGTTGCATATGCGTCCAAGAGCTTATCTGACGCAGAAATTAGATATGCTCAGATCGAAAAAGAGCTACTAGCCATTGTCTATTCATGTGAAAAATTTCACAAATACATATATGGACAACATGTAACTATTCATTCAGACCAAAAGCCATTAGTGTCTATTATGAAAAAGGATGTCAACTTAATTCACTCAAACCGTTGTGGCAGTATAAAGACAAACTATATGTTGAGGATGAATTAGTTTTTTTTAAGGTCGTGTATTTGTGCCGAAGGGTTTAGTTGATGACATGCTTAAGTTACTCCACGAAACTCATATGGGCATTACAAAAATTATTCTAAGAGCTAAGACCACGCTTTATTGGCCAAAGATGGTAGCAGATATTGAACATATGGTACAGAAATGTCGTCTCTGTGAAAAATATAGACCAAAAAATAAGAAACACAGTCTGTTACCACATTCAATACCGACACTGCCCTTTAAGAAAGTAGGAGTCGACGATCTATTCGAGTATGGGGGGAAATCATACCTTGTTTTAATGGACTACTATTCCAAGTGGATAGAAATAGCTCGTATACCCAATAAAACGGCGAAGAGCGTAATTGACGCCCTGGTAAAAATATTTTCCAGTAATGGTGTACCCAAAGTTATAATATCGGATAACCAACCCTTTAATTCCTTCGAACTCAGAAATTTTTCTGAGGATTGGAATTTCTCTTTTTCTTTTTCTAGCCCTAGATATCCAATGTCTAATGGTCTAGCTGAAAAAGCAGTCCATATAGCGAAAACCATTCTAAGGAAAATGGGAGACGGCCATGGATTGTATGCAGGGTTATTAGAATATCGAAGTACCCCAATTGCTGGTATAAATTACTCTCCCGCAGAATTGCTCTTTAACCGAAAGCTTAGAACCAAGATTCCAATAGCAGATAAACAGTTAGAGCCTCAGGTTCCCCAAAGTGTACAAGACCGGTTGAAAAATAAACAATCCAGATATGAACAGTCCTATAATGTTAAGCGTCCCAGGCCAGATCTTACTTTAAAAAAAGGTGAGAATGTAGTGTACATGCATAATGACAGGTGGAAACCCGCTGTCGTTATCAACAAACACGGTGCACCTAGGTCGTATATCATCAGGGATGAAGATAATCAATTATTGCGACGAAATACTTATTATTTAAGAAGATCGCTAAATTCTCCTACAATGCGAACACCGGATACCGAGATCACTCAAATGCTTTCACACCCAACACCTCAGCCAACCACGAACTAGAATACCACCGACATTCAACCAACCTCTTCAGGAACAGGATATGTAACGCGTTTCGGTCACACCGTCCGACAGCCGGATTTATTCAGAGCATCGTAAAACATTCAAAATTTTGGTTAAGCCTATATAGGTACTCATATATAATATCTATTAAAGAAAAAAATGTTCACAATTACTTACTGAATTTAAATAAGTTTATTTGTATCTTAAGAAGGAAGGTGACGTATATTAAGTACCATAAATGAATTGCATATGATGATCTCTCCTCTTTCTGAGATATTGTATATTGCCTCACAGTCAGTCATTGTTACACGCTTGAGCCCAATAAACGTATTGTTAAGACTGCTTTGGCTTTTTACTTAAACCTAATATACCACATACGTAACAGAACTTGCCTGCTCAGAGGAAGGAGCTCAATAATTGGATTAACCCCAAATCATCTACATTGGTCACCCTGTTAAAATTGAGAAAGAATTTATGCTCATAGGCTATTGAAGGGACAACTGAGGACAGGATGCTGAGACTGGACTGACTTGTACCATCATGCTGATATGCCAGATGTACTCGGATTAGACAATAATTCATGTATGTACGGCATTAGCTATATTAATACATATCAATCCTTCCTAACTTGAATCTTAAATCTACTTCATCTGTTACTTTTTTCTTATAAGAATTTAAACTTTGCTTATAAATTCATCTGTTACTTTTTCCTTATAAGAATTTAAATTTTGCTTATAAATTCATACTCTAGCAACAATGTTTCTCATGTTTTTTATTTCAATCTTTGTGTTAATCTTTCTAACTTTCTTATTGGTTCTAAGTTTTACCTTTATCAAAGGCATCGTTTCTCTTTCGAAATCTATTATTCGTATCAAAACGAAGTAATCCTTCTTCTGCACTAACAAATTCATCTGACTCATCTTCTGAGCTTCCTAACAGTCTCTTTTGCTCTGGATTTTTTGCTACTTTATTGTGAGATCTAGCCTCAAACGTAGGAGGGAGCTGGTTAAAAATAGACAACACGAATCAGAAGAACTATGAGCCAAGAATGATTTTCTACAAGTTCAAGTTCAAGTTATTTATTTGCGCTAAAAATTTTAACACTTAACCTAACAATATTTTTCTTATCTAAACCTATTCCCTGATTACAATTCATACGAGCTTTTCTTTGGCCCTGAGTTCAATTAATCTAGCTGAGTTTTCTTATTTTCTAAATAAATGAATTACTAACTAACATATGACTTACTTCTAAACTACGGCTAGCGCTACCTATTTATAATTAACTAAATGTAATTGGAAAATTTAATACTTAACTAACTTAAGTACTAGCTACTTAACTTATATACTAATCTCCAGGTTGCATCTGCCTTCCCATCCTGGTGGTGTTTGAAAGCTCCCTGTTGCGGGTATTGTCTGCAGAGTTGCGTATGTCCTGTCCTGCAGGCTGCAACCTCCCCCTCTCTCCTTGCCTCGGTGATTGTCTCCTTTCTCCCTGAAAAAGGTAAAAATTCCTTGGCAGTAATATTTTCATGACAAGTTGAAATACAAAAAGGCGATAAATATTTGTTACTGGGTAAGTGGGGAAAGTTGGTTAGTTCATGGACAATTGGTTTTGGGTGATTGGGGATTTTGGCTACCTGCTTCTTCATCATCTCCTGTATTGGAGAAATGCCAGCTTTCTCATACAGGACCTGATTGCGATAATGCTTTCCATAGGGCCTTCGGTAGAGTCCAGTGCAGATTCAGAGCGTTTTCCTCTCGAATTTCGCAAGGATCTTCATATAGGTTGACGAAATGGTGTGCCATATGGGAAACGAGTACGTTAAGGTGGGGCTAATGATCTGCTTGTACATCAGCAGTTTCGTGCTCAGAGTGAGTCCATTCCTATATCTCGTTATAGGACTGACCATGCTGAGTGCGGGTTGAACTTGAAACGTTGATTGAAATTTATACCTAGGTATTTGATGCTTTACTAGGTTTTATTACTTCATTATTGATAGTGATTTCAATGTTTCTTGCGTTTTGACAAACGCCTCTACGTGAACGTGCAGTTCTGATGCAGAGTAAACTCGATTTAGGGACATTGGTCTTCATGCCCCATTTACGATAGTACTCGTAAAGCTTGGCAATATGATCACCCACTATCCTTGTAGCCAATTTGGGGGACTTGGAGTGCGCATACGTCAATGAGTCATCCGCGTAGAGAAGGGTCGTGATTCCTTCATTATTCTGCGGTTGGTCACACGTGAACAGATTGAAGAGGAATGGCCCGAGTAGTGAGCCTTGTGGGACGCCCGCTTTTATGTCCTTATGAACAGATATACAACTTTTTACTTCCACAAAGAATTGTCCTGAGATATAAAGCTATTTATTATCCGAATCAGGTAGGGTGGGAACTGAAATCCAATCAGTTTGGAGATAAGACTTTCTCTCCAGATGGAGTCAAAGGCCTTCTCAACAGCAAGAAAACAGGCCACAGTATCAGTCTTTTTATTAAGATCTTGGGTCACGTCAGTGTGGAATTTCAATAGTGGGTGCACAGTAGAGTGCATAGCCTTGAATCCAAATTGCTGATGCTGCTCCATCTCCATTCTCCACGCAAGTGTCATCAATGTGTTCTTTCACTAATCTCTCCAGAAGTTTTCCCAAGTTGGAGATTAGTGAAATCGGTCTGAATTCCGAGATGCTTTTAGAACACGCCTTCTTCGGAGTTGGTATTACCTTTGACACTTTCCAGGTGTTGGGGAAGTAACAATTCTTTATACAATTGTTGAAGATTATTGTTAACATTTCGATTGCCAACGGTGGTAGCTTCCGGATGATGAAGTTCGGTATACCATCTGGGCCACTCGACTTTTTATTGTTGAGTGACCGAATAAGGGCGGCTAGATGAAGCAGACTTGTGAATATTTGCTGGTAATTTGGATTTCCAGCTGTGTTTTCCAGGCTAAATTCTGATATTGGTGAGGTATTTTGTGTCTCAAAATTTTCCACTTCAGTTAGGACTTGCCTATGAAAGTTAGGGAGATGAGTTGAAAGCGAGCTTTTGAAGGTTGACTCAAAGTAGTTGGCGAAGGCACTGCTTTTCTCTTCAGGAGAATTTAAGCAATTGTTGCCATCGAGTAGTTTTTCAGGGACTTGGGCCTTCCTGCTACATACTTTGTTGATTTCGCTAAAGGCTCGCGGACCCAGCTTAATAGCTTTCAACCTCTCGCGAAATTGTTCGTCGACGAAGTTACGGGTTTGCTCGTCAATGATTGTCGACAGACACCTAATTTGGGAGAGTAAAGATGAATATTCCGGGTTCTGTGTATTTAGATTTCGCCGGTAAATTCTATTCAAAGTTTTCTTTAACTCTTGCCTATACTTGAATTCTGGGAGGAAGGTTCTTCTACCGGTAGTTATTAGGTTGGTGCGTAGTGGAGAAAAACGCTATGTTGTCCTGAAGAGCAGTAGTCAGTAATTCAACATCAACATCTACAACGTCTATTTCTGTATTACACAGATTTCTATGCTGATCTGGCAAGAAATTGGGGAGTAGGCTATTCAGTCTATCCTGAAACTGTGGCCAGTCGACATTGGTCAGGTGCTCGCGGAGAATTCTCTCTGTAGAGCTATTTTTAATTCTACTGTCAAATGGTCAGAATCAGAGATATGGGCCTGGCAGGTAAAATTTCTAATTTGGGGGAGAATGTTTATGAGATTGTCAGAAACGAGGAAAATGTCTAGAAAAGAGCCATATCTGGGGAAGGTTGGTGTGTCCTGGGAGGCAGTAATAAAGTTGTGGTTGTGGAGATTATCTTCCAACCATTTAGCTATGGTCGTTCCAATTGAGTTGGTCGTGGGATCGTTCCATAAGCTGTGTTTAGCATTGAAATCGCCTCCAAAAATCGTATACGTGAATTGTTGGGAAAAGGCGTTCAGATCAATCAAATCACTACGTACTCGGGAGGCTGAAATATGACACGGAATCTAGAGCGAAACAAGTAGAAGAGTTTCACAGGGATCTAAGTTTATCTTAAGAGACGTACTCTCAAAGTTGGAGAGGTTAATCTGAGTGGGTTCGAAGTGGAGATTTTTCTTAATGAGAATAGCGGTGCCCCGCTTACCCTCACCCGCGTCATTTCTGAGCAGTGAATATTTTTCTGAAGACACTCTGTGTCTTGGTTTTAGACTTGTCTGTGAAAGAAACATGAAATGGGGACGGTATTCCTCCAGAAAAAGATTTAGGGAGACTCGTTTCCCGTGAGACACAAGGGAGTTGACATTGAGGGCAATCGCCTTCAGTTCGCTTAATTTCTGCTTCCGCATAGCGAGAACGCGAATTGCAGATAATCGCTTGGTCTTTCCGGAATGGAAGTCAGCTTCCTATAGCTAGGAAGGAAAGCATTGATTTTGGCCATAAGGCCGAATAGATCACAACCAAAGAGTGATTTTGCTTCCTGATTGCAGAGCGTGTCTGCTCCCAAGGCAACGGGTGAAGAGGGTTTTGGCTAGCTTGCAGTCTGGGGGCTGAGGACGGCTTCCTGGTTCTTCCTTCTTATGAGCGTACCTGAAATATTAGAAGAAAGGATTTGTGCAAACGACTTACCGGGCTTCACATAGTTCCGTGCAGACTCCCTGCCAAATTCCTCCCTCTGATTCCTTGACTGGACTGCTGCTTTCTTCCTCTCAATAAGCTCCTTATACTTCGAACAGCCTCTGTAGTTCGCCGGGTGTCCCTCCTGCTTGCAGTTGGTGCAATACGGTTTACCTTTCGATGTGTCTCTGGTGCCGGCTCCTGGTCCATGACTGATGTTGCATTTTACAGTTCTGTATGCAGTTCCGCAATTACTGCCTATATGGCCAGTGGACGGCTTGATGAAGTATTCTGTCAACCTTGTTAACCTGGTTGACATCAGTTTCAGCCTCGAAGCTTATTACATAGGAATCCATTAGGCGTCCGCTTTTCCTTATAGCGGGAGTCACCAAGTGCGACACTTTAGCCACCTTTATTCCTGGCAACTCCTTCTCCAAGGCTGCTGCTAATTCTTTTGGGTCGAAGCTGCACTGGATCCCCTTAAGCACTAAGGTCGGATTTCTGTTGTCCTTGGGAGTGAAAGTGAAGCAATCCACCTTGATTTCCTTAACTAAATCAAAGATAGTCTTATGGTCCTCTTCAGTGTCTGGTTTCATCGTTGACTTCATCCTGCTGTTATTTTTCAAGAAGAACTTGGGGCGCTTCTCCAACTTCTCAACCTTCTCGAAAAATTTTCCTACGTTTACTTTATTCTCATCCATTTCGTTGTCATCAGCATCCATAAATTCGTCTTGCTGGTTTTCAGGATCAAATCCTTTGCTTTGTGGTTCATTTAATATTTGGCTCGGTACCGGGTCCCTGAACACGTTTAATTCGTTGAGAATTGTATTCTCAATTGTCCTTGTAAGCTCGTCTTCGGATAGCTCCTTCGCATTACACGTCTGCTTAAAATGACGGACGAAGGCCCTTGACAGAATTTTTAGTTCCATGTCGAAACTAACCTTATAGTCCAAGCTTAAATGTTCTTTAATCAGTGACATTTTCCGCCAATCTTCACAATTTTCTTCTTTGTCGTTACAAAGTTTTCGATTTTTTTTCACCACCACTCTTCTTTTCTCTTTAACTTTATTATCCTTTATCTTTTTATTTAAACGCACTATCACTCATTGTTTTTCTTTATTTGAGTCCTTTCTCATTATTTTAAACATTCACTATATATTTGTGTATGCACTTATTTAAATCAATATTTCAATATTTCCAACAAACGCTAACGCAATTTTTTTTCTTCTTTTGAGTCCCATCTCATTACACATTTCTAAACACGTGCCTGAATTAACCGGTCGGAAAAACCCGTCGGCAATTACGAGGAATATAATACCCCCGCGTTCTGAATTATCAATTGCCGTCGGCAAATTTTACCTGAATAAAATTCTACCTGAACAAAGAATTTTTACCTGTAATTTTTAACCACTTCTAATCACTATGCAATCTTCTATATCGACTGAATGAATCAATAGGGAATCGAATGAATGAATAGACTTCTGATCAATGAATCAATGAGTTTCTGCTGTGGCTCGTCGGCTTTATATAGCAGCTATCAATTATGAGTAGTCTCCTCCTGGTGTTGCCTTGGCAACGTTTGATGCGATGTCAGAATGTACCACAGACAGCTGGCTTGGCTGACGTAATGTCTTTTGATGACATCAAAAAATGTAAATATACGGAGGGATGTCTAACTTGATAAGATTTGATCTTTTTGATTTATTTATTAATTATTAATAAGTTTTTTGTTAATTTTTCAGGTGGAAACCTATATAGGACGGCTGTAACTAGAGCCTGAAGTGGAGGACTTATTGTATTAGATAAGTATTTGTGTTTTTCTTAACTTTAAAAACTGATTCTTTATGGATTTTTTTTGCCTTTTTTTAGTAGGAAATATATATTTGTAACAACAAGGAAAAGCATCGGGGGAATATGCTACGTCGGTGGACTGAACAATTATCCTTTTTATTTATATTTTTATTGTTTTCTCTATTTATGGCTTTCGTAAATGGACTAAAATGTACTTCTTTTAATTTTCTCTTTAATTGATTCATATGAGCTGTTATTTTTACTCCAATTACGATAGCATCATATTATACATTTTTTGATAATCTTTTAATTACTTTTCCTGGTATCCATTTTGTATGTGTTCTAAAATTATTTTGGTTAAATATATTCTCACCTTCTACAAATTCATTTATCTTACCTTTGACATTTAAATTTGTCCTACAAAGATTTTGGTACACTGAAATCATTCTTGCTTTCGTGTTTTATTGTCGGAAAATTTTATAGATGGTTTTTGAACTTTGATCATATCTAGAAGTGTCTTTGGTTTAAATTTAAATAATAACTTTGATGGGGATTTATCAGTTGTTGTTGTGGGAGTGTATTCCTATATCTTAGAAAAATGTTATCTATTTTATAATTAAATTGCCATTTATTTCCTCTTGTTTCTTTCAAAAACTTTTTAAAAGCGTGCTTGACCGTTTGTACTGCTCTCTCAGCCAGACCGTTTGATTGCGGATTATACGGAGGGCTTTTAAATACTTTAGATATTATTAGACTAGCAAAACTCAATAAATTCATTCGAACGGAAGACCATTATCTGAAACAATTTCGGTAAGAATACCCCATATCGAAAACCAACTGCTTAACCTTTCAATAAGTTTCTGTGCACTACCATTTATTTCTGAAATTTCTAACCACTTAGAATAACTGTCTACCATCAATAAGAATTCAGGTCCTTCGAAATGGAAAAAGTCCACATGTATCCTATCTAAAAGGTAAGACGATGGGATTCAACTAGACCGTATTTTGGCTACAGGAACGTGTTGCACTTGAGCACAGCTACTGCATGTTTTCATAAACTCTTCAATATCCCTATCTATACTTTTCCACCATACGTACGATCTGGTTAACTTTTTCATTCTAACGACTCCTATATGAGAATCATGCAATAATTGCAAAAACTTCTATTTTAGATCTTGTTGAATCACTAAGCTACGTCCATAACAAAGACATCGGTCTACGCAACTAAAAATATTTTGTCTTTTTATATACATAATACCTTAATTCGAAATCATCTGTTTGCTTAGTTCCATTTATTAACGCATGTATCACTCGATTCAATAACTTATGGTTTTGAGTATCTTTTTTAATTTTTTCATATTTAAGCGACTGGCATAGCCCTGACGGCGTAGAACAAAAGTTAATTGTATAATCCGCTACCTCTGTTGATTCAGAAAGTGATAATCTATGTAGATAAAGCATCTGCTTGACTTACTCCAGAGCCCTTTTTGTAGCTGATTTCGTAATTGTGTCAGTAATTGATGATCAGTATAATTTCCGTCCATATAAATATTTATGGAACTTCTTGACCGCGAATATTATCGCTAATGCTTCCTGTGAGTTTGGGAGTAGTTTTTCTCAGCTTCACTCAAAGTACTGGAAGCGAATAGTACTGGTTTTTCCACACTATCCCCACCATATGGACTGCCAGCACATGTTACTATAATTTATTTTGAGGGATCAAAATGCTCCAAAAGATTATTATTTACAAGGAGTTGTTTAGCTATTTAAAACACTTTTTCTTGTTTCGGCCCCCAAATGAACTTAGAATTTTTCTTTAATAATTGCTATAATATTGAATGCACAATATCTAATTTCTCTAAACCTTTTACCTCAACATAAGCTTTTCCCACACCACAACATCAACTTCCTGACCAGTTATCACTTTCAATGTTTTGCTTATACTGCTTCAGAAACTGTCGATGAGCTTTTGCTTCAGTACGTCAGCCATCTCTATGACACGCAATTTCTTGTCGGGGCGCAAATTTCAATTCGCTTTCCATTAATATGTGGAGTACCCCAAGGATCAATTATCGGTCCACTGCTTTTTAGTGCCTATATAAATGATCTTCCACATGTACTAATAGATGTGAGAATCCATTTGTACGCTGACGACGTCCAACTATATATTAGCAGACCAATGGGTCTTCTTGAGGATTGCGTGGCATGATTAAACGACGACCTATTCCGAATAAATATGTGAGCCCAACATAATAAGCTAGTCTTAAATCTATTTAAATCGCAATGTCTCACATCTACGACCTCGAGTACTGGGTTACTAGTTGAACAGTTATATAAACCGAAACGCGCTAGTATTTGTATACATATAATCTCATAAAAGTCAGGCAAACCCGATTATCTAAGAGTATTTTTCGAATTCACAGCGTCTCAGAGAAATCAGGATACACAGTGATACCTAATTTTCGGAAATCTATTATGGAAAGTTTTTATTTGGTCCATATCATTCCTTTATGGAACACTTTACCGTCCAATATTAGATCTGCGAGTACTGTCGGTGCATTCAGGACACAAATATCATCTAGCCTAGTTATCGCCATCGCGGTTCGGTTGGAAGTTGAAAGTGTGCACATGTGCTCACGTGAGCTCCGTTAAAAAGTCCGATTTAAACGTCAAAAAGCACGAATTCATTCGCGAAAATTTCCTAGCAGATATAATGTGTTCAGTGCATGTGAAGTGTAAGAGTATTTATTAAAAATTTCTCATAGAAAAGAGATAATTAATCGAAATTAATTTTTAAGTGAACAAAAGTCTCTACACCGCAATTAAAAGGTCCTGTTGTGATGGCCCAATATACGGAAGATTCTTCCAGCAGCCAAGGGCGCATTCTAGCGAAATAATCAGCAATTGCTAAAATAATACTTCGCATGGTATTGTTCTGCAACTGTCGGTTGTTTTGCTGATTAGCCCAACAGCTGGCTGCGATGAGCGCTTAGTGGAGCAATCGACGATTACGATAACAATTAACCTAGCATGGTAATTGTTATGTAAAGCGATTGTTTACTACTAAGCGACTCAGGTGCTGCAACCGGTAGAACAAACGACAAGGTTGTTGTCGTTTGTTTACATCCGCGTTGTGAGCAAAGAAAGTACTTCCGAATATCGAGGCATAAAAGACCAATGACTGGTCTGGCGAGTGCCATTTTATTATCAGTCATCGCAGTGTCAAGTTTCGGTTCGGATTAGATTGTTCAAGTTGTTAAGATAGGTCAGTTTCGTTGTATTATAATAAAGAATTAATGTGTAAAGAAGTTGGGAGTTTTATTCAGTTCGGTTCATAATTGATATTTTCTATAGTTACTTATTCGATTGCTTTTGGGACACGACAATTTGGCGCAGCCGGTTTAAAAAGGTATTGTATTTTTAAAATTTATATATATTGGGAGTTAAGCTTTTTTAGCTGCTCCATTTTTTTTATTTTTTGGGAGTTAAGCTTTTTTAGCTGCTCCATTTTTGTTAATTGTGGGAGTTCTGCTTCTTTTAGCTGCTCCATTTACTTTTCAGGTTAATTAAAAAGTGTTAGATTTAGTGTATTATAGGATCTTTCAGTCTAAAGTGATATTTGGTGGGTTTTTGCTCTTTTGGCGACAAATAAAAAAAAAATTAATTAAAATTTGTTAAATAAGATGAATGTGTTTGTATAGAGTAAGGTGTTGATAAGTTGAAGACGTGATCTTCGTTTCACGCAAGCATTAGTTAAAATAGAAATTCGAATTGAATAAATTGGTTTGGGATAAATGTGTAAAGTGCCTAGTAAGAAGAGAATTGTGTGATAAATAATTAATTTGCATAGAGTAGGGAGCTTGTAATTTTATTTCGTGATTCTTGTTTCTTGTGTATAAAGTTTTCAATGTCACGTTTCATTTTAGGCGTTGATCATACGCACGTATATTCAATTTTTCGGATTTTTAATAGTCGTAGTAACTACTGGAGCTTCCATGTAATATGACAGAGTTTGGGAGTTTTGTTTGTGAGAGTTGAAAGAGATACCAAGATAGTTAGGGTGATATTGTTATAGTTTAGGTTTGATTTTATAAAAATATAGATCTGAGATTGAATGAGGAAATTGGGAAAAATTTGAATTAGTTTTACTAGGTGTAGTTTAAAATTAATTAACTTTTGTGTAAGTTGTTTTGTTGGGTGAGATTGTTTTCTTGGTTAGGTGTTATATATAATATATATATGTAACTCGGATTAGATTGGAGGGAAAAGAGAGAAGAATTAGATGATCTTCTGGTTCAGACTTCAATGTCGGTGGGTAGAAGAATTGTACTGACAAGAGAGCAACTGTTACGGTTCGAAACTCAAGAGAAGGAATTAGAGGACAGATCGCAGGAGCTAAAAGAGTGTAAGGAGAAGTTAGAAAGCTACGAGCAAGACTGGCAATATATTGGAGAGCATCTCACGGCAGAGTTGCAAAAACGAACATCAAGTGAAGAATCGAGAAAATTGATTCAGGAGTGGAATACAGCTGCCAAGTCCTGTACGAAAGGCGAAGCTTTAGACTTGCTGGTAACGGCTACACTCGAGGTGATCCAAAGGGGTGAGATCCAAGCAGAACAATTCTTAGAAGAAGAGAAAAGAAAGAACAAGGGTCTAATAAAGAAAATATTGTCTTTGGAACAGCAACTGAAGGAAGCAGAAGAGGCAGCGGAGGCATAGGAGACAGAATTAAGAGCCGAGGGTCCACTGTCGCAAGAGAAAGTATACAGGCAAGAAGTCAGTAATAAGTGGACACCAAGGAAATTAGTGTTCTGGGATAAACCACGAGAAACGAAAGATAGGCAAGATATTTCAGCTAAGAGTAGCTCATCGAAGGGAAAGACAAAAGAACCAGGAAGCAGTAAATCATACGGATTGCCCAAGAACAGTATGGCGGAAGCACATGGGAAAGTTATGGATATGGTATCCAAATATATACCATTATTTTCAGGGGAAAGGTCACCAAAGCTGGGCAAAGAATTGTACCGTTTCCTGAATTGCAGCAAGGAACTCTACGATCAATTGACTACTGAAGAAAAAGCCATCTTTATCAAATGTGTGAAATTTCGGCTTACAGATGACGCTTATTATCTAGTGTGTTCCCAGGAGCCGAAGGATTTTGAAACTCTGCAACAAGTTATTAAAACTGCATATACGCCACGAAAATCGTTCAGTGAGCTACGTACGGAAATGCTGGAGTGTAAACAACGACCTGGAGAGGACATTCGAGAATTCGCTGACAGAATGAAAGAGCTTCTGGACAAAATTAAAACAGCAGTCACAGCTAAGTACCCAAATAAGGAAGGGGGACTTATAGGAGAATTGAAAGCTGACGCAGTGGCTACTTTTAAAGCAGGCATAGGGAATAAGGCAACGCAAGTGCATCTGACGGGAAGGAGATTCCAATCTCTAGTAGAAGTTCGAGAGGAAGCTCTTTACTTCGAAAGAGATTCGAAAAGGCTTGAAGCTATGGCGCCAGGAGTATGGGAAAAAGTACCACAATACTCCAGCGAAACACCACAGGAAAGCTGGAAGGCTGGAAATGTTACCAGTGTAAGGCAGAAACAATTCCAAAAGCAATTTGAAGTAGTACAAGCACCAACAATGAACTGGGAATCTCCAAGAAGGACCAGGCAGCAATCCAGAGTTGCTAAATGCTTCAAATGCTGTCAGCCTGGGCACTTTGCTAAAGAATGCCAGTGGAGAAAGCAGCCCCCTTACTGCACTAAATGTCAGGAATATGGGCACGAGATATCCAGTTGCCAAATTCATCGCGTAAGAGTAGCCAACTGTGCAGCTGGCATTCAAAATAAAGTTCAGCCAGGAAGGGAGGAGCTTTATTGCCAATTCTGCAGAACACGCGACCATTACTCGAATATCTGCGTAAGGAAGTATTTACCAGATAGAGAAACAGAAAAATTGAATTCCAGTAATAAATTTATCATCACAGTCGCATCAGATATAGCTGTAGAAGGTACGTTTAGGCCTTTATTAGATACGGGATCCACATGTAGCTTAATCAAGCTCAATAGGATAAAAAGAGATACCTTCATACACACACAACATAAAATAAGAATTGAAGGGCTATTTGGAAACGCGAAAAGCTCCATAGGTACTTGTGAGGCAAAGTTACTGATAGATAACGGTCAGCAGGTTTGCCAATTTAATGTCATTGGTAACACTGACTCCATTCCCGCCGATGGTATCCATGGAATGGATTTCCTCAGTGACAAAGCTGTGATCGATTGTGTAAATAGGAAATTGTGGATTCAAGATGCCAACGAAGTGCAGAAAGAAAGTTCCGTTTTTAGAAATATAACAGCTAGTTGTCCAATGGTATCCAATAATTACAGTCCTAGAAATCAGTTCCATGCCAGAATAGAGGAGGCTCACAGGATCGTGGCAGAAAACATCAGACCAGATATCAGTAACCCAGACAGCAACTGGAAGAATATAAAATTTAATGTAAAGGAAGCTTCAGGACAGGGGGAGAAAAGTATACCCATAGTGGATGAGCCAGTCCAGCCACAACAAGGGGAGAAGACTTGTACCATACTTACGACAGGGCGGAACTTGATAAAGTAAGAAACGAAGAAGCCAATGGTTCAGGAAGGAGACGTCACAGGTATTATGGGTACAATGGAAATAGGCTAAGGGATGAACGTGCATTCGTAAGAATCGCCAATGCAACAGCCTATTTCGTAAAAAGCCCTAATTCTTTCCATGAACAAACGAAATCTCACAGATTTGACAATCAATCTGCATGGCGCTATAATTATAGGAAAAAATTCTATCCTCTACTAAGGAAAACCCAGGGAATTAAGCAAAAAGGTAAGTTACAGACGCCAAAGCATAGCTGTCAAACAGGTATAGTAGCTCCGCCGGTCAGAAGTAAGATTAATAGGACCAATCTTATGCAAATTTGAGCGGGCTGTACAAGGTAGGTAACGGTTATGACCCAGGAATCGGGGAACGTAACCAAAGAGATTTCCAACAAATTCCCTCCAATTTCAGAAGAAATTCGATGAGCGGAGTTTGGTAGTCCATGGCCATAAGGATGTGAAAGAAATAATACAGATAACCCAGTGCATCCAGGTAAATTTCTAGGTTAAAAGGTAAGAAGGTAAAGGTAAGAAAATGTTTAAAAAAAAATATAGAGAAATTAAACGAAAGAGAAATTTGCGAAAGAAATAAGAGATTTTAAAGAAAAAAAAGAGATCTAAAAGAAAGAGGATATATAAAAAAAAATACAAAAACAAAAATATTAGTCGACAAGAAATAGAAAGAAAAATTTAAAGAATAAGAAATGTATAAAGATAATAAATAAATGTTTATAGTTAGAGATGGAAAACTAAAAAGTAGGCTCAAGAAAGATAAAAACCAAAAGAGTAATGCATATAAAGGAAAACAATATGTTAACAATGTTGAAAAACGAACGAAAAGGTTGTTAATAATAAGAGTTAAAGAAATAAAGTTGCAAAAGAAACAAGGAATAGAAGAAAAAGATTGAAAATGTACATAGCATAGAGAAAAATAAAAGGGTTGCCATAGGTTAAATAAGTATAGATAAGATCGATAAATCTGTATATACAACACTTCCAGAGCACAGGCGGCAGCAGAAGGAGAGGATCTATGAAACGAAGGTCGGAGTACGAGCAAAGTACAAGAAATTTGTAAGATGCAGCGGATAAGGATAACTACGCTGATGTCTTTGAGCCTCGTATATTTACATCCACGAATAATTTACGCCCGGAAGATGAGTAAAATAATCATTTGAAAATGCGCAGATATACACTATTACTGTAATATTGAAGCCCACATATATGATGTACATAGATGCCGAGCAGCAGTGAGAAGGCAAAAAACAATAGCTACATCTTAGAGGAACGTTTATTGGACAGCTACAATTGGGAAACCTGACGGAACTACTAGCGCATAATTTCATGTTGAGAGGTCTGTAATATGGTATACCTACTAATATGCATATATATGTACATGATATATACAAAAAAAAAAACACAAATCTTTAAGTACGCGTGGACTCTCAATATAATTGAGAGAACTCCATCGTGCACAAAAGAAATTATTTTTTTTAAAACATTTGGATCAGTCGTTCCAACTGAAATTAAAGAAGCGCTTCTAACAAGAAATTGTCATACATTCTAGTTACAAACTGATTTAAGGGCTTCCAGCAATACAGTGTAGATGAAAACATTTTATTTATCTATCGATATAATTAATGGGATCAATTAGCGTATTGAAGATTTCATTAGTTCATTCGAAATTCAAAGGTAATCAAATGCCAGCAGTATTAGCAGGATTTGTGTACCACTTGAAGCATCAGAAAAGTGAACAAACTCGAACCATTATCAGCAAACCATTGACGGGCTAAACCCAAGCGAGGCTATCCAAAAAAGTGGAATCCAGTATAAAAAAGGCCATCCCAACAACAGCAACCCTACAAACCGCAAATTTACCAACCGCCTTCGAGAAGCAGCTGGTGCAATTAGAATAGTAAAGTAGTCTTATTGTAATAATGTAATTGTTTTGGGCACCCACAGGAAGAATAACTTTAAGGCTAGAGGATTGTAAAAATTGTAATTAGTGAGAGAAAAATTTTGTTGTTATGGTTTGGATAGTATTTTTGTAAGTATTCGGGCTATTATAAATGATTGTAAAAAGAACTTTTTGTTATTTTGACATTATACCTATAGGTAGTAAGCAATGTTTTCTAACGGGATAATACGTGTAAATGAATTAATGAATTCTTGGCCAATAGGTACATACGATTTTAATATAATAGAAATAAATAACTTATTACGATAAGTGGGAAAAATTTCAAAGTAAAAGACATGTGAAGTAAAAAAAATGAATAAAGAAATATAATAGAAGAATGTAAACAAAACACAAGTATGCAGTTATTTATATTGTTGTTAATTAGTAAAAAAAAACAGTAAATAAACTAAAACAGAAAATAGAGATGTTGTAAGAACACAATGAAAAAGAAATGAGATGAAAGTAAGAAAGAAATTAAATATGTAAAGGAAGTATTGAAGTTAAATGTAAGAAGAAAATAAAAAGAGAAATGCTGTAAAAATAAAAAATGTAAAGAATGAAAAAGGAAGGTAAGACAATTTAGATAATAGGTATGTAAAGAAAATGTAAGCAATCTAAACCGAACGAGAAACAAAATATTCTCAGTTGTTAATTAGGACTGTTTCACTCTCCAGATCTAGTTCCCTGCGGAAACTAGTTTTTCCAAGGGGGGAGGGATGTGATGGCCCAATATACGGAAGATTCTTCCAGCAGCCAAGGGCGCATTCTAGCGAAATAATCAGCAATTGCTAAAATAATACTTTGCATGGTATTGTTCTGCAACTGTCGGTTGTTTTGCTGATTAGCCCAACAGCTGGCTGTGATGAGCGCTTAGTGGAGCAATCGACGATTACGATAACAATTAACCTAGCATGGTAATTGTAATGTAAAGCGATTGTTTACTACTAAGCGACTCAGGTGCTGCAACCGGTAGAACAAACGACAAGGTTGTTGTCGTTTGTTTACATCCGCGTTGTGAGCAAAGAAAGTACTTCCGAATATCGGGGCATAAAATACCAATGACTGGTCTGGCGAGTGCCATTTTATTATCAGTCATCGCAGTGTCAAGTTTCGGTTCGGATTAGATTGTTCAAGTTGTTAAGATAGGTCAGTTTCGTTGTATTATAATAAAGAATTAATGTGTAAAGAAGTTGGGAGTTTTATTCAGTTCGGTTCATAATTGATATTTTCTATAGTTACTTATTCGATTGCTTTTGGGACACGACACTGTGCTGTGTTTCTAAAACCTGTTCTGTAAATAAAAAAAATGCAACCCAACTATCAAGGAAAATATTTTAGGGCAGCATGACCACACTTTCGTTGATTACAAGAAACCCGATCCTACGACTTGTCTTCTACCAACACCACTAGAGCTTTGCTGTAGGAAAAAAAACCTGTATCTCACGACTTGTTCTTTCACATCAGAGCAAGAATTATAATATAAAAGTAATCTTGGTTATTCATCATCACATTCAACTATTGAAGGTGTTGATTCCTTACGTGAATTTTCTATAAAAGTTACTGTAAGTTTGTGGTAGGGATAATAGGAAACAAATTAAATTGAATTAATTGTATCAATAAATCTCATGAATACGGCATCAATAGTTGTACCACCTCTAGTTGTAGGTTCATTAGGATAGTTAAGCATAGTTAAATTAAATTTATCTTTTAAAAATTTCACTAATGGTGAGTGAATTGGGCAGGTGTGGGATGAGGTAAGGACGCCGAAGGAAGGGGACGGACAGGAACAAGTGGCTACGTGGACCAACAGCAAGGGAGTATCACTATATTTCGTTTACAGCTTTTAATCTTTCTATTATATTAATTAAGTAAGTAATTAATTAATTACTCCGTAATATATTTATATATCTAAAAAAAAAACATGGGCATGAATTAAAATCCTTCCTGAATGAATTTGCGATTTTATTTTATTTTTCTGTGGTGTTTTGTGTGATATAGTAGTTAGATATGAGCTGGTGATGTGGTTATACGCCCAGCGTATTCCAAATACCTTCATCCTTAAGTGTTTAGAGTAGTCGGTAGAGTAGTAGAGTAGTCGCTGGGCCTGGCCGCTAAACCAGGATCGGTGTAACGCTGGGCCATATCCTCAATACATTCATGCATTCATACTTACATCTAGCCTAGCTATTGCCATCAATTGCTTTTGTATTTTCGCTTCTCTTTTAATTCTGTAAGCATCTGAATCACCCTGTATATGAAAAGCCCCATGTACCCCACACACTAACCCAAATTCTGTCGAACATCTCTCATGAACAGAATGAACGGCAGCCCGTCATCGCGACCAAGAACAATTTCAGGCGTCAGAGTAATTGTTGGTAACGTAGAATGGGTAACCCCCTAAACCTAAAGTTCAAGTATAAGTAACAGAAAAGGTGAATTGATCACCAGTTTGAATAGTGAAGTGACTGACCTCAAACCTGAGGCTGGATCTTGGTGCTGGGCGCGATGGCGGGTTCGTCAAGTAGTCATTCGGTCCATTATTGATTGTTACAATTTTACATTCAAAATGTGTCATCGAGTGCTATAATTCCTTCTTATCCCCTTTTGAAACCGCAAATCTTTAAAAACTTTAAAACTTTGAAAATTTTTCATCTTCGTAACTTTTAAATTTTTGTACTTTTTTTGCTCTCTCTTTTTTTTTATTTTGTATTTTTGTAATTTCTGTAATTTTAGTTATGTGTTTAGTTTTGTACTTTTCCTTCAATAAACGTATTGTATTGTATTTACTATTATTTTATTTTATTTTTAAGCATCTTCAACTTATAGTGTAATAAAATTATAAGAAGCGACAAGAGCTCTTCTTCATTCAACAATTTCCCTATCATTTCTTCAACCATATCCTTACAGTACCTGCATCACATCACCTCCAGTTGAAAAATATAAAAGCTCTTTATTATCGTCGAAGACCTGAAAGCTTCAAACGAAGCTCTGTTATTCTACCGCTGTGATGTATTTACTTTAGCAAATAAATGTAAGAATGCAAAGCCATTACCAAAAGTACATATATCACTACGACAGAATAAAAGAGCTTCGTTTCAAGCTTTTGGGTTTTCGACTTTTATAAGAAACAGTTTTTGTATCTTTTAACTGGTGGTGACGTGGCACCGGCGGTGTAGGGAAATAGTTGGAGATTATTTGTTTTTCCTGTTGCTTTTTGTAATTTTATTACTCTAAGGTAATATCGTTGGAGCCAAAAAGTAAACAATTCTATGCTGTCCATACTGTGAAAACTTGAACTAAGTACATATGTACGTACATGCATATATGATTACGTCTGTAGAAAGCGCTTATTTTATTTTATTTTATTTTATTTTATTTTAGTTATTTATTTTATTTTAATTATTTAGAACTTCATCAATGGTCTGATTACTGAGTATACAAAAGTGAAATATAACAATAAAATAACAAAAACATACATAACCATAATAACGATAAACAATAACAATGATAATGAAAAACAAGTAACTTTAACTAAGCTGATCTCTTATTTGACTTTTTGAAAGATGAAAGTCAATGCAATCAAACTGGCGGTTAAAGAGACGAGACATTGATGAAACCGGCTCGTGCATGCCATAGTTTGTACTATGCTGAGGAACAACGAAGAAGTCACAGTTCCTCAAGGAGCGCACAAGAACAGATATATCGAAAGTATTTAAGAGCTCAGGGGAGTTTATCACTCCTTGTATACACTGAAATGCAAAGACAACTTTGGAAGTTTTACGTCTATTCTCAAGAGAATCTAATGGAAAGAGTTTAAGCCTATCAACATATGGAGGCAGAATAATAGGGTTGTCCCAATGAAGCCCTCTCAGGGCAAATCGGATAAATCCCCGCTGCACAGTCTCGATGCGATTTATATATACAGAATAGAAGGGAGACCAGACAGGACTGGCATACTCCAAAATGGGTCTAACGAATGTGCAGTAGAGGATCTTGGTTATGAATGGATAATTAAACTCTTTTGACCATCTCTTTATAAACCCCAGAGTAGCATTAGCCCTGGCCACGATTGAATTAATATGATGTTCGAAGGAAAGACGAGTATTAAGGAATACACCCACATCTTTGGTTTTGTCAAGTCTAGTTAATAAGCATCCATCTAAAGTATAATTAAACTCCAATGGCCTCCTTTTACGAGAAAAGGACATAGTAGTACATTTGCTAATATTAAGAGGAAGACAGTTAATAGCACACCATTTATGAAAGGTGTCTAAGTCCGAGTTTAAAAATCCGCACTCGTTTTCATTAGAAACAATGCGGAAGATTTTGTCATCGTCAGCATAGCAAAGAATTCTTGAATTAGCCAAAATCAGAGATACATCGTTGATGTAAATTATAAAAAGGAGTGGTCCAAGATGGCTACCTTGAGGTACGCCGGAAGTATTATCTATTTCGTCAGAAAGGGCTGAGCGGAATATGACTCGCTGCGTACGATCAGATAAATAAGAACGAAGCCAATTAACAAAGACATTATGAAAACCAAGAACAGTCAACTTGTGAATTAAAATTTTATGATTTATTCGGTCAAAAGCTTTACTGAAATCCGTGAAAATGCAATACACTGGCTTACCGTTTTCAATAGCAGAAATGCAGAAATTAGTAAACTCCAATAAATTAGTCGTAGTAGACTTCCCCTTCATAAAACCATGCTGAAAAGAGCACAGGAAGGGCTTGCAGTGGAAGTACAAAACATTACAAACCAGGGCTTCAAATATCTTACCAATACAACTTAAATTGGCGACAGGTCTGTAGTTAGAAATGTCGCTCTTATTGCCCTTCTTGTGCAAAGGAATAATCAAAGAAAGCTTCCACTGTTTCGGAAAAATACCACAAGTTAAAGATAAATTAAATAAATAACACAAAACAGGAACGATGGACGTAGCACAATGTTTTATGAGTACGGAAGGAACGCCATCCGGACCGCCAGAAAAACTATCAGCTATGCTTGAAATGTACATGGAGACGGACGCTTCATCGAAAAACAGGTCTTTAGGTTGAAGAGAAGTCAGCGGAAGCTTCGTCAAATGGTAAAATCATTATAACTAATATCACAGTGGTTATCACAGAATGCAGTTTTAAAGAAGTCACCAAAAAGATTGGCAGTCTCCAATGGATCCACACTGTCTAAGTTACCGAGTCGCAACGATGAAGGGTATCCGTCACAGTTGCGCTTAGAGTTAACAAACCTCGAAAATTGCCTTGGTTCAGCACGTAAAGCCGATCTCATTCTAAATACATAATCGTTGTACGAGTCAGTGAAACACGAAATGTACTGAGCACGCGAATTAGAATAAATAACGTAATCAGCATCACTCCTTGAGGAACAGAACCTCGTCCAAGCTTTATTCTTTAAATTTTTAAGATGTTTCAAAGAGCCATTGGACCACGGTTGACAATTCGAATCACGATTCGAACGAACAAGTGGTACACAGTGAATAAAACAAAGAAATAATGTGTCATAAAACGAGTTAACAGCTTCATCAATGTCGCGTTTACCCAGCAAACTGGTCCAATCACAAGCGGATAACCATTCATTCATTTTATCAAAATCAGCTTTTTTAAAGTTATAACAGTAGTTACTAGAAGCATTAAGTGATGAAGTTACAGGATCAAAAAACAAAACTACATCTAGTGCCGGATGATGACTTGTTTCAGGAACCATAGGAGTTAAACAACGCTTAACGAGAGTCCCATTGGGATCGGAGGAAAATACCAGGTCAAGAGATTTTCCAGAGTCATTAATAACGCCGCTAGACTGCATTAGGCCTGAAGAAATAATGTTGTCAATAAAAGATATGGCATGTTGAGGAGTCGCCAAGAAAGAAGGAAGCAAGCCCTCATCGTCCAGAGAGTGTTCCCATTTAACACTAGGCAAGTTAAAGTCACCAAAAAGCAATAATTCATCGGCAGGCAGCAAAACTTCGGTAAGCCTATCAATACATGTAGCCAGCAAGTCAAATATCACAGCTGATGAGCATGGAGGAATGTGAACTGTTGCAATATATACGTTTTTGTGTAAGAGCTTGAGAGCTACACATATAAACTCTAGATCGCCGGACTCAACAAAATCGATTAATGTGCATGGAAGGTTGCGACGAACGGCACAAAGCACTCCACCTCCAACAGGAGCATCCAAAGACAGACGATGCCGATCACGGCGAAACACCAGGAACTCGGGACCAAAAAGCTCTGCGTCTGCAATCTTTCCACATAGCCATGTCGCGGTCAAACAGACCACGTCAAAACATGAGTTCATCGAGCTTGTAAAAAGACGAGTCGTTTTGGAGCGAAGACCAGTTACATTGGCGTAGTGGATGGATATTTCGCCAACAAGTTTTTTGCCTTAGCAGAAGATCCAGTGCGCCCCCTTGGAATAAATTCACGCACAATAGAATTGTGGGGCCAAATCTCAGGAGAAAGGACCGCCTGAAATAGATTTTCCAGAACCAAAAGACGCAGAAAATGAGCGTTTCTCACGATCATGTCGAGTAGTTAATTTTTTGCAGGCAATCGAAGAGGTCGAAGTACCAACACGCGATGAAATATGTCTGGTTATCTCATCCTCGGTAGTGTCAGGATGTACTCTAGATACGAAGACACACTTTGGAAGCCTGGCTGGCCGCAGCGAAACAGCGTCTACAATTACAGTCGGAAGATCATTGGTGTAGGCAATATCCGCAACCAAAGTAGACCGCAATATACCGACATCCGAAACTGAAGCTTTCGTCCCACTATCAAACACCTCGTCCGCAATCGGTGTCGGCAACCGAAGATGAAGTCCCGCCAATAGAGGCCACATTGGTATCCAGAAAAACCTCATGTCGATCTGAAGAAGAAATACTTGAGGCAGTAGTAATATGATTTGGGCTGATGCGATGATTCTTTGTCTCTGACGACGACCCACCTTCGCTGAGGAAATATTCTCAGAGGAGGCAGAAGTTAAGACATGCGAATCTTGCTGAATAGATGAAGACTGTTGGGGCTCAGGCTGTAGAGTTTCAGAGCTGCGCGACTCTCTTATAGATAATTTCCCAATATCATGAATTACCGAACCCAAAAGCGTAGAATTTTTCAATACGGCCGACGAACAGGAACCAATATCGCCCTTGACCTGCTTAATAGTGCGCCTGATATCTTCAATGATAGGTAAAGCAGTCCCGCCGTTAGCACTGGACGTCAAAGGCGCATCACATGTTGCTACCACAGAGTGAAGATCGTCCAAGGTGCTCGACACAAGAGATATTTTTGATGATATTTCATGAGTCTTTTCCAGTATCGCAATCGAATTAGAGTTCAACGTGTCAGTCAAGGTGAGAACGTTCTCCATCTTACAATTCAATATGTGAACATCATCATAAAATTGTTGAAAATTTGACAGCTTGGCTGAAAACTGGCTAATTTTATCCAGCATAAGAGACTGGTCCCCAGAGATTGCCTCAGAAAAACTTTTCATGAGTCGTAGGACGTGACAAGGCTTAATATCAGAGCATTCACTGCAGGTGGTGTGTCCAGAAGACGAAGATGGAGTATTTCGCTTCAAGCATGTAGCGTGGAAAACATTGCCGCAAATACCATCGCATACTGCCTCCTTGCCACCAACTTTAGTGGAGCAAATCTTGCAAAGTGCCATTATTACCAGAAAATCAGATTAATTAGATTAAATTACATATAAATATTTAACTGTCAGTATAATCAGAGGAAAATAATATTGAAGTTGATGAATATTTGCGAGAAAGTACCCTTAATAATGTTGTAAAAATAGCAAGTTGCTTAGTGTCTCTGCTAATATTAAAGTTCTATTCGAAACACTTTCACTCATAGATGGCGCTATAATACTTCCACAAAAAGTGATCAGTGGACGGTTTATGTCAATGGTGTGAACACTTTGCATTGAATTGTCATCGCTTATGTAAATAAATAAATAAATAAAAGGAATTCTTTGAAGAAATTATAAATATAAGAATCACAGTACAAATTACACAAAAGAAGTCTATGACAAAACAAAAAAAAAATTGTTGAAAAGACTGCAAACATATGCACAGGTTAAGATTTGGTAAACGCACTTAAATTCAATGCAGCGCCCGACATCCGATCAGCACTATCTATTAAATGTCTATACCACAGCAATATTTAAAAAGTTAGAAACAACACAATAGAAACGTTATTTAAATTAACGAAATTATACCAATTACGGGTCTATAAAATTGCATTACATTAATAAAACAAACAAAAATTATACGAGGCGATTTGACACACGACACATTGACTTGACACCATCACATGAATAGTACGTAATTGTTTGTCACTAAATTCAGAAAGCCTCTGTACATTATTTTCATACAATAATACGAAATTCACCAATAGTAATCTGCCTCGAATAGTTTCAATAATAATAGCTTCTCATCAAATTTCTAGGTTGGTAGTATATTTTGTTAGTCAACTTAAATGTTGTAAACATGAGCTCATGGAAATTTATGGACTAAACAAGAAGTGTTTTCCCGATCATTTCAGGTCATCATAGGGACACTGCATATCACTGTGCCCTCAGTGTCGCAGGGCGACACGGTCGTGAAAACGTAACACCTATGGCTTCGACAACAGGTAATGGTAAGTGGTGTAAGGGTCCCTTCTGGACCGGATGTAGTGTTGTGAGTTGTTTGCAGACAAGATTTTTTTCCATATGGGCTGTGACAGCGGCACGTATTTGGTATACCCACCCCACAACTCTCATGCACTAGCTGAGGTTTTAGCGTGTCGCCCTGTGTCAACGCTTATCACAGAGTGAGCTGTTAGCTCATGCTCACATCCAGACATACTCACTCCTCTTCTTCCATAACAAAAATGAGGCCAATGCGGGGCCACCTCAGTTGAACACGGGTGGTCTAATTGTGATTTTTACTGGGGACTGGGACTTTGAGTGATACGAGAATTCTGATATTCAAGCTTCAGAATAGATGAGATTTCGATCGATTCAAAAAAGATTTAAAAGGAAAAAAAATGTCCAAAAAAAGTTTTCAAAAAAAAATGCGATTTCACACAATGGGATTGAGCCTGAAATTTCCGTGCAAAATCCCAAGTCTCACACACTGCACCAAATGTTCAATTATGATGAAGGGATTAAGTTGACAATAAAAAACACACCAGTTGGGTATCTAAATCTGAATTCAAAGCACTTTATTTCTAAGTCTTGTATTTAGTTCAATATTCTTCAGTTATACAAAGTAAACTCTATTTCAATTTCCTAAGTCTATTCTCTTTCCAAGCAGTCAATTTCACACTTAATGTTCGATTAGCAGATTTTTTGTGGAAACAGAAACACAAATAAGTTTCGATTTTTTAAAAACGAATTTCCGACCGAGAGCTCTATAAAAAATACTTGTTTCTAAAATTTCAATTGAGACGGGTTCAAAAATGCTGATCGACGTCCGACACGATCCGATTTCTAACAACTTCTCTTTTTCTCGAAAAAATCATTGTTCAATATTTCTAGAATACTATTATTTTTTTCCCGTATTGTAGGGGAAGATAAAAATTCTAGAAATTTCACCTAATATATCGGTAACATATTTTCTTAAAACATGATTCGTTATATTAATTATAACCGCATTTGATGATTGTATATATTCTGCTCTTTTTATTAATGTTTTCTCCTTTTCATAAGGCCATTTGACAATGTTTTTCCATTTAAGCTTAATGGTTGATAGCTTAGGAGATCATTCCCCTCTTAAACCTTCGAAAGTGGTTCGATAATCGAATCGAACGTGTTATCTGTCATCATCATATCATCACTGCACTATGATTACACAGGTAAGTGGATATATTTTCATTTAAATGTGGGAAATTGGTTTTTCTTTATAATCGATTATGTGTTTTTCATGTAATCCTCAATGTGTGTAAAATCTGTGTTTTTTCTTGTGTTTATACGACCAATGTTTTGTCTGAAATTTTCATGTTTGTGAACGAGACACTAACCTAAAATTTATTTACATTTGTCCTACATGACTAATCAATTTCTAATTCTTCTTTCAGGCAATTATTCTTTAAACAAGTGTTCACTACGAAAATAGAACATGAAAATAAAGAATAAGAGCAAATAAAACAATACTTCAATAAAGGATTCTACAAACTTATCAGATAGGTATTTTACAAATATTTTATAATCCATAGCGATTCTTTGTTGTTATTTGCTTTTCAGTTTAGGTCTCCATGGCTATCATATAGAGGGTTCCAAGACTGAACAACTGGTATTTGCTAGATGGGTGATCTCAAGTCTCACATCCAGTGGTAGTTGCATGCAGACCTGAGTTCAATTGATTTGTATCTATGGATGTTGTCATATATACAGTTTTATTTTGTCGTTTAAAGCTTTCAAGTAAAGTTAAAGTTTTCGCGAGTTTTATAATTTTGCAGTTTAAAGTTTTTGAGAGTTTGGTAATGTAAAGTTTTTGAATTGATCTTTTGATCTGAAGTTCGACTTCAGGTTTTCTTTTGGTCAAGCCTCCAGTCCTGTAATATATCGAATTTTTGGATTTTTTTAATTTTGATCGTTCCCGCTGGCCTTCAGACATGGAAATGGCAGGTGGTCTCATGAATAATTTTTCGTTTTTAGTTCTCACGGAGGCATGCCTTTACTGGCATCAAGCTGGACAGAGTCATAAGTCCTTGAGATGACTTTTTGACATCGTAGCTAACTAGTTAACCGGACTCATGGCTTTGCCCATCTCGAATGTTAGTTAGACATTGCGATCAAACGGAGAGAAAGGAAAGAGTTGTTGGAGGATGGAAGTGATGTTGGAGACTTTCAATAATCAGAAGCTGGCATACTGCCAACTGCCAGGCTGAAGAATCTCTAGCAACATTTTCAGTCTTTAGCATCTGTAACCCAACTTTTCTGAGATTTCGTTGAGAATTTAAAACTTTTTCATGCACACATCCACACTACTTACCTTAGACTTACGACCTGATTGATGGAGTGGACCTGGTAGGCTTTTGTTTTTAGAGTTAGCCCTTGGAGAGAGAGGAGAAACTATATAAATTGTAGCATTATATTTTTTTAGAAATGCTGGCTTGAACATTGATTTTTAAAATTTTTCTTGTATTTAGCACATAGTGAATTGACTACACTTTGGGATAAATTGTTGCGATTATTTTTCACTGAACTCCACAAATAGTCCTACAGACTTTTATCATCTGGTGACATAAATTTTTTATTTTTTGAACTCTGGGTGGAATTCCCATTACTTATGGTAGTAGTATAGCGTGAATTAATTATACCTACCTTAGAGTGACTGAGTAGCAACGGTGAAGTATAACCTTTAGTTTAAACATCAACCTTTAGTTGATAGAGAAAATTTTTCTTCTTTTTGAAGTTTTGCATTGATAGTTCGGTATCCTAATCCTGGTGTTGTCGTCAATACCTGCTTTTCGGGATTACGTCAAATTTCTGTACCTATCCAACTCATCCGATTTTGAACACCTTGAGATATTGTGGTATCTTACTTGGTTCTGTTGAGTTTAGTAAATTTGTGAGATGGATACCATTCGAACAGAATTTTCTGTGACTGAAGTCCCAGTGCAGATGCCAGACCAGTGCACCATCTGTTAGGATAGAGACTGGCGCGTCAAAGGAAGCCTGTAACAATCAACTTTGGGCATGTGTTCCACAAGGCATGCCTTCGAGGATGGGTAGGGGAGCAAATCAATTGCCCTAATTGCAGATGTACCCTCATACAGCAGGACTTCACTGCTTATATTGCGACCATTTGGAAAAGGAGCCTTACTCGACAGGATAATCAAATTCATATTCTTCAGCAGCCTTCGCTTCTTAACGTGCCACCAACAACAGCCCCAAGTATTGATTTCCTGGCTTACAGTCAATTAATATGTCTCACGTTAGTTCGAGAATAGTCCATCACTTACTACTATGCGCCAAGGTCTAGTAGTCATAGACGCATTGATGGCTGGCCTTAGACCTCAATTGCAAGACCTAGTACACTAAGGGATTACACGGAGCATAAAGACCCTACGTGCTGAAATTTCGAGCAATATTATTCAGAACATTTTTCTTGTATTGAATCAAGTGAATGTTACTCGCCCACCTCCACCTATTGGAGAGCATGTTGCACCCCGAATTATCCCCCCCTAATTTGTCTATACCTCCAGTTCGGAAACCACCTATTGCTACGGGCCACACAGATTCCTTTAATATGAATTTTCCTCAGTACCACCAACTACTGATGCTCCACGTCCTCAAGCCATACTGAACCACCTAACAGATCTAACTCGAGTTGAGCTCAGTTCAGTTCATGGCACAGATCCTAAGGTAGTCCCAGCAGACGATTGAACATCTCTCAGACCTACTGCTGGACATTCAACAGAGAGTTTTTCTACATCCTATAAACACCATAGATCAATTGCAATCTCTCTTGATCTAAATACAGGCTACGAAGCAGCTAATCGCCGCGTGCAGCAGAGTCAGTGAGGTCGAAGATTATCAGGCCACATGTTCTAACCTCTCCTTGCTATCTGAGCATAATGAGGGAACAACAGTTATATTAGACATTTCCGCGCGACAAACAGCTGTCTGTTGGAATTATGACCAGCATGGACACTTTTATCAAGACTGTACCCAAGAACGACAGAGCAAATTTTGTTGCGGATGTGGGCGGAAAGACATCTTCAAGCCGGATTGCAGACACTGTCAGCAGAAAAACTTGAAAAGGGTCGGAAATCCCTACAGCTTTCTCCGATCAAAGCCAAACTTTCACCTGTCAAAGATACCTTCAACGACACCGTCCCAGAGGCCGGAGGACAGGACGTGTGACCCGCAGACCCAGTAAATCAGTTGTTCGCCTCTTCGTTGATATCACTCAGTAACTCTGGTGATATCAACAATCCATCTGACAGTCAGCCGAGTTTTAATAATCTCTTAACAGAGGCAGAGAACCTAATTGATTTCTCTGCAGATTTTGAAGCTCCCGTTTCCACCAGTAGGAAGTCCAAGAGACATTTAATAGAAACTTCGTAAGAAGAATCCCTTATTTCAACGTTCCGTTAAAACCGATCGTAACTACTTCAGGTATTGGTGCTGAGCAGAAAGTTGGGTCTCCCGCTGATTCATTATTCTGATGTCTACCAAGCTTTGCCATGTTGAGTGGGCGTGAGCCGGCCCTATATCCTTTGACGCCGCGCCGTATCACACGCTTCTACAAAATTATAACAAGGTGCGAGACTGCATTTTCTCCTTAGTGGTAGAACTTGCATGAATCATGATCCCAGATTTGGACCTAATAAGGAAGAACAAATGATCAACTGTTGGTGGTGTGAATATTCCCGACGAATCAAATCTGAACGAAATAACCTGGCCCACATATAAGTGTCGATGACAGATGACATTCGCCCTTATGCCGAAGTAAAGCTGGTCGGGCGAACTAAGATTTAGTAGTGGTGCCACTGTTAGCATCCTAAGCCAGGGAGCTCTTGAAAAGCTATCACACTATCAGACTTCGAATGATGGAGATATCACACTCAAGTTGAGGTGGTTAATCGCGCCTTGACGAATGTTGATGGTTATGTGCACTTGGACTTTTAATCACTGTCTGACTACATTTTAATTCCCTGGATTATGGAAAACTGCTAACGTGCTTCCCATTCCAAAGAAGTCTTCCCCGGAGACCCCCAGTGATTACCGACCCATAAGTTTATTGTGTTTCCCAGCTAAGGTGCTTGAGAAGTTAATGTACTGGCAAATGCAGGATTATCTAAAGATTAACAACTTAATCTGTGAGTGGCAATCGGGCTTTCGATCTGGCCATGGGTGTGACACAGCCTTACTTAAATTATGTACTGATATCCGACAATAGCAAACTTTTGTGTAAGCTCTTAAATAATTTCAATTTCTCTTCACCTGCTCTGCGGTTGATTTTTAACTTCCTCTCTAATCGGTTTCAGAGGGTTGTACTTGATAATGACATATCGTCTGATTTACTTCCACTAGTTTGCGGTGTACCCCAGGGATCTGCCCTTGGTCCCCTACTGTTTAGTCTCTTCATAAATGATCTTCCGAAAGTTCTACAAGATGTACGTATACATATGTATGCAGATGATGTGCAGATCTACATGAGTCGACCAGTTGGGCTTATGGAAGATTGTGTAGAGCGAATTAACAGAGATTTGGATAGGATTTTGCAATGGCCCATATCGAATAATTTAAAGCTAAATGCGGGAAAGTCACAGTGCATGGCATTGGGTGGGAACATCTTGCCATTTGTCGACAAGGTACGAAATCTTGGAATTGTCCTTAATGTTCATATGAAATGTTGTGACCACATTAATGCTTGTTTGGCTAAAATTTACTTTGGCTTACGTCGCCTGTGGTTATTTGCCAGCATTCTAAGTGTTAGTATGCGTCTAAAGCTAATAAAAACTCTCCTCCTACAGTATTTCTCTAGTGGACGACTAGTCTTTAGTCGTGTGGACTCTTTTTGCCGCAGAAAACTAGATGTGGCATTCAATGACTGCATAAGATTTATTTATGGCCTACGCAGATATGACCACATTACACATTTTAGAAATAAACTAGTAGGCTGCTCTCTCGAAGCTCATGTTAAACGAATTAATTTAATTTTCTTGTTTAAAATTATTCACAACGATGCACCTGGTTATCTAGCAGAACATATTAATTTTCTACAGTCTCGGAGAGGTCGCAATCTTCTGATTCAACGCTACTGTACATCTATCTTAGAGGGTTCCTACTTTGTGCAAACGTTTCGATTGTGGAACGCTCTTCAATGTAGTGTTCAGCGCGCAGGTACTCTCAGTGCGTTTAAGAGGCATCTTATATCTTATGTTGTTTAACTCTTATTTCTTATTTTTTCATCGATTGAGTCCACATGTAGTTATGCTTAAGTAGATCTTAATTTCATTTTTTTTAATTTCATTTTCTTATTTTTTGTAATTAGTTCTAAGTAATTTTCTGGATGTTGACTTAGCGTATACTCTTGCTGCTTTTTCATTTATATTAACTTTTAGTCTCTCTGAACTTTCCAGAAAATTTTTTCTTAAATTATTTCTATTGGTACTAACATAAGATATGTATCTCTTGTTGTACCTTTATATGAATTTATGAATAATAATAATAATAATGTCACTTTTCAGAGTCTCAGAGCGTGTGCTTCTACGTCGTTCCTGGGCTAACTCAAACATTGTATCTGGGCTTAGACTTCTGGCGTCTATTTAGGTTGGCTCCGGATGTTTTAGGTGCAATTGCGGAAGCGACGCCCGGTATATTTTCTGCCTCTGACAATGATTACCATATTCTTTCTCTTCAGGAATCGTGTCGTGATAAAAGACTAATGACTGGTCTGTCGTGTGCGGTTAAGCGATGAGTCAAGTTTCAGCTGCTGTTAGGGTGCATCAAGTTTCATTTGTCGGTTCAGATTACCTAAGCGCCAGGTAGTCTAAATTGAAGGAAGATAGGTCAGTTTGGGTTAATAAAGTATTGTCTTAAATGTAATACGTATACGTGTTTTCTTTGGTTGAAAGATGTTTTGTTTTATTTGATTCGTGAGTTTTATTGATTGATTGCTCGAGGGGCACGACAATATTAAGCATCTGAGTATGCATAGGATAGGTGTATATAGAAGCAGGGACTGAAAATAACAATTATTTTCTTTTTTTCTAACCAAAAAATCATTCAGAAAAAGTTATAGTAAGATTGATTGGAACGTAGCATTATGATTCTTATTAGTGAATGTTCACAAATTTCCTATACTTTTAAAACTTATGATTTTTATTCGAAAGTATAAAAAGTAACTTTCTTTTTGGATTTATATTTTAAAAATCAAAAATAGAAATCTGAAAATGATTTTTATTTAAAAAATCAAAAATAACAATCATTAAATGATTTTAATTTTAAAAATCAAATATATAAATCAACAAAAAATCTAGACCAATTCTTATGATACCTTAGCTTAAAGCCCGTATGTAATTTCCATCCACTCTCATCTGGCGTACAATATTTGACGTATTTCGACCTATACTTTAAGTATTTTTCACCCGAAAAGCAATTTTATGGAATGACAATAAATTTATGATTTTTATTTTCGATTTTTTAAATAAAAATGGGTTTTTTAGTTTTAGAAAGAAAATCAGAAAATAATTCTTTACGTATGATGTTTTTTTAAAACATTCATAACCGTTACGGTCTCTGTATAGAAGTGTCAAAAATAAAAATGTTAATAGTTTCACAAAAGTTCGATAACTACGTTGCTGTACAAAAGTATAAAAAAAATATATCTTAATTCTAAAAAAATATAATATATATAAAAAAAAGGATTAAACAAATAAAAGCATTTTTATTAATTATAAAAAAAAACAATTCTTTTTATTATCATTCTATATCGTAGAATTCAATTAAAATAAATAATTCATATTTTTACATACATATGAACGAGCAAAACCTACTTCAGAAGAAGGAGAATATATTGATTTTGACCAAATGATAAAAAGAACACAACTTACAAGAATAAATAATCTTATCCTCACCAAACATCCAAAGGCCGTACCTACCAATGTACCCATGTACCTAGGTACCTACTATTTTAACGAAAAAACATAAAAGACCTATTTAGTACCTATCTACTTAGGTACCTAATCTACATACCTATTAGTATAAAAATAATTGTACTTACCTATATGAACTAGTAATTAGTACTAACCACAAGTTCATTAAAATGATCAAAAAAATCATTAAATAGGCAACAACTGCTGTACGGAGTTTCAAGTTAATCGAACAATGAAAGCTGTGCCAGAACCTTGCAATAATGTTAACGCACAAACCAACTTATAACCTATCGCTCACAAGGCATGTTCAATAAAACTTGTCACAATTGTTTAATGACCTGCCTAGTTAGAGAGGTACTGAGGTACGCGTAACTGGTCACAAGTCGCATCACTAAAATGAATATCTACCTAAACACGCACCAAGGTACAAATTACCCACCTTGTATTTGCATACCTAGTACTATAGTAAGAAGGTCAGGTACTCGTAAGTTATTATTTCAACGCGGGCATAAATTCACTAAAATGTAAGTTCGTATGTAGATACCTACCTAGTTTCTGTTTGTTTTATTTAAACATCAATTTCAGTATTAGGTTCTTTAAAATAAGATTGCTAATGTGCCAACTATACTCCAATTGATAGGTAACTGAACTCAAATAAAGATAAAAAATTGCACGAAACGAAACGAAAATGATTTTTAATTTTTGAATCTGTTTGTCAACGCGAAAGTACACTCAGCCACATTATTGACATATTGGCGAAGACGCGGCGTAGCGATAGAAAACAATTACGTATAGTTCCATCTCGCTTTTTTTAATGTATTTGTATAGAACGGTTCGTCGGACAGCAAAAATGATTATAACCAATTTCATGATTTCATATTCTGAAGAATTTTTTAGTACAATAAAAACGTCTAGGATTGACTGTTTTCACAGTATACATAAACAACCTAAATTTTTATAAGACAACAGCAATATGCCCCATTTCGCCAGTTTTTATACCCTAGATGAAATCAATAGGGTATACTAACTTTGTAATGCATAGAAATAATTATGGTAAAGCAAATGGATTGGAGACCCACGCATAATATTAGAAGTTATTTTGATTTTTGCATATCAGTCTGTCTGTCTCCCACTCTGTCCGTACGATAACTCGAGAACGCATGTACTTAGACAACTGAAATTTTGCACACGGGCCTTTTTTAAAAAACAAAGTAAGGCTAAGATCGAAAGTGAGACAAATCGGTGAACTCCTTCAAGGGCTTGCCATACAATAATTTCATTCTTCACTATATATTTGGACACTGCCTTCGAGTGCGCCAACGTAGAGAGCTGATATTGGGTACCTACACAGTTTTTTCACAGCAATAGTAAATAAAATTTAAAAAATGGACTAAATCGGGCAACCAATTCTTTGTGTTGCCATTCAAAAATGTAGGACTTTTACGGATACTGTTATAACGATCATTCCTAGACATATTTATTGCACTAAAAACTTCTTTTGAATATGAAATCGTTGAAAATTGGTGGTAATCATTTTTCTGACCGGTGACGTACCGTTCTCGAAATATATCGAAAAACCACTTCAAAAATAAAAATTGCACAGATGATAAAGATAAGATCATAAAGAATTGATCTTTGACCAATTCTAGCTTTTTTTCTTGTTGAAATTATATTTATTATTATATTTTCATGAGTATAAAGTAACGATATTTCAGCCCTCTACGTTGACGGGTTCTCTGGCAGTGTCCAAATATAAAGTGAAAAGCGAAAGTTTTGTATGCCAGCCCTACGAAAGGGTTGTTCGATTGCTCCCATTTTCGAACTTAAATTTAGATTTTTCTAAAAAGCCCGAAGCGAAATTGCAGTACTCTAAGTGAACGCGTTCGCGAGCTATGGTGAGGGCAGACATACGGATGGATAGACAGACGGACGGAAAATAATTCTTAATATTATGCGTGGGTGTTCAACCAATTTTGCTTTACCAGCGCTATTTCTATGCACTACAAACGGAATTACAAACTTAGTAAACCCCATGATTTCATCTAAGGTATAAAAATATCAGGACGGAGTCATATCAACACGTGGATATCTTGAGTTGAATCGATAAGGAAATATCCGTACGGCACCTGTGTAATCTCTTTATATATTTTTAATAATTCTGAGCTATTTTCTGTACAAATCTGTCTTACTAGATGAATTAATTGACGCTTATCTCGGGAATCTACAAGGATTGGTGAAAGATTGCGACGGTCAGATCCTTTAGTATGGAGATCATATACCTATCTGCCTGCTAAATGCATTTAACATTATGTCATTCAATAAAGTTAACTCTTCAGGAATACTATCAATAAATTCAATGTTGGTGAACGTGGTACTTGAAGGCAATGCCTTATTTTCTGTATTACACCAGTTAACTTTGGTTATTTGTTGATGCGTTAAAAATATACTATTGAGGTTTTTCATAAATATTGGTCTTCCGTTAGCTGAAGGCCTAGCAACTACAAAATGTAAATTGATGATTAAACTTAATGACTGTTGCTACGTGTTAAATTATTTTATATCAACTGGTATTTATCCAAGGTTTGTTCAGAAAACCAATTTTTTCTTAGTTCTATTTTTTTTTAGATTTTATTTAGCATTAAACCTAACCTAAATTGTGTATCTGGAACCGATTTGCATGTTAATTTGATTCTTCGATGGTAGTAAACCTAGCGTGTGGTTGGATTTAAAGAAAAGACACTATCAAATAAAATCGTACTTTTTATTTACATGATAATTCGGGAAGAAACACTTAAATATAATTCATCGAAATTCATTGCGATTACAGTAAATTGTTTTTTCTTTTTTTTTATTATCGTTTTACATTTTCATCGATCCAGCTATAGAATTTTGCATTTTCCAAAGTTTTTTTTACACATTTGAGTCTTTTTCTTAAAGTGGAATTGAATGTTAACAGAAAAATAAAACAATATAAAATGAAAATTCTGTTAAAGATTTATGGAGTCTTTTTTTTTCTTATCAATACTAAACAGGATTTATATATAAATTTATTTTATAATTTTGACTACATTTGGACTACAGTATGTTAGTAGCAGATGTTCATACATATAAATATTTGTCTGTATAAATTTTAGAGAAGTGTACTCCAAAATGATAACCCGATTTGGAAGATTTCATTAAGTGATATTATAAAAGGTGTAGAATAGAATAATTATATTGAATATATTCCTCGTAGATTAAGTCCACTTAAAATATTGTAAGGATATGAAAAACGATATGTATGACAGCATCTTAGATATGTGAAAATATATGTAGATACAGAAATTCGTCAAATTATCACTTTAGAAAACCATTCTCTTCTTATACTAAAAACATACACACACAAGCACACGGGTCATTGACAACATTTTATTTTTTACGAGGTAACCCTTTGTGGGTATTAATTTGAAAACAATATCAAAATCTCGTTTATTATCAAGTTTTCCTACGCATTTTTTAAAAGTTATTTTCATTACTCCTATATATGTATAACAACAAAACAAAACCACACACAGATTTCAAGTGAGTTTTGTCTAATATAATTCAAACGCAGCTCTCAGGAACACGCTGAGTCATTAAACAGTCCTTAATGGCATTTATGTTGATGTCCTCCAAATCATTTGTAGTGCTGCAACTGTTGGGTATGAAATTACTACGTCCTACGGTTGTAGGTATTGCACGGGCAGTGTTTTGACCAATTGTGTGAGCCCCCATATTTGTTGCAAGTGCATTGGGTATGACATTTGTCGTTGGCATCGTTAAAGTACCTGATGATGTGATTTCTGTTGATGATCCACCAGGCGATGTTATTCCAAGACTATGAATTGACCCTCCCGAGGAAGCACATCCAACAACAAGAGATATAGTTCCACTTGGGGGAAGCATATGTGATCTTGAATTAATTTGATTGTATCCTGGCATGCCCGTGCTGTTCACAATTGTAGCCTGCAGGCGTGTATCGTACACAGAATGCTGAAAAAAGGACGAAAATTAATTTCACAGTAAGTTCTAAAAAGTTCAATTAAAACTGGACCCATATGGTTCTGAATTCTCTACAGTTTTTTCCTTTCTCATTTTAAACTTTTTACCTAAAGTTTTCATTTCCTCTTGATTGAAATGATTAACGTTTTGGAGAGGTTCTGCAAAATTATGCAGACATTAAATTGTGAAGTAATGAATTTCTCATATTATCAGTATTGAAGTGTATATATGTAGTAGTAAAGTAAAGTAGAGTAGCATGAATATATAGAAGTATAGGGTGTACTCTAACGTGAGGAGAAAAATGAGCTACTTCAATAGTGTAATGCTGTTGAAGTTCTTTAAATTAACATGAATAATACGCGTTTGAAGAGTAGGAAAGTATTCATATGAGACTAATATAGGGAGTGATGATATGGTCGAAGAATTATTAATTGAAGGTCGGCCGTAATTTGCAAAAAAATTCTGTAACAGAAGGGTTTCTTTATTGAAACAAAATATAATAGAAAGAAAACTGAACCACATGTTAAAAATTAAATGTGTTAAAAAGTGAAAATTATATTAATGGTGGAACAGGAAGAGACGCATTTCCTTATTCGAAAATATACTTGACCAATATTAGATCATGTAGGGTATTTGACAACTCTCGATTTGGCGACAAATGGATATTACCAAGTAGTTTCAATACCAGTTATGAGCACTACGAGCTCAAGAGTGGGTCATTTAGGCTCACAGGAAATCCAGCCTCATTTCAACTCATCACAAATGAAATTTATGGTAAAATGACAAACAGCTTGAAACTGCAGCGAGAAAAACTTCAAATTTTGAAATGTGAGGTTGCTTACTCAGGTCACAGATATTCTAGTGGAAGGAGTACTTCATTAAAACGAATTTTCGCGCCTTTAACTTAACGCTTAATCAAAACATTAGTATAAATAAGGCACTCGAAATAACTTGAAGCGCCATGGAAATTCAAACAATATTAAAGTTTAAGACTTAGGCAGTCCCTAAGATGCCATAAAAACTGAATTTGTCAAATAGGGTGAATTTACGGTTTTTTGGGTGCGAGAAAATGATATAGTGTGTACTCAGGGAGTAATTGGTGAGTATACATAGGTACTATTAAACGATAAATTGCTATTTATATTTGTAAATTTTACCTCGAAAACGGGTCTAAGGATTTTTATGAAATGTGATGAACGTAAATAGCAAATTCAAGAAATCGTTTAACTACTCATATAATTCTCGACTTGGGAAAACTCATTTTGGGGATTACATATTCGGTTTGATTATTAATCTGTTAATAATAAAATAAACTTTACAACTTTCAAAACTGTAATATATGCTTGTGAACCCTACTTAATTATAGGCATTTAAGATTACAGAATATCTAGGACAGTCGTTCCCGGTTGGTAGTTGGTATGCCTGACTAAATATAGAGCTGGGACAGACTCTCTCACGCTTCGTACTTCCACCGTATTTGCTCCTCTTGCTAGCAGATTGTACCAATTATAATTAATTGTAATAAATATTAGTTTGTTTATCGATATTTTTTATATCAAACATCACAAATATATTAATATATGAATGAATCTACTTATATATTCTCAATATGTGAAGTTAAAAGTGATGAATAATTAGAGTACGAAAAAAGCTACTTAAGATCCAGAATATTATCAAACACAAGGTAACTAAAAAATATTGCACCTTAAAAGGTAAATTTAATCAACTTAAACAACGTTTCCATCGAGAACCAAATCTACCTACTTATATAGATGATTTTGTTCAGAATTATTCTGATCAATCTTTTACTTTATCTGAGTTGCCGATATTAAATAAAGGCCTTAAGATTGCCCCTCCTAATATAACTATTTCAAACAGGGAGTTGGTAGTTTACAAAAACAGCCATCAGATATGCTCCTTACAGTACTAGATAAAGCTACAGTGGCAACATGACATGCCGCAGTTTTTTTGGCAAAACTTGGGGTCTTAAACCAAATATGACTCTGTGGTTATACAAATCTATTATAAGACCCATGGTCACATACGCCTCACTCGTTTGGTGGTAAAAAACAAAACAAAAGACAGCTCAAGCTAGTTTGCATAAACTACAACGGCTTGCATGTCTAGGAGTAACCGGTGCCATGCGTACCTGCCCAACTGCGGCCTTAGAGGCTATGTTGGACCTGCTACCCTTACATTTGCATGTTAGGGAGCAGGCCATACTTAGTGCAATTAGGCAGCAAAGGGCAAACCTCCAAAGTACAAATAATTTGGTTGGCCACCTAAAAGTTCTCTAGGATTTTGTAGAGGACCCGATGGCTAATCCAATTTCAGACGTTATGCCGAAACGTTTGGGATTGTCTTACTGTCTTGAAGAAATTTATAAAGTATTCGCAACAGAGGACAAAAGAATTCCTCACACTCAGCAGAAAGGAACTAAGGCTCATAACGGGGGCTACTTACTTGGCATTTCGCACTTAGCTACCATCTTAAGTAGATGGGTAAGGTCGATAATGAGACCTGTCGATTCTGTTTGGAAGACGATGAAACCGCTGAACATGTCCTGTGTGACTGTGAAGCTCTGTGTTGCATAAGGCTAAGACATCTAGGAAAGGCATTTCCACTGCCGGAGGATGTCAGAAAATGGCCCCAAGAATACTATAAGCTTCATCAAAGACCTTAAGTTCGAATGGGAGCCCTAGGAAATTTAGGGGTAATATCACAAAAGATCTTATAGGTCGCGGTGACAAGATGAGAGGCGGGGATCCTGTCTGCATCCTCCGTTATTATTAATAATGATAATAAATGCAGTAAGAAAGAATTTGTTAGAAGAGGTGTCATTCCCATTATCAATAATAACACCTGCAAGAAAAGGAATTCTCCTAGTATTAATATCTTAATAAAAAACTTTATTGTAAAGGTCCTGTTACTATTTGAAAGCGGATAAAAGCGACAATGTGATATTGAACAAGACTGATTATGATGACAGTACGTTAAAGTTATTTAGTGAAGGTGATTACGTTGTAGTCAAGAACCTATTAACTAGAATGGTAAGGGAGACTTCACAAGCTCTTAATAAATATAAAGAGGAATTAGGTTGGGCTACAAAAATGAAGTTATTAGTTTCTAATCCGAAATGCCCCGAGATTGTATGGGTTACCGAGAACGCATAAGGACAAGTGAACAGCATGAGGCCCATTGTATCGAATTTTAATTTCCCTTCGGAGAAGTTGGCAAAATAGTTAGTAGCTGAGATTCAAAATTTGACCCCTTCGATGAATATGTCAGTAACACGCTCGGTGAGTCTGGTAGAGAAAATAAAAGATGTTTCGATAGAAGAAGATGAAGTGTTGCGTTCCTTTGATGTTGTAGCACTTTTTCCTAGTGTTCCTCTGTCGAATACTTTCGAATTTTTAGAGAGCTGGTTAGATACATAGGATATCAATAATGAAAAAAGATTTATGTTGATTGAACTACTACTACTACTGCATTAACGACAATTATTTCATGTTTAGAGACAACTTTTACAAGCAAGTTGATGGCACAGCACTGGGGTGGGCACTATCTACATTTTTATCTTCTGATATTTTGCTTGGATCCTTGGAAACACAGTGCAAAGAAAAGGATTGGTTTCCACGGATTTGGTATAAATATGTTGACGACATTTTTGTAGTAGTTAAGAGACAGAAGGTGACGTCCATTCTACATGAGCTCAATGTTTTGTTTCGATCTATTAAATTTACTTATGAGGTAGAACAAAGTAAAGGTCTTCCGTTTTTGGATATTTTAATTAAAGAGTTAACAACAAGCTCAATTTTTCAATATATAGGAAGTCTACTAGCACGCAGATATATGTATATAACTCCTACCAACATTAAATGTTTGCTTTTTACTCCATGATCCATCGTATGCTGAATATTCCGATATTAATACATCAAGGACACTGCCTCGATAAATGGTTTAACCATCAAATAATTGACACAAGGTATACAGAGAATATACAAAAAAAAAAGTGGATAAATAACAGCACTACTTTGAAAAGCGATTGTGAGAAAATGAAGTTAAGAGAGTGGTGATTACTATCATCCATCAATTACCGGGAAACTTAAGAATATCTTTAAGAAAATCGAAAAACAGGTCGTTCCAGTGTATAAGAAAAAACTTTGCACTCATCTTTGTAGAACGAAAGATCTAGTTAATCCTCTGGATAAAAGTGGTATATATTCCTTAAATTGTTCTTGTAATTCAGTATACATTGGCCAGTCATCGAGATCGGTTGAAATGAGATGGCGTGAACATAATAGGCACATAGCAAACAATTAGAGTAATAGATCAAGTGTCGCATATTTTGAATAATTTAAAACCATGAAACTCATTTAGATGTCTTAAATTAATTAAAGCTGAATCAAATAAACCGAAACTAGATGCTTGGGAGTCTCTTTTTATGCATTTACGTGAGAACCGCTTGATGAATTTAGGAGAAGCACCGATAGAGCATGGCTTTTTTTATTTGCTAGATTAAATCTATGGATAGCAGATACTATTTCAGTCAACATGCATTTTTCTCAATAGATTTTTATAAGGAACTAACACTTGGTGTTTGAGTTATTTTCAATTTATTGTAGTGACCCTTTATTGTATTTTCTGTACTGTCTATTGAAATTGTTTTTCAGTTTATAAAGATTACTGATGATGGTAGCTTAGCTATCGAAAAACATTATATTATAAAAAAAAAATGTTTGAAACAATAAGTAGCTTTTTTCTTGCTCTAATTATTTATTAAATGTGTTGCACAGTGCTCCAAAAATTAATTAAAATTAAAAGTGATGGTAGCAATAAAGTAAAAGGGATTGGGTAATACAGGAAGGCCAATTGTAATCAGTCAATCGAGTTATGAGATAAGCGCAATTAAGGCTATTATTATTATTACTATTATTTATTGGAATGGAAAAGTACACAATATGTCACAACCTTTTTAGAACAAAAAGTTTCGGAAATATATTTAGGTACATTTTATAAAAATAAATGCAATATATAGGCAATATAAAAAATTTATAATAAAAATCTACTAAAATTAAGCAAAAATTGGAAATATCTAATTGTAAAAATAACAGACAAAGTACACTGCTAAAAAAACAGAGACCGAAAAATTAAAAATTAAATTAAAAATTATAAATAATAAGAAAGGAGACTAAAATTTAGAAATTATAGCTACAATACACGAAATAAAACAAAATATTAAACATAATTGAAAATTATAAAATTATAAGAATAATAAAAAGTATTAGAAAATTATGGACAAAATTCGTGGCATATTTTCAAGAGAAAATTTGAAATGATGCAGACAAAGCTACACCTCTGGTTTTAGCATTTTGAGGTCCCAAGTCAGAGCTATTACAAACTATATCGATTGAAAGGCAACGTCATTATACTTCATTAGTACCAGCGATAGAATTACGTTATGGAGATGCACACATGCAGCAAGTATATCGCTTGCAGTTACGCAATAAAATTCAGAAGCATGGCGAGTTACTACAACAACTGTAGGCTGATGTGGAAAGATTAGCTTATCTTTCATACTCTAGCGTAAATGCGGAATTCCTTAATGAAGTGGCAACAGAAGCATTTGTGAACGCTATTGTAGATATTATAAAAATTTACAACAAACACTAAGGCTAGCAGGAAAAAAGCCAACAGCAAAAGCGCTAGCCTATGCATTAGCATATGAATCTGCTAGACAAGCTTCTCGGAGTGCAGTACGAGTGAGAGAAATTTCGGTGGAGGAATGTACTTGCAACAACATGCAGCCTTAACAGAGTACTCGGAAATGCGGAACCCTTTTCACAACGTCCATGCAATCCTGAATGGAAACATTGCAGACGGATGGAAGAAAAAGATGACGATAACAAAAGTCGAAGGAAGAAAGGAAAGAAATCCAAAGACGATGATGACTCGGTGATAAAAGTAAAAAGGAGAAAGCAAAGAAATCCAAAGAGGAGGACAATGAGAAAAGAGAAAAACGACAAGTAAATGGTCTAAGGATGACGATGGTAAGGGTGTAATGAAGATCGGAAAAGGTAAAGACAAAGGTGATGATAAGAAGCGCAAACGCGGCAATGACAAGAATGACAACGGCGATAAAAAGTGAAAGTAAATTGAGGACAAAGGAATCAAAGACAATGATGATGAAGATGATAAGAGACGAAGGAAAAATAAAAGCATGAAAGAGTGCTTCAACATAACAATTCGACCGGACAAACCCCAGCAGTTTGGTGCATCCAGAGGTGAACAAAAGTTACCAGACGACTATGTATCGGAGCTGAGACAACGATTAGCTGATGTGCACGTATGACTTACGTGCTAATTCAGCAGGATTTAATAAAGGTGACCTTGTTTGGCTGTACAACCCGAAATGACGTAAGGGACGACCCCCAAAATTACAACAACACTGGGAATGACCGTATTCAGTGGTAACTAGAATTAATGACGTAGTATACAGGATTTAGCGGAAAATTGTTCACCTGGATCCTTTGTATAAATACTGCGAGCATCAAGACCAAGGACCACATGTTGTTCGGGACGAACAATTTTAAGAAGTGGTCAGTCGTATGTGCAACAAAGTGGCACAAGCGACATCTGTTGGAAATGGAAACAACTATAGATTAGGGACATCTTAGTAAGAGCCCCAAGAACGGAATATTCATGAAGGTTCTAGTATAATTCGTAGAGTATAAATACGACGCTTCTCACATCCAGGAGGCGAGTCTAATTTCTGACAGTGAAGTGAACGAAGTAAACTATTTGGATTGTGATAATTAGAAGTACAGTGCTAGCGATAACTAAAGAGTTGATTTGATAATTGTCTGTGATTTGTGAAAGTAAACAGTGAAGTTAAATAAAGAAAGAACTTTTGAATTATACCTGAAATATTGTGTTTTAAATAACGAACTAAAGCTACGCTCGTAACAAAATATATATATATATATATATATATATATAACTATATTATCTCAGGGAATTACTGCAAAATTGTATTACCCGTTCGCAGGACATTACGAATTGTATTGGTACAGGCTCTATCGCCAATATTTTGTTGTTATTCTTCAAATTTACAACGTATTTCATTTTCAAATTATTATAGGTAATCGCAACATTGCCAATGTCGTCATGTATGAATTTATGGCAGGGATAATACAAAATTTGCTCTCCTTTAGAGTAGCGAGCTTCTCCGGGATAGAATGCTTGTGCAAAGGGATATATGAATTATTGAACAATTGCCACGTCTTCCATTGCAAAGAAAATTTGTTTCCTCAAGTTTCCTATGCAGCAAGTATTCATATATTTGGGTACCTACTTGGTGGAATCGTGTAAATGTCTCCGTTATATCCATAATATTATGAGTACATATAGCCCATCGTGCCAGTTTCTGGATAGAAGTACGATGTGTAGAGAAAGTGCTCCTCTGGGAAACTAAAAGATATTTTGGTATGCTCCGCAGGAAGGCGATGTAAAAGAAACGTGAATTGCAACATTTTTATGAAAATTTGTAATTTTGTCGTAGGAAATTGGCAGCATGGTAAATTGGTCGTTCGAGATGATTTCATCTGCTTTTCTTTACATTATTAGAAATTACTTTCGGGTGGGTATATTATGCCAATAATACCTATACACAGTGGATCATTTCTGAATTAATGCAAGAAGTTATATCCCATGTTGAGGAGAGAAATAAAAGATTGTATGGGGCAAGGGATGAGATGCATCGTTTGAGACGCAGTAGGGGTTTCAGATTTTATATTCATATTTTTTTAATCATCTTATGATGATAACTTATATTTTGTTAGAATCAATCCAGATCACCCTGTATGATTTATATAATGCTACAACCAAGTAATTATAAGCAGCGTAAGGTGATGGAAATAGGAGTAAATTATATCGGAGGAGAGAAACACTTAATAGTTATTATCACATTGAATTATTGTCGGGTATCTATATAAATCAATCAAATCCATAAAATATTATACGCCATTGCACTCCAATAGTTGATACACAAACCAAAGGCAAGAAAAGAAATAAAGCAACAAACCATAGTAAAAAGAAAGTTCAACAATTTGGTAAGGCTCATCATAAAAGTGCACCTATGAATCATAGTTATATTTATATAATTTATGACTGTTTTTTTCATTTAATAAATTGTTAAATGAAAGGTAAGCAATTGCTTTGCAGTAGTAGTAGTTAGCGTAGTTAGTATATAATATTTAGGTTTAGAAATACACTAACTAAAATTTTTGGTTAACGAATATTTCACATACCAGCACATGAGTAGTTTTTCAAATTTAAATTTTCTATAGGATGAGGATCGGAACTACGTTACAGTTCTATAAGAAAGCAAATTAATGTTGTATACGTGAATGCCCTACGTTTCCTTATTTCTTGTGCTGATAATACATAAGTGCCTAAGGACGAAATGATGTCGGTATTATTGTATTCGTAATATATCGTGAATAATACGTGAAACTAGAATTAAAATAAACGCCGCGAAAGTGGTAAACTGAAGGAGTATTGAGTATAGTGATTAACTAGACAACTTAACAAATTTGTGGTAAAATAACCAGTTAACTAACAATTTTCAATATGCATCTTATCAAGTGTACTTTTATAATTAGTGCAAGGTAACCTTCCAGACACGCGCTTATGCCGGAGTGCATTTTGAATTGAGGCTTTTGCTGTAGTAGCGTATGAGCGTCATTACAAAATTAAGTATATTGCGTGACAATTTAATAGATGGTAGATATAACCGGTGCTTTAAGTTCGTGAAATTGATTTAATATAAAATCGGAAGTGTTTTGACTTTCAAATAATAATAATAGTTTATTTATAGCAAGTAACACAGAAGATTTACAAATCTTTTGTTCGTACATACAGGGTGTTTCTTGCATGGATTAACATAACTGTTTTTTATAAAAACTATAAAGTGTAGACTCTCCTCTTTAATTTAACCTATTACACCCTATGTGCTAACTGTAGCTATTAAACAGTTATTAGCTCATAACCTATTCAGGTCATACCGAAATTATACGATATACAAAAGTGTAGAGATATCTCTTTGCTTTTTCTCACCTCTTCCATAGAAAACCTAATTGCATACTGTATCAGGAATACTCGTGTATGATAGCCCAATAACCGGACATTTGTCCAACAAACTAATGCCCAGAATAACTTAAGTGTCATCTGTTGATTAGTAAAATCATATAAAAGTGCGTTTAGTATGTGGTAACTATAGTCCGCGTGGGAAATGAAATGACCAAGGTACCCATATCAACAAGGTACAGCATCTTCCCCTAAGCCTACATTGGTCACCTGAAGTAGATCTTTGCGAACTTTCCACCACACCTTTTCTTAAGCTAGAGGAAGTAGAATGTGAGAGTTGTTTCTTCAAAACAACTCACAAGCGGAATGAAATCGGCCGATTATTGTTTAGTTAACATTGAAAATATCTAACATTCGGTAAGAAGATTCGAAGTAATCTGATACTATGTCGCTGGATGCACAGCCAGCTATATTCCGACTTTCTCAATTCATTAATGAATATCAGAAGTTAAATCATATGAAAGTGGTAGGCTACATAATCCTTAGAGAAAGTTTCTACGTTTATGATGCACTCTTTGCGGCTTTTACTGAGTCCAATGTACTTCCTGTTTCAAATCCGAATGATGATATTGTACTGTGTGTCATCAGCAGTTCGTAAAATCCGTGTAATTACAACTTGAAATTGAAACGCTTTTTTTATTTTTTTTTTTGTTTTTGGAAAAAGGAAATTGTGAGTTATGTCTTTTGCATCCTTACTGATATATATTTTGGTAACGTTGAAAAATTGCAAATCAAATTAAAAAGGGAGTGTTTAAGAAAGAGTGTAAAAACTGAAGAAAGGGTGATCATTTGGGTACAGAGTGTGCTACTTAAGTTCAGTATGAAAAATTTGGTTTGATGACGTAGTTTTTGTTGAAAATAGAGTAAAGAAAAATGAGTTAAAATAATATTAAAATGGAAAGGAAAAGAGTGAAATTTATAGATTATTGGACACGTCTGACGATTATCTACGTAACAGACTTTAAATCATCATCATAAAGTGTAACGTTTACGTTTACAGGGTGATCTATAAAAAAATAGCCAAATATTTTTAAGTCCCGTTATCTCTGAAACTCTTTTGATTCTCCTCTCCCCATTCAAGCTATTTTTTTGCTTGACCCATCCTTACCTTCCGGGTGTAACACCCAAGACAAGACACCCTGTATTTATATTTCCGAGTTCCGACAGGGCGCTTGTATCTTTCTGTGAAGTAATGTTTGGGCATAGAGTAAAGGAATCCATAGAGACCGCAAATGTATGGCAGAAATTCTCATAGATATTGCTCACAAGAGCCGAGTCTAACAGTGCCGCATTTTTGAAACTATACTAAAGAAAATGTATTTGCTTATCATGATTACCGCCATCTGGCTGCCCATCTCTATATTGGTTCCCTATGCACTTGCGTGCATTCTGACATGAAGTTTTGAAAGTTCTGTAATATAATGTATAGTGAAATAGTACCGTCTTTATTCTTTGGCAGCTGGTTTCAATTAAAATGAACTTCCACCACTTTACCTGAACATGTACCTCATGTAGACAAATTTTACGTATCAGCACTTCTCTATAGACTTCAACAGCCGCGACCAAATTGGAGCGAAGGTTTAGCCACTAGTCATAAGGGCTGCATATACTTAAACGTATTAAATTGAACGTTTCCAGAAATTTTTATGTGTATACCCTAGATGAAATCTATAGGGTATACTAAGTTTGTTATTCCGTTTGTAACACCTCGAAATAATAGTGGTAGAGCAAATTGGGTTGGACACCAACGCATAAAATTAAAGGTTATTTAAATTTTTGCATGTCCGTCTCCTCATTCTCGCCATAACTCGAGAAAGCGTTCACATAGAGAGCTGAATTTTGCACACGGGCTATTTAAAGAAAAAGAAAATTTAAGTTCGACAATAGGACAAATCGGGTAACTCCTTTGTAGGGTTGCCATACAAAAATTTCGTTTTTTACTATATATTTGAATTGCCTGACAACGCGTCGACGTAGAGAGCTGTAATTTTGCACACGAATTTACAAGAAAGTGGAAATTTAGGTCCGAAAATGGGACGGAACGGGCAACTTCTTCATAGAGTGGCCATCCAAAAATTTCCCTTTTCACTATATATTGGAATACTGCCTGAGAGTGCGTCGACGGAAAGGACTGACATTTCTACACGGTGTTTTTATGGTAGCAGTAAATGAAGCATAAAAAATGGACTAAATTGTGACACCTCTTCTTGGTGTTGCCATATAAAAATTTAGGTTTTTTACGTATACGCGATCAGTCCTAGATGTTTTTATTGTACAGAAAAGTTCTTCAGAATATTAAGTATATGCATTTGGTTTCAATAATTTTTACTGTCCGACGAGCCGTTCTAGAAATATTTGCGAAAAACCACTTCAAAATCAAACTTGCACAGATGGGTGACCATACGGAATTACATACAGGCATTGATCTAGGGTATCATAAGAATTGGTCTAAGACCAATTCTAGCTTTTTTACTTGTTTTTACATAAAGTGCAGTAGAATAGAATTACTGCGCAGTGAATCATTTTGTCAGGAAAAATTCAAAGATTATACACGTATTTTTTTAGTGCTCTTTAGGGAGGGCCCCCGCGCAACCTAGCGGGATCCGCCTCTGGCACTGGTTCTGCCATCGTGTGTGCAAGCAGCCATAATGTCATCATACACGGAGTTATATCGGTTAGTGTCACTATTTACATACACTCTAAAAAATGTGCACAATCGTTGCCACAAGGTTAGATATTTTTCCATAAATGTAAGGAATCTTCCCTAAAATGTAGTGAATAGTCCCTACATTTTTGGGAATACTCCCTACATTTTAAGGAATATTCCCTACATTTTAGGAAAAAATGCCTAAGCTTTGTGGCAACAATTGTGCATATTTTTTACAGTGTATAAGAAATAAAATAGCCTAATACCACACAATACATTTTATGGTTCTCAAAAATGATATAATTAATGTTGCTGCAACTCGAAAAGAAACCGAAAATTTTCTTAAATGGTTGGTGTACATATGTACATCAGGGCCAGAATGGGTCTTCAAATCGGCCCGTGCAAATAACGATCAACAGCTTTTAAGGGTCTTCAAAAATGACTTTTTTAAGAGAGGCAAGTAACCCGAATTATTAGGCTGATTTATTAGTAAACCGAGTACAAGGAAAACAAGACAACATTTTCTACGATTGTTAGATTCCATGCTAAATACCGAACCAGTTATCATAAATGATAGATAAAACTGGATTTTTTCTAGAATTTGCAGGATTTAATAAAGGATAAGAAGCTAGAAATTTATACAGCAAATATGTGTAAGTGCGGTTGGCCCTTTCACCCTTAAAATTTAAAACTAAAACACAGTTTCTCTGTGGAAACAGTGTCCGAGAGATCATCAATTTTACTGGTGAAGCAGAGTTGTAATACATATACAAGTAAGAAAAGTGAGGCATACGTTATAGCGCAGGGGCGCCGACAGTTGAAAAAAATTTAATTGTGGGCGAAAATAATTATATTAACATCATTTGCCTTTGACAAATATAAATTTTTTGAGTTATAACTGTTTATTAAAATAAATTTCTTGTTCCCGATTTGAATTTACCTGCTTGACAAGGCTAAGATTGGTTCGTGATCCTGACATGGGAGAAACTTTTGCCAGTACTACAAAATTTGCTGAAGATATGGATATACCAGCAAACGTTAAAGAAACAAGAACAAGATAATAAAATAAATAAAAAACGAGTTTTCAAACAAAACTGAGGCCAAGCCGCATGAAAAAGTAGAAAATAAACTTTTCTTCACACACAGAGGTGGACTCAGATTTTATTCGCTGACAATCACCGATATATTTCAGTATGATCAATCAGAGGGAATAAGTGATTTGATTCATGAAGAGTTTATTTTCTACTTTTTCATGCGGCTTGGCCTCAGTTTTGTTTGAAAACTCGTTTTTTACTTATTTTATTTTCTGCCTTTTTCACGTTAACTAAATTGTTATTACGTGCTGCATGGAGATATTTTAAAACAATTTTTAGTCATGTTTGGTGCCGATCCACAAACAAAAATTTTTCGAGTATCAAAACGTTGATGTACTGCAACGGTTTTCTGAAATTCAAATTATGTTTTAAACAGCGCTTTTTAGCTGTATTCCAACTTGATCCCATATAACATGAATTTTCCCGATTTTCCATGTTTTCCACAGAGTTTTCCTATTACTATGAATTTTTTTTAAAAATTTACATGAATTTTCCTCGATTTTTCATGCACGTTTTCATGATTGTTGAAGAGAAAGTATTGATGCCAGTAGGACGGAAAAAAAATGATTCCGCATAGCTTATAAAACTTTTTTGTCGGAAAATTCCGGAAATTCCAGAAAAATTCGGAAATTCTGCACTTTTCCTGAAACAGATTTATCACTAATCATATCGATGAAAATTTGTCCGATGATTTCCCCGCTTTTCCGGGTTTTCCACAGAGTTTTCCACAAAAGCAAATTTATGCAACTCATTTCGCTCTACAACTTTGTCATAGGTTGCAAAACGCTCAAATGCTTCCTTGGTCTGAAAAACTCCGGAAAAGCGTTTTACATGAATTGTCCTCGATTTTTTCTGCAAGTTTTCACCATTGTCGGAGAGAAAGTAATGATGCCAGTTGATAGGGATCTTGATCCTGCACAATTTAAAAAACTTTTTTACCGGAAAATTTTCCGGAAAAGTCGGAAAATTCCGGATAATTTTTCGGAAAAATCGGAAAACTCCGCATTTTTCCTGAAACGGATTTATCACTAATCAAATTTGTACCAAATTTTCAAATGATTTTTCCTGATTTTCCGGGTTTTCCATGGAAATTTCCGGTTCAAATTTTGATAAATTCAATTGTCACGCGACATGAACCTGTGTGCCAAATTTCAGCTCGCTGTGATGACGAAAAGTGGGTCTACGAGAGTGTCGAAAATAGTAAAGAAATAGACAAATTCGTGTACGAGTTAAAGGGAATGGCTGGCCTCAAAAAGAAGCGAATTGACTGTTTTGAATCACAAGAATAATTAATATGGCCACAAAGCAAAAGTCTCGCCCGTCAATTTTTGAATCCATTGATGCTCTTTTATTCTAACTCACCTGGAGATACGAAATGTTGGAACAATTTTCCGAAGATTTTTGGTTCCTTTCAGGCGTTTTTCTTAGCTAAATAGTAGCCGAAAGTCTGAGAAAAGCCATTCTTGGGTTTGCTTCAATCAATTTACGACTATAGCCTCGACGAATTCTATCTAAATGTTGAAATCGCGCTCCGAATTATTCTTACATTGCCAATGATGATAGCTTCAGGTGAACGAAGTTTCAGCAAATTGAAGTTAATAAAAAATTACCTGTGATCTGAAATGGTTCAAGAAATATTGTCGAATGTGAGTGTTTTGTAAACGAAAAAGATATGACAAGCTTTCCGAATTTCGAGAATATTATAAACTAGTTCGCGGCGAAAAAAGCTAGGAAAGTTCATCTACAAAATTTCCCAAATATTTCTATCAAACTGATTCACCTCAATACTTTTAAAAGTAATTCACTCACAAAAAATGGATATCAACTAACAATTTTATGTGCAATAAATATTATTTACTATTCCTCTCATGATCAATTGTTGCTCAACTTTGTTCAGTCACCATGTCAGGATAGGTAAATTTAAATTAGGGTATGTTAAGAGGCGCAAGTTTATACGCTTGTATAATGATTTAAAACGAGTCGTTATGGCTCTGCGTGAAGGAACTGAGGAAAGAAGTGAGCTCTTAGAGGAAATTTTTTGTAACCACTTAGAGATTCAACCACTCCTTCACTTACTTATTTTTTTTGACTATCAGAACCTGCTTAATAAAAGATCGCTGTAGTGACAAGTTTAATAAAGAAGCGGTCAACAATACATGCATTTCATCATTTAGTCGATGTTAGTATTAATATGTTGAACTAAATATTAACCAAACACCAGATGAAATTACATGCAGTACACAAAAACATTATACAAAAAAGAATTAAATATTATATAGACGTTTTTTTAAAACATGCCTAGAAACGTCAACAACAAAATTCTAAGCCATATTATTAACAGTAATGCACATGCGATTAATAGATTCATACATGCTAAAGTTAGACCTTGAGGAGTTAACATGCAACAGAGGTAGCCTTCTCAAATTGTGCCTACTATCACGGAAAGCGATTTTGTCAAGTATCAACGGGGAATCAACATTCGCGTTTAAGAGTTGATGCGCAAAAGTTACATCGGCAACCAAGCGACGTTTCTCAAGCGTGTGCATATTTAAAAGCTTCAAGCGATCCTCATAGGGTTGAAAAATTAATGAATTATTTCAGGGTAGGTGCCTAAGAGTAAATCGTAAGAAGTTTCGATGAACATACTCGATACGGTCGATGTGTGTACCGTAGGAGAGGAGACCAGACCTGGCTAGCGTATTCAAGTGGTGTCCCAAAGCAAGTGTACAAACGCAATGTTATGGTAGAATTCGAGAACTCTCGGGACCAACGTTTTATAAAGCCCAGAATAGAACTACTCTTTGATACCATGTAGCTTATGTGGCAGTTAAAATTCAATCTATGGTCACATTTGACACCCAGACTAACTAACATGGTGAATCGAGGAATTCGAGAGCCCATAATCATAAGTGATAGGTTTCTGATTCCTGTGTAACAAATTATTGCTTTTGCACCAATCGTAAAATTTGTGGAGATCACCCTGTATATTTTGACAATCGTTAAAAGATTTAATCTGAGCGAAATGTTTAATGTCGTCAGCATAAATTAAGATTTTGCAGCGCTTCATAACAGAGACAATGTCGTCAATAGATAGAAGAAATAGTAACGGCCCCAAATGACTTCCTTGAGGTACGCCAGACGAAGCTTTGCAGACTCCAGAAATAGATTTGGTATGTTATGACTCCATCCATTTTATGAATGTTAGGGGAAATCAATAGAGATAAGTCTACTGGAAAGTTCAGAAAAGTTAGCCTTTCCAAAATTGAAGAAGTAGTGTATTTCGTCACAGTTTGTAATGTTTTCGGTTTCAAAACAATACAAACAGGTCCAAGTGCCTATCCATGTCATTCTTTACGGTACTGATTTTACTGAGACCAAGAGATGAGATAGTGTCCAAGAATAGTGATTCCCTTGTTGACAATGTATGAAGAGGAAGATAGTAATCGTCATCTTTATTTAGTATGCATTGTATATTGAGTAAGTTAAAATCATATGTATGTCATATGTATATATATATGGCCTAATATAGTAGCAAGAACAATGCCACTGATTCACTAAATGTGGAAACATGCAGACTTTTTCTAATATTTGTGTACTTTCTTTAGATATGCAAAGCTTTCAGCCTGGCAGTAACTTTAATCACTTTATTGTTAACAGTATTAGCGTATAACGGTGTCAAATCAAAACTATTTTAATATTTGCCAGTCAAAATTTTACTTTTGTGGCCGATCTGATCTGTATTAGTGGAAATTTATCAGAAGTGATGGCTGACTGTAATATACCATGACCATGTATATACTCGACTTCAAAATTGATTTATATGAAATGAAATAATTTCATTTTTAAAAATTAAATTAGTTTCTCAATTTTGGATTTGTTTTAAAAGTACACATAGGTATACCAAAGCTTTAAAAGTCTTATTGATCCCTTTTGATAAAAAACGCATCTTTGAACACGTTTTCCGAAATAAAAACGATATGTTTTCTAAAAATAATGCCAAATGCTTTATAAAAAAAAGTGAATGGTTTTGAAGCCACGAAAATACCAAATTTTGCAACACTTGGCAACACCCACAAGCTATCTTACCTCCGGATCCTGTCGGTGTTTATAAGTTGTGGGACATTTCTGGGCATTTTCAACTCATACTCTCCTCCCACCGCACAACGTTCGTCCAGACTACGTTGTAAATACGTGTAGTCGCGATAACGCGGAGACTACCGGCCCAACGACACCGGGTTAACGCGCTAGCGCTCGATCGCCTTCTCCCAGTGGTAAGTAGCTCAGTAAAATATTAAGTTATTGTTAATTAAACTTAGCTAGTATTAAGTCCATAAAGATATTTAATATAATTCCGCTAAGGTATTCACCAAGTGCAGTAAGGTATTAACCACTCCATTCCATCAGTACTATTTTTGTTTGTTTGCAATGTCTTCGTTCACGGTTAATTTTCGACTACTCCGTGCAACTGTCCGTATAATTTGCTCAAATTGATAACAACTGAAATGTGCAACACTTAAAAATTCTTTGTTCACTGCCTATAGATGATGATGCAGATTTGGTGTTATCATTTATTGGGTGGTGATGATGATGATAAGATAAAAACTATCCTACATGTATGTATGTACAAATACTTATACATATTCCTACAGTATGCATGCAATTGACAACCTTGTAAGCTCCATTAGGATTTAAAAATTTTATTACTCACCATCAGGAGAACTTTTTCTGATAACTTGAACAGGCATGGAAATCCTTTTTAAAATACAGCACACAACAAAAATCTCGATTTGTCATCTCAGTTGTTGGCTCCTGTGTAAACACGTGACGAACGTTTCCATTTTTCGATAAATAGGATTTAGAGGGGCTCCAATGCCATGCTATGTGACGCATAAAAAGCGTGAAAATGTCGCAACCAGAGCACAATTTCGATAAAATTGATGTAATTCAATTTATTTTTGATTTTTAAGTGTTTTGGGATTTACGAGACTTTCAAAGCGCTATCAGAAGCCATTTCCACCGCAGAGCTAAACCAGGCAACGACACCGAGTTCGACCACGATGATGATTTATTGGTTAAAATTTGAGTGAATTGTTTTCCCTTTTCGCTCCTCTCTAGTCTTTCCTGGAAAATTGGAGCTATATTGCTGCTTCCCGTCTGTCTTAATAGTAGCTAGGGGAAAGACTGATGTTCAGAGCCTTAGGGGGCTCTGAGAAGATAAATTGGCGTCACCTTCAAATTATGACGGAATACAGAAGAACCTTACTGAAAGCTTTGTTGACAATGATGCAGAAGTAGGTAGGCACTAGGCGGCAGATACGTCAATGAAATATTTGCATGAGAATTGTTAGAAATGGTTTGAGAATAGTCTGATGTATTTGACGGGGTATATAGGTAGTTCACACACAGTTATTATTGACAAAAATGTGTATTCCAGGACAAATGAGAATAATTTGGATTTTTTTGAGACTAGATTGTGGCGCAATCAATTTGAAAAAAATATGAATGCAGTACAATTTAAGTTATTTCGTAGTCTTTCTTTACTACGAACTGTATAAGTTTTCACCATAATTATTTTAATAAGGCCGTGCGCAAAATTTTAGCTTTCTAAGTAAACGCATTCTCGAGTTATCAAGAGAATCGACGAACGGATATACCTGCCGGACACTTGATTACCGGCACTTGAAAATTTTACTTCGCTTCGAATATTGTTTGCATTTTAAGGGTCACATGGCAAAAAAACTTGGTTATATACCTGCACTTTGTTTTTTTTAAGGCAGGGGACAGGTGACCCTATCCCAAAGCAGGGAGGCCAAAGCGGCCCACTGTGCTGTCCTGCTAGAGGGCCATTCACCAAAACCTTCCTGTCCTCTTAGTGAAGCGCATCCGGTCTTGGTGAGGCAGGTTTTTCAGCTCATCCACAGATAGAAGGGCAGATCGTAGAGTATCCAGCCTGCACCGGGCGAAGGCCGGACACGCACACAAAAAGTGTTCGGTTAAATCGGGCTCTCCCTCCAGGCAGGACAGACACTCAGGGCTGTTAACAACTCCCATCTTTGTTAGATGAGCGTGAATTGAGCTGTGGCCGGTTCTACATTCTTTCCTTTCGAGCCCCATGAGAAAATCGGAGATATTCCCATTGGGCCCATCAAGAAACAGTTTTGAGACCCCTGCAAGTACTCAGGTTCACCCATCTCTGGTGATGCTTTCTATGAACATCCCTTTTGATGAGATACCCGATACTTGAGGTGGCAACGCCTGCGGTGGGTTCCGGTCCGACGAACGGAGAACCAGAGCCACCCTAGCTAAAAGGCCAGCCCTTTCACTCCCCATGATCCCCTTGTGATCCTTGTTGTGGATACACAGCTTATCCAAAGAAGCCCTGGAATCCCCCAGTAACTTAGATGTTATCCGAGGGCCCCCTCAGAGCCATCAAGGCTACCTGACTATCCGAGAGGATAGCAATGTCCTTCTCGTTGATATGCATGTCAAGGTCTAACTTCGCTGCCATCGATATAGAGAAGACTTCAGCCTGGAAGACAGTGGTGTGTCTACCAAGTGAGTACTCCAGTCCTATATCAGGCGTAGGAAAGTAGAAACCTGCCGCAGCTACCTCATTAGTGAGAGAGCTGTCGGTGAAAAGTTTTAGAGCGGACCGGGGAAGGCTCGAGAAGGTACTTCCTTCAGTCCACGATTCCCTTCAAGGAAAGCTCATAGAGAAGCAACACCCAAACCGAAGCTCAGGTACCATCGCATCACGTGGCATACTGACCAGAGGGTTTTCCAAGTCCAGCCCGTACGCCAGAGAGCAATGAGAAGAGCCAGTCCAGCCGTCCCCCCAACATCCCCATGAGCGATACTTGCACTTACAATAATTCTCCTATACAATAAAGAATCATGCACAGGGAGTTTGAATTTTTCTAACAATGCAGGTCTAAGGAATCCTTTTCCTTTTTGGGATACTTAAAGACGGACACTTGATTACCGGCACCAATTTTTTTCCGACTATATAAGTGAAACAAAAGAAAGTGTTTGTAGTTATCTTAAGCATTTGTAATTAACGAATATTTAAAAACGGTTTGAAGCTCTGAGTTTTATTTTATTTAAAATAGGACGTGGGAAAAGTCTTACACGCTTTGCAGAACAATATTTGTAATTTTGCTGTTCGTAGCATTAGGGCTATGCCGGCAAATAAAGAGAAAACACGGAAATATTTTATTCTACTGTAGTCTTTATAATAAGTTCGTTTTTATAATAGTTTTTGTGTCAGTGCAATTTTAAAGGTAAATATTTAATTTTTTCTGTCCCTAGAGCAATGAATGTTAACGGAATATCTAATGGAAGCAGATGGCGAGAGTGAGACGAATTCTTTTGATTTTGGTTCGGATGATTCAGTTGCTGATCTTGATGTGATGTTAAATGACGAAGACAGCAGTTTCGATAGCGAATCTGAAGATGAAAATGATGTATCTAATGAAAGTGATGGCGGCGAAAATAATAGACAGCAATTGTCGATGCCAAGCTCTATTAATAATGTCATTGGAAATAGTTTTCAGGGAAGCAAAACTATTTTTATGTTGTGGGTGCAGAAAGAATTAAAATAGAAATTGATAAAGAGAGCAGTCCAGGGGGGTGTTTCTGATCGTTTGTCGTACTTGAATGTCAAAATAATCGATTAAATGAAATGAACTTTTCTACTGATTTTTTCGTGTTTTTATTCAGTTCAGCAAGCCTTGCACGACGTAGAATGAACTGAAAATGACACTTCACATTACAAATTCAAAATAATGTTTCGAATCTAAGCACTTGTAATGCTCTAATTTGGTGTAGAATTTCCATTTACCAGTATAACCTTCGATGACACGTTTTGAATTTAAAATTGTAACACTCAATAATGGACCGAATGAATTCTTCACGAACTCGCCATCGCGCCCAGCACCAAGATCCAGCCTCAGGCTTGAGGTCAGTCACTTCACTATTCGAACTGGTGATCAATTCACCTTTTCTGTTACTTATACTTGAACTTTAAGTTTAGGGGGTTACCCCTTCTACGTTACCAAATTTTACTCTGACGCCTGAAATTGTTCTTGGTCGCGATGACGGGCTGCCGTTCATTCTGTTCATGAGAGATGTTTGACAGTATTTGGGTTAGTGTGTGGGGTACATGGGGCTTTTCATGTACAGGGTGATTCAGATGCTTACACCAGTGTAAAATTTTTGTCACAACCTCTGGGAGTAGTTGACTAATTTGTCGTATATTTAGTCGTGTTTTTTACGTTTGTTCATCGAAAATTCATTATAGTTCATTTTGTGGTAGATAATAGCGAAGACACAAAATGAACTGTGTTGAAAAAAAAGTAGACAAATTATGTCAAAATTCACGACTAAATAGTACGACAAAAGATCAGAATCACCCTCCAGTTGATATTTATAATATTTATATGTCAGATGAGCTATGCAAATTAATAGTAGATGAAACAAATCGATACGCTAACACCAAACAAACTGTCACTAGAAGTTCTAGAATGGCTAAATGGGATGAACGTACTGTAAATGAATTGAAAGCATTTTATGATATTTTAATTTGGATGGGATTAAATAAGAGCCCGAAAATAAGTGATTGTTGGAGCACAAATATATTGTATAGGAACAACGTTTTTTAAGAAAATGTCGCGGAATAAATTTCACAATATGATGAATAATTTGCACTTCTCTGATAACAGCAAGGCAGATTGTTTAGATAAAATGGCAAAACTACGTCCACTTCAAGAAATTTTAGAGAAAAACTTCCAAAATGTTAGTGCCCTTGGACAAGAAATGGTGATAGACGAATCCATGTTCCATGGCGAGGCCGGCTGTCGTTTCGTCAGATTAATACCGGGAAAAGAACATAAATATGGTGTCAAGTATTCTAAACTTTCTAACCTAAATGGGTACACATGGAAATTTTCGTTGTATACTAGGAAATTTTACCATGATGGACGAGAAGCTGCTGCACAAATTTTTTTGAACTAAGTATTATACGAGTGTCCCGCTTACAAAAGAACTTTTATCAAAGAAAACACATTAAATAGGAACCCTAAGAAAAGATCGTAAATATATATCCAGAGATTTAGTAACACAGAAATTAAAATGAGGTGAGCTAATTTCATTTGAAGAAGATCATGGAATTGTTGTTATAAAATGTAAAGACAAACGGGATGTGCTAATGCTTTCAACAAAACATGGCCCATAAGTTGAAGAGTTACCTACAAAGTCTAATGCTATAAAGACAAAACCGAAAAATGTTATCGATCAAATGATTTCATATGCTGATCCAAGTAGACGTGTAATTAAGTGGTATCGAAAGGTAGCTTTGCATATTCAGCTGAACATTGCAATGGTAAATGTACATATAACTTACAATGCGGTCAGGAAATGTAAAACCACAATTACTGAATTTCGTGAGGAAATAGCACGTGCATATCTGGATCCTTCAATGGCAGCCACACCCCGCACTACCCATACTTTAAAGAAGCGGAATCCCATCAAGAAGCTCACAGAAAGACCAAAAAAGTCAAAACATATTGTAACAACTGTGTTGGTCAACCAACAATGTGTTTTGATTGCTATGTCAGCCAGCACCCGTATGTGCAGGTGCATAACTATTTGATTAATTTTATAGAATAAAGATGTTTTTTTTTTTTAATTATAATTATAAATAATGAACTTAATGTGTATAATTTTTTTTGTATTATCTTTATAACAGAACTGAAATATATTTTTGTTATTTAATTTTTTTTTTAAAAAACTGTTTATTAAAAGTTTCATATATTTGTAACGCAGTAATTTTGGAGGACAAAAAAATATTTGAAACTTTGCTCTTAGATCCACAGTCCCGAAAATAAATTAATAACTTCAGATTTTTGTCAGACAACGCTTTTTTTTAACATACCTGGTGTCAGCTCGATTTGTCTGACAGAGACTTTTCTTAAAATAAACTTGTCAGGTCAATGTGTCTGACAATAGCATATTGAAAAAGACCTGTTTTTTCCGTGGCACTGAGAGTGTTAAAGAAGAAAATTTGTCAAATCGGGAAATAGCGCGGATACTAGAAGATACCCATCAACCATTGATGCTTTCATCAAAAATTCCGAAAACTATGGCAAACAGCGGAAAAGAAGAACGGCAATGGCTACAACAGAGAGGAAGCGTTGATCAATTTTGAAGGAATCTTTGAATTCTACAGCATCTGACTGGGAAAGAGTACTGAATGTAGGGACTTCAGCAAGTGTTCGAACTGTTCGCTGTTTTATTCAACGCTGTCCTCCATCTACGTAAAGAGAAATTAAAAAAGAAACCGGAATTACAGAAACGTCACAAAAACGCCAGATTACATTTTTGTCAAAAAACTGATCGAATTGAGAAAGTGGCTTTTTCAGACGAAAAAAAAATTTAATCTGGATGATCCTGATGGATATAGGTCCTTTTTCCACAATCTGAGGAAGGAGGAGAAATATTTATCCAGACGTCATAGTGCTCTGAGTGCTGTCATGGTATGGGGTGCTGCAGGACTCAAGGAAGTACATTGAGCTACTTCAACAAGAAAAGATAAACACAGATGAGATCTTCGATGGAGAAAACTGGATTATTCAGCAGGACAATGCAGGCTTTCATACCACAAAACTACTAAAAACTTGGTTCCAGGATAATGACAACCAAATATTGAACCTAAACAAACATTATTGAAAATCTTTGGGGATGATTATCTTGTCGAATTTATAGGGATGAAAACAGTTCATTAGCAGAAACGAGTTAATTTTAGAATGAAAAAAGCCTCGAAAGAAATTCCATTAAGTGTTTTACAAGGCATGTATAATTCGATGAGAAAAAGATGTGTTAGTATTGTAAAAAATAATGGAGGTCATATTAATTATTAAAAATCATCCTTATTTAATTTTACTTATCAATTATATTCGACCTGCCCCTAATGAACTGTCACTCTTCAAGTAGCCCAAAATGGAAAAGGATTCTTAGAACTGAATTGTTAGAAAAATTCAAACTCTCTGTGGATGATTCATCATTGTAAAGGAGAATTAATGTAAGTGCAGGTACATATACAAATTTTACTGCCATGTAACCACTGACATATATAAAATGGACTGCTGATACTACTGAAATTCCTTACATTTTTTGACATTATTATGGGATCACTTTTCTATAGTTGTCCCTTTTTGGTTTAACTACCTTATTCCGCTGAACTACAAATAATAAGTTCTATACAAAATACACCATAGTCCACTTTCAGTTCAGTGGTTCTCCAAATGAATATATAGGATAGAAATAGATGGCAATACAATATTTGTAATCCTTTCTCTGTCCCCCATAGCTACTTTTAGGGGCAGGTAGACAAAAATTGCTTAATTTTATTTCTTTAAAAATCAAGTTTAAAAAATATTTGATGTTGTAGGAGATAAGCTTCCAAGAAGAGAAATAAATTCGAGTGCTTCTATAACTTGTTGAACTTTTAATATAAATATTAAAGCAAAAGTAAAACTTGAAATTAAGATAATTGTCACACCCTGCCAAAAAAAGTTGACCCATATGAAATAGCAAATCAGGCAGTCCATGTTATATATGTCATTGCATGTAACCCTTAAAACCCAAACAATATTCGAAGTGAAGTAAAATTTGCAAGTGCCGGTAAACAAGTGTCCGACAGTGTATATATGCAAAATTCAAAATTATAATCAATATTAGGCGTCGTTCTCGAATCTATTTTGCTCTATCATCATTTAGTTGTATGCGTTACAAATGGAATGACAAACACATTTAGACACATTTGTATTGTATGACTCAACCACAAAACATTTTTAGTCTTTAACAGGATAATGGCAAGTTTATTCGAAACTCTGAATTCAATTCAAAGGATACAGTTACAAGTGCATGACAATTTGAAATTTATAACTACTTTTATGTGCTCGCTTAATAGCTTTTTTGTGCTTAATTTTGTCTATGGCCCATTTGTAGTATTTCCTTCAAGGAAATAAGATCATAATTTATATTATTTTTCTCTCATATAATCTACGCAGCTATCTGCTTGAAAGAACCATCCAGGCAATGATATTTCAGATGCTCTCAAGCATTTATTTTCAATTAAACATTTTAAATTGTGCAAGAGGAAGAGCTCACATTAATCTGATACGTCAGAACTTTTGTTTTTGATCATAATTTCATTACATCTTCGATATTTAATAACCTCTTGAGTCCTTTGTGACCCTGTAGATTTTTTCCACAGTAATAACCGATGTAATATTGGCTGGACAAGTCCTGAGTGATAGCAGCATGACTGAGTGTAGCTTTTGTTTGGAGTTGAATTACTTGTAGTTGTAAAATCGTTTTCTCGTGTTGAAGCTTAAATCCTACCCTTGTTATTATTACTTAGAATGTCGGTATTTTCTTGACTATCACAAAAAAGTTCACTTAATACTGCGGACCAATCAACTTTCAGGAATTCATTCTCGTCTTTTTCGCAATTCAAAAATTTAACGAAAGTAAAAGTCTGATATAATTTATTTTCACAAAAGCATACACATTAGGATTTCATGCTTTTATATAGGTAAATAAATTCTCTAGAGAGTCCTAACAAAACTTAGATAATCTAATCATTATATTTCCAAAATATTTCATTTTTTATTGATATAACGGACTCCATAGTTAGAATTAATCCTTTAAAACAATATACTGTTGCATTTGAATTAATTTTGGAAACATGTTTTAAATAATCCTTCATTATATGGAGAAAATCGAAATGCTCTGAGACAGGCTGTAGGTGGAGGACTATTTAAAATAATAAAAAGTTTGTTCATTTTTGCGAAAAAGTAGCTTGTGGACTTGGCTCCTTTTATTTTCGTCAGAAAATAGGTCATTTAAAGTGCTAATGGCAGAAGAAATAGTGTGGCTCATAGCCTGCACAGCAAGACCTACTTTCATATTTTAAATGATGTCGGTTTTATGTGCATTTCTGTTAATTTTTGGAGCCATTCGTGTTATATTTAGCTTTTCAAGTGAAAATAACCGCTTCACAATCTCCCAGCTTACAGCGCAATCTGGTGTAGAGAAATCAAGAACTATATTTGAGCAGATGGGAGTAATCATACATTGCATAGATTTTGTTTTCGTTTTTGTAGGAAAAGTAGTTATTATCATAGCTGTAAAATAATGCATTACTTTTAGTACTGAACTATTTTGTACTGGTACTTCAAAATGAATTACTTAAGTACAGCAACATTTTTATACTTCAAATTTTTCAGTACGACAGTAATTTCACTCAGGATACTTCATCATTGCATTTTGAAGTACGTATAGCAAAATACTCGTAATGCAATACTTGGTAATGCCTCTGAAGTCCTTGAAGTACGTTGAAGTATTTTGAAGTAGATTAAAGTACACCGAAGTCCATTAAAGTACGTGCAGTACATTGAAGTATTTCGTATTTCGTTTAATCTGACAAACCTTAGGAAAGATGCGAAAAAAATAAAATTTTATTTAAATATTATCCAAGATTCTAAAAAAGTTTTACAATTCTTAGTGTATTTGAAGATATTTTCGACTAATATTTAACAATATAGGAAATCAAAATAGGGTATTACAGTATTATCGCCTTATTATTTTACCAACTATTTTTTTAAGTTGGTGATCAAAAGTATTTTTTGTGATTTAAATTGAATTATTTATTACGTAAGTACGAGTATATGTGTTATACCAGTGGATGTCCAAAAGCGCAGTTTAGTTCGATTTTAACTATTGAAAACTGAGAAAAATGAAAAATTCAATTGAAGAGTTTTATTTTTTGTGAGAAAACATAAAACTTATTTCTGAGATATAATACTCCCCTAACCCCGTCAGCTTCAGTGGAACGCCTGTTTTCTTTTGCCAGGCTGGTGAATGCGTCGAGACGTGGGGCACACTCTGACACAACGTTTGAGAAATTAGTCTTAATGAAAACCAATCGACAGATGTGAACTAAGCGAACTCGGAAATAATTGAAATTTGAGAATAAAAATTCAAAACTTAACACTTTAATAATATCAAAATTTCTCAAAATTCATTATATATAACTAAGCCTGTTAATTAATTTGTTAGTCTGACTTTGAAATCTCTCATTCGCATCTAGTAGTAAAATCCCATTCTCGTCTGAAACTTCTCATTTTAATAATTGCCATTGAAATTAAGAACAATTTACAAATTTTGCTCATTTGTTAATTGTATACATACTAAAAATGCAACGAAATATATAATATAATAACTCACTCTAAATCATTCTATGCTCAATCTCGTCAAGCGATGCTACTAGACTAATACAATAATTACTCTTTATCTAGATAACAATTGCTAAATACTAAATCCAAACAAGAATTCTGTGATAAGTAACTATTATTTTGGTTTGATTGCAATTCATTCAAAGTAATGGTTAAAATTACTATTTTCCATTGTTATATGTATAACAATTTCTAATGTAGATCAATAAGCTTTTACTATTTTCATGGTTATTGAAAAATATATATGTATATTCTTCTTTCGACAAGTTTAACTTAGTTGATTTAACTGTTGTGGAATAGTCATTCACAGGGGAAACGTTGTTTAATTTGACTAAAATTGAGAAATTATTTGTAAAGAATTTATTTTAGATGTTTTCACCAATGAATTTTCTGAGTGCATGTACTCCTGGTGGGTGAGTTCGCCCATTTATGAATGCAATTAGTTTTGGCACCAAGGAGTATTCTCATCATATTTGAAGTCTCTATCTCGATCCTTTCTCTCATAATATGAAAATAAACGGACAGACATGCGCAAATGGATATAACTTTTGGTCCTGATCACATTTGTCTTCGGAACTTATATGTCCATGGTGATTCTCTCTGCTCTATTGAAGTGTAATACCTACTAAAGAATTTCAACTGAAGTTCCGTTTAATAAGCCAGAAAAATTTTCAAAAAATAATCGTAGATGAAAGAAGATACCTACACTAAGAATTGTGAATTTTTTTAGAATCTTGAATAATAAATTGCATATTTAAATACAATTTTAGGTTTTTCGTATCTTTCCTGAGGTTTGTCAGATTAAACGAAATACTTCAATGTACTGCACGTATTTGAATGTACTTCAGTGTACTTCAATACTTCAAAATACTTCAACGTACTTCAGGTACTTCGGAGGCATTACCAAGTATTGCATTACGAGTATTTTGCAATACGTACTGCAAAATGGAATGATGAAGTATCCTGAATGAAAATACTGCCGTACTGCAAAATTTGAAGTACCTACTTAAATTTAAGTGAAGTATCATATTTAAGTGCTACTTTATATAAAGTTCAGTACTTCACAAGGAATGCATTATCTTACAGCTCTGGTTATTATCTGCGGTAATTTCAAGCTGTTATAAAACATTCTGTTAGTTGGGCCTTGATCAGAACAAAGTACTCGATTCAAAGACAAAACCTTTTAAAAGATCGGAAGAAATTGTTCCGAATAAACTTCCCACTATCGCCAAACCCCAATCTCAGTAATAACAAGTCATTACATTATCCTATACAATAATTGACTCGGTTGCTAAAGGAAAGTTAGATGAAGATCTATTGCTTACAACATTAATAATCAACGACCGACGCTAGATTTCCTCCTATCAAAATTCAAATATATCTTTACTGCTTATGTTTACGTGGGTCACTTATCTTTTTTTATGTTTGGAGTACAATATCTATGATAAAATCCCAATCATTCTTATTTTAACTTATATGAGACGCTCACAGTGTTTTAATGGAAAATAATTTTGTTTTAGCTGCGTAGCTCTCATAGTTCACGTGTTTTACAAGTATCTTGGTTTCTGGGTGGAACCACGAAAATGTTTTAATGCGCAAAAGAATAGTTCCTGGAACTATGATAAAAAGCTATGCAAGGAATGTCACACCATATTCTTGTATAATAAGCTGATGTGAAACCATTTTTTTTAACGATGTTGTGCTTGACGGAACAGATTCTGTAGAACCCTTTTGTTTTTTTATAAACTACGTTTTTGTAGAACCGTACACAAGCCACATGTAAGAATACTATCTTTGGTGGGTTATGTTAGTATAGCAGTAATGTTAAATTCAGAACGAGTAGAAATAGATTTACATTCGTTTTAATTAAAGAATTCATCTGCAGGTTAGCTTAAACACTGTAATTCACAGTTAAGCTCTTATATATAGTAAATATAGAAAATTCTTCAATATTTATGATACTAAATTTCTAATGCAAAAACAAAGAACAATTCGCATGTATATTCCAGCTAACTCAACTTGGGAAGTATAGGAATAATGATTTTATTCATTATATTATTATTGAATTTATTCTGTATAATATCCTCGACAGACGATAGCGATAATTCTACATCAACAAGCAAGATAATCTCTTGTAATGATTAGCTATACTTCCCAGTTAATCAGGTAATGAATCTCCATTTATGCCCAGAGGTATCTTCTTCACAGCAGCTGGCGACTTCCGGAAGCTAAGCCAAGGGCCAGCTATGGTTACAGGAGTAATGATTAGGCGTTCTAGTACAACTAGAACTGCCGACTTAATGAGCAGGAAGAATTTGTATTGAAAGACTACTTCTTTTCCTGTCTCGAGAAAGAATGTTTTTTATTCAAAAATGTTCTGCTTATATATAATCGACCTTACTCATAAGGTATACAAAAATTCTTGAATTTCTTAACTTACCTACATAATTTCTAAGGTTACCTAAATACAATTTTATTACTTCATATATGACAAAAATTTCAGTCAAAGCAATCATGCAATCGCAATGCAAATCGTTCACAAGAAATGTTGACCTATGTGCAATCACTATTCATTGTCACAGAATACGTAACTTCATGCAATGAAGAGAAATGTTTTTATTACATAATATTTGTTTATTGGTGCCGGCAAAAGAAGGTAAAGGTAAGAATGAATTGGATGTAAGAATGGCTTACATCATTTACACATATGTTGTGTTTATGATTTCGAATGCTTTGGCGGAAGTATTTTAGTGATGCAATTTTTTTAGAATATTTTTCACGGCTGTTAGCGTAAAGTAATTTCAAATATTTTCATTGATTGCTGTTTGAATGATTTTATTGTTTCTCATGGGTTTTCTTGCTGTTGGGTTTTTCTGTTAATTTATATGAGAGTAGTATGTATGTACTACATCCCTCCCTTTATTAGGAAAAAAAAATTTTTGTTTGAAATTTTTTTTTTTTTTTAATTGATTTGCGTTTGCATATTATCTTGTCCTACTGTGATGTTTTTGTAAGTAATTAATCTTATTAACCTCTGTCTTACTTTAATACATGTTTTTAAGATATATACTCTATTCTAGTACTTAACTAGCCTATTGTTGTGGATTTCTTTAATTTCTCCATTAATGTTAAGCTTGCTATTTACATTATTTGTTTCTACAACTAAGTACGGTCCTTTGTATGGTGGCTCCGATTTTCTCTTATTCCCTACTCTTATTTTAACTTTATCTCCTACTTTAATATTTAATGGTTTGATGTTTCTGTCATGAATTGTTTTTCTGTTTTTCTTAGTTAGTTCTAATATGGCTTTTGCAAGTTTTTGTGTTTGCTGTATTCTATATTTGACCTCTTTGGCATAATCATCTATGTTATATATTGGACTTATGTCTTGATTTCTTAAGTTGGGCAGTGTTGCAATCTTTCCGTAAATTAGTTCGAATGGTGTTAAATTGGTTTCAGAGTGCGGTGTTATATTGTAGGAAAACGTAAAATAAGGTAGCCATTCATCCCATTGGTCGTTTTTACATGTAGAGAGTAAATATTCATTCAGTACTCTATGGTTTCTTTCGATTGAACCCATGGTCTCATGGTGAAATGGGGTTGATGTAACATGTTCTATATGGAAAATTTTGCATATTTCTTTGAATATACTGTTCACAAATTCAGTTCCCTTATCTGTTCTAATTTTTGTGAATGCACCATATTTTAAGATGATCTTTTCAACCAATATTTTCGCGATTGTTTTCGCTTCCTTGTTTTCCATCGGGAATGCTTCTACGTATTTCGTCAATTGGCATTGGCATGTTAGTATGTACCTGTAGTACTTACTTTGTCTTAAGGGTCCTACTGTGTCTATTTCTAATGTTTCGAAACTAGTGCTGGGAGTGTCAGTAATTGTTAAGCGTTCTTTAGTATGTCTCACAACTTTGTTTAATTTACATTCTTCACAATTATTGACGTACGATTTAATCATTTTATTCAGATTTTTCCAGCAGTAACGTTGTTTGATTTTGTTGATGGTTCTCTTTATTCCTGTGTGTCCACCTGTGTGTGGTGTATCGTGAAATTCCTTAATTATTTCCAATTGTTTTTCTTTGTCGGTTATATTTTTAGGAGGTTCATATAAAATTATTCTTATGGAGCTGTTTCTTTCTTTTATCAACTTTCTTTGTATTTTATTAAATTCTTCTTTAAATGTTTTTATGTTTACATTCTTGAATATACTATCTTTCGTGGATAGAGCTAGCTTTTGTATTCTGTTGCTAATCATAGAGAGTGACAGTGTCTCCAAGATAAAACCTAATCTAAGGCATGGTTTATTACTATACTCGATTGCAACTTCTTTCTTTTTTATAAATATATTCTTTTTCTTGTTATATCTTCTTTCTAGGATATCCTCTTCTAAATTTATAAATTTTAACTTTTTTATTGTATTAATTTCTGAAATAGAAGCACATTGATGGATGAATAGTTGGCCTGACGATTCGTCCGTGCTTTTATTTTTATCACGTGATTTCACATTATATATTTTCTCTATTTTATTTATTTCTTTTGGTACCATTTCTTTTAATATTTCTGAGCTCAATTTAATTCTCGAGAGCGCGTCTGCATTTGTATTTAGCGCTCCTTTTTTATAAATGATTTCAAAGTCATATTCCGATAATTCCATTCTAATTCGTGTCATCTTTGATGATGGATTCTTATGAGTAAATAGGCTGACGAGTGGACGATGATCTGTAACTACTATGAATTTGCGACCATATAAGTATGGTCTGAAATGAGTTATAGCCCAGTAGATTCCTAGTAATTCTTTAATTATGATGGGTTTGTTCAATTCGTGTTTCTTTAAAGATCTGCTTGCGTAAGAAATCGGTAAATCTTTTCCAATTTCTCCTTGTGATAGTACTGCTCCTAGTGCTGAGTCAGAAGCATCTGTAGTTAGGATAGAGGGTTTGTCGAAGTTTGGGTATTGGAGAACTGGAGGACTTATTAGTCTCTGTTTTAATGTTTGAAATGCTTCTTCACATTGCTCCGACCATATGAATGGTGTGTTTTTCTTTGTAAGCTGATTGAGTGGTTTTGCAATCTCAGCAAAGTTTGCGATGAATCTTCTGTAGTAATTACAGAATGCTGTGAATCTTCGAGCTTCATCGGCGTTTGTTGGCTTTGGGTAGTTTACTATCCTATCATATTTTCTTGGATCTGTCTTTATTCCTTCACTGGTTATAAGGTGTCCTAGGTAAACTACTTCTGTTTGTAGAAAATTGCATTTTTGTGGATTTAGCTTCAAGTTGTATTCTCTTAAGCGATTGAATGTTTTTATTAGATTCCTGTTGTGATGTTGTAGGTTGCACCCATAAGTAATTATGTCGTCAACATATAGGAATGTCTCTGCGTCTAGTCCTGCGAGTGCTATGGATAGCATGCGTTGAAAACTGTTGGTTGATATTTTTAGACCAAATGGTAGTCGCTTAAATTGAAAATGCCCTTTATTTGTTGAAAAGGCTGTGAGTGGTCGTGATTCTTCATCCAGTTCAATCTGATGAAAAGAGCTTGTGAGGTCCAAAGTCGAAAAATATCTAGCTTTTCCTAGGTTGTCCAGAATATCTTCTAATCTTGTTAGAGGAAATTTGTCATTCGTTATTCTTTTGTTGAGTTGACGAAAGTCAACAACCATTCTCCATTTCTTTTCACCTTTGTTATCCTTTTTGGGTACTACCAATAAGGGGGAATTGTATGCACTTGTTGAATGCTCAATGATGTCTTCATCTAGCAGTTTGTCCACTTGTCTATTTATTTCTTCCAATTGCGTCTGCGGAAGACGATAATTTTTAATATATACTGGAGAATTATCGTGTGTCGATATATGCTGCTGGTAAAAATTATAACTGTTAATTTATCATTAGTTAGATAGAAAGTATCTGTATAGTTCTTGCATAATTCATATAGCGTATCCTTTGCTTTTTCATCCAAATTTTGTACATTTAACTCACTTTTTAGTTGTTCAAATCTCTCTTCCTCCTTAACCTTATGTCTGATTGTCTTCTTTATGAATCTAAAATTATTCAAAGGAACAACTTCTAACTGCGGATTCTTTATGTGTATGTCATTCTCAGTTACATTTATTAATTTTATATGTTTTATACCTTTTGCTAGTATTCGCTACGTGTAGCCCTTCTCTGATCTCTTTACTTAGCACTACACTATCTTCACTTATTTCTATGTTTATAGGTTGTATAATTTGAGATCTAGAAGGTATAGTAATGAATTCTTGTTCTGGAATTTTAGTTATAATGGGTAGGTTAATATCACTAAGTTCTGCACAAATTGTAAATATAAAAATTTCATAGTCTATTTTACACTTATATTTTATGAAGAAATCTTTCCCTAGTAGTCCATCTGTCGCGATAGGGAAATTTTCACTTACTGTATGTACTTTATGTTTAAATTTTTCACCTTCTGCATCAAATTGCAATGTTAATGTTCCTAAGGTTTCACTTTCACCCTTTGTAACGCCTCTTATTTTACAAATTTCACTTTTATTTACAATATTAAAATCTATACAGCTTATTTTGACGATCGAGATGTCCGCACCAGTATCTATAAACCATGATGAGGCTGAAGCTTTAGTTGTGGTAGTCTGTAATGATATGTAGTATGTTAGCTTGCCTACATCAATGAAATGTATCCTCGTTAATTGTTTATTTGTTCTTGATATTCCTCGTCCCTCGATAGGTGTTCTCCGGGGACGGTTTCGTAGTTTTCCGAGTCTAACAAATTAATCCGTCGTGGTTGTCTATTCTGGGAATTGGTATTCCCTCTGTTCGTATTGTTGTACTGTCTTTGAGAAGGATTTCCATTGTTTCTGAAATTATTTTGCGCGAAGTTGGCTCTAGCGTTACTATTGAAGTATGTTCTTCTGTTATTATTAAATCTGCTTTGCGGTTGGTAACTATTATAGTTTTTACGTGATTGCTGGTTAAAGTTATTGTATCTATGGTAGTTGTTTGCATATGATGATCCAGATCTGTGAGTTTGCGCTTGGAATCTGTAGATTCTGTTTTCTTCTGATTTGGCTTGTTCTGAATCAATTTCTTGTGCAAGATCGATAGCATCAGCGTATGTTGCAGGTCTGCTGGCAAATACTGTATATTTGATTGCATTTCTCAGTCCCGATTTAAAAGAGTTCAAGGCAATCTTATCATTCATCTTTGTAATGATGTCTTTATTCTGTTCACCTTGTTCTGATATTTGGATATTATTCAAATCTGCTATCAGAGCATCAATCTCTGAAACGTAGCTCTGCAAGGTTTTATCTCCTTGTCGAACCTTAGACAAATCATTTTGGAGTTTTAGTGCATTTTTGTGCGGTCTGAAAGTTTTGAATAATGTTTCCTTAAAAGATTTAAAATTTATGGGATCTGCTTCGTTAACTATTCTGTTACGAGCTCTTTCCGATAATCTTGTTTTTATCAGGAATTTTACCAGTTTCGTTTTATCTTCTTGTGTTTTTAATTCATCATGGAGATACTCTGCTAAGTTAATGAAGTTGTTTAGTTGTTGCGAGTCTCCGTCAAATATTGGCACTATTTTAGTGACGCTCGCTATGTCAAAGGATGTCATTGTGTTATTATTTATGGTTTCCTCTATTGAACTATTATGATTGTCTGAGCTGTCCGTAAATTCTTCTTCTTCTTCTTCAATGGATTTTTCCAATACTTCTTGAATCTGCTGTGTTTTTATGATAATGTATTTATTTATTTCTTCGTATAAGGTTTTAAATTTATTTAATAGTTTGCCATTGATTTGCTTCTGCTCTGTATTTAATTGATTATATTCTTCAAGAAACGTTGCTTTTAAATTGTCTGTCCAATTCCTTTTTACTAGCAAAAACTGCGCTGAATAGATTCTCTTCGGACTTTTCTTGAAATTTTCTAGAGTCTTTTCCAATTCCCTAATTAGAGTCTTGAGGTTCTGCATCTTTTATCAAAGCCATGTTTTTGTTTTGTTGTCTTTGTTTATTAAAAAAAATTCTTACATGAATCTATTTTAAACTGCTACTACTAATTTACGAGCTTCTTTCTTTACTCTACTTATGAATTTAATTTTTAACGTATTTGTATAATATCATTACTAAAATTAAGGCTATTATTAATCCTAAAAAAATTTTTATATCCGTCGCATGTTCAATATATATTTCCGCTGTTAAGAATGAATTTCCTGATGATGATGCTGCTGCGTCCTGATTCGAGGTGGCTTCTTTATTTTTAGATTCCTTTCCGCCCATTGTTTGTATTATCTCCTGAATGTAAATTGTGTGGTGCTTTCTTCTTCGCAATCCAGTACTGCTCCTTTTTTATCCGGATGTCATCCAAGAACGCGTTCTTCTCAACCTTGGTGACGGCTAGGGTGGTCAGCCTATGTAATTCTGCTAACTCTCGTCTATGTTTCACTAGTTTTCCGGCTCTCTTCTTCTTCTTTTTTGTGATATAATTTGCTGTCTTCTGTGTGGGCTGCTCGGCTGCTTTCCTATTACGGTATTCCTCAATGGATATTGGTCTTGGTCCAGCTCTAGGGTCTTCCTTCAGAATTGCTATCAGCTCGGGAGGCAGGGTCGCCATGTAATGATTAGCTATACTTCCCAGTTAATCAGGTAATGAATCTCCATTTATGACCAGAGGTATCTTCTTCACAGCAGCTGGCGACTTCCGGAAGCTAAGCCAAGGGCCAGCTATGGTTACCGGAGTAATGATTAGGCGTTCTAGTACAACTAGAACTGCCGACTTAATGAGCAGGAAGAATTTGTATTGAAAGACTACTTCTTTTCCTGTCTCGAGAAAGAATGTTTTTTTGTTCAAAAATGTTCTGCTTATATATAATCGACCTTACTCATAAGGTATACAAATATTCTTGAATTTCTTAACTTACCTACATAATTTCTAAGGTTACCTAAATACAATTTTATTACTTCATATATGACAAAAATTTCAGTCAAAGCAATCATGCAATCGCAATGCAAATCGTTCACAAGAAATGTTGACCTATGTGCAATCACTATTCATTGTCACAGAATACGTAACTTCATGCAATGAAGAGAAATGTTTTTATTACATAATATTTGTTTATTGGTGCCGGCAAAAGAATGTAAAGGTAAGAATGGCTTACATCATTTACACATATGTTGTGTTTATGATTTCGAATGCTTTGGGGGAAGTATTTTAGTGATGCAATTTTTTTAGAATATTTTTCACGGCTGTTAGCGTGAAGTAATTTCAAATATTTTCATTGATTGCTGTTTGAATGATTTTATTGTTTCTCATGGGTTTTCTTGATGTTGGGTTTTTCTGTTAATTTATATGAGAGTAGTATGTATGTACTACACTCTGTCGTGTGTCACCCCTGAACTTTTAATTATCCCACAAAGTAATTACATAATCGCCACATCTTGACATTGACATAATTGAGTTTGGTTTTTGAAGATTATCTCCAAAGCGCCACTAAAAACACATAGTAGTGATTCTGTAAACTAACAGTTATAGCTTTTAGATGCAGCTGTTCGTGGCGTTTATGACAAATTGCAACGTTTGCCATAGCCCACATAGGTGAGGATATTGGCACTTTTATGGGTGAGAAGTATTCAGGGGTAGGCGAAAGTCCGTGCTACCAAGTTTCGATCGGGAGTACGGGCAGCATACCAATACCACAGCAATCCGGCCATTTTGAAATTGCGAAATTTCTGAAATTTCTCATCGGACGGCTGTACACATGTTTATTTGAGGTGGTAATATAATAATTTAAAAACCATTGCGTGTTGTAAATTTGTGATACAGTTATTGTTAATATCAAAAACTGTGACCTAATTGAGCACGCACACAATTAATATCGGTAATCATATAAGGAACTACGAAAAGCAATATTATTGTTATGGCACGTCTATGCCACGGGGAGGAAATTCCTTCCTTCCCTAAAAAATTCTCGTATGGGTTGGGCCTTTAAAACAAATTTTTTGAAGAAAAGGAAAACGGTGATAAAACTTCTCCTTTTTTTAACCGAATATCGCCGCACACGGCTGCAAGTAATAACATAGGTCTTTTATTTGCTTTGAATTTTCGTGCACTATTATAAATACGTCATTTTAATCTCTTATGTCTATTTAAAAGAACTGTTAGATCTCTTAGTAAATCATTGCAGTTGGCTGATGTCTACTAATACTTTGGCTATTGCAAACAAAATTTGACTTAAATGTCAAAATCGTCTGTCACCATATATTTAATTGGAAATTAGAAATAATTTTCAATTACATAATTGGAAATTAGTTTTGGTCGTCTCTCGACGGTATAAGGCAACTCTAAATTACTATCTCTAAATTACTATTAAACTATTATCACTAGAAAATGGTATTAAATATGAAAATTAAATTCATTCACTTTGTTAACAAAAAAGAAAGGTCATTCACTTCAGCACAATAATCTGTCACCAATTTGTAACAATAGGCAAATAATTCACCTCCACCTAATATCCGCATGTAGGCTTACTCTTACCGTAGGTAGATTGTAAACCGATTTCACAATTATGCACAAAGTATGAGGAATTTAGAAAAACTGAAAAACTTGAAAATTGAACACTTCTAACACGATCTAAACTGTGCGAACTCGAAAAAGTTAAGAGAGTGATCCATCCAAATACTCTGCTTTACATACACAGGGTGTCCCACGTAACGTGTTCCCTAGGAATTTTTCTCGAAAATGTGCGGAGATATCGAAAAAGTCCTAATTATAAAAGTTACGCATCTTTAGTCAAGGTATCCTCTGGCATAGCCAAGGTCCTTGTAAAAGGACTTGGAAAAGGATATATTAAAAAAACAATTCTTTTCGTCCTCATTAAGGATACATTTAGATTACATTTTTGAATTCCGCGAATAAAACTAATACGAAAGTGTTATATTGAAAATTCCAGTTTAACCCTATATTATCGAGATATAAGGCTACAAATTGTACTCTATGCACCGTGTTCCTTTGCAATTTTTCTCGAAAATGCACACAGATATCATCGAAGTGCTAGTACCAAAAGTACCAAAAGCTACCCATCATAAGCCGGGCAATCTTTTGGTATGGTCAACATTTAAAAATAAAAGCCCCGAAAAAACGATATCTTCGGTTTGGTCCATTTCGTCCTTTTTGAGGATGCATTTTGGCTACATTGAATAACTGCAAATCTAATTAGAAAAAAAAAAGTGGTATACCCATTGAAAATTCTTCAATGTAGCCAAAATGCATCCTCAGAAAGGAAGAAAAGGACCAAACCGAAGATATCCTAGTGCGTTTTCCAAAAATTATCAATTATTTTCCTGCGGAGTACAGATGCAGAGATTGCACGATGCTAACACAGAAGACGACCGCAAATCAACTAAAAAATTTATATGGACTAATTATAGGTAGGTATATTTTATTACAGTTTTAAAAACAGTAAAATATAAAAATATACCTACTATTTACTTTTTTTTTCCATTTTGCATTGAAAAAGTTCTTTATTCAAATTTTAAAAGTTACGTTAATTTTTCTGCTTTCGGGCCCCATAATTATCTGGCTCTAGACCCGGGCATACCAGCCGCTGAGTAAAACGCGAAATATTAAAGGCAAAGTATTATTTGTACATGGTAATGCTAATTTTTCTAATGTTTAGACACAGTTCATGTTATACCAGTATTGTTATGATATTTTTGGGCTATTATCGGCCATACTGCCAATATTGCATACAAATTCTATAGCAGCATTTTCGACTAAGCTTAGAAGACAAAATTTATACCTATATTTTACGTAAGATAATTAGTCGTGTATCATCCTACATTAAATTATTCGTTGAGTAATTATAACAATATAATGAAGAATTTAGGAAAACTTTGAGATTTTAAATTAAGGATGGCATAACTAGATGCAGTCGTTTCCCCTAACTTTGGACCACTTTTCCGGAGTACTGCTTATAATTTCCTAAAACATTTTGTGCCATTTACTTTTGGCGTTGGGGACTTGTGTATGTTCACTAAAGATACGAAGCATACATTTGTATACTTAATGTGATTTATGCAGTTATATAAAAAAAAGTAATTGGTCCAAAGTTGAGCTCTGAGTTTTCCAACTATGGACCATTGACAATTTTTGCATTAGATTTAAAAATTGAGAGACCAGAACAGGGAAATTTTAATTTTTTTTCCGTGTTAATTTTTTCAATAATACATATGTACATATGTACATGTAAGATTTTATTATTTTTATTATAAAATTAAGTTTTAAATATTTTGTGTTTAAAATTTTATTTATGTTTTATTTTTGCCCCAAATATTTTGAATTTCTGCGATTTTGAAAATATCGAATAATAATGATATTTTCTGGGTTTGTTTTTACTTTTAAAATGATATCTTCTCTATTTTGTTATCATTATGCGACCATTTCCAGAACGCCCCACATTTAGGTACATTAGTATAATTTTGGTCCATTGTTGGGCACTAACTTCTCATTTTTTGAAAATTTCAAAATATCTTAAAAAGTAAAAGCGATACGAATATGGAAAAAATTTATAAGTAAGGTCAAGAAATCAGAAAAGACAACTATATGCTTCACATTATGCAATCTTTTGTACCTACGACTTTAGTAACATTGCTATAATTATAATAATTTTCCATCAAAAATAGCATTTCAAGTTCTACTACAAGAACTATTACACTGTGGAATGGAAATCACTCCTAACTATTTAAATGCATAGCGTGGCACTGGATGTTTGCAAACAAGTGGCAATAAGCACAAGACTGTCGATCAAGGACGTGCAACTTTATTTGAATGAACCCAAAACGGTTACGCTGGTCCATTGCTGGGCACCTGGTCCATAGTTAGGGGAAACGACGGTAGTCACATTCACAGACAATGTACTAGATTGAATTGTCATAGAATACACGAATATATTTGGAATCAAATGTTGTATATGTTACAGTCAAACACGAAATCCGTCAAAACCCGATTTTAGTTCTAACAAAGCGCTCTCGGTAATTCTAGTTTTAACCAATATAACACAGCTAAAACTAGAATTAACGAGAGCGCTTTGTTATAACTAGAATTAAATAAAGAATATTTAGTTAATTCTGGTTGTGGCTGAATTCACGCGTAGTTCTTAGTCAAATCTAGAACTGGCTGGTTGCTATTATCACAGTATATATATACAGTAGCCCAGCTCTGTCAAAACTGTCAAGCGAGTAGGATGCTTGTATAAACAGACTACACTTCCTCTTTCAAAAGTTTTAACTAACACAATTTTCTATTTCTAATGCAAAGATTCCTATGTAAATCTAAAGTGGAAGAAACAGAACTTACAGCATGCACAAACTTGCACTAGAGGAAGAGGGACAAAATGACAATCAAAACTATTTCTGAAGGAAAAAAAAAGCTGAAAACAATTTGTTCCACTTCCCATGCCATTCGGCTTGTTAGAAATATCAAGCTGTCACAAACATTATTACCATAGAATGTAGCAAATAGGAATGGTTGAATCGTGTATAATTCGTGTACATGAGCGTAATTTGTCAAAACTGCGTGCATGATTGTCAAATGTGCTTTTGGTTTGTGAGCAGATTTAAAATTCTTTTGTGAAATTTAACAAAAGTACGTAATCAATTCTTTTCAAAACTATTTATCTTTGAAGTTTATTTAGTGAAAAGTTTTATAGTACCACTAGTGTCTATTAAAATTTTCATATCAATTAGAAAAACACAAATGAAGTGCTCGGTCAGTGCTTGCAAATATAGATTGGATTATAAACTAGGTAATCCTGTATGAGGCAACTGCACTATCTAAATTATCTTTTTTGTTAATAGAAGCAAAGATTTATATAAACCAATTATGTGAATTGTTTCAAAATAAAGTAGAAAAAGAACATTTTTTACCACAATTGCTCCGCTCAAAACCTTTGTTTACATTTTGCAAATTGACAAGTTGCTTAGAATAGGGATGGCGTGTAAGTACATATTAGAATGGACTACCAACACAACCAGAAATTCATTACGCAAAATCTGGCTTATCACCATTCCTGTTTGCTATATATTCTAAGGTTATTACAGCCATTTTGCCTGTTACACTGTCCATGGAACGAACACCACTTTGCAATCAAACAGCTGTTTGGTAATGGAACAATACATTTGCAGACTGGTCCTGAGATGTGTACTTACATAAAACTAATTCTTCTCCCAACCATTGTGCAACTAGCTACTGTTCGCCCATTTACTTCCGTATCATACTTAATAGTTCCCTCTTATGGGAGAAATTTTGAGGTTTACTTTTGGAATTAAAAATTCTAAAATTCACTTTTCAGTAGTTTGTTCTAAGCTGGGCGACTGTATAAATATACTGTGCTATTAGTAAATTTGCGTTACAATTGAATTCTCTTGCCATTAAACCTTGATGTTTATTAACCCTGGAATACTAACCCGTTTCGATATTCGCTTATTGGTAACCCTGAGTAAATATTACTCACACACCAATAAATTATAAACAAAAGAGTTGAAATATTTTAGCGGAATACAATAACACAAAAAATGAAAGGATAGCATTCCCGCAAGAATAATTTAAAATTTATATAAAGAAATTTTAATTAATAAAGTAAGGATAATTAGAAATGAAAGAATCATATTTTGTACACCTTGTAAATTTTTTTTGTTTTTAATAGATTTTATACTACAATTTTGGGTTACCGCCCAATGAGGAGCATGAGGAATGAGAGGGCTGACCTGCTGGGAAGGCTCTCCCTCCCTTAAACAGACAATCACGTTTCAGGCAAAGCACTTAAGAAGTGAGGACGTTGTGGTCATATGTCGTAAAGAGCAGTACAGCCTTCAAGTAGAAAGTGAGTAAAATTTACTCACGGGTAGCATTCCAGGGTTAAGGATGTGGCTATTTATACATACAGTAAGTATTCGTAATAGGTGAAGGGGAGGGGTGTCACTGATCTGTACGCCCCCGACCCTGCACCCCTTCACCAATTGCGTATACATACTGTATGTATAAATAGCCACATCCTTAATAAACATCAACGTTTAATGGCGAGAGAATTCAATTGTAACGCAAATTTACTAATAGCAACCAGTCAGGTCTAGATTTAGCTAAGAGCTACGCGAGAATTCAGCCACAACCAGAATTAACTAAATATTCTTTAGTTAATACTAGTTATAACAAAGCGCTCTCGTTAATTCTAGTTTTAACTGTGTTATATTAGTTAAAACTAGAATTACCGAGAGCGCTTTGTTAGAACTAGAATTTCCTAGTAAAATCGGGTTTTGACGGATTTCGTGTTTTGACTGTAACATATACACAAAAGAGCATATACATACAGGGTGTTTCCTCCATGGTGGTCAATAGAGCAGAATGTGGCAAAACAAATTTGTGATTAAGAAAAAAGCTAGTTTTGCACAAAACACCCTGTATCTGAAAAAGTACAGGGTGCAAGGCTGATTGTATGCAGAACTTCATGTCCTTTCGAACGACTGCTCTATCAGCCTAGTACTCCTCTCCTCTCACGAGTTATTATGGTCTAAGCTAAAAAGTTTGAATTTTCTTACCTTTTTCATAATGTGACCTCTATATTTTTTAAGAAAAATGGTAATTGACATAACTTTTTTTTTATAAAACCTGTAAACTGTAGACTCTGCTCTTTAATATGGCTTATTATACCTAATGCGCTATTTGTAGCCGTTAAGGAGTTATTAGCTCACAACCTATTCAAGGAATATTAGCCGATAGTGTTTTAAAATGAGTCACTAAGGGAACACATTATCTTTGAGAATAGCTTTTAGATTAGGCTAAAAGCTAATAAGTCTTTAACAGCTACTGTCAGGACAAAGGGTGTTTTAGATCAAATATAAGAGGAGAGTCTACAGTTTACAGTCTTGATAAAAAAAAGGTAAATTAACCTCCTTTTTGCGAAAAAAATAGAGGTCAATTAAAAAAAAGGTAAGTAATTTCCGAAATTTTTAGTTTAGATCCCAAAAACTCTTGAGAGGAGCTGGGTACTGTAGGGTGATTCTGTGTGTTTTGTCGATCTTGAATGTCAAAATAATCGACTAAATGAAATGAACTTTTCTACTGATTTTTTCGTGTTTTTATTCAGGTCAGCAACCCTTGCATGTAGAATGAACTGAAAATGACATTTCACAGTACAAATTCAAAATAATATTTCGAATTTAAGCACTTGAATTGCTCTAATTAGGTGTAGAATTTCCATTTACAAGTGTAAAATTTTTGTCACAACCTCTGGGAGCAGTTGACTAATTTGTCGATTATTTAGTCGTGTTTTTTGACGTTTGTTCATCGAAAATTCATTATAGTTCATTTGTGGTATATAATAGTGAAGACACAAAATGAACTGTGTAAAAGAAAAAAATCGACAAAATATGTCAAAATTCACGACTAAATAGTCGACAAAGAGATCAGAATCACCCTCCTGGGCTGGTTGAGCAGTTGTTGGAAAGGTCATGGCGATACATACAATGAATTTTTAACTGTGACTGTACTTTACGCCCTTTACTTTTTAAGATGCAGGGTGTTTTGTGAAAACTCTGAAACGGTTGATATGCCCCCCCCCCCCCCACCCCTCTGCCAACCAATTTTTATTTTTTGGCTAGGAGAGCGCTATCATCTCTTGCCCTAATGACCACAAGAGAGGAAACACCCTGTGTAGAAGTGCAGTTCTAAAATTGTTTAGTCATATAGAGAAGTTCTTCAAAGGACATAAAAATTATATATAAATGTTTATAAGAGTATAAAATATTTAAGACTGTAGTGTCGAGTTCGAGTAAAATGTGACATTTCCATACAAATTTTACGGAGTTCGACGGTAAAAACTGAAGATTCCCTCTTTATAAAATAGATGGCACTATAAATTCTCCACAAGTTTTACTATGCATTTTATTGCACGAAGCATTAAATTACTGGTAATATTTTAACATTGCTTTTTCTATGAAAATTTGCATATTGCTTTTTGATTGATTGAGGAATTTCGTTTGTATTATCAAAATATAAAAACTAATTATTTTGTTTTCTCCAAACTAACAGATTACGCCAAAATTTTACCAGCAATTTTAATGTGAAGTATTTGGAGACCGCTTTACTGATAAAAATTTATGTAAAAAGTAATTAAAAAATTAATAAAAGAAAATAAAATAAAATAAAATAAAAAATAAAAATATGGCAACACGATCTTAGGTCATCGTGTGGCGGATGGACAGGACGTCCAAAAATCTAAATGTTGCATGATTCTATACATGTTCATCTAGTCCAGTTTCTTGTACCATAATTATTTCTGTGTTAGAAAATTCATTCATTCGTACAAAACTGCGGAATTGATGAGCAGTGCAAATTTTTCGCGGACTCTATTTTGCTCATATATTTCACCAAAAATTAGAATCCTTTTTATTTAAAACCAATTAAAATTAATATAAATTTTGTACTTACGTTAGAATTTGGTGACCATTTAGCCACTGAGGGCGGCGTATAATGATGCTCCGCACCAGCAGTATTTATTCCACCTGCTCCAACTGTTGAATTTCATTACAATCCGCCAAAGATACGTGTGCGGACAATGAAAGAGAACAATAAAGTTGAAGAAATTTGATATCGACATAAACTGTTTTATTTTTATAGTAATCTACAGAGGCTTACAGTAAGGCTTGGAAGTAAGCATACTCGTACATATTAAACATAAAATTTTTACAACAAGAACTGTATTGATTATAAAAGTCCGATATGTTAGCATTTTTGGTGTTTTTATAGTATTAAAGAATAAAGAGACGGAAGTGGTACATCTAATTTAAGAGCAACATCTCTATGAACAAGGAAATTTTGGAGCATTATGGAGGGAGGAAATGGATGCGGGGGTGGGGGTAAATCTTTGAATAAACGTTGGAGTTGTGAGCTTACTTACCATATTGGGACGGTATCACATCTGGATCACGCTCATCTTCTATGATTTCATCCGATAACGATCTCGTCTTTATATCTGTATGCTGCCAACGTGGCTTTTCAATATTGCCACCCTTCTTTGGTTAGATTATTGGAATCGTGGCGTATCGGAACATTTTTTATCATCCACCAGTTAAAGTAATCCCAGTAACATTTACGAAATTCCATTTGTTGAATATATTTATGAATTTCATGGTCGCAAATTGATGTGGTCCAAAAATGTTGTGAACGAAATAAAAGAGAAAAAGATAATTCTATTAGTATACATTATATTCAATTTAAATGTCTTATTAGATATGGTAAATTTTAAAGAAAAGTTCATGAAGGTAAAGGAGGCTAAGTGTGTAGCACTTACGGAACAGTACAAAAAAAAATCAGCAAAGTGCGCACGAATGGTTCCGTACCATCGTACAAAATTTAACACTACGTACTTTTTATTTATTTTTTCAAATGAGAGTAGGCGTCATTTAAAAAAATTATTTGAAATAATTATGCCTATTTATGATAATAATAATGAATGAGAGTAAAGCGAGGAAAACGACGCCGAAAAAAATCAGGTATCTTGTATGGGGGCCCCTTTAATTTTTAATTTAATTTAATTTTTATTATTTGTTGTTATAGCGGCTATAGAAATAAAAACTCTGGGAAAATTTCAACTGTCTACCTTTTACAGTTCATGCGATATAGCCCGGTGACAGACAGACGGACATCGGAGGGCTAGTAATAGCGTTCCCGTTTTACCCTTTGGGTACGTAACCTTAAAAACAAAAATATAAGTGCATATTAGTAGAACTGTAGACAACTAGACAACTCGTTCTGGAAAGAATTTATACAATTATTGACCAAATAAGGAACATTAATAATATAAGCCCTTTGTGAATCATCGTCTCGGAATTGCAAGAATTTCGCTCTTGCCTTTTACTATATAGATTTGTGTATCACGAAGAAGCATTAGAAATCTTGAGTAGAGTCTGCAATAATTTCAAATGCATAATGAATGGATGTTAGACAGTGTTACCATAAATACCAAGCTTCAAGATGGATTAATGCTTTCGCCGTTATCATTCCTCATAGTTATTTACGATTATCTCTCTATATGGTTTGCAAGCTAACCCCAAGGGCAAAAATCGAGCGTGTTAAAAGACTAGATTATGCCTAACCTTTAGAAGGGAACACAATAGATCAACTCTGGTCGCAGTGTTCGCGTGGTGCTAGTGGCCTAGTCGCCCTTATTCTAGCCTTAACCTTATAGGCAATTTCATAGCGGGGCAAAAAATTGGGAATGATTGATAGTCTCAAAGATTTGGATTATACTGAGATATTGAGAGTTGCTAGCGGGTCTGTCATCGCGCTCTTAGTATCTCATTGTTATATTAGAAGAGTTCGCAGTGGAAAGTATACCATTTAGTTTGAGGCTCAATTAAGTCAAAACATATAGGTGCAGATTAACTTAAGTAGAAAACTGCTGTTACATCGATAGCATAATCACTGAATTTTCTGGTACAGATTAAGAGCTCGATTTCCAGAAACTCTTGGAAAGCCATTGCGACAAAGCACAGCACACGTTGGGTAGCTCCGTAGTGTTGCCGCACTAGGATTAATGAATAATGAAATACTGAATAAATACAAGTCAGTATAAACAAACAAATAACTTAAAATGGTGAATAACTGTAGGTTGTGCGGAAAATACAATGTTTTTAAAATATCCCATAGAGAAAAGTCACATGACTTTAGTAGCAAATTGTCTTTTGGGTTATTTCATATATTCAGAATTAAAATGAGGCTCTACGTAAATATGCAAAAATAAAAAATAAAATAAAAAACAAATCATACTTCCAGGAGTTGCATTATGACTGTAAGTCCGAACTTGGGCTTTTTGATGTGCACCGAACTGGAACACTAACACTTGTACTTATGGCATGAGTTGTATGTGTATTAGCATATAATTAATCTGTAGGTGCATAGGATTTCAAACCAAAAAAGACTATCTTCGAATTAGCAAGTATCCAAATCCAAACTATTAAGCGACCAATTTACTATGGGTATTGGGAGCCGAGAGAAGTAGACGAAAACTTTGTCAAGCACTTAGAATTTCTTAAACTAATATCCCTTATTTGTCATGAGGAAAGAAATATCTAAGTTCGATATAAAATGATTACGGAAAATCTGCGTGGCTCCCTTGGGAACTGTATAAGCAATGTTGAGGACAAAGAATAATGCAACCAAACCATAGAAAACTGTTGTTCATTCAGGATGTTCATGTAATCTCACCTAATGAAATACCTAGTTGTTAAAAATCGAAAAATCACTGTTTAGAGATGAAAACAGACGTTGATGTTTACTGCCGTTTAACTTTAACAATAATAATAATGTAACTAATAAAATATCTTTCTTTGGCAAGGAGCACATTTCACCTCTTCAACATGGTTTCATTAATGGAAGATCTACTGAGACCAATCTTGTATAATTTGTTAATTATTCCCTAAATGTTATGGAGGACTCTGGTCAAGTTGATGTCCTCTGTACAGATTTCAGCAAAGCATTTGATAGGGTTAACATTCGCCTGCTACTTGCTAAGCTTAGTAAGTTCGGCTTTCATGCCTCATTGCTCAGCTCGATTTCTGTTTATCTGTTTGATCGTAGGTAAATGGTTGTGATAAATGATGTGACATCTCGTTTTATTCGCATTCCATCTGGTGTTCCACAGGGCAGCCATTTGGGCCCCATTCTTTTTATAATTTTTAATAATGATGTTTTTAAGATTTTCAATTTTTCATCATGCCTTGTGTTTACCGATGATTTAAAAATATGTATTAAGATTGGTAATGCTTGCGACGTTGCCAACCTTAAACAATATGTTGATAGATTCGCTCGTTGATGCTACCTAATTGGTTTATCTTTGAATTTATCTAAATGTAAGCACCTAACGTTATCTAGAAGGACTTTACCGGTTTTATTTGACTTATTCATTAATGGTTCTCCTGTTTCTAAATGTAATTTTGCTACTGATCTCGGGGTTATGATTGATTCTCGCATGACTTTCTCCTAGCACATTGATTTTATTGTGAGTAAGGCAAATTTTCGTCTTGGGCTTTGTTAGGCGTCGTGCTGTTGAATTTTCTGAGCCCTATACTCTTAAAAGCCTATATATCTCCTTGGTTAGCCCTATCCTTCAATATTGTTCTGTTCTTTGGGATCCCTACTATTCTCTTCATAGTAACAGAGTGGAGACTGTTCAGAAGAGATTTACTAGGGTTGCTTTGAGGAAGCTAAGCTGGAGGGTTGATCTACCTCCGTACCAAGCAAGATGCCAATTAATTGACTTGCAAAAATTATCTACTAGACGGAAGAGCCGTAATGCCATGTTTATAAAGGGTCCGCTAGATTAGAGAATTGCCTTTTCTTCCCTGCTTGAGCATATTTACTTTTACACTCCCTCTAGAAATTTGTGGGTTTTCTCCATTTTACATGAATCGCTTCATAGATCAAATTACTGCCTTAATGGTCCAATTGTTCGTTCTGTTTGACAGTTTAACCTTTGTACTTGCATGATTGACTTTAATAAAAGTAGATACACAATTAAAAAATCTGTGAGCTGTTCCATAGCTTCTTTCTCTTAGCTGTTTTGTATCATTGCATATTTTTATTATGATTATCGCATTATTGCTAATTATTTTACAGTTGTTAATACTTTTGTTTGATTACCTCAAGTACTTATTATTTTTATCTATAATTCGACTTTTAAAAAAGGGAAAATATGCCGACGTGTAGAATAGAGGATAAGCACTAACGAGTCATAATCGCGGCCCTGCTGTAAGCAGATGGAAGTATTATATCATAGAGTATTGCGTCGATGAAGCAATTAGGAAACATGCGGACATTAGACATAGGTCCACTAAAACAGCAGTATGATATCAATGATATAGAAAGCAGTGCCTTGACGAACGGTATAAAGAAGACCTTCAACAACAGGAGCATCTGATAGTTCGAAGATATTGCAAAAAAGCCAAGTATCGGTTAAACAAACCATATCGAATCCGGAGTCAACAGATTCATAAACATAAGAAACACGTCTTCAGCGAAGGTTCAAGAACGGACACATGTGATATTAACGAAGAATTTTACAATGATTTCACATACATCGAGAGCCAACAAGTTGAGCAGCAGTAATCAATCAGATAAGTTACTGGAAAAATTAGACACGCCGGCCGATTTGACTTTTTCCCTATGAGATTCACATAAGTTAGTTCAGTGGGTTTCTGGTCACATGGGGATCATGGGGAATGAAAGGGCTGACCTTCTAGCCACGTCTGGGTCTAATTCTCCCTTCCTTGCACCGCAACCTGCCGTAGTCGTTGTCACCTCGGTTATCGAGTCTCTCATCAAAACGGATTTTCGTATAAAGCATAAGCAAAGACGGGCGAAACTGAGGACTTGCAGGTGTACAAAAATTTTTCTTAATGGACCTAATAGGAATTTCTCCGATTTTCTCTTGGGGCTCGAAAGGAAACAATGCAGAACTGTGGTTGGCATCATCACTGGGCACAGCTCGCTTCACGCTCATCTAACAAGAATTGGACTGCTGACAGCCTTGAGTGTCTGTTATGCGTGGAAGGAGAGTCTACGACAACCGAACACTTTCTGTGTGCTTGTACGGCTTTTTCCCGGAACAGACTGGATATGCTTGGGTGTGTCCTCCTATCTTTGGGTAAGCTGATAAACTTACCTAACCAAGATGTGATGACCTACATTAAGAGGACAGGCAGGTTTTGGTGAGAGGGCTTCTAGGAGGTTAGCACAATGGGTCGCCCTGGCTTGCGTGCTTGGGATCACTCGGTCACCCTGCATAGGTATATAGAAAAGGTTTGATCCACGTCATCGGCTTTCTAAGAACGATGGAACTGATTTTACCTTAAATGGGGTATTACATATGAAAAACTCTACAACATCTTGCGAAAATAAAGGTGAATTGAATGAAATGGTACAAATGTGCGGTAAGTGGTATCGTTTTTTGTCTGGCATTATCGAAAAATATGGTGCTACAGTAACTATCAACGGTAATCATTATTTAAAGATGCTGTGTGATTCTTGTCAGGGTACTGCGAGTGCGAACGCGGGAATTTTGGCTTCATGAAGGTTGTTGATGTAGTAGAAGCTTTTAATAAATAATAGTGTCTTTCAATTGGCAGATTTTCAGACCTCACTACTTCTGACTTCCTTCCATACTAACATTTTAAGCAAAATTTCTTACAAAATCAAGCTACGCAGAAGTAACGAAAAATTAAAATATTCTATTCAAAGAATAATTGTGGAAAAAAATTCCTCAATTCAATTAAAAAGAAACTATGCGTTTTTTTTTACGGAGGTAGGCAATCAATAATAAGCGGAGAAGCCAATTTGTTTCTGAAAATATCTTCAATACAAAAGAAAAAATAATAAAGAAAAGTTATTAACACTAGATTTACCAGACCAGTCAAAATGACTGGTCTTGCGATTTCAATTTAAAATGTCGACTTAATGGAAAATTTTCTTTCCGAAAAGATGTCATGAGTTTTATAGCTATAAGTAAAGAATCAGTTTTATGATGTTTACATTATTTTATATATATTCGAAATAAAAATATTTTTTGTTATTGACCCTTATACCAGTCAAAATGACTGGTATATATTTCTATAAAATGAGATTACGTTGGCGCCGTTATAACAAAGAATAAGGGTCATGTCTATGATTATTATGGATAAATGTGAATACGCAGAAATTAGATCCTAGTAAATTCATGATTCTAGTGCAATATTTAATACATTTCCTGTGATTCATTCAAATTTTTGGCGTCGAATGTGAAAGATTGTTGTACACATTATACAATATCCGAAAATAGATTCTTTGGTAAGAAAACTAAATACAGAGAGAAATATTATTCTATTATTAAGTTTCGATTAATTTTTATAGTTATCGCCAGCCCCTGAAAATGGCAAAACGAATGAAATTTTCTGCAAATTTAGAAAATATAACCAGCTTACTTATGGAATGTTCGGATGATAAATATGATGAACTGTATAATAGCGAGAGCGAATTATTAGACAACCAAAATGAAGATGTTATTATCGAGAGTAGTGGTAGTGATATGTTTGATAACGACAATGGAGGGGAGTCAAGTGACAGTGAATACGAAAACATTTCAAACGTAGATATAAAAAGACGTATGCGATTGCCCTCTAGTTCTGAAGACGAAGATGAAAGTGAATTACAAGGTCAGCAAACTGAAATTGCTGCAGACGGAACTATTTGAAAACTTCAATATCCTTGATTTAGCTGGAATAAATTCCTGGATATTGTATAAAAACACAACAGGTGAAAACATATCAAGAAAAGTACAAGTAGTAACAGCCTACCTGTACGTAAATGGAGTCAAATAGGACATTGCAATAATAATAAGACTACATTTATTTGCTCTATATGCAAAAAATATATATGCGGGAAATATACAAACAGGAAAATGTATGTATGTACAAATTGTGATTCATTAAATACTAATAAAATTAATATTTATATTCTATATATTATTTTTCTATTCTATAATAACTATCAAAATAATGAATTGATAATTTGTAGGAATTTTTTATAAGTAAATAAAGACTAGAAACACCGCTAAGAACTTTTTCTAAAGACTAGTCATTCTGACTGGTTTCGGTATAAATAGGTATATAAAATTTCCGGTAATTCTATACGTTTTCAACTTCAAATTGAGACTAAACAATTTTAAATTGAGACTAAATAATTTTAAATTGAGACTAAACAATTTCAAATTGGGGCTAAGCAATTTCAAATTGGGACTAAAACGTAAATAATTTATTACAGTTAATTTAAAGTAGATTTATTAAAAATATCGTAATCAATTAAAAATTGATAATTCCGCAATATTTTCTAGCCATAGTAGACGCAACTCGGTTAGAAAATATAATTCGCGAAAATATAACGAAGATGATTGTAGTTCCGAATTACTGTATTAATGAAAAAGTCATTCATTCATATTTATCGCGTCCGGTATAAATTTTTGAATATGAGCGACGTGACGGTTATATTTGCGCGAATTATATTTTCTAGCCGTAGTAGACGTTCTGCGTCAAATTTGATCTGCCTTCACCAGCTAGGATTTGCGGCATTTGAATAGTCAAATCGCTTTTGACTCCAGATTTTAGGTTTGACCAAGCATATTCAATTGCATTTAACATTGGACTATATGGTGCGAGTCTTAGTAGGTGATTATTAAGAAATTCATCTTCTTGCAATTTGAGTGCAACGAGTTCCTTTTTTGGAACGACCTTTGGCTCTCGATATACATATGTATGTAAGTTAAAATTAGTTTCGCCCATGTCAAGTATCGGTGCATTGTTAGATTGATGTTCTAAAAGTTTTTGAACATAATCACATCGTTTTCTTTTATTACTTTCAATGTTTGCTCTTTCAGGCTTTTTTCGAATGTTTTTCAACGTATATAGTAATCCATCTAAATGTTTTCTCAGACATTCCGCAGAAACAACAATTTGATAATTATTTTGAAATCTATCTCTCAGTTGTTTTAAAGTTATTCTAGGATTTTCTTCAATACATCTTTCTATGAACAGTCGATGTTCATTAGTAATTTTTATTTTTCGCTTCCACGACGTTGTTGTTCAGGTATTTGTTGGTTTTTCACCCATCGATAGCCAGTTGATTTCTTCACGCCTTAAGTATTTGCAAGTACCCTCCAATCTTCGTTATTATTATATAAAGCACAGATTTGCCGCCTTATATTATCTGCTTGAACTTTCTTGATGTAAGACATTTTTAAGAATGAATTAATTAGGGATAAATTGATTAATAATGACAATTAATAAAAGACACTTTCTTTTATTTTTCAAAAGTCTACTCAAATTTAGAATTGTAAATCATGTATTTTGTATTTTGTTTAGTCCCACTTTGAAATTGTTTAGTCTCAATTTGAAGTTGAAAAAGTATAATGTTAATTCATATCTTTCTCCGCCCACCCTTTTTGTAGCTGTTTAAAATAGTAATTATATTAGTTTGAAGAAAACATTGGTAGGTATATTTAAAAATACCGCACTTTACAAATTATTCTAGTAATGCCACGTTTGCAAAATGGTTGTAGGCAAAAACTATGCTGGTTTTATACGTTTTAATTTGATGCGAGTACTACACGTCTTTATTTCATGCCTTTATAAATTATGAAATATAAAGAGAACGATGGCTGTTTTTATGTTTTATATACATAAATCCATATCTATAAAAAAAAAACGAATCAATAAACCCGTTTCTGTGGGGTCTAGCATTATTGTCCAAGTTTCCTTTTTTTATTTACACATCAACATGCGCGGTTTAGTTTCAGAAAAGTTGCAATCAAGTAAGAAACTTAAGTATATATCTGGCTAGGGCTAAAAGTATCCAAAGTTTATTCAAAGATGTTTTACTCTCTTTCATCCTGAATGGTATACACATCTATGCAGGGCCTCCCATAAACTTCAGATGGTACTTCCAACTTTCTTCCAGTTGTCAATATTGAAAAAGGTCACTTTAACTTAAGTTAAATGCTATTGAGGGAATCGAACTCAGAATAAATTGAAATAGTTTGAAACTTTATCATTGTTGGAGTTCTTTAGTAAACTGCGGTGACTTCTGGGATGACGGTTGATGTGGTAGTTTTATGTGAAAGCTTTAAATTCTGCAATCATCCAAAGGCATAAAATTTAGTAAAACGAAATTGCATTTTGGGATATTAAAATTTTTTATTTCAGTTTAAGTAAGAATCTTATATTTTACTGTGCACAAGCACATAATACACATAAACAAACATTATTTGGTCTCAAAACTTACATAAGGAAACTTCTAAATACTAAGTATATAATGGCAGCGGAGACGCATTCATTATTGTAGACCGTGAAAGTGTTCCAAATGAAATACTTAAGCGAAAATTATAAATTGCGATTATTATAAAAGATAATTTAAACGGTTACGTAATTTCTTTTAGATTTGACCGAATTGGAGGCTGGTGAAGCCTACATAATAAGACGCGGCACTAGATCACAAAAGGTAACAGTACTTAGTCTGAAACAACTACCTACATAGGTGGTAAGCGTGAGTTAAATATGCAGATATGCATCGTGATCTTAAGATGAACCTAATCGCATACCTTAATTTGCATGCAATTTTGAGTAGACGACACCCTGAAAAACCAACAGGTCATGCGAAAAATTTCAAAGCAAAGTTATCAACTCCAAACTGCAATCTTATTCTCTGACCATAAAAAGTGCTAACCTAGCGTCATTAGATAATAACTGAATAATTCTGGCATCTTGTGGATAGCCAAGTATTAAGGAGGTAGTCTGTAATCGTCCGTGGTAGATGTACTACTCAAGTAGTGACGTAATTAAGTTTCTTATTGTTTTTGTATTGACTGTTTTTGTTTTTTTGAAAAACGATTCAAGTTCGAGTAAAATATGAAATAAAGCTTCAAGCAGGATTTACACTATAATGTCATGCATTTGCTTCAGATATAGCGAGGGAGATAGTTTATTGAAATATAAATGCTGTCGAAGCAATCACTGCAATACCCCTCACGTGGGAACTGTACGTTTTTATGGTACAAATCGCAAACTGTCACATTGTCAGGTTGTTAAATTGTAAATTTTTTAATCGTTTGTAATAATAAATGTTGTTAAAAAATGAAAGAAAACATTATCTTTTTTATAAACAAATATGTAAAAATTTTCGATTTCGCAATAGTTAATTACAAATTGTAAACTTACTTTTATTTTCTTCCAGTTTTGACAGATGATTTAATAAATATTTTCTATGAAATTATAGTAACAACAGCAATATGGCAGCACGAGTAGTAGAAATTGACAAATTAGGGTTGCCAATAACAATGCTTTAGTTTCTATGCTTGAGGTTTTTTTATGGTTCGGGATATGCACACATTGACAAATCGATGTCTGGAAAAAATGCAGAACGCGTTTGCTTCTCTCGTCACTCATAAATAAATATCCGTATACGATGTACTATCTCTCTCACAATTTCTATAAAAAATGTATGCCATCATAATAATGTAAATCTTGCTTAAGGGGGGTTACCATTATAATCTTAAACAATACGAAAAGTTAATACAACTTTGCGTCAAATTTGTGCAAATTATCATGATCAAAATTGCATATAGTTTGAGAAAAAGCATATACTTAGATAATGACGTGTCAAAAATAAAGATTTCGGGATTTTATATGTATGTAATTAGCTTTAGAAAACTCTGAAATTAAAAAAATTGTAAAGTTTGGTACAAAACAACGTAATAATGGTAATCAAGTAGATAAATTTATACTTGAGGATGGAAGATCTTGATGTGGTAGAGGAAGTGCCGGAGGGAAAACTAGTAAAAAAGTTTTGGTTATTAATATATATTCGTTTGAAAGTAGCTATTTTCAGAGAGGAATATGATATTATTGCAAAGAAAGTCCAATTTGTGATAGATATCGAACCTTTTATTTTGAAAATCTCAAATTGCAATGATAAAGCAAATAAAGTTAATAATGCTAACCATGGTAGCGGCAAAAATGTCTTGTTTTTATATATTTTGCATACAATTTGACGTTTTTATTTCATTTCATCATCGTCAGATCGAATGATGTGCTTTCGGAAAGCATTAATTTGTTCTGAAAGCTCTGCGGACTGTAGTCTGCATGCTCCGAAAGTGTATGCCGCCATTTTCTGCATTAGGTATATGTGTGTAGATTTCGTGGAATATTTTAAGTTTTATCATTGATAAAATCTTATTTTTACTTCGAGAGATTTTTTTGGCAGTTCTATTTATAATCTATTTGTTTATAATTGTGAGTAACTATTATTTAATCATGTGACGTGTTAGTAAAATTCGGTCCAATAATATTATGGAATAAGGAAGAGAATGCTGAATATGAAAAGCATTTTATAGGATCGTTACACAGAAAATCGATCAATTTTGTGTAAATTTTCATTTTAATGGAATTTTACAGGAAGTTTGGCAATATTGAAAATAGTAGCTTCTTGTTGGGATCCATTTAAGGCCAAGATAAGGTCTTTTGAAATTTGAAAAATGTGGCAAATTTTGGTTAATAGATGTAACTTTAAAAATTTATAATTCATCGCATCTTCATGAAATAAACGATATTTATTTTCGGAAGCTTTGAGATTTGCGAGAAGAATAATCAAGGTAATTTTGCTGGAAAATTGGATATTTCGGTTATCTTTGAAAATCTTAAAATGTATAATCGCCAAAAATTAATCAAGGTAATTTTGCTGGAAAATTGGATATTTCGGTTATCTTTGAAAATCTTAAAATATGTAATCGCCATATTTTTTATTTATTTTTTGCATTTTAATCCATAATGGGTTTTAGTGAACCTGCAGAATGGAGAAAATGAAACTTCTTCAAGTTTGAATGGAATTATTTTTTTTTTAAATATATGTATGTAATTTAGTGAATGAAAATTGATGAGGTGTGGTGAGTTGTCAGATTATATACAGTGTGTTCGGTAAATAACTAGGATGAAGTATGCGAATATATTCCTTGGAGTATCCAGATACAACTTTTCTTGAGACTCGTCGTTGAGTACCATATAATTTTTGCAATGTTCACACGTTGTCAAATTACCATTTTTATACCCTAGATGAAATCTATAGGGTATACTAAGTTTGCCATTCCGTTTGTAACGCACAGAAATAATGATGGTAGAGCAAAATGGATTGGACACCCTCGCATAAAATTAAAAGTTATTTTGATTTTTGCATGTCCGTCTGTCCGTCCGTCTGTCCGTGCGCACGATAACTCGAGAACGCGTTCACTTAGAAAGCTGAAATTTTATACACGGACATTAAAAAAAAAAGTAAAATTAAGTTCGAAAATGAGACAAATCGGGCAACTCCTTCGTGGGGTTGAAATACACAAATTTCGTTTTCCACTTTTGGACACTACCTGAGAACACGTCGACATAGAATGCTGAAATCCGGTACATTGTGTTTTGATAGTAATAGCAAATAAAATTTCAAAAATGGACTAAATCGGGCAACCCCTTCTTGGTGTTGCCATATAATTTTTTTTGTTTTTTACATATACTTTGAAAACGATCAGTCCTAGACATTTTTATTGTACTAAAGGCTTCTTCAGAATAAAAAATCCTATAAAATTGGTTATAATCATTTTCTCTGTCCGACGAGCCGTTCTAGAATGCTAGAAACCAATGCAAAAAATCAAAATTGCTCAAATGGGTGACCCTACGAAATTTCATACGGGCATTCATCTAGGGTATCATAAGAATTGGTCTTAGACCAATTCTAGCTTTTCACTTATATTAACTAGATAACCAAAGAACTACTTTAGAGAGTTGGATTTGAATTTACCAACAACACAATTTTCAGGTTGAGCTATGTCTGGTAGATTTTCTAATCCAATTTTAGTATTTACGTATATACAATTTTATCTCTATCTAATTCCTCAATTTTGTTCGCATAAAATTTTGCATGTTTCAAGAAACGCAATTCAACCAGATTAGCCTAGTCGGAGTTACTGTAACTGGGAAAGATTAGCAATATAGCAAATAGCGAATTCTTTTCTGCGACTCGATGTTAACACTGCCATCAAATCTGTCATTCTCGTGCTCTTTTCTTCCCTACTGACCTCGTTTCTCGTTCTCTTTTCATCCCTACTGGTGTGGTGGTGGCAGATTCGGTGGCAGTGGTTACACCGAGTCGCAGAAAAGAATTCATTAAAAGATAAGAGTGTGTAACGATTTCAAAAATGGCAAAAAATTTCTCGCCTCAAAAGCAAAAATGAACAAATTACCAATGATAAAAATTAAAATATTCCGGGAATCTACATACATACATACATATACCTAAGGCAGAAAATAACGGCACACACTCTCCAAGCATGCAGCTACAGCCCGCTTTCAAAACAAATGAAAGCCTTCCAAAAGCACATTACTCCATTAGAATGAATTGAAAACACCAAATTATATGCAAAATATCATAAAACAAGACATTTTCGCAGTCACCATCATTAACATTATTGACTTTATTTCCTTTACCATTGCACTAAAAAATTTGAGTGTTTCAAAATAAACAGAAACACGTTCGATCTTTGTTACAAATTGAACTTGCTTTGATATAATATCATAATTGTGATAGTTATTTGTCTCTGAAAATAGCAGCTTTCAAACGAAAATATATTAGTAACCAAAACTTTTTTACTGGTTTTCTTTCCGTCACTGCCTCTTCCAGGCCAAGATCTTCCATACTCAAGTACAAATTTATCTATATTAGGTACCATTATTACGTTTTGATGTACCACTCTTTGCAAATTTCATGAATTCAACAGTTTTCTAAAGCTAATTAAATACTTATAAATCCCCGAAATCTTTATTTTTGACACGTCATTACCTAAGTTTTTGCATTTTCTCTAACTATGTTCAATTTTTATTATGATAGTACGCACAGATTTGCAGCAAATTTGTATTAACTTTTCGTGTTTTTTAAGATTTCAGTGGTAACCCACCTTAATATATATTTTAGTCAAAAGCAAGTTATTTTTATAAATGTTTTAATTGAGCTCATTGCACGAATATTATTATTTGTCTACAGAAAAGTAAAATACTTAAGCGGAATCTAAGCACTGAGTTTAAATATAGACATTAGATATAGATGTTTTATTCATTTCTTTATATCTTTTAAGTACTACTACTGTTTACTTTTATTATTCAATTTTTTATTCTTTGCGAAATTATATAATTAGCAGTTTTTTCATACTAATTGTTTCTATTGTTACTAGCACTAATTTAGATGTGGACATACGAGAAATCGGTGCACACCCCTTTCTTTGCTTTATTGCTAAGCTTACACAAACATAATGTGTCACCCACAGAATTTTCCAGTTACATTCACTCCGACTATGCTAATCTTGTTGAATTATGTTCCTTGAAAATGAAAAAAATTATGCGAACAAAATTGAGGAATTAGATAGAGATAAAATTGTTTATAATCATACACTAAAATTGAATTGAAAATTCCACCAGACATAGCTCAACCTGGAATTTTTGTTGGTCAGTTCAAATCTATCTTTCGAACGTAGTGCTTTGGTTGCCTAGTTAGCAAAATGATAAAACTGATAAAGTCTGAACCAAATTGCCAAAATTATATGGTATATTATAACTCAGAATTCTCGGAAGAGTTTTATTTGATGACCGTCATCAGTAAAATAAAATTTGCCCAAGCAATAAATGATGACATATTTCTACATATTTCTCTTTTCCCCAAATCAGTTTTATCAATCTAAAGTCACTTACGGCAATGCCAGTTATTTTCTCTCTCTTCTATTACCTTGAATAATTGGATATATCTGGAATAGACCAAAGATATCATAAGTTGAGCCAGTTGGATATAATCTGTATATTGGCCTTAACACGTAGCATTATATTTTCTTTTAATTAATTGATTAACATAGGGTTGGGCACGATATCCAGAAAGACAAAATGCAGAATGACGAAATCCAGAAAGACAAAGTCCGGAAGAGACCGAACCCAAAAGTGACAAAATCCAGAAGCGAGAAAACTCAGAGAAAATAAAAAAAAATTCATAAAGGATATTCGCGCGAATAATAAACCTTGATAAAACGCGATAGAAAATAAAATAAACTCAAATAAAATAAAATAAACTGATATTTAATTAAGACAATTTTTATTCAAACGAAACCGAATATAAAGAGACTCCGTACATAACTGAAAATTATTTCTTTCACTAAATTAGTTGGTAGGCCTTTGGCGGAAACAATCCAGAAGTGTGAAAAGAAGTTTCACATCAGAGAAACTAAAGTGTTCGATTACACTAAGCCGTTTAGAGGAAATCAAAAGTGTTTAATTACATTTTAGAATTAATGAAATGCTTTATCAGCTAAAGTATGTTAATGCACAAATTTTATTGATTGCGGGAAATGAAATTTGGTATGAGATAGAAATTATATAATTTTATGATAATTTCCAAGGTTTTTGTGTGGCACGTGTGGTCGGAGACGAAACTCGCGCTCTAGATTTCCTTTTAGTTTGAATTCTTTATGATGGTTGATACATTGGGATTTCGTGATGGAAAATTTACTTCGGATGGAAACCTGTGTCAAACAGGGGAAACATGACAAGATCCAGCATTTTTTTACATTCACAATAGTGAAATAAATTTGTTAAATATATCTACTTGGCATTACTAAAATCTACATATTACAAGAACATAACAGAATAGATGGCATGAACTTCGTTTCACAATTCTGAAATTATTGAATTAAATTTGTCTTGTACTCAGAACCTGGTAGAAGCTTGGCATAGAAGATTAGGAAACTTAATTGGAAACAGTCATACCGGTGTGTATTACTTATATATATTGAGTGAATTAAGAAAATAACAAATGATTGTTTAAAGTGAAATACAAAGAACTTTTAATGGGGAATCAAGAAAGATGAGGATAACTGTGCCCAGTTTATATGCATATAAACAAAGTTGTGGCTCAAGGACTCCCTTAATATGTCCGCGACTATCGATTGTTATAAGTTGTGAAAAATGTGTAAGTTGTAGAAAATGTATTATTATATTATTATATTATGTAATTATGTGATTTGTCATTTCGGAATTTTGTCACTACTGGATTTTGTAACTTTTGAATTTTCTCATTTTCGGGTTTTTTCAATTTTTCTGGATTCTGTCCTTTCTGGATTTTGTCACGTTTCCAATTGCATATCATACTGAACTGAAATGATGATGTTTAGGATCGTGAACAAATTAAGCCCTAATTGCTTAGCCAATTTAGCTAATTGTATAAGACTTTTGTTTTCCAATGGCGTAAGTAGTCTTTTGATACCTTGGCATCGAACTAATTTTAGCACAAATGCTTTCTCGTCTACAACAGGAAAGCATGGAATGCCTTGCCAATTAAGATTCAACGTTTGCGATCTGCCAGCAATTTCAAAAGGATGTTATTGGTCCATTTTATTAATAAGTATAGATAGCCATATATGCATGTAGAGCAGTAGTTGTTGTTGCTTAGTAAGCAGTCGCCAGCCGTTCCAGGTTATCTGTTACCTATTATTAGCATCCACAGACAGTAGTAATCAGTCGATCGAGCCATCAAAGTTGTCGTCCGCAGTTAACAGTAGTCGCATTTCATTGTTTGCTAATTAGATCAAATTATTTGTGCTTAAGTCATTATATTATAATGAGTTTGCATTTATTTTTCGTTTACCTACATGCATGCAGAAAACTTCTCTTATTGTTACAACTGCTTTTGTATTTAGCATTTTGATTTTTAATTTATTTTTCTTGCTTTACCTCCTTTAATATCTGTCATATCTATATAAAAATCTATTAGTTTCCGGCGTTTTTACGGCATGAATGTTTGTTTACGAGCCCGTGACAGTAGGTCATATTAATATAGTTAACCTGCCGTACTCTCTTTGCACCCAGCTAATGACAATAATACTGGCGTGCTGAAATTTGTCTCAGAATGAACTGTGACCTCGATCAGCTGATAGGACCGCATGTCCTCGCCCAGACCCAACCCACACTACAAGAAAACCAAGTTCATAAGATAATATGTACATGTTTTCATCGCACTATTTAACAATCAAACGATTATTCTGAAACTGATGATGAATGTGGTCTAGAAGATAATTATGAAAATTTAAGGGAGGTGTGTGCCAGCAGTAACGACACGATAATTAGAAATCCATCACTCGACCTCCTTTAAAGCCTGAAACACAACTGCAGCTTTTCAGCCACCTTTATCGCCAGCGTTCTTCTAAAGCTAACTGATAAAGCCGAATTGGACATAACTGGCGTTTTTACATTTACAACTTTAACTTGTTTATGGTGAGAACTTTTATTAAGGAACGACAGTAATGCACCCGATTTTTCAAAATTACAATAAATTCATGTCTATATGGATAGTTTTCGAGATTTACCAATTATATGTAAAAATAATACTGGTGTGCTTTTTATATCCCACAGGAACTGCTTATCTTTCACCAACTCTATTAGTTTTGTTTTATTTTAATATTTTTTGTAGCCGTTTATTTCTCAATTGTCTTAAAAATGTGTCATCAGAAGCAATTCACATCTGATATTTGCCATTCGTACAGTTGGCAACATTAAGAATTCCCTCAAGTTGGCAGCCATTGGAATTGAAATTTTTAATTTGATCAAATCTCAAACCAGCTTGAAGCTGGCACAAAAACTAAAGCTGGAATTGTGCTACATTGGGTACATTGCCAACAAATGTCAAGCTGACTGAAAAGCTAAAATTGTGTTTCAGGCCTGACTGACAGCCAGTTCTACAGTTTAACTTTGAATGTGTTTGAAGCTAGACAGGTAGCTGCTGGCGTATGCCCTTTTTCCTTTTTATCAATTAAAGAGAATCTAGAAGTGGTTAAGTAGCTGCGTAGACAATTAGCATCATATATGTATTCTTTCTATAATAATTTTGAATTAGATAACCTTTCAATAGAATATGGACGTGGTAAATAATAATAAATGTAATTAATTAGGTACATTCTAAACAATATGAAAGCAAATATGTATTTATATGGCTGAATTGTCGATCTGATTAACATAACAAACATCTGTTGACGTACGTTGCAGCCAATCATAAAACAGTATTGCCTCATAGCATTCTGATTATTTGAAAATTTAAATGTGCTGTGAAGTAGTTAAAAAAAAATATATTAATTAAGTATGTTGTATGACAGAAAACCAAATAATTATTATTTAAATAACTGCTTGTTTTGTTGAAGATGAAGTTGTTAAATTAGTTTTTGTATTTCACTTCACTTATACAGTGATTACTTACTAATTTGAATTGTTTTAATTTAATTTTAGTATGATGATAAGGTGTTTTAAATGTAGTACTAAAACGACAAAGCATAACGGTGGGACTGGGTAAGCGAACTTCATTCAGTGTACTGGAAGAGAAATGCTCCGCACAAGGTGATGTCCTTTCCTCTGTACTCTGGTATATGTTGATTGACTTACTCATCACGGTCCTGAAAGCTGTGGAATTCTCATGTGAAGTGTATAGACGATAGACATCTCTCTGCTCATCACCAGGCACAGCATGGCTCCTGCCTGTGCTTTCAGGCAACGAGGCATCAATACTGTTGAGAACTAGTGCAGCCGTCATAAAATGATGGTGAACCCAACGAAGACCCGTTTGGTGCTTTTATCCAGGAGACGTAAGTCTTGTCATTTTGTTCTTGAAAAGCTTTTTGGACACACGGGGGATACCTGTAGAAGAAAAGGTAAATGCAGCTAGGTGGGCATGAAACGGGCGGGGGGGGGGGTGCATTGGAGCATTGGATGTACACATAGATAGTAAGACCCATGCGCACGTATGTTCTTTGTGTATGGTGGCCGAGGAGTCAACTGAGGTGTGCGAACCGAAAGCTAGCAGGCCTGCAACGGCTTGCTTGTCTAAGCAATACAGGATCCATGTATTCTATGGCAGCTGCCGCCCTTGAGGTGTTACTTAATTTCCCACACCTGGATCTCGGCATTCAGGTAGATGCCACAAGGGCAGTGTGCAGATTGTCCTAATGGGGATGTTGGGAGGACGGCTGCAGTAGTTCTAACATTGTTCATTGCCATGTGGGTTGGAACTGGAAAATTTTCTGGCTCACATGCCATTTGATGCATTGGCATCGAATCTTTGATTTAGCCGCCGATTCTGTGTAAGTTTTCCTGATGGAGAGTCGTGGACCGAGTGGAGAGCTTTGTCGAGTCAACCTTTATCCGCGCTAAAAGTTCACCGATGGCGCCCTCACAAATTAGGGCGAGGGTATTGGTGCCTATTTTCATGAGTCTGACATTGGGTTGGAGTACTCACTTGGAAGACACACAAAAGTTGAAAAAATTGAGCATCTTGGCGTGTTTCTTGGTTCCGAACTATCTCTTAATATTCATATCAATTATATATAATCACTTAGTCTTTTGATATGTAGGAGTTTATTAAAAAAGTTGTTCAGACTTTGGTATTGGCGCCAATAAGTAACGGGAGTAATTAGGCACATGTGTGATCAGTAATTCTGCTATTTTACAGAATGCAGTAGTAAGTAATTTATTTAATATCTGATTTAGCTATATAGTACGGTTTTCCTAGTAAACTTCTTGTTTTTTCGCCTTGCCCCAAGTGAATCTTGATTAACACATGCGGCATTTCCTCTGGAGTTTGCAAGAGGAGGTAAAAGGAGTCAAAGAAGTAAGCGAAATTAAGGCTACTGTTATCAGCAAAACTATGGATGGGATTAAAAAAAAGTAAGAAGAGAAACGGTAAGATTTCCAGAGCTCTGGGGTACATCGATATTTATAGGTTGAAGCTTAGATGTAACGCCATCTATTACAACCAGTATTATGCGATAATGATAGGCCTGAAGAGCTTCGAAAGAATAAAAGTGATTGAAATTTGTTGACAATTTGAGAGACCACTACCTTATTGTTCTTTGCAAATATTCTGGATGTGAACTAGTTTCCAAGCAATTACTTGTCGAATAAGACAAGTAGAATAGTTTCTGCGGAAGTTTAGAGTATGAGGCAAAGTTTTAATAGGGCTGAACAGTCACCAGGACCCAGGGGCGGATTTGATAACTTGGCCGCACTAAGCTTATGGAAGGTGCCGCCAATCTACTCTCTGTAAAACACGAAAAGTGGCAGCGAAAATACCAAATAACCCAGTACTAATATATGTAGTCTGTATAGTGGAGCAAAATTAAAATGACGCGCTTGAACTTTGAGTAAACTAGTAAGCAAAGATCCGGTTCGATGATCCAACATTTTCATAATTGTAGTCTCCATAAGTGTAAATCTCTTTTTCGGGGTACTATGGACATATTTTTGAATTTTTAAGCGTTGACGTATGGGTTCAAAGAGGGCGCGACTACTATAAAAAAAATCTCACCAAGTTTTGCCGACCTAGACCCGGGCCTACTCGGCCTATAGGGAAATCCGTCCCTGTCAGGACCTGCGGCTTTGGATACGTTGAGCTCGATAATGACCTTGTAAAATTGTAATACAATATTTATTGAACTAAAAGAATGTTATCCTTCAGAGAAAATTCATTTGGTTACCCAAAAATGTCTTCGTAATCATGAACTTATGAAATTATATGTTTTTTTCTGGTTAGAAATAATTTTTCAACAATTGATTTAAAGTAGAAAATAGATTTTGTGCTTACCTTAAACGAATCACTTTTAACTGCTTGCGCCATTATATTACTGGCTGAGCCTTTTGATCCTTGTTGCCGGTTTCTTCTTAAATTCTGTAGGAATGTCGTTATAAATATTCGAAGTGCAATAGCCAAACTAATAACAATTATAGTCAGTACAGTCCCAACCAAAACTGGTGATAGGGAGAGTGATACGCCCTCTTCTATATTCCATTCCATATCATATAGAAGTGCAGACAGAATTTGTCAGAAATAAATAGAAAAAATCAAATTATACATCATCATCAGAATTTGGATTTAATATTGAGATATCGCCAGATCAATCTATCAGTTTGGTCAATTGTCCAAAACGACCACTTTATATAGATTTCCAAAAAAATAATCAAAGAGCATTTAATAATAATGGCGTTATTATAAAAGAAAAGTAAGTTGTTAAGAGGTATTGGGAAAAATTAATCGTTATAAATCACCTGTCTTGTGCGATGTGTAACCAATTATGAAATCATTTACGGGATACCCAGAGCTGCGTCCTTTTTGATTGACAGCATAAATGCGAACTTTTAGCGAATTATTTTCGGTTGTCATCATTGCTGTGAGTGTATCCAGGTTATCCAATATAAACTGTGGTTCATCTGGGTTTGTTATGTTGAATCTGTGGAATAATTTAGATAAGTTGTTATTTATAAAATACTATAAATAGTTAACATATGTCTATGTAAATATGATAATGGAACCAAAAATATTGTTTTGAAGCGATTTACATCTGTTGTAGTTTAACGGTAGAGTTTAAGATAAGCGAAACAGTGTGTCAATCAATTGCATATGGAGAAATAATAGAATAATAAAATAACAAGAAGCGAGTAGTAGAAGAGTACTAATATAATCTGTAATAATGTTCCTACAGAGTATCACATCACCTCCAGTTGAACAATATAATAGTTGTTTCGTATCAAAGTCGAAAATCCGAAAGCTTGAACTGTACCTTTTTAATTCTGTGATGGTAATATACATGGGAACTGCGGGAATACTTAAACATATTTTTAAATGGCGTAGCAAATTTAGCAATTCCTTCCCTTAAGATTGTCTGATATAACCGCTTCTAAACATTTAAAATCTCATTTCTGCATCACAATGTATATAGCACTTCTAACCCTACTTCCCGAGAATCGAGTACAGCTCCTTTAATCTGTTCCTGTTCATTCGTAAATTGATAAAAGTGAAGTGAACCCGCGTATGATTTTTAAAGTAACACATTAACTTCATTATAGAAATATAACTGCTACTGTAGTTTCTGCGAAATACGACTTCAATCCGTGCTTTTAGGTAATTCTATTTCAGTTCTTAGATAACCACCCAAAAGATTGTTTTTTTTTTAAAGTGGGATAGGAGATCCCATTCCTAACACGGAGGCCAGAGTGGCCCATTATGGTATCCTATTCGAATCCCTTTTGCCAAAACCGTCCCGTGCTCTTAATGAAGCGCATCAGGTCTTGGTGAGCAAGGTTTTTCATCTTATCTATAGATAGAAGGGCAGCCTCTAGAGTATCCAGCCTGCTCCGGGCGAAGGCCGGACACTCACATAAAGTGTTCGGTTGTCTCAGGCTCTCCTTCTAGGCAGGACAAACACTCACGGCTGTCGACAACTCCCATGCTTGTTAGATGAGCGTGAAGTGAGCTGTGGCCGGTAATGTAATGCTGCCAACTACAGTTCTACATTGTTTCCTTCTGAGCGCCATAAGAAAATCGGAGATATTCCTATTGGACCCATCAAGAAAGAGTTTAGTGAACCTACAAGTACTCAGGTTCTCCCATCTCTGCTGATGCTTCCGATGAATATCCGGATTGTTCAGAGATCCGATACGCGAAGTGGTAACGCCTACTGCTAGTTCCGGTCCAAGAATTGTTGAATCAGCGCCAGCCGTAGCTAACAGCTCAGCCCTTTCATTCCCCATGATGCCCATGTGAACAGGAACCCACTACAGGGACACCTTGTTGTGGATACACAACTCATCCACAGACGACCTGCAATCCCCCAGTAATTTGGATGTTATCCGAGGGCCACTCAAAGCCATCAAGGTTGCCTGACTATCCGAGAGGATAGCAATGTCCTTCCACTTGATTTGCATATCAAGGGCTATCCTCGCTGCTATTGGGATGGCGAAGACTTCAGCCTAGAAGACAGTGGTGTGTCTTCTAAGTGAGGACTCCATCCCAATGCCAGGTTCAGAGAAGTAGGCGTCCGCCTAGCTCCGTCGTCAGTGAGAGTCGGCAAAAATTTTTAGAGCGGACCGAGGAAGGCTCGATATGGCACTTCCATCAGTCGACGATTCCCTTGTAGGAATGCTCACAGAGAAGCGACGCCCAAAACGAAGCTCTGGTACCATCGCATTTCGTGACATACTGGCAAGAGGGTTTTCAGTCCTTCCAACATCCCCATGGGCGTAATCTGCACACGGGTGTTTTAGCATCTGCCTGAATGACAAGATCCAGGGGAGGTAGGTTAAATAAGACCTCAAGAGCAGCAGTGGCCGTACATCGCATGGAATTTGTAATTCCCAAGCAGGCAAGCCTTTGCAGACCCGCCAGCTTCCAGATTGCAGTCTCCACAAGCGTGCTCGCCCACCATACTCAGGAGGCATATGTGAGCATGGGTGTAACCATCGAGATGTACATCCAGTGCACAACCCTCGGTCTTATGCTCCATGTACAGCCAAAGGTTCTCCTGCATTGAGCGAAGACCCTCATAGCCACATTAACTTTTTTCTCTACGTGCAATCCTCACCCCACGTCAGCTTCGAGTCGATGTAGACTCCATGGTGCTTAACTTGGGGAGACAGCTGCAAAGTGCTTACGTCTTCTGGAGAAGAGCACCAAGCTGGTCTTTGTAGGGTTCACTGTAATAGAAGAAATGATTTTGGATCCGGAAGAACTACTTCTTCCTTGAGAAGTAATTATATAACTGAACTGAAAAGAATATCACAAATTTTCAGATAAATGAATGCTTTTAATTATACTCATATAAATTTGTACAGCCCAATCACCCAATCACCGTTTTGACTTGATGAATAAAAGTTTGTAAATAGCAGGTCCAGTACAAACAGTAGGCAGGCAGCCCAAGTATCCAACTTCTACGAATGTCTCAAAAAATAAATGCCAATCGCTAGATGAAAATAAAGATGAAATGTCTACAGGGGCTTTACCTTACTCTTTGTTCTCTTACTCTTCTATATATTGCGTAAGTAGTATATATGGCGTGGACACTTGATGTAGCTCAGCACTTCACGAAAAGGCTAGGTACTACATAAAATGTAGGCAGACAGTGTAACAGTTTGCGCTTAGTGACCTTTTAAATGATGTGTCTGAAATGTGTAGTCACTTCATGAAATGCTACAAGCCTTTACGCCGATAGTGTAATATCAACCAAAATAATCGAACACTAGGAGTGGTAGATGCGCGGTGAAGGGGGAGGTTGTGCCTAGACTACACATATACACAAATTTCAGACACATAGAAAGAGAGAATATTTTTAAGTTGACGTTCTCATTCTGTAGAACTTGGCTTGCTTAAAAAAAATGTGTAAAATCTCATTTCATAAATTCAACATAAATACGAATTCTAATTCTTGCATCTTATTGGCTATATTATCTGACTCCCTTCTAGTGTCTGCCTCTTGATATTGATCTTCAGTAATATAATCAAGTGGCACTAAATTTTTAGGAAAAGATTTCGCTGTTGTTTCTGTAGGCATAGCATGTACCACCCATCTAGTGTCAGAGAGGGATTTTAGGAAACTTTTGTTTCCAATACAACCTTTCAGGATTTTCCACTGGGTAGTGGATGATGAAAAAAATATATATAGCAACTGGACTATCGAGAAGAAATTAACTGCCTCTTGGCTGCAGTTAAAAGCACTTCGACCTACTAGATTCAATGAATGGGCTGCACAGGGTACATATATCTATATAGCAAATTTGTTTGTTTCAATTATTTTTTGCTGCGTCCCCTTATGACGCCCAGACATGTTAGCAGCGTTATCATAAGATTTACCTCTACACTTCGAGTAGTTTAGCTTACAATCGTCACGTAAGTAATGTAAAACCTGATTTGCCATTTCTGGGGCAGCATGACTTTTTATTTCTAAGAAAAATCGTTCTCTAGGTTGTGCATTCATTAAGACCATAACTGGCCTACATATGACAGATTTGTTGACACATCCACTGACGTACTAAAATAAACCGAAGATTTCACTTCGTTAACAATTTGCGCGTGGACGTGTGCGGCCATTAATTGAATTAGTTCCTCGCAGGTGGTTTTCGATAGGTAAAAAGGATTTCCTATTGCAGAATTTGCATATTTGGAAATGTGACCTGCTAAAAATGGATCAAGCTGAGGTATGAAGGAAGTACGTAATATCAGCAAATGTGTATCACGTTTACCCGCTGCTTTAAACAAGTTTATTAATTCTAATTTTATTCTTCAATATTTTGTGGTTTGTTTATTAAATTGGCCAATCAAATCATAAATAAAACATAATCTTTAGGTTAGGTTAGGTTTACTTAGACCACCAGTGGGTCAATTGTGCCCCTTACCCTCATGGAATAACTAAAAATTTTCTCCTAGATCCATCCTACTTCCCGTAGGAAACTCAGGATGCATCTGAACACTTTATTTTGCACCTCTCCTAGACTTGAAAAAAGTAGCTACCCAGTAGCCTACGTCTTTTCTTCATCAGAGCGGGGCAGTCGCAGAGTACGTGCTGGAAGATTCGATTTCCTACGAGTCGTTACAACTCCTGCAGAAATCGTTCCCCGCTATACCCATCCTTTTAGCATGGTACCCTATGACGCAATGACCTGTAATGACCCCTACTAGATTCCTGGTATATGTTCTGCTACCATTAAGCAGTTTCTAGCAAGGTTGTATGTAACTGCAAATACACATATTAGAATTGGAACTTTATTCAATTCAATAATAGAATTTTAATCCTAGTAAATCGCAGGTGTAATGCTCGGCACGGCAGCTGTGATAAGACTGTGTGTTGATCTCGGTTCACTTCAGTGATGGAGAGCATTTTAATTACCGAATGTTGGAGAATGGAGAACCATACTAGTTGGATGCTGTGGAGCTAGACTTTTGCCAGACTCTAGATCTCCGTTTGACTAGTACTTTTCTTTTAACAATTTTTGCCGCCACACAGTTCTCTTGTCCTCTTCCTGTCATATGCAGGCCATTATTGACTCGCGATACAGCAGGTTTCCCTGTTGATCCATCGTAGGCTTGCCTTTTGATAGGCGTCCTGGATGATCTTCACTTTTAAAGCTCCGATCGGGATCTACATATAAGCTATTGCTGCGGAACTATCCATTTCAGAGCCGTTTTTGGCCAACAGGTCCGCCATCCCGTTGCCTGGAATATCCCTATGGCCAAGTACACAACATAGGGTCATCTGGTGCCGTGTAGTCAGTTCCTCAAGGCCAGTCTTCAATAACTGAATAAATATAACATAATCTTTAAGTGTCTGGTAAGTTAAACGGGTACTAAACTTTTTGGCTGTTCATGGAAATGTTTTTTTAAATTTTTTTTCCAGGTCCACTTTTTTTGTGGCCCAAATACGTGATTAGTTTGCTTAATTGTTAATCTGGCTCTGACTACATAATAGAAGCATCGCATTCGAGAAAGAACCCTCGACGTTAGTTCACTGATGGCAATCTGATATAAATGCCGCCTTATACCCTAGACATAATGACTCAATTTGAAATTCAGTCATTTCAAGGAAATGAAAATCTGAGAGTTAGTGAACGAAAATTAGTTCATTTAAAATCTCATTGATAGTTCCCCACTGCGAGTAAAGATCATTGCAGAGTTTAATAATTCAAGAGGCAAAAAGAGATGAAAAGCTGCTAAGGGATTCATGATCACCTTATTGCTGTCGCTATCCATCTTCCAATAAATTCAGCTCCTCTTAATAACAGTAGGCGGCACTGCAATTTTACTGATATGGAGTAAATTTTGCTTCATTCGAAAATAATCGAAATTGTGCAAAAGGGTCCCTGATGCAGTTCATTTGGGTGACATAATGACATTAACTCATTAATCAGAGCAATTGTTAACACATTAAATTTGTAGGTAAATGCAAGTTTGTAAAGTACAATGTTATGGCACACATAGTCAAAGATTTAGAAAAATCAAAGAGAACTGAAGCATTGAAATTGTGTTTCTCCACGGCGGCTCTTATATTAGTGGAAGCCATTAATATCGCAATTCTACAACTGCGAAGAGCCAAGGATTGAGCAGATTATTAATCTCCACTTATATTTATGGATGAGTTTCTTTAGATCCTTCGACAAAAATGGCTGATTTTGCTGTAGCTTTGTTGGAAACAGTAGCAGTAGCTGCTTTCGAAACGCTAGGGGAACTAAAGAAGTCAAGCAGTAAATAATAATTTGGAAAATTCACCTATTAATTACAGGGAGTAGCAATTCATAAGGCGAGAAACGACGGATATTGTTAAGATCGTTATTCAGTGATCTAATTATGCAATCTCATTTAACACATGCGGCATTCCCCACGGAGTCCGCAAGAAGGTAAAAGGAGTAAGCGAAATCAAGGGTACTGTCATCAGCGCAGCTATGGATGGGATTGAAAGTAAGGGAAAGCAGATCATTAATGAAAATTAAGAAGAGAGTTGGAGAGATAACAGAGCCTTGAGGCACACCGGCATTTATGGGATGAGGTTTAGATGTAACACCAGCAAATACAACACGTATTTGGCGACTAGATAGGAAACTTTCAATCCATGATAGAAGAGGAGGGGAGAGACCAAGTGCTTTAAGTTTAGATAAAAGGGCTTGATGCCAGACTCTATCAAAGGCCCTTGAAATATTTAGGGCAACGATTTTTGACTCACCAAAATTGTGAAGACTACGGTTCCAACATTCCGTATGAAAAGTCAGCAAGTCTCCAGATGAGCGTCCAGCTCGGAAGCCATATTGGCGATCGTTGATGAGATGATTAGCTTCTAGATACTTAATTAAGTTGGAGTTAATGATACATTCAAAAACCTTTGAAAGAATCGAAGTGTTTGCAATTGGTCGATAATTTGAGGGATCGCTATCCTCTCCTTTTTTGGGAATAGGCTAACCGAGAGCTAGTTTCCAAGTAGTTTGAAATTTTCCTGTCGAGAAAAAAAAGTGGAATAGTTTGCGCAGAGGTTTAGGCAAGGATGAGGCACAGGTTTTATAATTAAATTAATGTGGGGGCGAAACACCATCAGGGCCCTTGTATATACCCAAACAGGAGAAGCAAGACAGGTGTTTGTGAAGTGGGTGGAAGACGAAAATTTGAAGCGAATCTAGCAGCTAAAATATTAGCTTTATCCAGGGAGATAACAATCACTTCAACATTATTAAGTAGGGAAGGTATAGAGGAACTGGTGAAGTTGTTCCTGATAATTTTGACCACGGACCAGAAACCTTTGCTACCTTTGCGGCTTGTCAAGATTCGTTGTCTAATATTCTGGTCAAAAAGAAATAACAATAATAATAATAATTGCCAACTCTAAATTAATTATAGTAAATGAATCGTTCGTGATATTTTTAATAAACTTGTATTATCAAACACAGCAACAGATGCTTGAAAAAAGTACACTATTCTAAATTGTATTAAGAATATTTGGCCTTGAGTGTTATAAAACAGTCAACTTTAAATGTTTGCTGGAAGCAAATATGCCCAGAAGTAGTGTAACCCGGATATGTGTAGAGTTCCAGCAACATAAAAGGAATAAGTAGTATTAGAATTGTCGAATGAATTAGACTTCGACAATTTAAATCTGGATGATGTTAACGAATTTCTGGCTGATCGCAGCTTAACCGATACTGAATTAATTCGCATGATATATGAATCCCATACTGCCGTTGAAAGTGGCAGTGAATATCAGAAGACAGTTTTAGAAAATGTTAAGAAAGTTCTTCAGCTGGCTACAAAATTATAAAAATAGATAGATATTGATCTAAACCATCAATGAGCCTTAAAATTTCAACAAGATATAAAAAAAAATGTAGCAGTGAATGTCAGGTAATTTACGACTACTTACAAAAAAATAAGTCATTGACAATTACATTCAGATATATTCAGATATATAAACATTAAAAATGCAAATGAATTTATATGTAAGCGATGAGATTATGTACTTTGAGCCAATGAAGAACATCAGGTTGACTGCTTTGAATTACAGTACAGGTTCTGACGCCGAATAAAACGAATATCGTTATTGTTTTATTAATTAATGTGAGATAAATGTTTTTATAAATTACACCTTTTTTACAACTTATTTCTTTTTTTATAAGCAAACTCTACGCAATTTTAAGTGTAAGAGCACAATGGTACTTTCTTCGTTCTTTTATGTACACATACACCAAAATTAAATTAAGAATCTCCTTGAAATCAATTTCTATATCTCGCGCATTATCACCTATCCACACTGGCGTAACTAACAACCCCGCAGGCCCCGTTACGTGGGGGGCCCACAGTTTCTAGGGGCCACGAAATCCTACAAAATTAATTTTTTCATATGAAGTGATGAAACTTGAAACCACATAAGATATCATCGCTGGGTTAATAAGCAGTTAGATTCACTCAATTAAAACTCGATTTCTGAATAAAAATTATATTAACTCTGTTCATTATTTCAGTTCCATCTAAAGGTGTTCATACCATTATAGGCTTTGAGTAGCTGCACATACGCGGCTAGACAGTAGTGATGATACAACAATAAAAAAGTCGAGAGTTCTTCTATTTATTCTTTGTATTTAAACGGAGAAAAAAGGTACGCCTGCAACTGAAACACTGTAAGTTATTTTCTGGGAAATATTTGGCTGACTTCCTTAGGCTAGGCGTATACGCTGCTAGCATGCATCAGAATTCGTAGATGAGAGAAGAGTAGTACCAAAGAAGATATAACTTTACAAGAAGCTTCATTTGGCCTAAAAAAATGCACAAGTTGTATGGTTATTTGATGATGCGCTCGGGAGGTAACAGACGCGGCAAGAAGCAAAGATTTCAGACTTGAGATCGACTGATCGTTGATTTTATACTGGAGCGAAGCGTTACTCGTTGATCTACGTACTTCCGTTTGTATGTTATTACTTTGTCTATGTTCTTCGATTTATCCCTTGATTCCTAGTAAATACTTCAGTTGCAGAACTTTTAGCAACTGAGTGTGAGCAAAACTGTTCAAAATGGTACAAGTGGAGCCCTCTAACATTGTAACAAAGAAGCATTTTCGCAATCACTATATAGCTTTATACACAAGGGTATTACTTTAACTTTAGAATATTAGATAAATAAGCAATGAATGAAAATTAAAATATGTATATAATCAAATTTTTCAGAAGGGACTCGGGCTCTTACTTTTTCCCCTGTCGCTTTGGTTTGTTTAAGTGTTTCTCTAAGATACTCATCTGTTTTTCTTTTAATGTGCTTTCGTGAGCGTATGGTGTGGCCGCCAGTCGTTTTTTAGCAGGTTTAATGATGAATGTAGAGTACGAAGTAAGTCTAAACAAATAAGTTTGACAATCCAGATCTTGGCAACACTGCTCGTAGTACCCACAAAATTTTTATATTTTTTTGCTCAACTCTGGCTTGAAGTGAGTGGTGAAGGCACTGTTGGGAGATCGTGGGAATTCTCCCATATTGTGAGAAATTCTGGCCTGAAAAAAATTATGAAGGGTGAAGGAAATAATTTCGTCTCCGCGTAGCAAATTATGGGAAACAGCATACATCCGAAGTTCAGAAAATATTTCCTTACACTTACACAAAAAATTTAATTTTCCTGTGCAAGTATGTTAATTTGAGAAGGGGTCCATACATCCTTAGTTACGCCACTGCCTATTCACCTACGTCAACCATAATTGCCTATAGGCCTGAAGCTATTGAGCTGTTCCAAAACCCTCGAGAACACTTCACAGACCACCTCCCTACCACATGCGAGGCCCATCGTAGTCCTTACATTCTAAAATATTTGCCGTGCTTTTACGTAAAACTGACAAAATTTTGATTTGAATATCTCTTCCGCTCTAAACTACTATTCATTCAGAAAAATGGTGTTCTGATAATCTTATGCTTGCTTTCTTTTCTTCAGAACCGTAATAAAATTTTCATACCTTTCCTAACAAAATTATTTAAAAAAATTTATCTTAACCAAATGACTACGATTCCTCAAACAAAAGTTCTCAGCTGAGTAAACATTGTAATGCGCTGTGCCGTCATGGGATGCCGTGGGCTGATGATATCGAATGTAGCTGCCTACAGATTCGGACTACGGCTGCAGCCACACATGCATTTATTACTCAGCTGAGAGCGTAACATGGTAAGGTTAATTTGTAATCAAAACTATTTTATTATTTTGGTAAGTAAGGTATATAGGAAGTGTAGCCTTTGGGAAGGTAAGGAACCAAGCTTTAAATTACTAGAAGACTATTTTCCTGTATGGATGGTAGTTTAGGCTCTATGGCATATATAAAGTCAATGTTTGGCGCTTTTCCATAAGCATCAATATAGAACATTTTAGAGAACGGACTCCAAGCGCACACATATAGATCTCTGTTTCATGGCTTGGGAAGTTTTCTGGAGGGTTTTAGCTGTTCAGATTTAATGTCTTGAAAGTATACAATGGTAATGAATACTTATACTATCCTACCTAGTTAGTATAGCTATTGTAGAATTTTACAACCCGATCTATTTGCACTTATTACATTTATATTGAATTTCTTTGAACCCAAGGACAATGAACATAATTAGAGAAATCCATTTTGGTCGAAAGCTAAAAAAAAATTGGTGAAATAATAAATGTATAAATAAATAAATCTCAATTCCTGTAATTTATTCTAAAAAAGGAATTTATCCATATATTTACCTGATGCCTCCTGTTTTAGATGAGAACATCTCTAACACAAAAACCTGTGGTAATCCTCCGTCGTATCCGGGAATACATTGAATATCCACACTCATTTCAGTTCTGTTGTATACAGTACAGTTGTTTACAACACTTGGCAAACCTGCAGGTAATAAATATCTTAAGATTAATTTGAGAAACTTCATAGGTATTTAGAACCAGCGTAATCCTGGCCTCTTTGATAAAGTGCCAGCCTAAGAACTGGATCTAAGCCTATCAAGGGTATGATTTTCCAATGTGCAAAATATTAACATTTGTTCGTACATTAAGTATATATATGTATATGTGCATATACATGTATATGTTTAAAATGTTCTCAGTATGAATTTGATTTGTTTGCCTTACCTGCAAGCACCACCTGAAACATGCAGGGCTGGTGTTGTGTGCCAACTTCATTTATAGCCCAGCAGGAAAGTGTGCCATAATCCTGGAAATAAATTTTGATTTTCCTTTGAAATATAACTAGATATACCTTTACTCGCATAGCATGTCCTACTGAACACTTCAACCGTAAAGAACTTTTGAACTATAAAAGCATTTGAGTTTGGCTACAGGGAAGGTAATCTGTGTTTTCCTAAACGGAAAGCCATTTAGTGGCATAATATAATGTTCTTAAAGACTTTTAACTAATGAATGGAAATATCAGTAGCCCTCTTCTTGGTAACTTACTTATCGCCCATCACCAGATTTACTTATCTTACTTTTATCATTAAAATGTCGATTGGGTGTTTTAATGGGACACCCTCATCTTAATCGCTTAATTTCGTTTAAAATAAAAATAAATATTATGCGACACTGGATAAAAAATCAAATTTTTGTTTGCAGCCATACGAAGGAGTTGCCCCATTCGGCCCATTTTCGAACTTAATTTACTTTGTGTTTTAAAAAGCCCGTGTGCAGAATTTCAGCCCTCTAAGTGAACGTGTTCTACAGTTATCATGTGGACGGACGGACGGACAGACAGACTGACGGACGAACATGCACAAATCAAAATAACTTTTAATATCGTGCGTGGGTGTCTAATCCATTTTGCTCTACCATAATTATTTCTATGTGTGTGTTACAAACGGAATGACAAACTTAGTATATAGTCCAGTCAGTAGGGGCTTTTGCCCTACAAAAGGTGGGGTAGTTGTGATATTTATATATGTATGTTATTGAGTTCCGGGCCTCGATGAAAAATCCATGTTTAGACCCTTAAGGGGGGGGGGGTGGTCTGCGCGGTCCGCCATCTTGGATTAAAGGTACCAAAAATTGTTTTTTTCAAAATAATTCCTCAACCTTCTACGATAAAAAAGTAAAAAATATAAATTTGAAGAAAAGTAAATTCCCTACAATTTTTGGAAAAACACTTTTTTTGTAAGGCTGATGTGTAACGAGTTATAGCGGCGGAAACATGAACATTTTTCCAAAAAAATGTATACGAATAGAACCCCTTATACAGGGTGTTTTGTTCATGGTGGCCTTAGGACAGGAGGTAACAGTAGTCGCCTGGTCAAACAAAAAATTGTATAGCAAGGGGCGGGCGCATGTCAACCGCTTCGGGTGATTAAGAAAATATGCTAGTCTTTCACAAAATACGCTGTATCTTGAAAAGTTTAAAGTGCAGAGCTCGTTTATTTTGCAGTTAACGGTTTAAAATATAATTGTGAAAAATTAACTTTTTGTAATAGTTCCCATTATTTTAAAATTTACGACAGTATCAGTGTTGCACTTTGGCAACAATCGTAGCAAATGGCTAATTTGGGCAACGTCTGGCTAGGAGATACACCTTATTATTTTGGCTATGCTAGAGAATTTTTGAATATGTGGACAAAATAATTCCAATAATCTATATTTTTATTCTCAGCACTGTAGCAGTGTAAGTGCAGTATCATTATTTATGCTAATTGAACACACCGATGTGATTTCCTTACATTTCTGTGGTTGCTTACATAAATAAAAAAAGGTGTAGGAGGGGGGGGGGGGTAACATGTTTATGGCAATGTCGGCACTTACTTATTCAATGCTTTGTCTTTTAATTTAGTAGCAGTTCCCTATAGCAGCTCAGGTACAGACAGAATTTTTTGTCAAGTGCTAAGTCAAAGTTTTTGATAATTATAATCTATAGAGTTATATTTATGTCAGATTTTTAGTTGTTGCTACTCAAAACACTTTCGAGCTATGCTAGAAAGATTTCGAGTGTAACATTGTACAGTATTTTAATTCTTCTATATTTGTTTCGTGGTTTTTTACAAATTTTCTAATTTTTGTACTTGGGATTGATTGCACCTATCATCTACCACTTCATTGGTGCGATGCCACTGTATCTGAAAATTATTTTTCTTACTTCCTCAATACATCAACTCCAGAGTATGACTGCATCTACAGAATACGAACAATTGAAGATTTCGTTCGCTTCATTTAGTTATAGTTGGAGAGGTTACCGAGTTGAACCTTTTATTCACACTGACCTATTGTAGGGTAAAGCGGGGCTTAAAGTGCCGTGGGTAAGAAGTGCCACCGTTAAGGCACTTTCACATCGAAACCGAAAACCGATAAGTTCTACACCGAAAATTCGCCCTACTTTCACATCAAAAAGCGAAAACCTTTTTTCGGTTAAATAAAAGTAGCATTTATTGATCATAAAAGATGTATGAGGAGAGCCATTGCCTTCTTTATTACAGGCCGTGGTGCTAAAACATTTCTGTACTTGCATATGTATGAGAAACGTGCTGTTTGAAAGTTTTTAGCGTTGCGCATTATGGAAAAACAAACACGTTTCATGTTTAAAAATTTATGTAAAATAAACAACGCTTCTGGTGACGATAATTCTAACGCCTATTTATAGGTCAAAATGTTTACTTTTAGAGAAAAAACCGAAATTGTAGTTATTTGAACAAAATTACGAAGAGTTTTTGCATTTTATTAAACTCTACTCAATTCGCTGTGTAATGAGAGTACAGCTTTCGCCAAGACGAACGTTCTTTTTTAAGTTTGAAGTCTCTTTCCCCTGAAAATCACGAATATAATTTTCTATTGAATGAAAAATTTAAATACATAATAATTAAACGTATGATTTTAATATAATAATTAAATTTCATTCAATTGCATTGTTGGACTTCACAAAACAATTATTTTCACTTTTTTTACCTCCAATATGTCATTCTGTAATTTTGGAAAGTTGTTTAGAAGCGAAAAGAGAAAGAAAAAGCTTTCGCTGCAATTCGAGGTGTACTCTGTTTTATTTTTCAAAATTAGAGAATGTCAATTTGATGGTCAAAAACTTAAAATGAATGTTTTTATAAAGTCTAACAAACAAATGAAATGTAATTATTAATTATAATTTAATTATTACATTTAATTGATAAGTTTAATTATTATGCATTTGATGTTGTCATTCATTAGAAAACTATATTCATGATTTGCACGGGAAATAGATTTCAAGTTTAAAAAACTAACTTTCGTCTTGAGCGAAAGTTTTACTCTCGTTTCGCAGCGAATTGGGTAGAGTTTAGGAAAATGCAGAAACACTTCGTAATTTTGTTCAAATAATTACAATTACGTTTTTTTCCCTAAAAGTAAACATTTTGACCTATAAATAGGCGTTAGAATTATCGTCACCAGAAGCGTTGTTTATATTACATAAATTTTTAAACATGAAACGTGTTTGTTTTTCCATAATGCATAATGCTAAAAACTTTCAAACAGCACGTTTCTCATACATATGCATTTTATATCGCCACCGCCTGTAATAATGAAGGCAATGGTAGAGCTCATACGAAAAAGCGTATTTTAATTTTACTTCGAAATCCCTATCCATATTATAAATGTAATGTATAATTTTAATGTAAACACAAAAGTGAGGTTTAGTACGATCGAAAAAATTTTTCGTTTCGAAACGTTCCACATGTGGAAACCGAAAAGAAATTGACAGATGCAACCGAAATTTCGTTTTTTGGCCGAAAAAATATAAAAGTTGTATTTTTCTTAACAAACTGCGACAAATATACCATTTTATCAGTAAAATTATTAGTTTATCCTATTTCTATGATTTTATTAATCATTGGAGCAAAAATCTTGTTTTAAAGTGAAATAAATTCAGTTTTTCGGTTTACATTTTTAGGTTTTCGGTTTTGATGTGAAAGTGGCTTTAATATCTCGTATAATAAAAGGCCAATAAAACAAGACCATACTTGCAAGAAATTCGCTAAGCGTGGGCCACATAGCCAGTCGCTGCCAGGCATTACGTAAGAGCGCACATGTCATAGGGTTATTTATTTGGCGAAAAGTGAAAGTCAAATAATACTGATACTTTTTACAACTACAAATATGATGTTGTCATTGTGCTCTATCTAAAAACATCTTCGCGTACCGTTCGGGGTAAAAAATGCCGCGCTGTCAAATTTTAGGTATATGGTAGATAAAACAGCTACCTACTTAAATATTAATAACAACCTGAATTGCAATTCGGCTACAAAGATTTTTCTAAAAAGTAAATATTAAAACAGCATTTTAAAGTGATGCAACCAAAACAAGGCCAGACTATCATTTAAATTAGAATGTTCATTTCTGTTGAATATTTATGATTATTTTTAAAGTTGTGAATAAATATCGATAACAACGACCTAGATTCAACTTTTTTATTCTTTCTTACACATAAAGTCTTGCGATATAGTAGGGGGCACATGGCCCCCAACAAGTGGAGCCTTTTACCCAGCAAGAGAGGTAAAAAGTACCGAACGACTTGCACAATTAAAATCGATTGATAACGTAAAATAATTAAATTTTTTACATAAATATTGTATGTTGAAATTATTATATGATTTGACCTAAAAGTTTATGATTTATTGATAACAATTAAAAAAATGGTACTTCAAGCCTCGCTCAGCCCTACTAATCATGCTTTCCGCTCATGTGAACTCAGCTCAAAAAATTAAACAAAAAAGAAAATCTTTACAAAAAATTGAAAAAACCATACCTGATCTGTAACTGGTGTATATTTTAGAACACTTCTAGTTCCGTTGGTGGTAAATTGTTCACTTCCTACGTCCAGAGTCTCACCTGAATTGTTAAATTTCCATCGAAATGTCCTGAAATAAAAACATAAAAATGTGTATTTTAGTTCTCTACGTCAACCCGTTCTCAGACAGTGCTCAAAGTATATAGTTAAAACGAAATTTTTGTATGGCAACCCAACGTAGGAGTTGCCCGATTTGTTTCATTTTTGAACATATGTTTATATTTGTATTAAAATGCCATGTATAAGCTTGAGCTGTCCACGTCGACGCATTCTCAGGCAGTTTCCAAATATAATTAAATAAAATAAATTTTTGTATGGCAACCCAACGTAGGAGTTGCCCGATTTGTTTCATTTTTGAACTTAAGTTTATATTTGTATTAAAATGCCATGTACAAGCTTGAGCTCTCCACGTCGACGCATTCTCAGGCAGTTTCCAAATATATAGTGAAAAGTTTTGTATGGCAACACCATAAAGCGGTCGCCCGATTTGGTCCATTTTTAAACCTGTCTTTGCGACTTTCAACGAAACGCCGTGTACAAAATTTTAGCGTTCCACGTCAAGGCGCTCTGAGGCAGTTTTTTAGATCACGACAACAGCGCTATCTTTCGTGTCCAAAACTATCCTATCTTTCAAGCTGGAACCAACCAAACATATTTATAAAATTTCATTCAAATCGGTTGGGCGGTTTCGGAGATTAGCGTGTACAAACACAGTGACACGTGATTTTTATATATTAAGATATAATATTATTTGCGGCTCTGAATTAAAAAATTTTCTTCCTTAATCATTATTAAAATTTTTCTTGGTTTCATCAATAAATTTTTCTGAGTCAGTATCAGTACCATAAGTTTGTTAAATTTTCTTAATACTAGCCTTATATTTGTTTTGATTTATTATGTTTTGCCAAAAAATTTCAAACGTCTCTAATATGTCCGATTAGCTTGTTGCTCTTTCATTTATTTCCAAAATTAACTTATCGCATGTGGCTCATACTATGAGCCAACCTCGCGCGTATTTTGTGTACCTTTTTCCGTGATGTGCATATATATATATATATCACTACGGCAGTAATACCAACTAGACGCTTGGGAAAATCCTTGAATTTCGATAGAAATAATCCCTATAATTCCAAGGATCTTCAAAGATAAAATAAACAAGTTCCTGTGCGTTTGATACAGTACAACGAAAAAAATTAGAAAATATGGACATTATGGACATATGGAATTTTGGCACTTTTTGTACACATGTAGAGTATGTAAAGGCCTTGCTAGAGGGGAATACAAATTTATCCGGATCTTAGTCGGACTTTGCTTAAGTCTACCTCATTCAAATGCTTAGTCGAAGCGTGCACATATTTTCTATTTAACTGATATAGACACAGAAAACGAAAATAAAATAGGGTCACAAACTTTGAACGTTGTTTAAGATATTCAAGTAATAATTGTTACAATAATTTCACCGTAACAGTTGAGCATAAAAATTTAATGCGAAAAATGTCCCTGTACAAAACTAATTAGCAGTATTATTTAATTAAAAGTCAAAGATGAACATTTTTCTGGAGCAAATTGAAGTTGTTTTTGTTATTGTTCGTCAGACCAAGCTGCATATCTTTTACAAGAATCAGGAAATATTTCGTTTGATAAGGCTGACAAATGATCAACAATTGAAAATACCACATTATCCTGCGCAAAAACGTTAGTCAATTTTATTTCAGCTTAAGTTACTGGTGCATTATGCTGATGCAATGTGATATTGGTTTAACATTCTGAATTCCACTAATAGACATCTGACGTTTTTAGTAGCAGCCTATCGCTGCAATTAATTCGCTCTTACTAAAAATTTAACGTAACATGGCCTGCCAAACCAAAACATGTCAAATTATTTTTCACTTTGAAATTTTTACAATCCAAACTTGAAAAGGACTTTTATAAACAAATAAAAGTTAAAGCACAATAAAAATATCAAAAACCTTTGAATTCTGGATCACAAAGCTTTTCGCAAAGATCACTTCTAATATTTCGTTTCTATTTTTGGTGTATCTTATTGTCTTATTTAAAAACAAAAAAAACAAAATCTGAAACCCTGAACTATGCATTTTTCCACACTGTTAATTTTCTGTACACAACAGAACCGTAAAGTGGAGGTTGGTATTAAAAGCAAATTATACCTATATCTAGGGATAAAATCCCCAATTTGGCATCACTGCTACGGTAATAAAGGAGAAAATACAGGCCCAATAAAGGGGCAACAATTGTCGATTACGTGCGATCATGCGATTGCGAATGGGATAGAATCTTCGAAATAAAAATAGAAAAATAAGGAATATCGATAAGTTAAGACAAATCCAGAATTCGATTTCAAATTCTCACAATTAGGGTGGTGGTAGATTAGGGTGGCCCAAAAAACAAATGTGTTAAAATAATGCTCATTCAGAATTTGTTAGCTAATGTAATTTTGAGCTTAAGCAAAATTTCAGTGAAATTCATTAATGTTTAGAGGTCGCTCAAATCGAAAATAGTTTTTTTTTGCTGTTTTGGCCTTGCAGGAAAACTGTTTCATCATTTTCTGTAATAAATTTTTAATTTGACAATATTTTTTCTTGCTTCTTTTTTTAATTAAAGGGAACTTAGTTATGAACTTATTGTAGTGAAGTTGTTTCATAAAATTAAATTCTTCTATAGGTATATTATAAATTTTTCAAAACGGAAATTTGTACACAGAACTCCAATTTTTTGACATCGCGTCAAAGTGCCACGTGGGTGTACTTTTTCTACCATAATGTAAACTATAATCGATTATCTTTCAAACCATTACAACTTACAAAGAATATGTGCCGGTCCATAAAAGAATAGACTTTTTCACTGTAACAAAATGATTTATACAAGAAAACAAGAAAAAACAAAGTGAAAACCAAAAGCTCTGTATGGCAACACCAAGAAGGGGTTGGCCGATTTAGTTCATATTTGAAATTTTATTTACTATTTTATGGAAACGCTGTTTGCAAAATTTCAGCTCTCTAGGTCGACGCGCTCTCAGGCAGTGTCCCAATATATAGTGAAAACCCAAAGTTTTGTATCGCAACACCCGATTTAATCCTTTTTTGAATTTATGTTTGCGATTGTTATGGAAAGGTCGTGTACAAAATTTGAATGCTCCACGTCGTCGCGTTCTTAGGCAGTGTCATTATTACCATTATTATAAAAACACTGCGTTACCAAATTTCGGCTCTCTACGTCAACGCGTTCTTGCCCAAATATACCGTTAAAAAACGAAATTATTGTATGGCAACCCTACGAAGGAGTTGCCCGATTTGTCCCATTTTCGAAATTAAATTTATATTCTTTTTAGAAAGTCGGTGTGCAAAACTTTAGCACTATAAGTGAACGCGCTCTCGAGTTATTGCGCGGACGGACGGACGCACAGACAGACGGATAGAGACAGGCAGACAGACAAACAAACGGACAGGGGCACATGGACAAATCAAAATAACTTTTAATATTATGCTTGGGTGTCTAATACAATAATTGGAAAGAGAGATGTCATTAAAACAAAGTCGTTACATTTATGGATCGACACATCTTTGAAATTTGCAAAAATGCTTCGCCTTCGAAAATCGCATTTTGAGAACAGTTTATACACTACATGAGCCCCATAAGTTTTAGCTGTTTGAAAGATAATCAATTGTAGATTACATTCTAGTAGAAAAAGTATAGCCAGGTGCCACTTTTCCTTATAAAAAAATTTACGCGAAGTCAAAAAATTCGAGTTCTGGGTCCAAACTTTCTTTTTGAAAAATTTATAAAATATAGAAGAATGGAGAAGGCACTATATGTATATATTATGTATTTCAAAAGGGGGCAAATTTTTCAGCTTTAGTTTTTATGTTATGACGGCACCGTTTTTCGGGGTCCATACCCAAAGGGTAACAACGGCAACCCTATTCCTAAGACTTCGCTGTCCGTCCATCACCAGGTTGTATCTCATTGGACCGTAATAGGTAGACAGTTGAAATTATCACAGACTGTGTATTTCTCTTTTTTTTTGTAATAAAAATAGAATAAAATTAAAAATTAAAGGGGGCCCCCATACATGAAACATGATTTTTTCGGTGTTTTTTTTCTCGTTTTATTCTCATTCATTATTATTATCACAAGTAGGCATTTTTTTTCAAATGACAGCATTATTTTTTCTCATGACGCCTACTCTGATTCGAAAAAAATAAATAAAAAGTACAAAAAAAGTACAAATTTTGTACGCTGGTACGGAATCCTTCGTGCGCGTGTCCGACTGGCACTTGGCCGGTTTTTTTTTATATTGTTGTTTGTGAGAAGTTAGGTTTTAAAATATGGCTCCATTTACAGTGAGGCGCCAGCTTGCGCCTAATACGTCTTATGGTAAATGCAGCCCTGACCCAGGACACATGCTTAATATAATCTACACTTGCATCGCTCATTGGCATAATTTTTTAAAAGTGAAGTAATCAGAATCAGTTCAGTTTTTTTTAGTCTCTGTAGGTACAAGGTTAGTCTTGTAACTGTCGTGCCCCTTGAGCAATCGAATTAACAAATCCAATAATTAAAAACCAATCTGACCTATCTTAATACCTTTAAAATTAAGCAAACCCGAACCGAACTGTAACATGATATTTAAAACAAAGTTGAATCGCGACTGAACAATTAACGGCACTCGCCAGACCAGTCATTGGTCTTTTATGCCCCAATATTCGGAAGTAAACTTTCTTTGCTCACAACGCGGATGTAAACAAACGACACAACCTTGTCGTTTGCTCTACCGTGTGCAGCACCGGAGTTGCTTAGTAGTAAACAATCGCCTTCATAATAATTACCATGCGAGGTTAATTATTATTATAGTCGTCGATTGCTCCATTTAGACTATCCAGGGACGTTTCCAGAACTGATGTAACTGCCATTCTATTTACGCATTAAGGTTGTTTTACTCTGCTGATATTCTCTACTTGCACTTAATTTTTCAATCTTGTACTTATTTACGTATATATTTATATACTTATATATATTTTTTAAACACTATTTCTAATGTCTAATTATTTTCTTAATTTTTCGTTATTTCCTTTATTCTATAATTTTAAACCTTAAACATTTATTACATATTTTTTACATTTACACTTTAAAACCTGAATATTCTTCTAACCTATTTAATCTGCCTTATATATATTTTGTCGAATTATTTCATAACAAATTTGTTTGCACGTAGGTGATATTTTTCTCCAATTTAACTTTCTCTCTGTTTTTTTTACTATGTCGTATCACTAATAGCGTTAAACTTGCATGCATGCTGACTATTGTCTATCTGCAATTTCGCCTCACATGTGCCTATGGAGCTCCTAGTGGATCCGAAGAGTCCTCCAATTCTAATTTTCTGATGTTTCTGTATGGGCGTATTCCTCTTCATCCTATTAACTTTAATTATGCTACATGAAGATCCAGTGTCTATTAAAAGCCTAAATTTACCTTGTAATGCTATATCCGATGGAACCGCGATGATAAACTTATTCTGGGAATTTAATTTTTCACTGGCCTTTCCTGCTAAGTATTGCTTCAGGCAGTTCGCTGTATAGTGATCCCGTGTTCGGCAAAATTGGCAGAAAAGCTCTTCCCCTCCTGGATGGATTCTTCCAACAATGTCTGCGACTCTGACGACATGATGTATTCGGCAATTAGACGTTTCGTGAACATATTGCTGGCATTCTGCACAGAAGGGTTGCTTGTGACACTCTCTCGCGAAATGTCCCTGCTGGCCGCACTTGAAGCAATGGCTGAGTCTGTATCCATATGCTTTTCTAGGATATCCTCTGTACGATTCTGTGTGAATCGGCTTTAACGGAGAGAAAGGTTTTTGGTGAGGTGCAGGTACATCTCCGTTAAAGTAGTCGCTGTTCCCTCCTTCCTGTGAAAAACCTTTATTGTTTGGTACCCTGAGCTGAAGTCTTATCGCATCTTTTTCGTAGAACTCACTTTCTGCTCGCACCGCCATTAATGAATCAAACTTTTGTCCTGTTAGGCGAGTTCAAATAGCCTGATTCCATACTCCAGCTTTAAATGTAGCTATCGCATCCGCTTCCAACTCCGCCAGTAATCCTTCATCTTTACCTGGGTACTTTGCACAAACAGCACTTTTAATCTGATCCAACAGTTCCTTCATTTTGTCCGCACTTCCTTCGCTAACTTTGCAGATCTTTCCCCAGAGAACATTGGCACGTATTTTGACACCATGTCCATAATTTTATCATGTGCATCGGCCATATTGCATTTTATCGGGCCGCCTCCGTTGATCTTCGTCTCTGTTTGTCCGTTTGTTTCTATTGTCAACAAATGCTCCCCTGGTCGCGAACTTTTTCTGGCAGTAAACGACTGACTGTTAAATCCTTTCTCAAATTCTGCTGCAATCTCTCCCGTTTCTTCCAATTGCTTCTTTATATTTTAACGCTTTACTTTACAATCATTTAATTTTCCATTCTGCTCTTCAATACTTTTTTCTAAGCCTTGAATTTAATTAGCTCCTCCCTTGTCAGTACATTACTCCTTCCTGATGACATTTATGGTCTCTGAACCCGAAGATTATCTGATCACTTCTATTACTATCTCGACACTATGCACTTAAATATCATTTCTCACTGCCACTCAAGATTAAATACTTAGGTATGACAACCGATACATTTGACTTTATTAACATTAGACACGTCACTTCAACAAAGATTAATCCTGGCACTCGTGATCTCTAATTTGAATGTTGATAACGAGAACCGTGAACGATACTACCCAATTATCAATATTATATATTTCATTTGTATATAGATTTTTAAATTATTATTATACCCCGAATACCCAGATTACAATCAACGCCACTACGAAAATGTGGCGTTGAAAACTTTATTGCTCACGAAAATAGAAAAAAACGTCTTAAAATTATTAGTTTCTTATAATATAAAATCACACAAATCAACGCATACTATAGAAATAAACATACTTATTCGTTTAACGCATTTTTCAGTATTTATCAATATCCTTTACTATTCGCCAAGGGGGTTAGCTTCCATCACGACTGTTAATCCCAGGAATCATAATTTTATATTTAATATTTAAAGTTTTTATTTTATTTATCGGACTTTGTAATATACAGATTATATTCTATTCCCCCCATCGGTGCGCTCCCTTAATACAAGAGAAAAAGGAGTTAAGTAAAAATTATTCACTCAAATTGATTCACTAATTTTTTATAAACTTCATATTCCATTTTCATAACAAACAAATATAAAATTTCCTAATGAGAGCCACGCCTAATGGAAAGGAAGCTCATGGCAAGGTTTTAGTTAATTCAATAGGAGAGAGTATTTCTTAGAATACACGATTTCCATGCAAGTGGGTACTCCTTTACAATGATAACAATAGGAAAGTAGTTTATTCAAAGGATGCTTAAAAGATTGAATTCAATTCATTTGGAAAATGTGGAAGAAAGCTGTCGCAAATCATGCGAGTAAGCTCGTATTAGCTTTATACGAATATTTTTGCTCAGATCGTCCGACTTTTGAAATCTTATGACTTTAGAGCCGACTTTTGTAAGTTGAATCTCATTTTGAGCTATATAATCGGACAGAATTTCATATAACAAAAGCTCAGTGCATATATGAAATGGTCTATTTCTCCGAAAAGTACTAAGTATTGCAATATTTAAGGATTACTTCCAGAACTCTAAGCAATTCTAAAACGTTCTCACTGAAAATCATTGCAAAACCCCAGATTTATGCATAAAATCTATGCCTGAACACAGCAAGATTAAGGCTCTATCAAAGATTAGGTCTGTAATTAAAATACTATAATTTCTGTTTTGAGCAGATTATCACAATTGCAGGTGTGCTGGATTTTGAATTCTGCCACCTGCCCATTTGCAGTTGGAGTTATGCCCATACAGCCTATAATACGATTAATTATGTAAAGACAGCAGAAGGAATGGTTTCATAGGAGGCAACAGACTTTGCTTGCGGATAATGGATATGAGAAATGAAGGTCTGACTATTGCGTGCTCTGCAGGTAATAACCGTTGACAGTGGAGATACATACATTCATTCTACCTCTTTGTTGTTGATCCAACCTGGACGTTATGCAGACTTTAGAATAATTAAGACTTTCGCTGTACGTGCATGAATTAATGGTCTTGTTTTTAATAATTATGTTTTTATATAATCAATATGTATGCGAAAAATAAATACATACCTTGGTGGGGGATCAGCCTGTATTTCACATGCTATTTCAACTGTTTCATCTTTGGATGCACCAATTAAGATGACCCGATCGGAGTGCTTGCATATTGGTGCATCTGTGGAAAGAAAAGAAGATAAAGTTAAAATCAAACTACAATTTAAAGCGATGATATTTGTCTACCGATTAAATATTATGTACGTATGTGTCTCATGTATACTATAAAATGCTTTTGAGGATTTAGTAAGAGCTATTCTAGACAATGCAAGTGTGCATGATGGCGAGGTCAAAAGCGGTATGTCGCAATTCGTTCTAAAGTGTTTAGAGGCAGTTAAATAAGAGATCAAAACTTTTGATTTCATTCGCGTTAGACCGATTGTTAATTTGCCACCTCGTTATCTTGTCATTCAGGCAGATGATGAAAGGGCTATGTGTAGATTGCGCTCATGCAGACGTTGGGCGGACGACTGGACTGATTCTTTCCATTGATTATTGGCGTATGGCCTGGAACGGGAAAGCCCTCTGGCCTCCATGTCACTTGATCCGATGGTATACCATCGCAATCGTGAGCTGAGGGAAGTGCCTTATCGAGCCTCTCCCGCTCCGCTCTAAAAAATTTCACTGACGGCTCTCACCCTAGTTCTGGAGCCGGTGCTGGTGTTTACTTTTTTGAACCTGACATTGGGTTACAGTACTCAATTGGAAGGCATATCACTGTCTTCTAGGCTGAAGTTTTCCCCGTCGCAATAACAGCGAAGATAGCCCTTGATATGGAGATCAAGGGTAAAGACAATGCTATCTTTTCGTATAATCAGACAGCCTTGATGACTCTGAGTGGCCCTCGGATAACATATAAGTTACTGGGGGACTGTAGGTCGTCCGTGGGTAAACTGTGTATCCACAAAAAGGTATGTCCTTCACATGATTCCTGCACGCAATACTCGCGCTGCAAACCGCGCACATCCTTTAACCCTTCAAATTACTTTCGGCCGTACAGTAAAATTCCGAGATGCTTTTTTATCCCGAACAGTGCGAATGTGGAACAGCTTACCATCTTCTGTTTTTCCTCCGGCATACAATCTGCGGAAGTTTAAGGGCGACATACATCGGCACCTCCGCCACTTTCCTCATATCCCCTAATCCTTTCCCTATCTCCTTCCTGCCATGCTGTGCTTTGCATCATAGGGTATCCCCTGAGCTTGGCTTAATAATATAAAAAAAAAAAACATGACGATTATGGGGAATGAAAGGGTTGTGCTTTTAGCCAGGCCTGGTTCTGGTTCTCCTTTCCTTGGACCGGAACCCTCCATTGCCGTTATCACCTCGGTTATTGGGTCTCTCATCAATGCCTATCTCCGATGGGCGAACCTGAGCATTTGCAGATGTACAAAACTGTTTCTTGATGGGCCTAATAGGACTTTTTCTGATTTTCTCTTGGGGCTCGGATGGAAACAATGCAGAACTGTGGTTGACGTCATCACCGGGCGCGACTCGCTCCACGTTCATCAAGGATGGGTGTTGTTGACAGCCCTGAGTATATGTCCTGCCTGGAAAGAGAGCATGAGACAACCGAACACGTTCTGTGTGTATGTCCGGTCTTTGCCCGGAACAGGTTGGATATTCTTGTGTTTGGCTTGCCATCTATTGATGAGCTGAAAAACTTACTTCACCAAGACCTGATGCGCTACATTAAGAGGATAGGAAGGCTTTACAGAGAGGCTTTCTAGGAAGTTAGCACCACAATGGGTCGCCCTGGTCTCCGTACTTGCGATCTCTCTTCCCCTACCTATATATATATATATATATATAACAATTCTATATATGCTTTTAGTGACACCAGGATTTTTTTGAAAATAGGATAACAAATTTTAAAATTCAAATACCCATAACCTCGAAAAGCGATAATTAGGACAAATACAATTTGTGCATCTGCTATGAATACGAGTAGTCCAATACTGGGATATTGGGTTAAATGCTTTTGTATAGAAATCAATGTGAAATATTTCTGGTCCACGACAACCTAGTTAAGAAAGTTTACATAAGAAAAAAACCGCAAACAATTAATTTAGCTCACTTACAACCAGAAAATGTGTTTAACATTATTTTATGCCGATTTCAAGAAAATATTACGGCATAGACAATCTTGTTATTTTATACCCTATATGAAATCATAGGGTATACTAAGCTTGTCGTTCCGTTTGGAACGTTTGTAAATAATCTTTATCTTAAGCGAGCACAAGCTAATTATAGTTAAGCGATTTTATCCTTTCAAGTTTTGCCTTAACCGGACTGAAAACCTGGTGCCTAAGAAGTTCATTCTGCAGGCGGCACCGGCATTGGAGCTGCTCTCTCATTGGCCGTGTGATCGCTGTAATTAAATTTCGGTTAAAATACCTTGAGATATCTGGCTGACGACAAATGGGATTAGTTAGGCAGGTTAGGATTTATAAGAGCTGCCTGAGAATGGACCACATTGCGGCAAAGTACTTTAGACCTATCAGTCTCTCCTCCTTCATGCTTAAGATCTTGGAAAGACTAATAGAGGTACACATAATAAATGTATGGCGGGGTGGCAGTGATAGCGAACATGCCAATACAAAAGGGAAATTCGTAAAGTCGGCAGTGGTGTCCGTTGTTGAAAAATACCTTGAATATGACAGTACACTCCAGGTACTTATCCTGGATATTGAGGGGGCTTTCAATAACGTGAAGGCGGAGGTTATATATAATGGACTGAGAAGGGTCTCTGTGACTGGATCAATGCAATACTTCTCAGTAGAAAGACTAGCTCGTGCGCAAGTGACCCCAGGGGGTGCTATCACCACTCCTGTGGTTGCCAGTAATGGATGAAATCCTCATCATGGTAGCAGGCAAATTTCTCTCTACTATGGGAATCGTCCACAATTCCAAGCTGAGCTGGAAGGTTAATCTAGAAGAACGCGTAAAGAAGGCCAGTGTGGCCTTTTACATGTGCAAGAGATTATTTGATAGAAACTGAGGATTAAAACCATGGGTGGTACGTTCCCTATACGCAGCCATAGTTTGGCCCATCCTCTGCTACGGCTCCACGGTCGAGGGGACGGCAACGAAGAAATGTAACCTGGATGTGCTATCAAAAATCCAGAGAGGTGCCTGTATGGCAATAACTGGAAGTCTGAGCACCACGCCCACCGCGGCACTGGAAGTCATGCTTGACTTATTGCTGCTGGACCTCTATTGCAGAAGCTTAGCGGCAATTAGTGCTGTCAGGCTGAGGGTGGGGGTTGGTGGTTGGAGAGCGATTTTGGGCAATCCAATATTCTCCAGAAGATAGACTGTAGTGATTGCAGGAAAGAAACGGACTATCAAGTACTCATCTTGACTTTTGGCAGGGGTGTCGTAATATCCGATATTTCTATTTGTACGGACGGTTCCAAGATGAGTGTCGGCACAGGGGTTGAAGTGTATTCCAGAGATTTCCAGGCGGCAATATTTATATCCAGGTGCAGAGAGCCCTTGTGGTACATATGCATATATACTGGTAGCCAAGCAGCCATGCAGGCGCTGGATGTTGCCTTGAGGAATTGAATATAATGCACAAGGTGACTCTATGCTTGGTACCTGGCCATAGGGTCATCTCTGGCAATGAGATGGCTGATGAGTTGGCCAAAAAGGGCTCCGAATTGGATAGCTCTGCGGCGGTAGCTTATGTGAGGATCCCAGTCGAAGCTTTAAAGGAAGAAAAAATCCGGGGCGCCTATCAAAAGGCAATCTTCCGGTGGACCAGCAGGAAAATCTGCCGTATTGCGAGGCAATTTTGGCCTGCACATGACAGTAAAAGGACAAAAGAATTGCTTAATGGCAGCAGAGCAAATACATGGAAGCCAGTAGGGGATTACGGGTCACTGCGCCATAGGGGACCATGCTAGAAGAAGAATATTACTCAAGCGAATAGTAAAAAGACAATTCCCTGGAAGAACAATATGTGACAATGTTTTGAATAAATAAACATTATTTTACAGAGACTTCTTAAATTTTAGTTTCACCATCAGACGGAGTGTCAATCTGTTAGCAAGCGTAAACGCTGCAGATCGTACCAGCAGCAAGAATCCTGCCGGCAACATCACCATCGTAGTTGCTATACCAGCGACGGTCAAGTTGACATAGGATTGATTTGGTTCCCGTATCATAGTCGTCTGGAATCCCGAGCTACAGCTTTATTGCGGAATAACCCCTTTTGACTGTCATAGGGACTGCCCGTGATTCAGTGGCGTTGTCCTCCATTTATTTGGAATTATGGCGATACTTTTCGTAGTGACTTACTACTCACGTACAGGGCACCTTGTTGCCTTGTGTAGGAAAATATGTCAGGTTGGAAAACAACACGGTCTTCAACAGTTATCTAACAAGTGATTCAACTATACCTATTGTAATCAATCGGTTTCTTGTTTCAAGCCCAAGCAGTATCCAGCTCTTAAATTATTGCTCCCAGCTTGGACTTTCCCGTTGACGAAACGAGTACTAGTTGACATCCATTGAAGACGTCAAAACTTTATGACTGCTTCAAAAGAATCAGATACCTGCTCAGAGTGATTACCCGCTCCAGAAGACTCAACAACTTGTGGGCCCTATTGCCTCTACATTAACTACTAACTCCCAAAGGTCGACTTGATTCCGGAGCTTCCGATTTCCTACGGATTATCACCCGTGCAGGCTATCATAGGTACAGCTAAAATTGTAACAACGTATCCCTCAATTGGATCTGCACTACGATGGGTCCAACAAGGGGTGTAATTTCGTCAATAAGACGACCTAGTTCTTACGAAGAAAGTTATTTCAGCCCTGCAGTCTATCCGCCAGATAAGCACGTGTTGTGACTCAGGTACCTATGCCCCGAATCACAACCATTAGGTCAATACATCAATATATTGCCCTATACAATATATTGATGTATCACATAAATGACCCTGAAAATGAAAAGTTATTTAATTTAAAATTTCATTTGAAATTTAAAATGCATTTAAAAATGCATTTCCATATCATAACAAAATGCAATTTAGCATAAATTGCATTTTGTTATCAGGCATGCATTTCATTCCCACGATATGCACTGCACACTTACCTACGTACAGTGTCTTCTTCTTTTCTCTTTTTGTACGTACACTATGTATGTACATACATACATACAATTATTACAATTATTCTCGCCCGCTTAAAATTAATATTTCAAGACGGGCGCACAAGTGCATATCAGATTACAGTTTTGCTGTCATGCATATGCATTGCTACCAAAGTTTTTTGCATTTTCTCACGTACGTTTTTTCAACGTCGTGAGAAAGCAATAAAACAATAAGATAAAAAAGCTTTTAAAAAAGTGATCGTGGGTACCTGGGTGCAATTTGCCCAAACCTCGGGAAGTTTGTTTTCGACCCGTCGAGAGAGAAAGATCGGAAGTCCCAATAAATAAAACATTCTCGAATCAGGAAATTTAAAAGAAAAATTGTAAACTTATAAAAAAAAAGGGTGCTAAAACGGAAATTGTAAACACATTGGATAAAAGTGCCGATTGAAAATTGAAATTTAAAAGAAAAATTGTAAACTAAAAAAAAAGGGTGCTAAAACGAAAATTGTAAACACATTGGATAAAAGTGCCGATTGAAAATTGTAAATTTATTAAAACAAGAAAATTATAAATAAAAGAAATCTAAAAGATTTTTAGGAAAAAGTGCAAGTTTTGTGTTTGACTGTTTAATCCCCATCTCAAAACTTAAAGGTGGCTGCTCTCTTCGTTGAAGCACGGAGCAGGCACAAAACACACGGACTTCTGCTTTAAGTCGGTCGGTCGGTCGCTTGAAATAATTTCAAGTCTGAAGTCTATCAGACAGTCAATCACGGACTCGTGGTTTAAGTAAGCCAAGCCAAAACCTGGTCATTCCAAGCTTGAAGTTTAGCAGGCCTTCAAGTCGACACGGACTCCAGCTGCAAGACCGCTGAATTTACCGCCTTAACCAAAACGACAGAGCAGTTACCTATTACAGAAAACGCACTAATTGGCAATATTAACCCCTAAATACTAAAACACAAATTTATTAAATTTTTTTTAATGGCTTGGTTGGTGAGCCTGGTATGTTCTTATATTATTTCGAAACACAGAAGCTACATATTTTTACATGAATTAAGGGGATGCTTTGTCCGCCAAAAGTAAGAAGAAGAACAGCTATAGAACTTTGTAAATGTTATTCTTAACGAACTTTACTATCCAAGCGTTGTCAGATTGAGGAAATTCTTCCATTTTAAGGGAACTCCGGAACCAAAATTTGCGAAAAAGGGAATTTTCACATTTGATTTAGTATACATCTGTGAGAAAATTTCTGAGAACATTTATTTTGTTGATTGTTAAGGTCTGATATATGTTACTTATATATATTCCCTAGGGGCTACTTGACAGCTTTAATGAGGCAGGTAAACACATTTCCAAGATATGTAGATGACCTTTATTTATAACTTCTAATAATGAAAGTATGTTAAGAAAAGAATACACTTTCGTTCAGTGAAAACAAGATGATTTGTAGAAAATTTAACTGTATTGCAACGTATTTTTTTGCCAAATATTTATGTGGAACTGAACAATAATCAGTATCAATGCGTATTTTTACTTCTTAAAATGTATTTTAATACACACTATGCTTTATTTTAATTACTACAAGTTCTGATACACAAGTTATGTAGTGAGTGCAATAGTCTACTCTTGTCAAAATATCGTGAGGTATAAATTTATAGACATTTTGTCTTCACAATATTTTGCAAGAATGTATATGATCAACTTTCTGAATTTCTCTCTAATGCTTTTACTATTGTAATTAGTACATTTGTGTGTATCTTTCCGAATTTTTTTGTTCTGATTTTATTAGTTCCCTTGAATTATACCTTTTTTGGATTTTCATTTCATTTGACTTCCACAGATTTCGGAAATACTTCAACAATATTCAACAAAGAACCAATAACTTACACAAATCGATCAACAAATTTTAAATTAAATTCAACTTTTATAATTCAATATGCTTTTCAAAATTATATCAACAATTTTTAAATTTAATTCGGCATTTCTTTTAGATAAAAATGAACGTATTCGTTATGGGAAGAATCTTGATTTAGATAACAATGTGAAAATAAATGAAAATGTTAATTTGAAGGGTAGGAAGCAATAAGCAATAATATATAATGGCAGTCTTTGTTAACATTGAATTAAAACAGGATACAGTATTATTCACTGCGTATATTAAAAATTAAGGAGAAAAATTATCAATTATATTTTGAAATGGAAATATGAAAAAGAGGTCATATAGTTCCCGAAAATTGTCACCACAGAACCCAGGAAAAAAATTTCCATTAAAGGCTTTTCTATTGTGAGAATTTTTTATTTTCATTCTTTAAATGGAAAAAACTATTCTTTTTTCTCTTGGTACATAAACCAGAGATTTATTTGCATTTATTTTTCAGGTAAAAGGAGCTTGGCAGATGGCTTTTCAACGAATCAAGAATTTTTTACAACTGGGTGTCGTTTGGCTTAAAGTCCTCGCATTCCACCTAATAATAAAAAGAAAAGAAAAAAAGGTCAGAAATATGTTGGTAATATTTTCCCATTTATAGCTGAGTTGAGCATGCATGGAAAAATACTTGTAGAAAACGGCGAATGAAACGACATCTTTGGTGGAAAATTTCGCACACAGATATGGTGTGAAATGCATTACGACAGTCATTTCCCTAGTTGAGGGAGGGATAATACCCCATACATTGCTTTTTAACATAACAACGTTAGCCACCTTCTGTGCTGCACAGGCAGGAAGAATTCCACTGGGCCAAGTTAACGATGATTTAAAAACAGTGATTATGGTAATTTAATGCTTAAACTGGCATTGGTTGCCATCATTTTGCTTTCTTTTTATGCAGTTCAAGAGATTTAAATACTTTTTCAGTTTTTCATTTCTCTCTAAAACCTTCCAGGAAATCCTTAGCTTGGAAGGTAATCGGCTTTAAAAGAAGGTGAAGAAATACTCTTGGAAAAAGAGAAAAACCGATTAGTGGTCCTGTTTTAAAAACGTCCATATAAGTCCACATCTATACAGTTTATATGTACTATGTCTATGAAAACTACTATTACTGTGAAAACGATGAGTCGTACTCGAAAGTTATTTAGAATATGAAATCCTATGAAATCATTTATAATCATTTTTACTGTCCGACGAATCGTTTTAGACGTATATTCGAAAACTTCCAAAATCAAATTTGCACAGATTGGTGAGCATACTAATTATATACGGAAATTCATCTAGGGTCTTAATATCCTTTTTTCTGCTATGAATTCGAATCGCAGATTTTTATTTTTATTTTAAATTCAAGGAAGATACTTTTTTATTATCTTACTTCGGTATGAAGGAATATGTAGGTAAATACCATAACGCGGGACATTTTTCTAATGCTGAGAGTTAAAAACTTTTAAATACGTTTGAAAAAAAACGCGGAGAATTCTCTGCAGAGAACACCTGAGATACACTGTAAATAATGTGCACAATTGTTGCCACAGAGCTTAGGTATTTTTCCCTAAAATCTAGGGAATATGCTTTGAAATGTAGGAAGTATTCCTTGAAATGTAGGGAATATTTCCAAAAATGTAGGGAATATTCACTACATTTTAGGGAAAAATACCTAAGCTTTGTGCCAACAATTGTGCATATTTTTTACAGGGTACACATTTTTTTTGTATACAGAAATGATTCTATGTATAAATACCCTTCGAAGATGTGGTAAAAGCCGGGAGAGCTACTTGCAGCAACTTTGAATTTTTTTGATCGGAGCAGATCGGCAGACAAAATTGTGTGGTAAGCTAAAAGCAAAGATGTAGTATATTTGGAAAAATAGCAATAAACTCTGACAAAAGGAGAACTAAAAGTGTAGCAAGATGAAAAGGAATGTACATTCCCGTCTTAAGAATGTGATAAAATAAGGCGAGGCCGTAATTAGGTAAAAGGAGAAAATATTTCAATAATAAAGTGCCCAGAGAAAACCCTTCTGGGAAAATATGCTTGATATTACTTTAATGGGTCTACTAGACTTGAGGATCGGTTGATTTAGTCTAATGTGTGTCCGACTTGAGTGTAAATAACTAACTATTGAATGTGAATGAATGAAAGGAAAGAAACAACAAGCCCTAGTTGCAGCGGCGTAGCAAGGGTGGGGCAGCTCAGGCGGACCGCCTGGGGCACCAAAATAAAGGGGCACCAACATTTTTTGGAAAAAATGATAGTATATTATTGCATATTTTGGTGAAATAAAAAATGTTGTCAACAAATCATACCGAGTAGCTGTTATTTCTAATAAAAAGCGAGGTACCTCAATTTTCATAACTGACACAATGGCTCCAATTTCAAATAGCTATAGTAGGCATCTAAGCATCGAGCCTACAGCTCGTAGTAATGAAGTTTCAAAGATACAACTTGTGACTTTGTAACCCTAGTAATAAAGCCTTGGCTTAATAGTGGTATAACTAAAAAATCTACTTTAATTCTTAATTTCCTAATTCATGTTTCAGTGATAAAAAATTTCAAGTCTGGTCAACCGATTGTCGTGGGTTTGTGGCGGCAAGTACAAAATACTTTGAACCTGGCAATTTTAATTCAAAAATTCTCGAAGAACTCCGTGATTTGGGAAAGGTGCAAACTAGTAGGCCTAAGATTAATTTGATTTAAGAAAAAAAAATCGTTAAGCGTTTTCAACAGGTTAATCATTCATTATTATATATTTATACGTGAGCTGAAAAGTGAGCATCAATATATCTTAATTGTGCACTTGATGTTGTATTAATATATCTTATTTCTGCTGCTGCTTTTAATCAACTTCATCACATTTTTCGCTTTCTTTCCTTCTTCAACTCACCGATGAGATGTTTTGATGAACACAATTGGTTCCACCTAGAAGCGCCCGGTTGAAATGAGATGGAGCGCCAGAGGAGATGGAGCAAAAATGGTCAATATGAACTTTTCAAAAACCTTGGACGTTTGGAACAGCTTTTAGGAAGGAACGAGAAAGCAAATACCAGGACTGATTTCGCTTCGCTTCAGCTGGTCATGCTATATTTCTGGTTCCTTAGTTTTCTTGGATTTGACTAAAGTCCAAACGTACGTGCAGACTCGAGACCTTAACTTGCAGAATTGTATTCATGTTGAGAGACGAAAAGCGCGTAAAGCAGTGTAGATTTTGCTGAAGAGAAGTGTAAGGTTTTTGGTATACAATGCAACCTCAGCGTCGCATTCGGAGAAAGAAGAATATGCCTGGCGAAAATTATGAAGGTTTCTTTTAAAGATGAGTTGCGTCGCGAAATACTCTCTTCACTTGATCTTATTAACCAGGAAGTAAAAACAAGATTCCAAAAGCAGCATGATCTCGCAAGCAGTTTCGAGTTCCTAACTCCAAGCAATCTTTTGAACCTCAAAATCAGCATCGATTCAAGTAAGCTGGATGCTGATGAATTCGACATGGATGAGTTTCTGCTGAAACGCACAAGATTGCTTAAATTTATTGAAGCTCCTCCAAAAAAAGAACATTTTAAATCACTTAAGATCGACGGGCGTTTTATTCAAGACTTGCACCAGGTTAATGCAGTCCCAAATATCGTCATTATGGTACAAATCTTCCTTGCTGTGGCCATCAGCGTTGCGACTTACGATAGAACTTTCTGCATACTAAAACATATAAAGAATTATCTACGGCCAATGATGACTGATTCGTGATAGAAAAATCTTGCGATTTTGTCCATTGATTGAAATCTGACTGGCTCAATGGACTTCGAGAGTGTAATCAACGACTTTGCTAAGCAGAAAGATCGTAAAATAGTTTTTTAAACAATCTTAACTTTATCCTTTTAGCATAGCGTATGTCAAAATACAGATTATAATTATGTGCTGAAATTTCTATGGTACGGTAAAAAGTGGGGTAGCATTTTCACGGTCCGCTTTACGCTCAAAAGGACTTTGCTATGCCACTGCCTGGTTTTGAGGTGCTAACAGATGGATGAAAAATTCCACTATGGAGGCTCAAGCCTAGTTGACGTGTAGGTACTTTCAGTATTCGTGGCGAAAAAGTTTAGTTACAATACCTAATGATCCTTGGTGTATGGAAAAAAAAATTTGTTTGTGTCTATCTAATCGATTTTTGCCGAAAGCATCTGTTCCGCTGATGATTTCAATTAAGCATAAAAATCAAGAATAAGGAAAAATTTTGATTTGTTTTGGATTTTATTCATCGTGAATTATATGAGGAGCAAATTGAATCAAAAACTCAAAACCCGACAATATACTTGTTATACCCTCTAGATGATGAAACGGTATACTCAGTTCGTCATTCCGTTTGTAACGCATAGAAATAATGCTTGTGGAGCAAAATGGATTGAACACCCACGCATAATATTAAAAGCTATTTTGATTTTTGCATGTCCGTCTGCCTATTCGTCCGGCCGTTCGTCTGTCTGTCTGTTCATCCTCACAATGACTCGAGAATGCGTGTACTTAGGGAGCTGAAATTTTGCACACAGCGACTGAGCGTAGAGAGCTGAAATTCTGTACAATGCGTTTTCATAAAAATAGTAAACATAATTTTAACAATGGGCGAAATCGGCTAACTCCTTCTTGGTGCTGCCATATACAAATTAATTTGGGTTTTTTGCGTACCTATTCTGTGAAAACGATTAGTCCTCGACGTTAATGTTGTACTGACAAGTTCTTCAGAATAGGAAATCCCATGAAATTGGTTATAATCATTTTTGCTGTCATAAGAACCGTACTAGAAATAGATGTGAAAATCCACTACAACAACCAAATTCTAGGGTATCATAAGAATTGGTTTTAGATCAATTCTAACTTTTTACTTGTTCATTATAATTTTGAGAACGGCATTTAAATCACTGTGACTTTTTAAGGTTATGAAATTGGTTTTTGGCCGAAAACTAATTATTTATTAGTACCAGATTTTTTAGGTAAGAGAAAATAATACTAGTTTGGTGTTTAGTCTAATTAAACTGGTTTGGTATACACACAAAAGCGACAATTGGTTCCATTTCGTCGTGAGTCATATAAACAGGGAGGTTATGCTTATGCAATGGTGTTCATTCAATATGTTCCCAGTATGCTGACTTGGGATCTATTGTTATTTGGTGGCCTTTCGTATTTAATTTCTACGTTATTATAACAATTTCCAAATCGAAATACTATTCCGGAAAGGGGCGAGTAGCGTTCATCTTTTGTTCTATCATTGGAACATTAGCATATTAGAATTATCATCTGTAAAATTCTTTTGTATACTCTGGCAGTTCTTGGTTTCATAGATTAAAAAAGTTTGTTTATAGATGGGACAGTATTTCTACATACTCATTTAGAATAAAAATTTACATCATATTCAAAAGAATCACTGCATACTGTTGCAGGTTGTTTTACAAGAGTGCAGGACTTTTGAGACACTTCTCTGCAGTTGCGGTTTACTTAGATATGAATATTGTGCAAAAGTTTAATTCTTGCTATTTTTCTTGTTTGCACACACATAATAATTTATTATATTTAGCTGTGGTTATGATAACGTTTATACAATTAATTCATTTGGAAGAAATAATAAAATGAAAAGATTAATTAGATTAAAGCGAAGTACGCAACTAAATACATTAAAAATCCTAAGTGACTTTTATGCTTTTTAATACGATAAATCCTAAGTAAAATAATTGGATATTGGAATACGTTGATTAAGCATGGAATATTAGACCATACGTAATACATAGTATGTATGTAGATCTGAAAAGTTCCTTAATACCTGGCATTTTTATGATACAGGCAAGTGAATGCTATGTAGTTTTATAAAGGAAGGACTCCAGTAAAGTAAAAATACGGAATTTTTCAGCCACTCTATTCTACTACGATCATGACATTGTATATCGATGCAGATGTGTCTGTATGTTGTTCAGATTCGGAACTTTTGAAATTTTTTTTCTGTTTATGGGGAGATATGTATGTACATATCCAGCTGCGAGTTGCTATTTAATACCTGCAGAGTTTATTCAGATTTATTCAGATACATTGGCAGTGCATTGGAAGCCAATGAAGATATGGTAGGTACATTTTGATAATATATTATTGTATCTTATACAGGCGTTTTGAGCCTAAATTCCCCTCCGAGGTAGAATTTTGGAGCCTGTTTCGGGATGAAGCTTTAAACATATATGGTCATATTTACTAGCCGCACTTTAAGTAAATAAATGAATATATTCTTGATGGCAAACAATCACCTAGAGAATGTATGTACTACATACAAGTAGGTACGTGTATTATATATGTTATCTATGGTGTTTCCATATAAATAGCACAACAACCATCTATTTTTGCTAAATATGCTCTCTTTAAAAATAATTTTTTAAATTAAAATGGTCGCATTGGTAAATTTATTCTATATTCTCTTTAGACCAATCCTATCTAGTCTTCAGGAAAAAAACACAGATGCTTATTTTTATTAATAGAAAACGGTCATAGGCTGAAAACTGCTACTGATATCGAAATATTATAAAACGATTAGTCAATGGAGAAGCGGAACTTCTTTTAGTCAGCATATTTTATCTTATCGGTTAATTATATATGTCCTTATCAGGTTGCAAAGGGAGAAATAATTCAAACTAGGTGACCTGGTTGGTCATTTACATAGGTATCCTAAATTAGATATGCATCGAACAAATAACAAAAAAAATATCTGATATAAGGGACCAAAGGTAGATTTTATAAGACTATTCGATGTGATTCGATTGTGTTACAAAAATCCCGTCCATCTAGCAAGGATCAATGGTGTGGTATACAAACGATTAGATTAGTTGAACTTGGCAACAGATGTTGTACCTCAAAGTCCGTGGGTTTAACATTAACCGTATTCCAAGATGAGGTATTCGCCATATCAAAATGCACAAAAACCTTTATTAAAAGAGGCATAAACGGCTAAAAAATCAACAACTTCTCGGATAGTAAAGCCACGATAAATTCTCTAAGATTGTTTACCAGTAAGTTAAGTATAGTATGGGAGTGTCTGCAAATACTCGCAGCTTTATCGAGGAGAGATTAAATTATACCCATATGGGTATCGGCCCCTAATAGAGAGGCACTGAAATTGCTGGCAGCCTAGAGGAGCGGAAACTCTCTTTGTCTGACTGGAGCTATTTTGTGGAACTTCCAAATGTTACCTCAGAGCTACTTTAAATAACTGATACCAAATATAAGAATGCCTTTATTGGTAAGAGCTATACAAGGGTTTCGTAGGACAAAAATTTTAACCAGGCACCGCCCCTTGCGGTGTCACTTAATCAGAGTAGGTTCCACAAAACTATGCATGGAACCTCAACCCCAGAAAGATTCTAGACTTTATCAACAGTTAACGTGTTAATGAGGATTTACTGCAGCTCATGTATGAATAGGTCGTTACAAAACGAGCTATTATTTCCATTTCAGATAAATTGAATAGCAATTTTTAGAAATTTTCTCAATAACGCTAACTTTTCTCAGGGCTCTGTCAATTCTTACATACAAGGGATGATAAAACTCTCGAGAATACTTCCTAAGCCATGAAAGAGAAATCTATACAGGGTGTCCCGTAAGTTATGTGATACCTGAATACTATGGATAGGTCATACTTAAACGAGCAATAAATCGTATGGGAGGGGGGGGGCTCCTAATGGTTTGCGAGATAACGGGACTTGAAGATAGATATTTGGGTATGTAGAGCATCCTGTAACTACTGAACCTTACACCGTATCATGATGATTTAAGCTTTGGTAGACAGATAATCGTTAAACCTTTCCAATGGTCTATATATTTTTGACATAATTTGACATCTGCCGCTACTCTCTGATTTTATTCAAACTTTGGTCAGTAGTTCTAATTTACTCACAAAACACAAATCTGAAAATAAATTTGAGCAGAAAGTTATACTTTCCGAGATATTCAAATTTTAAATTCCCGAACTTTGCACTGCACAGTTCACAACACTTTGACATTTTCACAATTAATTTATTCTTCTTCTTCCTTAAAGTAGCAAAAACAAGGCAACGGTGGGTATATACACATCTTCTGAACAATTGATGTGTAGTAAAGCAGCATTTAGTTAGAATGGAACAGAAAAACATTTATTAAAGAAACACACACAGGCAGCCACATACACAATTACGTGTGTGTGTGTGTGTGTGTGTGTGTGTTGTGTGAGCTAGTTGTGTGTGTGGAGGGGGGCTGTCTGTTTGGAGCGTTTAGTGGATACTCAGGTATAATGTCCTAAGTACCAAATATTTGTTTCACGTAGCCAGTTGCTGTGTACCCTTAGGTACTGAACTCCTGGTGGAGTCTTGTGGCCGAAGTGCGTGTGGGTTGGAGATTAGGATTCTTGTTAGGGTAGCACAGGCACATAATGCAGTTGTAATATCCACGACTAATAATGCGAGCCGAGATGTAGTTCGGTTGCGAGTGTTGCTATAGTGGGTTTCAACTTGCAGACTGAATCCGTAATAGCTGTAATTGCCTGTGGGCAATTAGCGCCCCAGGGAGCAGATACCTATTCCTGAAAATTTAATGGTAAAAGAATATATATAATCCAAAGACAAGGACATGGTATATTCTACCACACAGGTATTTTCTTGTCGAGGTCGATACAGCATCGACCGATGACGTCCCTGCTAATTACGTCGGGTTCTGTGGAGTCAAATATCGTCGGGCTGGAGAACACCTGTAAGAAGCGTAAGGGATCGGCTGACCCGAAGTCAACCCGACCAATGCGTGCTGACTAGTTCAACTAGTGATCAACGATCGCACTTATTCCAGTGTCCTTTTGACAGACAGTTAAGGACTGCTCAAACAGTTGGAGACTGGTCATTAGTAATTCCAGCACCTTTGCGACCAGGCAGTTGGAGACTGCTTGGCCAGTAGAGTCTGGTTCGGCGCCCTTGCATGCTGCTGGTGAGAGGTTGAATTTCTTGTACCTAATTAGATTTAGGTAGCGGCGTATGGATGTCGGCTTTTGGTAACGCCTTCCTCGTTCTCAAGTCAGCTATAAAACTGGAAGGAAGATAGAAAGGAGGAAAGGGACCGCTATCTGAGAATATGTCTTCCGTCATTAAGCTACGAATTAATAGTCCTGGTTCTTTGTTCCTGAATCTTGTCTCCTTTATTCATGTATCAAGAGTTAACAAATATTTTTAACGTTATAATGTCGATTTAAGAAAATTCTGAATAACTTATCACTTCAACTTCTGACTGAACAATCATTCCTTTTTGTATTTTTTTCTGTTCTTAATTCTATTTCACAGCCTACTTACGCATACCGTTTTCTAGTTCTCAAAGTGACCTTCGATGAGTTTCACGAAAAGCGAACAGATTTAATTCAGCTGCCCAGTCGTAAATCTGACGTCGTCAAGTCGCCACAAGGGATGTGCGCTGGGTGTGGGTTTGGGGGCTGCCTGCGAGTGTGTGTTTCTTTAATAAATGTTTTTCTGTTCCATTCTAACTAAATACTGCTGATGTGTAGTAAATCAATTGAATATTCGGTAGGAATAAAAAAACGCAATGGTGGTAACCCGAGTGTTCAGAAGATGTGTATATACCCACCATTGCCTTCGTTTTGCTACTTTAAAGAAGAAGAAGAATAAATCAATTGTGAAAATCTCAAAGTGTTGTAAACTGTGTATATAGCGTTAAGTTCGGGAATTTAAAAGTTGAATATCTCGGAAAATATAAATTTCCGCTCAAAATTATTTTCAGATTTGTATTTTGTGAGGAAATTAGAACTAGTGGCCAAAGTTTGAATAAAATCGGAGAGTAGCTGCCGATGTGATGATGTTCAAAAGCTTTTCCCTCTTCCTCTCGGTTTAGCTTAAAAGGACCTATCACACTGTGTACCGAAAATGTAACCCTTGCTGTGTTTCTCACACTTTTTCTTAAGCATATCCAGCGAAAATGGCTAAAAGGTCATTTCCAAAAGATAATAATTGCAAACTGTCTGGCACTTTTGCGCTTTTTCAGCCATTTTCGTTTAGATATTCTTAAGAAAAAGTGGAAAAAACGCAGAAAGGAGGTTTACATTTTCGGTACAGAGTGTGATAGGTTATTTTAAAGCTAAGGCTTTGGGCTCCTTAAATCTAATATGAAAAATTGGTATTGGTGAGGTATTTTTTGCTACAAATAGTAGTTAAATTAAAACAAAAGGGGTGAAAATTCAGTAATTTGAACTTTGTTGAGCCATGACTGCAAAACGGAGAGGAGGAGGGGAAACATTTATAAACCATTGAAACAATTGGTCCAACGATAATCTATCTACCAAAGTTCAAATAATCGTCATAGGGTGTGACGTTCAGAAGTTACAGAATGTTCTTTAAAAACATACCCAAATATCTTAAGTCCCGTTATCTCGGAAACAGTTAGGACTCCCCCCCCCCCCCCCCCCCCCCCCCCCCCATAAAATAATTTTTTGTACTCATCTAGGTATGAGCTATCCATAGGTTCGGGTATCATAACACTTACGGGATCTATCCATAGGTTCGGGTATCATAACATATACGGGCCACCCTGTATGTGTTTAGGAGTCCGTTCTTTAAAATGTACTATATTGATACTTATGGAAAAGTGCCAAACATTGAATTTATATATGGTATGGAGCCTAAACTACTACCCATTCAGGAAAATACGCTTCTAGTATTTTACAGCTTGGTTCCTTACCTTACCAATGGCTACACTTACTATATATGTACCTTACTTAACAAAATAATAAAATAGTTTTGATTACAAAGTGACCTTACCATTTTACGCTCAATACCTCTCAGCTGAGTGATAATCACATGTGTGTGTATGTGCAGCCGGAGTCCGAATCTGTAGGCAGCTACATTCGATATCATCAGTTCACGGCATGCCATAACGGCATAGCAAAATATACAATGATTAATCAGCTGAGAGTTTTCAGTTAGTTTTTTTAGTCATTTGGCTAAGATAAATTTTTTTAAAATAATTTTGTTAGGAAAGGTATTAAAATTTTATTTCGGTTCGGAGGATAAGAAAGCAAACTTTAGATTATCAGAACACCATTTTACTGTATGAATAGTAGTTTTAGACGCAAGAGCTATTCAAATCAAACTTTTGTCAATCTTTCATAAAAACACTGCAAATATTTTAGAATGTCAAGTCTCCGTTAGGGCTCTCATGTGGTAGTGAGGGAGACTGTTTCGTGGCTTGTGAAGTATTCTCGAGGGTTTTGCTACAGCTATATGGAATATTGGAAACGCTTTAGAAACGCCACTTAGAACATTTTTCCATAATTCGTTATGATTTTTGGAATATCATTCTTTACTCCACACAAGCCTGAAACTGCAGGACTTTCTCTTAAGACGGGGGCGGAATATCACAATTATTCACAGAAAATGAATGAGTCGCGACGGACTTAACTGTACATATAAATTTATGGGTAAATGGGATGAACATTAAAGTAGACCAACGTACATAGCCCTTGAATGGAGAAATATTCCTTATTTACGAATTTACGACATAATTGAAAGGAGACACTCACCGCTAACTTTAGTGTATGTTTAGAAAAACTGTCTAACTGATTGTAGGATGCCAAAGGGACTTAAATGTATTAGTGATCAACAAATCTATAGACAACTTATATGTCTGCCTCTGTCACATTCATCCTTGTCGAATTGTGGACCTCCCCTGTGGTTCTGATTGCTGCCGTATAATATGTAGCAAATTGTGTTCGTTTTGCAACATAGTTTACCGCATTTGAATAACTGCAATCGGATGAAATGGGTGAATAAACAGTTGTGCTGCACTCAGTATGCCTGGTGCCACCAAATTCTCCCACCATGTTATCATCCGAAGCAAGCTCTGTGATTTGGGATGACCAAACGAAAGAGACATATACAGAACATGCATAGGTACAGCACACGGAAAATTTTATAAAATTTAAAATTGTGTCGTCCGTCAAAGGTCATTCTGTAGGAATTTTCACTCAAGGAAGTTTATTTAAATTTAAAAAAATATTGTTGGGGATTAGTCGGGCTCGCGATGAAAAAATAGTTAAGCCAGTTGCTCTGTAATCCAATGCGCCTGGTGAATTTTTGTATGTAAGTCTCATAATATATTATGTGTGACGATGTATTCACGAACTTTATTGCCTTGTTAGGTGTTTTTTATTTATTTTGAAATGTGTGTTTACTGCTCTTATGGTAGCGGTTCAAATACGATGTGTAGGTATTTCGAAATTTTAACGTAATTTTGATATGATAGATAACTAGTGCCGTTATCAAATTATTAGAAAAAATCATATTTAGGTTTAAACTTCTGACTACATAACAAAGAAGACATTTGTCGAAAAAGAGTTTATAAAATATGTCAATAAAGATATGCAACAGAATGATTGTTGTCATCAAGGTTGATTTTAATCTGGAAAAAGCATATTATGAGAAAAACAAACATCGGAAATTCTATCAATTATAGCTGTGATACTGCTGTGTTGAAAGTAATTTTTGACATAAGAAGCACTCTAGACAGAGACCATTTCATGGTCCTAGTACTGCTAGATTTCTCTAAGGCTTTTCATATCGTGAATCACCGCATCCTCCTCGATAAATTTGCTAACTCTTTTAATTTTAACAACTAGGCCGTTGCTTTGATCAAAAATTTTCTGTCGTAACAGCGAGTCAAAGTCAACGAAATGTTGTCTACCGCACTACCACTATTAAGCGGGGTTCCTCGAGGCTCTATATTAGGTCCTTTGCTTTTGAGTCTGTTTATAAATGACTTGCCTGATGTTCTCCAGGATGTATATATCCATTTATATGCGGATGATGTCCAGTCATATTTCAATAGACCTATTGGGCTTTTAGAAGACTGCATTGAACGAATGAATTGTGATCTAAACAGAATTTTTGTCTGGTCAAAGAATAATAAGTTGGTTTTAAATCCTGTCAAGTCTCACTGTATTTACTTCTACAATAAAAAACTTAATTTTTCTGATATGCGACTACTAGTGGCAAACAACATTTCGCTGCCTATGCTAAACAAATTTACTACCCTTGGTACTATTTTAAACAGCGAAATGAAGTGTTGCGACCTCGTTAACAACATTATCAGGAACGTTTATGCAAGGCTTCGGAGTCTCTGGCTCTCAGCGAGTATCTTATGTAGTCATGCGACATCTAGTTCTTGTGCCATCTATGATTATATTCATGATCTCCACAGCAGAATTTAGGTGTAACTTATTTAAATTTTAAATATAACCCTAATATGAAACTAAATTCAAATAGTTGTAGTCAATTTTCTCATTTTTTTATAATTTAGGAAAAATTTATCTTTATGTTTCTGCTTTCTGTTTAGCATTAAAAACTCGATCTCTAGCATCTTTATATCAAATGTACAAAAAAATATTATTAACTCTTGTGTACAGTAACCTTAAATAAATATTTCTATTTTTATATGTATATTTTTAAGGTTTTAGTTTTATTATTATTTATTATCAACTTTTTTGCTTTTCTCCTCTTTTTCTTTTATGTATACCACTGATATTAGTACTGTAATAAGATTTTTAATCTTGGATACATTACCAAATAAAATATTATTGTTATTGTGACTACAGTTTTTCGATTACGAAGGTAGGAGAGAAAAATAACATTAAGCTTTGAGTAGTTTCTCATATACAACTCTTTTATTTATCGAACTAAAGATTGTGTTTATTAATGCGTATTGGTTATGTGCGAAAAAATATTAGTACATAAATATTTTGTTAATTTCATTAATATATTATATCCTAGATGAAATCGAAAGGGTATATTAAGTTTGTCTTCCGTCTGTCTATTCGTCCGTCCGTCCGCACGATAACTTGAGAACGCGTGTACTTAGAGAGCTGAAATTTTGTACGCGGACTTTAAAAAAAAAGTAAAAGTAAGTTCGAAAATGAGACAAATCAGGCAACTCCTTCGTGGGGTTGCCATACAACAATTAATTTCGTTTTCCACTATATATTTGGACACTGCCTTAGAACGCGTTGACATAGAGAGCTGAAATTTGGTACATGGTGTTTTTGTAGTAATGACAAATAAAATTTCAAATATGGCCTATATCGGGAACCCCTTTTTGGTGTTGCCATATAAAATTTTTCATTTTTTACATTTACTGTGAAAACGATCAGTCCTAGACATTTTTATTGTACAAAAAAACTTCTTCAGAATACGATGTCCTATCAAATTGGTTATAATCATTTTTTCAGTCCGACGAACCGTTCTAAAAATATATGCGAGAAACCACTTCAAAAATCAAAGTTGCTCAAATGGGTGACCATACGAAATTCCATACGGGCATTCATCTAGGGTATCATAACAATTTGGTCTTAAACCAATTCTAGCTGTTTTGCTTGTTTCCTATTGCATCTAACTCAAAAACCAAATTTTGACCAATTTTTTGTGCCATTGATGAAGAACCTAAGCTGCCAGTTTTTGTTGATAGAATTTATTATTGGTGGAAAACCGGCCTGTCTTAAATGATTTTCTTAATGCATTGGTTGAAGAAATGTCTTCAATATTGAAACAGAATTGGTTTGAAAATTAAACGCTTTGTGTTGCAAGAGCGTTTGTTAAAAGTTTGTGTATATGTTAGGCGCACGTACTGACTGCCAAATTTATAAGAACAAAGGAACTGTTCGACACATTTATTGGTACTAACTAGGAATTCTGACTTTGTTGGCCGACACAAAGTTGTAAGAGTATCTATATAGAAACAAATATAGGCAACAAATAGAAACTTTACCTGCGGGAATATGTAAGTTCAAGGTATAAATTGGAAACAATGCCTATGGGTTAGCCCTAATGCGCACAAGTTATATAAATTGCCTTGTTGGGAACGTTTGATCTATAATATGTAACAAAATGATATGAGATTTTGAAAAATTTCTTAAGTGTTTTTAGATGCAATGACCTCTATATGTCTCTAAAAATACATACCACTTTAATCTATTACTAATTAGAAATTAATTGTTGCTAATTTTTTCTAAAAAATTCTTCACTAAATTTTGAAAAAAATTTATAAAATACTAAAATTATTACTGATTTTGAAGGCACTTCAGTTACTTCGAAGTTTTATAACTGATTTTACAAAAAATTTAATTTCGTTTGTAAATTTTCACTCAGTTGGAAATAAAATCCAGATTTTATTACAATTTAAATAATGTATTTTAAAAGTATTTCAAAGATTGTTTGCATGCATAGAGAGTTCGTAATCCAATTTTACAAATATATACTAATAAAAAAATATCCATATTTATCATTATCTCAAATATATATATCGCATACATATATTAACGTAAAAGTTCACATATTGTACATATAAGGATGTGTCAAACAGCATAGCTTCGAAACATTTACGTCACTGCGACTAGCTCTTACGTTTTTGTTTAGACATTAAAACTCTCAGTGTTACTATATTAGTAAAACTTTAGACATTATGCCCCATTGCCCCATTTCTGTAACATAGATAACTTCAGAACATCGTTGTTTCATAACGTGCATTTCTATATAGACCCATTGCTAGACAGAAAAAAGTAACTATGACCATTGCGAGGAAAAGGGTGTTAGTTGGGCAGTTATAAGCTGGAACAAGGAATAAGCTGCAATTAGACCAGAGGCGATAAATATATTTCAAAGGGATATGTAGCATTAAAACCAAAAGCATTCGCATCATTTTCTACATTGTATGACATTAGCAACTCCAAAATGACACGATGTTTAGTTCATTTTATACAGGCAGTATGGTTTCAACGTTACTTTAAAATATTCGAAATTGAGTAGAGCAATGAATTTCCAAAGATAAAATAATTATGAAAATGTTGTCTGTCTATGAAAATGGTATTGTTAGGAAATTTTCGCCTGCAAGCATGCAGTGCGTACTTAAGTTCCATAACGCATTTATGTGTGTAAGTAATTGGAAAAATCTATATTTGGTTTTTAAAAAGCTTGTTTAAACGTATGTGTATTTCTTGTAGCAATGAAATTTCTAAGGTACATGTTCTTTACTTTATCGGCACAAAACTAGATTTGGGTATGTGCAGTTTTGACTGCTTGGCAATTTATTGGATTTGGATATGATCTTACGAGGAAGTAAGAAAAGTACTCTGTGACTTAAATGCTGTGCTAAAAGGCTGGTAAGCGTTGTATGTACATATATAGTATATGCCACTGACTTATAACAAAGGACTGAGCGATTTGCTATTTCATGTGGCACAAGAAATATTATGTTTCTGTATTTCACCGTTAGATCACTCTATAAAAGCATGTAAAACTCAACCAATCAGATGAAATTTTACACCCATTAATCGAATTAAATTGAAAAAATTATTTTCTTATGCCCAAGTGATATTTTAACCGCTTATAAGGAATTAAGCTCATTCCGACTTTAATTTTCAAAAGTTATTCGTAACTGAATCCTGCTTATGGCCAAGAGAGACGGAGCATGGTAAACACTATCTCTACCTTATTCCTTCTGAGGTGATTGCGACTGTAGCCAACATAAAAACATCAAATTGCATAAGAAAACGTTCCAGAATGCAATATTTTGTGATGGTAGCTCCAACTCTGCCATAGGGCGAAAGGGAGAACTATAAAACTTGTGCCATGCTTTCCTATAGGAAACTGACAATACGTTATAAGTCAGTGATATATGCCCACTGGGAAAAGAGCGCTCTAAGAGCTCTCCTGAAGCGCTTCTTTTCCCCTATCTTAGTTCATTGCTTTTTAACATAGGCATGTCCGCAGAGGCAAGCGCTTCAATGCTGCTGCAAAGAAGCGCTCTAGGAGGTCTCTAAATGATGGCCGAAGAAGTTTTTTGATTGTGTCTTTTCGAAAGCTTTAATGGGATTTTTGAATAATAATCGCAGTGACTTCAAGAGTGCTTCCTAAAAACTGCATTAAAGCGCTAGCACTTGCTTGTAATTATTTGTGGCATTAAATTTTATGAAGTTGATTAAATATATTATATACATATACGTACTGAAATTATTGTAGATTTTGGCAAAAGAAAGAGTAGGAAGTCTTTGGAAAGCTATCGCTTCCACACTGAACTTCACACTCACAAGAAGAAATGCGTTTCTTCGCATAATAATGAAAAAATTCACAGTTTAAATTCCTGGAAAATTAAATGAAATCAGCACTTGTTACTTGCTGGAGCTCATCAAATAATCTTCTATAGAGCTTCCAAGCGATTGCTCTAGAAGCACTTGAGTTACTTACTTACTTTTGCTTATTTTTCTGGATAGATCGGTGGGTATGATTCTAAAGAGCTGTCAAATGATGGCTAAAGAAGCGCTTAAATTATGCTCCCTTAAGATGCGCTGGTTTTTCGTCCTAGTATATATTGGAAAGTTTTGGAGTGTACATACGTATATCATATTAGAGAAATATTTGAAATAGATCATAATATCAGTTTCGGCTAACGCTGAATAACCTATTCCGGTCATATCGAAATTAGACGATATATTTGTTTTAAATGACGTGTTTTCAGTCACTCAGGAAAAAAAGGAAAAACATTATCTTTGAGAATAGGTTTGAGAATAGGGCAATAGGCTAAAAACTCTTAACGGCTACAAATGGCACATAGGGTGTAATGGGTCAAATTAAAGAGAAGAGTCTGCATTTTACGGTCTTTATAAAAAACAGTTATGTTAACAAACTTTTTGCAAAAAAAAAAAATAGGGATAAAAAACGGAAGAAAATCTGAAATGTTTAGTTTAGACTAAAAGAACTCCTGACAGGAGAGGAGTATGGGGTGGTTGGAAAGGCCATGAAGTTTGTATACAATCAGATTAGATAGTGACGGTACATCAAGTACTTTTTAAGATACAGGATGTTTTGTGAAAAACCAGATTTTTTTTCTGAATCACCCTATAACCCGAAAAGGTTGATATGGACACCCTTTCTCCCATAATTTTTTTTGTTTGTCTAGGCAAGCGCTATCACCTCCTGCTCTATGGACCACCCAGCTGGGCACACCCTGTATATCTTTGTAATACTTAAATCGCTTGAGTTCAAGATAATCTCTCAAAACATTTTTTCTTCAAGAAATTTATGTTCAAATCAAATCGATCACTGCTGCTGTGTTCAGAAGGCGATTTACTTCTTTTAAAGTTTACAAATTCTCTGTTCTCAATAACGTGAGACATTAAGGTCGTAAAGTTTCTGGTATACCTACTTCAGCCATAGCTTTCTTGCAAAGTAGTTATGGGTACAATACTATTTAATAAGTCCTTAATACTATTAACTATTCAATGCTTCATAAGAAATTCATAAAATTAATGTAACTAGGTACTCTATTGTTCATTTTCTCAGCGTATTTCTTCGAATTCTGATTTCAAATCCAAGATTCGACTCCTTTTCCGAGCTTTATTTAAACTGCAAACAGTTTCATCTTCCATAAGTTAGCTAACTAATATTAATTACTGAATAAAAAATCAAAAAACAGTCCTACTTTCACTTTTAATTTTACTTCGTACATCTATGTTGTGTGTTCGACAGACAGAGGTAAGCTGTTGTTGTACAATTTCGCTTCAAACACATACTTAGACCATTTTGTCACTGAACACACAAAATAAGTTGGAAACACCTCGAAAATTTTGTGACTATTTGAAAGCGACTGCTACATGGATTTTTGAAAACAATATATATATATATAGAATTAAAAGAATTCAAGAAAATGAATCACCCACCATTCTCAGTACCATTTCCATCAGAAAGGAATGTAGCGAAACTATACAGATCATTATAAAACTTAAATCATAACATTGGCCATCTTAATTCAGCTTGGAGTTGGACAGCTGTGTATGGTTTATTATAAAACTCCATCTGCGTTCGAATAGGATGGATAGATGGATGGATTGAAAAGAGGTTGAGTCCCCCGGGGGAGGAATCTGGAACTTAGGCCACAGCAAGGCCCATTGTTCACCCTTCAGACTCTTGAGCAATAGCTTACAGGTCCCAGCCGGACGGTTTGACAAAATTCAGAATTGGCCCCCAACCCACCCTGCCTGCCTCGTGCAGTTCTATCAAGAGGTGTGAGCCAAGGAATCTGTAACGCTTTCCGGAAAGGGCCGGACAGTGACACAAGAAATGAATAACCGTTTCGGGCTCCTCTCCGCATCCTCTACACATAGGATCATCAACAAGTCTCATTTGTGTAGGTGACTTCTGAGAAAAGATTGCCCAGTGAGAATTGACACAAGTGTTCTCAGAGTTGGGTCGCTCAGTCCCAATATCTTTTTCGTCAGATTCGGGTTAGGTTTACCCCACAGTTCTTTGGTAGTTCTGCCAGAGGGATTATCCAGCCAAAGGCGACTGTGTTGGCAGTCAGCCCAGGCCAAAATTCTAGATGCAAGAATGTTTGGTGCAATCCCGATTGAAGAGGATGATTCCCCCGAAGTTGCACTAATACGAGCGAGCTCATCGGCATTTTCGTTTCCGCTAATATCGCTGTGATCTGGCACCCAAACAACGAGTACCCTGTTACACAGCGAGAGGGAATTTAGGTTGTGGACTTCAGTACGAGCTTTGAGGTTACGAAGGGTTTTGACAAGGCTTTTACAGCTGCTTGGCTGTCCGAGCAGATGGAAATCTCCTTGCTCACTATATCCGCGTTGAGGAGATGCCTTCCCGCTTCAAGAATTACCTTAACTTCCGGCTGGAAAACCGTAACAAGGCTTTCAGAATAGGATAGCTGGAGTCCTTTCCAGAAATTGCCCACAAAACTTCTTAGTTACACATTGGTAACTTAGTATAGTACTAAATTTATGTGGTATTGCTAATAGTGCAAATTGCCTTTTATTATAATCAGTTTACTCATTACAAAATTAATCTATATTACAACTATATAAAATGATAATTCATATTATAAAATTCTATAACTCGTAATTTATTTTTATCAATCCTAATTTCGTTAAGTGTATGTGATTGATACGTCAAACACATATGTATACCCTATACACATTGCGGATCAAAGTCGAACTGAATTCGAAGTAAATCAATTCGACTAGGTGCAGTTAAGCTTCGAAATCGAATTCACTTCCAACGTGCTTGCGAATATCAGGAGCAAAACAAAAACAAGACGATATCGAATCGTATTGACGACCTGACAGTGGTTAACTAGCCCGCCTTTATTTCGAAGTTCTTGTATGGGTTGGTAGTTCATTTTGGATTCGATTTTTTTAATAGTAGATACGATCTGGTATCGACTTCTCTTCCAAAGCGTTTTGCAAATAGCAAGTAAATTTGATATCGAATAAATAAATAATAATTAGGTATAAGACTTCCCTTTGCACTTCACTCAATAAAATCTCAACTTATAATGCCGGCGAAGAACAATTTCATGAATAGAAAATATTTGCTTTAACGAATTCCTCGGAAATTGAAATGACGTATTGTAGCTTCGTATATAGCAAATCGAAGAAATATCTAGCTACACGAGCGATGCATCTATTTCTAATTTCGAAAATTTCGGCATGCTTGAATATGTCGTTTATGATAAAAAAATCGAAGAGATTTCGAGCTAGGGGCGATTTATCTATTACGAATTCTCGGAAATTAGGCATACTACTACAACTTTGTTTATGTTAAAAAATTCGGAAAGACTTCGAGTTGCAAGCGCTTTCGCTATTTCGATGTCATTTCGCTACAGCGAAATTTCGTCCAATTGTTTATAGGATAAATATTTTCAATACTCCGACCCATTTAAAAATCCGAAACACAGATTTCTTTATAATTTTGGTTTTGTTTGTTTGTTTTGTTTTTAAGCTTCCGTACACAAAGGGTGCCAAAGCTAGAGTAGATGGGGGTTAGCTACAACAGCATCAAGCATCTCTCTTAGGTGTTTCATTCAATGGGCCATCCCACACGAGTATTCTTGATGCATTATGCGAAACGGTTTTCTAGGAAGAGGTGAGAAGAAGCAAAGAGAGATCTCTACACTTTGGAGAGATATCTCTTTGCTTCTTCTCACCTCTTCCTCATAAATTTTGTTTGCATACTGCATCAGGAATATCAGGAATACTCGTGTGGGGTGGCCCAGTGTGCTTATTCAGACTATAACAGACCGTGGAACTAAGCAGTGTGCAAAAACTTGTCAGTGGAATACATTTGTAAGAAATCTCAAGCTTTGAGGTTATCTTTGCAAGTAAGTATTTTGTATTTCTTGGTAAGTTCTTGCTACATATTACAGTGAATTTTTTTTCTGGAGTGTGGTGTGAAGCAAGTTGTAACAAACAGCGTTGGGATAATTGCAACATGTTGCAATTTTCTCCTTATCGCTTCTTTTGATATAAAACAGGTTGAAACTCGTCCAACACCACCTTTTTTTGTATCACATTACATTTAGCCCTTATAATATTACTTGAATTACTTGAACAGCTTTTAATCGTGTATCTTAAATTAATTACACACTAACGAAATGAGAGTGTACAAAACGAAACCAGATCGCGGATCCACTCCAATGTATATTTTTGAAACGGCTGCTGATCTCGTATTACAAAACCGTCACATACAAAATTCATTATTCAACTTTGGCAAAAAAAATACATTGAAAAAAAGAACAGGATTATAATGGTATGTTATTCATAAAAACAGGAATTTATAAAATTAGTATTAAATAAATTTTGTGCAGAAACTAGATCAAATACTCTTTTGCTAACCTGTGGAAAACAAAAGCCTCGCAGAGTTTTTACAGAGGATCAAGAATTAAAAATGGCCGAATACATCATACGTGCAAGTGATATTATATTTGGTCTGACAACCAAAGAAATTCGTCACTTAGTTTATCAGTGTGGAACAGAATTTGGAATTGCTTGTCCCTCTTCGTGGAAAAACAACGTATGCCCTGCAATTGATTGGTTCCAGAGATTTCTTAAACGACATCCTTCGGTTTGTATACGACAACCGGCAGCAACGATTTATTGGTAGTGCTACCAGCTTTAATAAAACAAATGTGTGTGTTGGATTAAGTTTATGGGCGAACAAATTTTACGGCACATTTTGTCCAATGTGCTAACGGAACTGCATGAAATGTGTTCCATCTCTATAAAATGTAAGTTAGGCAAAAAATACATAAGAATACTGCAGATTGAAAACTAAGTATGATTTATTTTTATTTTTTTATTTTTATTTTTTGTTCGTTGAAATACTGTTAAATTTCGTTTCTTTTTTTTTTCAAAAGGTGCATCCATATGTGGCCAAGATTAAATTTTGGCTTGATATTAACCTTCATGGTAATACAATGTACCTCAAAACAACTTATAGAACTATTTTATAACTTCTTACTGTTAATATAAATTAATTTCAATTATAAAAGCCACTTTTAATTAAGTTGATTCAGTTTACATAACATTACAGCTGGTAGTTGCAATATGCCCATCTTATGTTGCAAATAACCCCTAACATGGGGTAATTTGAAACATGGGAAGTACTTCGACAAAATGTCTTATTTTGCAAAAAATAAACATAAGATCTTAAGTTTCTTAATTTTTATTACTTCCCAACTTTTTCGAATATTAAATGTTTTTTTTTCTTATGACCTAAAATTCGGAGTTATTAACAGAAATAATAAATTTGTTGCAACTATCCGCCATCTACCCTATTACTAAGCCTCCGCTGTCCTGTCCGTCTTTATGTCAGTGGACTATATCTCATGAACCGTAGTAGGTAGCGTGTATTTCTATTGACGCTATAACAACAAGTAATGCAAATAAAATAAAGTTTAAAATTAAAGGGGTCCCCATACAAGAAAGTTGTTTTTTGGCGTACATAATCTTAAATCTTGTACGATGGTACGGAGCCCTTCCTGTGCGGATCCCATTCGCACTTGGATGGTTTTTTAAAAAGTTGTAGGTACTTACATATATTAATAAAATAAATATGACAGATTTCAAGATAATAAAGCGATTGCTGTTCCAACGAACGGTATCTTGTAGGTAGTTTGTGTACGTATGTAGTTGCTTAAATTCAAAATCAATGGATTCATTCCGATTGGAAAAATTAAGAAAAATGCAGCAAACGAAGAAATACTGTTGCAGGAGCGAGGAGCATCTGGAAACTTAGCATGACTTTCTCGTGGATTGGTCGAAGAGTTATATCGAACATTTTGGAGGATTATTTGTTCGTTTTGGTTCTAATATTTTCTGAAATCGGTTTCTTCCTACATATATACTATATGCATATTGAAGGCTGGTTGAACTGATGGATTCAAAAAATTTACGACTGATATTAATCAATTTGGCTCTAAAAATCATACGTTTGGGGCATGGTGAAAATCAATTTTATGAAATGATTTTAGTATGTTTTGCAATATTTTTTGTATTTTTTAAGTCATTAATGATTTCTAATTTACTTACATTTTATCCGCAACGGAAGGTGATTGCTCACTGTTTCACCTTCATCATTTATGGCACTGCAGGCATAGTTTCCAGCGTAGTGCTTTGTGATTTTTTGAAGGACTAGGCTTTGATTAGATCTTATCACTCGGGCGGATGTATTGTGCTCCAAGTGTATACCCTGGAAAGATAAATTCAGTTTTAACATTTTGTTTTCTTTCTCTATTTTTTAAGTTATAGTTTGGCTTCTATGACTGTTAAGAGCATAAATTCATAAATCAAGAAAACAGAAGAATTTTGTTACTTAGAGTGTATGCGATATTAAAAAAAATACAATAAATAAATTCCCAGTGCGCTCGGAAGGTTTTTTTCTATCTTCTTTAATTATCTGCTCGGTTGTTGGTTCATATTTAATCAGAAACTAAAGCTGTATTTTTACTAGCATATAAAAAACCTACTGATGATTACTAAGATTTTAAGTACTAACAAAAAAATTATTCAAGGCAATTGAAAACCTTACCTAGGCACTAATATTCATGAGTGGCTTACACAAACGCTTATTGCATTTATTATTATTATTATAGTGAGGGAAGTTCACATACTTCCTCCTATCATCTAGTCACTGCGACCAGTGAGATCTTTTGTGACGTTACCGCTAAGTGCAATAGAACTTCAGGTCTTTAACAAAATCTATATCGTTCTTGGAGGCAATCTTTGTAATATTCTATAGCAATAGGAAGGCCTTTTCTAGATGTTTAAGGCTTATGCGACCGACAGCTTCATAGTCGCAGAGAACATGCTCTGAAGTTTCGTCATCTTCCATTACAGAAGCGACAGGTCTCGCCATCGATCTAGAGATTATATGAGAGTGGGATTTTTTTTCTCTTGTATTTATAAATTAATTCAGAATCATTAAAATTAAGAGTTTTTAAAATTCGTCTATTCCCAACTTTCAACGATTCTAAAAATCGTGAGTAGGTTTAATTATTTTCAAAATTCGAGCCTTTCGTGAAAGGTTAGGGCCGGGTTTGGTGGTGGGGGGGGGGGGATAAAAAATCAACTTTTGGTTCATCTTAGTTCGACAAGGTGATTAAGTTAGCGAAAAAAAAAGTTTGAGGGGGGGCGGGGGTGCAGGGTTGTTACCGTTATTCCATAAAGGTAAATTGTAAATTTTTACATTTTGTCACAGCAAAAAGCGGCAAAGCTTGCCGTAAAAGGAGGTTATTCTACTATTATAACATTTCCCCTAAACTATTAGCCCGAGCGGAAAACTAATTGGAAATAAGCGTTTCCAACAAAACCGGTTTCATTTTATTTAGTGTATAATGAAGTAGAAATAGTAGCAATAAGTACTTGGGAAACAACCACAACGGCCAAAAAATGCTATGAAAAACCGGCATTTCCTTAATTTAAGCCGTTCTTTTTATAAATAGTTGAGATAATTTAGTTTTTATCTCAGCATATTTTTAACCGGATCTTCACAATTCTTTTTTTCTTTTTCTAGGATAATTATAAATTCTAGGAATTTTGAGGATTTTTTTTTCCGGACCCGGGGAGAGCTCCTACGGGCCCATTTTATCGCCCTGTTCCCATAATTACATTTCGAAATAAGGTAAAAGCTAAAGGGTGTGTTCACTCCTGAAGGAAAATCCAGATAATCCCGCTAAGACCGTTTGCAAATCGAAAGACGAAAATGCTGAACCGAAAAACACCACTTTTCTACCTCGCAATAGTCTATATTAACTAAGAGTCGAAAAATTCTTATTTTTTCATTATTCGTAAGAAATTGTTAATTTTTTACGTTGCTTTCCGAGAAAAGCACTTTTCAATGTTTTCGTTGAATTGTTTGGAAATATTAGCTGTTACGGGGTAGAAAAGTGAGTTTTTCGGTTCATCGTTTTCGTTTTTCAATGTGAAACGGACTAAGTATATGTATTCTAGACTGTAGAACGCTCTCTATCTTGCAGCTGTTGTAGATTAATGAAGATCTACATCTTATTGTCCGCAGCAGTTTCCACTGGAAGGATGTCTTGAAATTCTCCACATTACGTTTAATCACACTGAGTAGGAAAGTAAGAGACCCGAAATATATCCAGAAACAATACAGCTGTCTTTACTTAGTCTACACATAGAAAACAAAGATAATGTTCTTAGTTTCACGTATGTGATTTAGTTGTAGTAAATAAAAACTTCTTTAGGCATACAATATGATAATATCAATTTACCGCCATTTACTCCAAAACTGTAAACTTATAGTCCTTTTTAGAAACAAAAAAAATGAGGAATGCTCGAATGCACATTACTATATACTATTTTTAATCCAACGCGTGTGAACTGCCTAGAGTTGGTATAAAACTCGAGAATTCAAAATTTCTTTTCTATCTTTTTTACTTTGGACATCTATCGGAAGGGGCGTAACCTAGCCTAGATCAGGGTGAAATCAACCATGAAACTTAAGACTTGAGACTAGTAGGGTACAGATGCAAATTGAATTAAATAAAAAGCAGCGGACTTTACAAGCAAGTGAACCGCCATGATAATGCAGATAATAGAAAATAGGTAATCAGTGGCAGTAGCTGAATACTGAATACCAAATAAGGAAACAACTCCGCAGAAAGCATTCTACTAAAATACAACTATAAAAAATTTGTTCATAATTAAAATTAAAATTAAAACAAAAAACTCTTTTATTTCAGATGAACTGAAAAGCATGAAATAAGCGTTTTTGCTTAGGTCTTAAACATAGTGTCTTCAATAAACGCATAGTGAATCACAAGCTTCTTGGTGTATTTTTTATGTGATTACAGACAAAAACTATATTCAGTCCTTTTGAGAACTTTAATGACACCTCGTTCAAAGACGTCTTAATTAATTTTAAGATGTTTTTCGTCGAAGTTTAATGTATATATATTCAACGATAGCGTAGGTACTTCTTGATGAGTTTAATCGTAATATTTGACAGCGCAATGAGTATCCATACCCTTTGAATTTTAGTCCATTAAACCAAGAACTCTGAGAGTTCACTATAGAAGTATTCAAATCACTTTGTGAGAGCTAAGAAAAAACCACTTATTTTATACTCTCAGTGCATTTTAAACAAAAACGTGTGTTTTACTGGGTTGGGTACGAATGACCGCAAATTGTAGTTCCCCATATAAAAGTCTCGCAATTTTTAAATGTCTCATTTTAAAATCTCGAATTGATTAAAAGATGTTTTATTTCCCAGCATTCTAAAGGGAAACTGTCAATTATAAGAATTTGAATAGATGCAATAAATCGTTATAATGGGTCAAATAGATCCTAACAGATCATTATTATTATTATATTTATAATGCCATTGTTGTTGACACGTTTTCAACAAATTTTCACAGGACACAAAATAATGTGGAAGCCCCTGGCGCTGGCGTTTAAGTGCCATTATCAATAAAATGTAGCAATCAAGATCCAATCGACCTGCAAACACGACACAAAACTGTTTTATGTAACAACGCCTTAAAAATTATTTTAAGTAGAACACTAAGAATGTCAAAAATAGATTTTTTGCAGAATATAGCTAACAATAATGTCCACAAGAAACATTTAGCGAGAATGAGCGAATTCTAGGAATTAATACTGGAGTACCTATATATAGACAGCTGAAATAATTGAGCTAATGAAAGTCAGAAATAACTTATATAAAAAACTCAAATCACAACCATTTGCTATGGAAATTATCCAAAAGTACAATAAACAACGTAGAATAGTCGATAAACCAATTAAAATTGCAAAACAACGACACATGAATATCAAACTAGAGAAGGCTGGAGGTGACTCGAGGAATTTTTGGAAGGCTATAAATAATGAAGGTTATTAATAATTGAATGAAAAAAAGGAGAAAAAGTGTGTTATCAAGGAAGAGAAGGGGCAACAGCAAGAGAAAACGGAGAGATCTTAAACATTTGTTATAATGAAATAAGCCAGATTCTGTTTGCAAAGAAACCATTTACTGAGACTACTAGAAATACTAATAGCGAACTCTCTATATTTATCTAAGACCAGTCACTTCACTGGAAGTTGAAAGTCCGATCAAGGGTTTAAAAAGGAACTCAGCACCTGGTGAGGACACTCTGAAAGACTGAATTAATAAAATTTTTGAAACTGGACTTACCCGGTCTGCCTCAAAATAACTATTATCAATCCAATATATAAAAATGACGATAGAAACAATCCTGAAAATTACAGGCCTATTGCGTTGACTAGCGTTTACAGCAAAATAATAGAAAAAATGTTAGATAAGCGTCTTAAAGAGTTCTTATTTAGGTCTGACGGTTTTCATAGAAATCAGTTTGGATTTCTAGAAAAAAGTGTACTGAAAATGCTATAATAGAAACTATGAACGCAATAAACATATATCTTGATCAGGGTCAATACGAGGGAGTGGTATTTGTAGATCTCTGTAAAACACTCGGCACGGTAAATCATAGCCTGCTATAATTTCTGGAGGAGATGGGAGTGCGTGGTCTTGTCAATGACCTATTCAGAACTTACATCGTCAAAGTTAAAATACAGGACGAACATAGGTTCCCTATGATAGTGAGGGAAGGTGTGCCGCGGGGATCCATACGAGGTCCACTACTGTATCTGATATATATAAGAAATATAAATAACTTGAAACCAAAAACTGAATATAGAATATTTGCGGATGACACCAATAAGTTGTACAAAGCCAGTAATGGTGCTGCACTGCAGGAAATAATGAATTCTGATCGGGACAAATTTCAAGATTGGGTAACTGGCAATAATACGAGTAGCTATTAATACAAACAAAACTAAATGTACAGGATGTCCCGTAAGTCGACGTCAAGCCGGAATCGGGTGATAGACCAAATCATAATATTTACCAGAAAAATATAAAAAAAATCTATGTCTGGTATTTTTCAAATTATAGACACTTCTTTTGTTTTCGAGAAAATGTACACCCTGTGATGGTTTTTTAGCTCCTGTTACTACAAATCTTTACTCTTTTTCAATTTTATTTTTCTCATGTAATCCCGAATAGTGCTTATGTAACCGGTCGCTTTAAATTCTAAGCCAACTATTCCAGCTTGGAAGAAAATGTCACATTTTGCCGAACAAGAATAGAACATTAATATTTCACCCAAATTTAACTGATTGTAATGAAAAAAAACTGTACTACGCCAGTTTGACAAGTAACTTTAAAAGTTGACGATTTAATAAGGGTTCTAAAACGGTATAGCACTTGCTACAATAATTCTTAGATTACGAAAAAAAAAATTTTTTCTTCAAGAAACCCAGTTTCGAAAATCCTCTTTTCACATACTAAAAATGAGTCTAGTATAACCAAAGCTTGCCGTAAGACCGTAACTTTAAGATTCTAGTTTGAGTGAGACGGAGAGTCATTACATGAGGTGTGAGTGAGACGGAATTTAAAGCAACAGGTTACATAAGCACTATTCGGGATTACATAAGAAAAATAAAATTGAAAAAAAGTAAAGATTTGTAGCAACAGGAGCTAAAACCATCACAGGGTGTACATTTTCTCGAAAACAAAAGAAATGTCTATAATTTGAAAAATACATGGCTTAGAATTTTTTTTATATTTTTCTGGTAACTATTATGATTTGGTCTATCACCCGATTCCGGCTTGACTCGACTTACGAGACACGTTTTTCCATAAAAATAAATGTAATTTTCTCTGATATAAAGGGAACCTTTTTTTCCCCCAAATCAATGGACCATTCAATGAATTTAGGTATTTGGCACCAGAAAACTTATAAAGTACGTAAAATTACCGAAATGTTAAGCTCTCTTGGATATAAGGAAAATAACATTAAATAAATATATTTTCGTTTATATAATTCACATATTATTTTGAAAACAAGTCATATATTGTTTTTTAATATTTTATTTGAGCGTGCCCAGCGCACTAAAATAACTTCCGCGCTATTTAGTAGCATGGGCCATAAAGTTCAAAACACAGTGAGTACAACACAACAAAGTCGCCGTAGATTGGTTGCTGTCAAAGATTCGATTATATGGGAGTCCCATATAACACAACTCGACAAGTTGGCAACCAAAAGTTTTGGAAAAACTCTAAATTAGTCGCCAACTTAATTGACATTTCTGTGTGGGTGGACAGTGAATAATTGACATTCATGTTATGTGGACTTTGTTATTTTTATGAAGCATAGGAAATTAAAAGATAATAGTAAATAAATAATTATTAAAAACTTAGATAAAATTAATTTCTTTAATTAGTTTGAGAAATTACGGATTTTGAAGAGGAACTAATAGAGAAAATGAGGGAAAATTTCTGCTGTGTAATAAGAGTCATCCCATGCATAGCAATCTGATTTTCTTCTTTTGTTTTCTTTATGCTTTGCAAGTCGCATAAGCTATATATATAGCTGTCAAACACACTTGTCGCGTCGCGTTCACTGTGTTTTAAATGCAACATTGTCGCAACTAAGTTGCCAACTTTGTTGTGGTATTCATGGTATCACCACATTTATATCAATTTTTGACATTTCTTACGTTTTTTTAAAGAGGGTAGTGTTCTATCAGCTATGGTGGAGTGTGGTGCTATCACTTACTCCCTATATTTTAGGAAAAAAACAAAAGAACACTTCAAAATTCCCTAGGTTTTAGGGAAACAAATAAAAAAAATTGAAAATTCCCTACATTTGAGGGAATATTCCCTACATTTGAGGGAGAAAAACCTACCTAAATTGGATGAAAACCTAATCTAAGTTTTCTAAGGTGGAGCTTTCCCTAATCTTATTGTGGCACAAATTGTTGACACTCACTTTAGGGAATTATTTTTTTCTGTGTATGGAAAAACTTAGATTCATTTACTAAATACTCCATAGACTTACGAAGGCCAATATAACGTATATCACCAACTCGAAAATACATACACATAATACCAGAATAAGAAATCATTTGAGGATAACTACTGCCAAAACTGAAAGAGCAAGGCAAGGCTTGGTTAACAGCGCTGCTGCCCTCTAATGAAATTGGTGTCGACATAAAAAACATCAGCAGTTTAGCAAAATTTATGCAGCGGATAGCAGAGATCGTCTCTGCAACCGGAAATGATGACGGAAGTTGAAGGAATTGGCACATAAGGTCAGCAAAAGTAAACAATAATAGACATCACCTCTCATACCGACTAACAGTAGACTGAGGGTAACTAAAGTATAGATTGCATTATATTAGGATCAGTAACTGGCTTAATTAGTAATAGAATATGAATAATTACTATAGATTTTTGTGTGTATTGCTTGTAGATCAAAGTTAGGCATTCAACAAATCAGCTAAAAAGATATCAGGAATCCTCTCAAGAGCATGGAACATTGCATTTAAATTTCAGGTTACCATGCATTGCGTAACAGGAAGAAAATATATAAACACAGCTGTGTAGATTGACTTTAATTGTGCCCATTATAAATGAACTACTGCAGATCACTTCATTAAAATTGGAACTATACAGTACTGGTAATAATAATAATGAAAAAAAAAAAAAATAAACGCTACTAAATCGCTAGCCAATGATGAACCCACAGTGTTGCTTAAAATTAGATAAACAACAACAATCGTTGTACAGAATTTCGGTGTTTAGTTAGATTTTGTCGACTGCGGAAATTTTAAAGTTTTAAATATGAAGGGCGCTACATGGGCCGGAATTGCTTAAAGAATTATTAAATAAATAAAACGAATTGACACACAGCTATTCAAAATGCAGATTCTGTGCCTTGCAGTGATTAATCCCCACTGACACCGAGATCAGCGATTGCCCCAGTTAAAAGAAAATTTTTTTGTTTTTTCGTTGTGACCATCCATTGTGTGCGAATAACAAAGCAAGAAAATTTTTATAAAATGTTATAAGTAGAAAGCATTATCAGGAATTAATGTATAAAGACGGGATGGATAAATCAGTCAGAATTGTATAATAAGTTTTTCCTATAATCATTTTACTTCTTCCGTACTTGTTAAGACAACAACGTTGGATTGGTACGATCGAACTCATTTTCGAGTCTTAAATTATTAAGTAAGAGCGAATTTGACCGCAATTGCTCTCACTAGAAATTTAGTTTTGAGCGAAATTACTCTTTTTGCAAAAGTTGTTTACGTTAGGGCCATTTGATTTGTCCCACCGAACTGAAAGAATTCTGACTGGGCTCCACCAAAGGCATTAATGGGGCAAATAGATATCTTCAGTACAGATTCCGGTGTACCAGTTTTCTCGTTATCCGTATATACTATATCGTATAAAACTTATTGAACTTTTCGACCAAGCGATCAGAGAGGTCTCATCGGTATGGTTATCTCTAATCGCCTACCATAGAAGTTCAATGTTGCCACCAGGCAAAAAAGGGGTAACAATCACCCAATTTCAAAGCGCAATGAGTTATCTTGCCACCACATAATTCACACCAGAGATGGGTATTTTTTATTTGAATAAAAATAAAAGATAAAAAACCGAATAAAATGAAAAATCGAATAAAAATTTATTTGATTACAAATATTATTCGTTATTTGGTGAATTATTCGCAAATAATTATTTGTTATTTGGTGCAAATTATTTGAGTTTCGAATAATTATTTTTTATTCGATCGTGCGTTATTTGATGAATTATTTGTGATTTCTTATTATTGTGATGGTCATTATTTGAATTTCAAACAATTATTTGTCATTCAGTTATTTTACGCTTATGTCCTAATGACCCTTGAGTAGACATAGATTTCTGTTCATATTTAGGAATTGTGAAAAAGAAACCTCTTCAGACGATAATAAGTTTTTTTATTTTTGATTATAATACATTAAATTTTGATATGCGCTAATAATATGCGTTTGCTTTTAATAAAATCCGCTCTTCAAAATGCTCATCAGTTAAAGAGCCACATTTAGACCCCCTTAATATTGTGGCTTGCGAAAAGAGCCTTTCTACAGGTGCTGAAGAAGGAAGTGGGGTGTTATATTTTAAAAATATTGCCTTCGGAACTGGGTAGTCCTCTAACATATTTAAATCCCTTTGTGGGTCACTAAGGTATCTGGAAAGAACGAAAATTGAAAAATTAAAGTACTTACTCGTACAATCAATGGCCTTTAAGATTAATTTTTTTTTTTAAATTTGTTGTCACTAACTTTAAAACCTGAAGCTCTATGTTTGATGAAGGCGTAGCTGGATCAATATCTTCATCTCCAAAGAAGAAGTCATTTTCTTTTCCTTCACAATTAGTGGGAAGTTCAAAGCAAGTTTCGTATGCATTTCCAACCACCGATATAAAATACGTCCTTCGCCTTTCTCGGTGATCGACATCAACTGCAGCTAACCATCGGCCTTTAAAAACAGGATGGGAAAATGCGGCCATTATTTCCTTTTTTGCTCCTGCCTCAAGTTTCAACTGCTTCTCAAATCTTGTATCCAAATTCAGAAGAATTGTTTGTGCAATTATTTTGCAATGCAAAAGGTGTTCATCATTCGACAAAAGCTTTTCCACCTTTTTTCTCAGTTCCAAAAGAGATGGGAGGATATATCCGTAGTGCATACCTTTTTCGCCTTGCAATCGATCCAAACAATTTGCTAAAGGTTGCATATACATTTGAAACTCTTCTAATTAACTCACTTCTGCCATATTTAACACATCGATTCTCAATTTTTGCCCAAGGATTGAGAATTTTGATTTTGCCTTCAAAACTGCTGCAATTGAGTCAAATAACGAGTTCCAACGAGTTGGTGTTGGTTTCTTCAAATGTACACCCAGAACTTCTTTTGTAATTTCTGCAGTTTTTGGCGATGAGGACGACTTAGACCAAAGCAGCGTACATTTTCTGATAGCTTCCTCATGTAGGTCTTTCGAAGTTGAATTTTTTATTGCCTTTGGAATATCAGTTGTGGCTATAAAACTCAATGTGTGCGAGGCGTAGCGAATATGTGGCGGTAAAGTACCGATTTGATGTAATGAAGGTAACTCATTGACCTGGATATCTTCCATAGGATCATCGCTTTCAGTAATTCCGTATTCCTGAAATGCTTTAATAAAATTGCTACCATTGTCAGTAACTGTAGCAACAATCTTTGTAGAATTAATTTCAAATTCGTTGTTGATGTTGATAAATATTCAGCCAACCTATCATAGGAATGGGTACCGAGAAAACGACGACAAGCTAAAGCTACGCTTTTGGTTTCATAGCTTCAAACGTTTATCCAATGTGCCGTCACTCCTAGAAATTTTCTATGAGTTGAGGACCATATATCCGCAGTTGTACATATAAAATCAATCTTTTGTAAATCGGTTTTAATTTTTATTTCATTTCTTTAGATTTATTTATTATATCGCGAGTTAAATTTCGTCTAGAAATATGCTTTAAATTGGGAATTTGTAAGCTATCAAATATTCCACGAAAATCCGTATTTTCACACGTACTGAACGGTGCAAATGACTTTATTATATACCTGGAAACGTTAGCACTGAATAGTTCTTGTGAAAATTTTATACGTATTGAGCCTTGTTTAGGAGCAATTTTATCAGGATTCCCAATATGAATTTCCTCTTGATTTTTCCTTTTCATATGCTTATTAAGTTCCTCTACCATATCAACCCCATGCCGTCTTTTTATATGAGAACGGAAATTCGATGTTGAGTTGCTGTTTCCTTTAATCTCCTTTAGCTGGTCACATTTAACACAAGCAGCTACAATTCTGATGCCGTCTGTTTTTTTCAGGAATTAAACTGAAGAAAGTACCATCAAATAGTGGCCGATTTTGAATCAATATACCTTGAACTGTGGCAGTTTCTTCATCATTCCTTTCATAACTGCCTTCTTCTTGATCACGCGATGCTGCTTTTTCGTTGGCAAATTCGGTCGCATAAGACACTGCTGGTCGATCATTGTAATTATGAATCTGAACCATTGTACTAGACGCAGGTGGATTTAGAGCAACAAAGTCTATTTCCCAATTAATTTACTTCAAACGCTTCACAAATACTTAATTGAACAAAATTATTAAATTCCTCTTAAACCTTAAATTAAATTAAGTAACGAAACACCTTGCGAAAACAAATGCGTGTACCAAGACTTAATTATTTGAAATTGGAACTAATGGACACCAGAAAACATATATCCATAATCGAATGACAAATAATTGTTTGAAATTCAAATAATGACCATCACAATAATAAGAAATCACAAATAATTCATCAAATAATGAAATTATTTGATTATCAAATAACGCACGATCGAATAAAAAATAATTATTCGAAACTCAAATAATTTGCACCAAATAACAAATAATTATTTGCGAATAATTCAGCAAATAACGAATAATTATTTGATTTTCAAATAACACACGATCGAATAAAAAATAATTATTTGAAACTCAAATAATTTGCACCAAATAACAAATAATTATTTGCGAATAATTCACCAAATAACGAATAATTATTTGATTTTCAAATAACACCGATCGAATAACGAATAATTATTTGAAACTCAAATAATTTGCACCAAATAACAAATAATTATTTGCGAATAACTTAAAATAAATTGATACTCAAATAAAAATTTATCCGAAAAATTTTTTATTTGATTTTTTAAAAAAATCGTTATTTGATTGAAAATTTATTCGAATAATGCAGCACTGATTCACACATACTTTTTATAAAAAGTATTTATATCGGCAATTGGTGTGACCTCCAAGATTGAACTTCTATCAGAGATAACCATACCGATGAGACCTGTCTGATCGCTGGGTCGAAAAGTTCAATAATTTCTTTTGCACTTAAAATGCATTTTGTAAATTTTTTGAAATTATCTTCAATAAACTTCAGTCTGTTAGACGAGAAATCTCTTTCATATATCGTATATGAATTCAACTATTGCTTGATGATGTCTCGACTTTAAAGCCTCAGACAGAAGAGCCTCGCTCCAATATAAAATCAACAATGCCCGGATCTGATATAAGGAAGCATTAAATTTTTCTTAGCAATTTACTGGAAATTTTTATGCATTATTGGAGACCGAAAGCGAGTATTTAGGCTTTTTATGAGCGTAGATGTGTAGATAAGCAATAACCATTATTGTTTGCTTTTTTTTAGAAATTTACGGAAAATTTGTCTGCAGAATTGTTATTCAGGCCCACATGAGTTATTATACCCTAGATAAATCCGATAGGGAAAATTAAGTTTGTCATTCCGTTTGTAACGCATAGCAATAATTATGGTAGAGCAAAATGGGTTGGACACCTACGCACAATATTTATATTTTAATTTTTGCATGCATGTCTGTCCGTCCGCACGATAATTCAAGAGCTTGTTCACGTACAGTACTGAAATTTTGCACACGGGCTTTTTAAAATAAAGTTAATTTAAGTTGGAAAATGGAAAACTCCTTTGTAGGGTTGCCATACAAAAACTTCGTTTTCATTATATATTTGGACACTGCCTAAAATCGCGCTGACATAGGGTGCTGATATTTTGTATATTGTGCTTTCATAGCAATAGTAAATAAAATTTCGAAAATGGACTAAATTGGACAACCCACTCGTGGAGCTACCATATACAAATTTTGGTTTTTTCTGTATATTGTAAAAACGATCAGCTCTAGATGCTTCTATTTTACTAAAAAATTCTTCAGAATACGAAATCTTATAAAATTGGTTGTAATCATTTTTTCTATATGACGAACCGTTCTAGAAATATATGCGAAAAACAACTTCAAAAATCAAACTTGCACAGATGGGTGACTATACGAAATGACAAACGAGTATTCATCTAGGATATCATAAGAATTGGTTCTAAACCAATTCTAGCGTTTTTACTTGTTTTAAAATATAATTGTACTAGAATTCTGTGTCCGTCTCTAAAAATGCAATAAATTCTAAACATATTCAGTAAATTTCTAAGAAAATACTGAAAAGCGTATTTCTCTTTCCAAATGTATATATCTATGTGTTTTGGTATCTGATTTGATTATTAAAGTATGCATCTATTGTTAGCTGTTGATCGTTGCCTAAGCAGCATGATTAAATGTCTCTCTCACTAAACAGGAGTCCAACTGCCCTGAGAATTAGACCCGTGAAAATGAAAGAAATGCGCATTAACACAAGCTCTATCTTCGAAACTCGCATAAATATAAGAGAGTGCAATTTGTGTTACCGGCCAGCATAAATTATATAGAAGAGAAGAGGATGTCAATCACCGAAAAATATTAATTAAGACGAACTTTTCCTAGATGTCACCGCGGCAGCATAATGGCTAAGACGATGTCCAAGAGCATAACCAAAAAATACAAATCAAGGAGAACTTTTGTACAGTTATTGCTGCTCTATGGTTGCGGGACATGTAAGGACATTCAATTCGTAACGCGGCGTATGAAACTTTTGTAAATAGGAATATGTGTTGTAACTAAAAACTCTTCGAAAAGTTCGGAAGGATTTTAATTAATCGAGATATTAAAGAAGATTGACGATGATGATTGATTGATTGATGTTAGGAGAAGTGAAAGGAAGAATAACTTATTGCTACACTTTGGTTCTTTTGGTCGTTTATATGAGGGAGAAGATAAATCAGTCGCCATGTGCTCTGACACTCTGGCTCTTGACCTCAGATCACTTAGAATAGTTTTTTTTTTTTTATATTATTAAGCCAAGCTCAGGGGATACCCTATGATGCAAAGCACAGCGTGGCAGGAAGGAGATAGGGAAAGGATTAAGGGATATGAGGAGAGCGGCGGAGGTGCCGATGTATGTCGCCCTTAAACTTTCGCAGGTTGTATGCCGGAGGAAAGACAGAAGATGGTAGACTGTTCCACATTCGCACAGTTCGGGATAAGAAAGCATCACGGAATTTTAGTGTACGGCCGAAGGTAATTTGAAGGGTAAAAGGATGAGCGCGGGATGCAGCGCGAGTATTGCGTGCGGGAACTATTCTACAAGGGATCAGACTAGATATTTCATCAGAACATTGACCATACATATAGCGATAAAGGAGCGAAAGGCATCCAACATTGCGACGGTGCTCGAGCGAGTCGATATGACGAGTAATTGCCACATCGCCAATGAGCTTGCAGGCTCTCTTTTGGACAATATCCAATGAAGCTAAGGCTGTGCGACCAGCCCCGGCCCAGATATGGGAATTATATTCTATTCTAGGTCTGATGTAGGACTTGTAGAGGAGCGCTATATTTGATGGGCTGAAATATTTCTTACACCTTTTCAAAAAACCAAGACATTTTGATGCTTCTTTGGCAACCGAGAAGATGTGATCTGTCCAGCTTAACTTACTGGAAATATTAATGCCAAGAATTCTTAGTGACGGTGAATCAGAAATTAATGCTCCATCAAACGAAACGGGAGTGGTTAAGTGATGGTCTTGTTTTAATGAGATGAGACAGCTTTGGGTCTTAGATGCATTGAATTCGACGCGATTCACTTTGCCCCAAGCGCGTATATTGTCAAGATCGTTATTCAATGATCTAATCATGCAGTCTCGTTTAACACATATGGCGTTCCCTCTGGAATCCGCAAGGGTGTCAAAGGAGTATGCGAAATCAAGGGTACTGTCATCAGCAAAGAAAGCTATGGATAGGATTAAAAGTAAGGGAAAGCAGATCATTAATGAAGATTAGAAATAGAGTTGGAGAAATAACAGAGCCCTGGGGGACACCGGCATTAATAGGATGAGGTTCAGATATAACGCCATCTAATACAACACGTATTTGGCGACTAGATAAAAAACTTTCAATCCATAATAGAAGAGGAGGGGAAAGACCAAGTGCTTTGAGTTTGGCTAAAAGGGCTGGATGCCAGACTCTATCAAAGGCCTTTGAAATATCTAGAGCAACGATTTTGGACTCACCAAAATTGTAAAGACTACGATTCCAACGTTCCGTAAGAAAAGTCAGCAAGTCTCCAGATGAGCGACCGTGCCGGAAGCCGTATTGGCGATCGTTGATGAGCTGATTGGTTTCCAGATACTTCGTTAATTTGGAGTTAATGATAGATTCAAAAACCTTTGAAAGAATCGAAGTGATTGCAATTGGTCGATAATTTGAGGGATCGCTACCCTCTCCTTTCTTGGGAATAGGTTGAACGTGAGCTAGTTTCCAAGCAGTTGGAAATTTTCCTGTCGAATAGAACAGGTAGAATAGTTTGCGCAGAGGTTTAGCCAAGGATGAGGCACAGCTTTTAATTAATAGGGGCGAGAAACCATCAGGGCCTGCGGCTTTAGAGACGTTGATACCATTAAGGACCTTGAACACATCTCTCGTACGGATGTGCATTGGCTCTTGTACACATCCGCACGGGGGATGCACGACAGGTGCCTGTGAAGTGGGTGGAAGAAAAGAATTTGATGCGAATCTAGCAGCCAAAATATTAGCTTTATCCTGGGAGTCAACAACCACTTCACCATTATTAAGTAGTGAAAGTATAGAGGAACTGCTGAAGTTGTTCCTGATGGTTTTGACCAGGGACCAGATACCTTTACTACCTTTGCGGCTTGCCAAGATTCTTTGTCTAACATTCTGGTCAAAAAGAAATTTTTCTCTCTGGATAATGGACTTGCAGGAGTTCCGTGCAGTCTTGTAGATTTCTTTCAGTTCTGGGCAAGGATGCACTTGATAGGCGCGAAAAGCAGACTCTTTCGCTTTTATAGCTTGGTTGCACTTATCGTTAAACCAAGAGCGATTTTGCTGTTGTTGAGATCTGCTGTAAGAATACGGAATATATTCACGCATGCCTAGACTTAGTAAGTTACTAAGTTCTAATGTGCATTCATCAGCATCCCTCGAAGCAAAACAATATAGCGGTGTAATAATGTATACACATAATTATGTACTATACGTACATACAACTAGATTTAAATAGTAGATCTGCTTTATTAATATGCCGGATCAAGTATTTTCATATCATGTAGTGAGAGAAAGCACGAGCGACTTCTGGAAATGTTACAGTAAAATGTTAATAAGCTAGCGATAAGATTCCATTAAATCTTATCCAAATTATACTATCTAATCTATCACGGTTCCTATTGAAAATATTTCCTTGGCGTTCAGAGTCAAACTAATATTTTTGGGATAACTAATCCATTACTGCATGCAATTGGACTAATAAACTGAGCTTTACTCAAAATAACAGAACTACGCTATTGACGGAAGACGTAAAAGATTCCGTTCTACTGATGTAATCCCTACGTTGTAGTACCAGGAAGAAGATATTTTATTTTTCCATTTCTCGGCAAGAAGTGTTAAGAGAAATTACATCTTCGTGAAATTCCATCCACCCCCTGCAAACGGCTTCTTTTTCTATCCGCTAACAACAATGGATGGGGAAGATGTGTTTCATCTTAATAATAAAGAATAAAAACTTCCAAGAATAGCACTAGCCAGCAACGCGTCTTACCAAATCTTTTGCAAGGAAGATCAGTTTAAAGGATAATCGCTGTTATTTTCCTTGTCTCAAATGGATTCGCCAGCAGTTCTCCCAGGAAAAGAGCACACCACGGCGAAAATTTTCTTCAATTTCAATAAAAAATTTGAGATACGTGTATACAAGGATAAGGAATGAATCTTATTTTTGCTAGTTTTTTGTTTTGCCTGCGGGACTAGACATAGCACTGCTGCAGTTGGGATTGTGGGGCGGGAGGGGGCTTAAGAGAATTTCATTTAAAAGTGTCGTAACTCTCACCACACTAAAGGCAACCAGTGGTACAGAGCTAAGCTGACATTTCATCTTGAAAATGCATAGCAGATGATGCTACTATAAGCAGTTGGATGGAAAATAAGCTAATTCAAAACTCGGTAATGATTATTTAATTCCCTTAACTTTGATAACAACGAATGAAGTAAAAAGCTAATGGAGGTCACGTATGCTGAAGTACAATATATTGATTTCTTCGGGGACAATTAAATCCGTAATAAATATTTAAATGGGTTCACACTCTTCGCTTCGAGGTTTTTAGTCAATTTTCGTCAAATTATCGTTTTTTGAATTATCACTACCATCAAAAGACTGAACTCGAAGACGAATACAAGTAATTCAAAACACATCCAAAATTATAGGTTTATTTTTTCATATTTAATTATATTTCTACACATTATTACTAAGCTATAGATAAATGGCTGCTTCAGAGAAGGTGGTATGCTCAACTCTGAAATTGACTGAAAATGTAACTTGTACTATGAATCAATTGAATTTGATGTAATATGACGCTTTTCAAAATTAGATAATACTTCTTCTAATGGAATATGATAACAGGAAGACAGAACGATTAAAATGTGTACACAATATTTTGGCGTTTTACTCCAATTTGTCATTAATTATTTCTAATCTCGTAAGACTCATCTTAAGTAGGTACAGACGATCGCTCTTGACACTGAAATTTCCGAAAAATAAAAGTCTCTAGTGCGACAAACAACTAGTTAAGGAAAGAGTTTGAGTATCTGCACATAATATATATTATCAATTCATTCATTCAAGATTTTCAAAGCTTGACGACTGGCTCCAACATTATGATTGGACAAGTCTTCTTAACGAATGGGACATTGACAGAACTGTCGATGCTTTTTATATTACTCTCTATTTTTGCTTTATGCAATGTGTGCCGATATGTGCATCTCAGCCTTGCGGCACTTAAGAAATCTGAAAAATAAAGCGTGAAGGAGGCTTTGTACTCAAAAAGTGTTGCAGATAATCCGGCTTGCTGCAGTGTCTGGAATCAGTTCACTTTGCTTGTTCATATTTCATATAACGACTATATTGTTGGTATCAAACTAACGCTCCGTAGTTATCCTAAAGAGTTCCGAAAACTTATAAATTCTATTCGTAATTGTGATTGATTCATTGATTCGTTTGAATAGGCTCCCGAAATATTGTGTGTTTTAACTTACCCGATAGTTTTCTGAAGAAAGGTGGCCCGCCCTATCTCATGTCCCAAGCCCGCTTTTAACCCTCGTCACGCTAGGGGCAAATTAAACAGGACTCCCCCCCCCCCCCCCCCCCGCCGCACCCAATAATATTTTTCAGTTTTGGCGTTGAGATAAGAATGGGTCAAACTCACTAATTAGTTTAAGGCATCCAAGGAATATACCTTAGACGTAGAACCCAGTTGTTGGTTATCACCACGAAATGGAAGACCCCAACTGCCAACAATTTTGCAACACTTACCACTCTAGTTAGCACATTTCTCCAATACTTTACTTCTTTTTCATGTTGTGTTAGCACTAGAGATTCAACAGAATTCGCCTTTTATCTTGAGATAAGCTTAATGCCATTTACACGATGATCATTTGATTATTCGTGCAGCTTGACTAACTCAAAAGAAAAAGACGAATGTTTATTTTCTGGTTGGAAAAGCAGGCAGGGCACGCAAAATGCACAACCTGTCGATTTAGAGTACAACAGACGGTCCCTTTTGAAAACCTCACCATTTGGAAGTAGACCAGAAAAGCCTGCGAGTCATGTTTAATGTTAGATTTAACTACTTTTTGCACATGCTCATCATTTTTCATGTTCCATGTAATTGGATCATCTTGATGGAAATATAAGTTTTTGTCAATTTGGGTTTTTACAATATCAATATTAGGCACTTGTCCAGGATAGACTGAATCTGCGCAAGGCAATGTTATATTAGGGTCAATCACGTCAGATGAGGATGGTTGTCGAACATTTTCTTGTAAATTGATGTCTCAGTCTGAAGTTGATATACTTGAAGGAGGTGCAAAAACAGTATTTTCTAAATTTATTTCTGGGCCTATTCAACATGGTCTGATGGGTTTTGTTGGGGTGATTTTGATTCGGAGGGAGTAGTAATAAACGTAAAAACCTATTAGATCTAATTATCTTTTTTAGAAAATTCTCCTCTTGCATCTGTTTCTGCGCGGCGCTTACAAAATTCGGCGCCACTAGATTTTTTCTTGTCAGCCATAGTCAATACAATCGTAGTCCAAATACCAACCACTAAAAATATTAAAAACCGTAAACAGTAGTGCGTATCACAGCTGGAAATGACGCCAGTTCACAGAATACTGAGAAAGAGAAACAAAGTGAAATAATTGACAAACGACTAGCAAAACGCTTTGACAAACAGACACTGGGGAGATAAGACAAGGCATTCCCATTAAAATTTTGACACATTGCAGCTGACAGTCGGTGACGTAATTCTGTGACTAATGTATATACATTTTTGTACGAAACACAGATAGAGAAGAGAGAGTTGTGTTCTCTGTGAAACCACGGTACATTTTCACGATATTTCGTCACCAATGGCGGAACGTGGTTCGTAATGGGAATAGCTCATATTCTATATACCTTCGATACTGAGCTACTGAGGCAGATATACTATTGGCGCTGGTATGACGCATGGCAGGTCGGGCGGGTGGCCGAAAAGAAAAGACAATCATAAGAATTAGGGAGTGCTATGCATATATAAAAAAACACAGCTTAGAAACTACATTTCCAAACTTGTAGGTAGTTATCCGGATTTACTTGGCGTTAACACTGGCAAATTTCACAGATGAGAGGAGCTTTTCGGCCTTTAAGAAAATAAAATCTGAAAATCCATCTACAATGGAAGTGGGTGGGGGAGGGACGTAGTGGCGATACAAGTAATTACTGTAGTATGCATGCGCCCTCTCAATACCTCCAAGGTCATGCTCTTTAGTGATGGCAACGCTGTTGACGTCGCTCTACAGTTGAACCTTAAAGAAAATAATACACTGGTTTCCTATGTGTTAACCTCTTATCGCCGTTTTATTTGTTGTTCTACCTCACTTTTCTCATCTGGTAACTAACTTGTTTCAGAACAATCTTCTTTTGTACCCCCTTTACGCCCCAAAACCATTGTGCCCCTAGGCAAGTGCCCATTTTGTCCAGTTATAGAATAGGGCTTGCCATGTCCTATTGTTACTTGTTTAATCTGTCCTTGTTCTGCGGGTCCTTTCCAAAGTCGTGGAAGTACTCTGTGATTATTCCTCTTCATAACAAGGGCAATAATTTGAACTTTCAAACTATAGACCTATTGTTAACTCGGGCCATGTTGCGAAGGTTTTTGAAGCCTTGGTCAGTGAAGTACTTCACCTTCACTGTAAGGCCGCTTACACATCGAAAAACGAAAACGAACGAATAATCACTTCCACACCGAAAATTCGTTTATGCTTACATATAAAAAACGAACGAATAAAAGTTGGACTGGGTTTGCATCAATTGTAAATAAACGGAAATGAGGTTATGTAAGACCGACAATAATATTCATTCGTATGGATCATAGTATGGAACGAAAACATACTTGACAGTTCGGAACGAAAATTCGATTCTCGTACGAATAAACATATGAATGTGTCTTAATTGAAATAAAGCTATAAATATGGATATTTTTTTATTGAAACTATAATTAGAATTAATATCCAATGTTTTTGCGGCAAAAGTTTACGACAAAATTTGTGTTTTTCGGTTTAGTGTTTTCGTTTTCACTTTTCGATGTGCAAACGGCCTAAAGCAATCTTGGGTTTCGTCCAGAATTGTTTTTTTGAAGGGAAAGTCAATTGTGTTGTATGCCATAAGGTTTTTATACGTAACTTAGAGTTGGTAAGTGAATAGACTAAACGTCGAGTTTGTATTGTTCAGCAAAGCAAGTATTGCGCCGAACTTGTGTTATTAATAAATTAATATAATCGTAGATAAATAACCAAGTATTTATTTAATTATAATTACATAAATAACATGGTGGCAGCGGTGTTCGTTTTTGTTTAATAAAATGCAGATTTTGCGTGCAGAATGGTTAAAGACAACCCAAATTCAGGAACAACACTGTCGGCGCAATCATTATGTGAACAATTTTACAGTGCAGGCTCCAGAACAATTTACATATTGTCCAGAGGAATGGCCTCGTTGGAAGCGTGTGTCCTTTCGAAAGGCTCCGATTGGCCTCCGGTTTATCTTACAAAGCTGATAATGAACACGTCAATACGTTAATATATTTAATGGGGCAACAAGGCGATGAAATCTTCCTTTTTTTTAAAGTTAAGGATGAAAAAAGGGGGATATCTGTACTTGTAATAAAGGCATTCGAAGATGATTTCATCAAAAAACATAATTTCATGAATGAACGCACAATATTCAACTCTAAAAATCAACTAAAGGGGGAGAGCGTCGGCGAATTTATAACTTCGATGAGTGCATTATCTGAAAATTGTAATTACAGTACATTTTTGGTGTAGTTTTTTTTTATATTCAAGGCACTGGGTCTATTATTTCCCGGCTTCGAGACATATTGAAATTCTTTCTTACAAGGGTAGTTTTTGAGGTATGTAAAGGGATATGTTTTTTTAGTCTTTCTGCAATAACGTGAAATTAGAGAGGAGGAGAGAAATGTATATATTGTATAAAAGAAAAACTTGTCAAGGCCTTGTTTCTAGCCCTTTTTATTGACAATCAGCTGCCATTTTTTATCAAAAAATGTATCCATAATTGACATTTCTCACTAAATTTCAATTAAAATTTCCGTACAATTATTTCCCACTTGTTCAATCGAAAATTTGTCATTATCCAACATCTTTATCTTGATTTTTTTAATGAAATTTTTCATTTAATTTTATAGAAACTCTCTTGTGGAACTTATATTTCCATTTGTCTCCTTCTCACATTCCATCTCTTTTCCTCTTATTATAGGAAATTAAAATCTTTAAAATCGCGAATATCATATATTTACGCAATTTACTTGGTTTCTGGCAATGCCGTTGAATTCTCGCGTAAAATTACCCTGACATGATGTGTCAAGTGTCGGGAAAATATAAAGTTTGACAGTTCGTGAATTTTAAGTTTCGAGTGTCGCGGTCATGTCAGTTTTCAAGTGTAAACAAAAGCAATTCTAAACATTGAATAATAAACATAAACTAAGTTATTTATTCATTCGACAAGTTATTGCGCTTTGCGAAGGTTGTGATTAGCGAGAAAAGTTGATAAAAGTTGAAATAAATAAAAATTGGAAAAAGTTTTCAAAATTGTGCGTAGCTGCTCACAGCTAGACGTAATTTATAAAATTGTTAGAATTTCGTGTGGTTAATCAACTGCATCATAAGTTTTCGTCAAACGTACAAAGAATTGGCCAAGCTTTCTGCGAGTAAAGTGGCTTCCATATTTCTCTAGTACAAAAGTGTTACAGTAGGCTGAGTAGTGGTGCTATTATCTGCTATTATCTGCATTAATCCACAAATAAACAATACTGAAGCAGAGTTTTTGTCGTTTTGACTGGTTGATGGTAAGAATTTATATCTTGTTAAGCATAAATTTTCTTTTGTTTCGCATATTTTTGGAGTGTTGCAAGTTTGACATAACCTACAAGCATTTGTTTTTTTTCGTTCTTTGCGGTAGCGTGACTAAGGCTAAAGTTAGGTTAGTTTTTTCTCACGTTGCTGTTTTTTTCTACTGTGTTTAGATAGTGGAAGGGCAGGGTGGAGTCGAATGAGGCTGATCGGGCGGGGATGGATCTGGGAGAGTTCATTTCCGCCGGAATTTCTCCCATTGGGGACAGTAGTTTGGGAACAATGCTGGATGGTGTTCATCCTGCTACAATCTCTGCTATTGTCAGTAAGACGCCTCGTAAAGTCTGTATAGATGGTAATTTAAAAAAAAACTAAAAAAAAAGAACAAAAATGTCAAAGGACATCAGACACGAAACAGACAAGATTCGGAAACCTCTGCAATCACCTTGGGTTCTAACATCAAACAAACAAAACAGCAAATAAGTAACTCAGACCTCGTCCTTGATGATGAGATGGCAAATCAGGCTCCTCTGGAACAAGTGCGCTTACAGATCAATACACCAAATGATAGCATCTCTCAAAATAACATTCCAACAGTTTCTGTTCCTCTAGTCATGAAATCATCAAATAAGACGGTACCATCACTGAATTTGTCAGAAAATACACCACATCCAGAACCTTCTAACACTAACAATATACAGGGTTCAACTGTGAACTCAGTATCCACCATATCAAGTGTCCCAAGTGCTAGCCCTGTTCAAAAGGGGCAACATAACTTGGTCGGAGTCAACTCAGGCTCAATCTCGTCCAGTGCTGTCATAAACGAGGAAATTCGTTACTCGAAGGTAGATAAGGGTCCATACTGGGTCCTGATTCAAAGAGAAAATCAGTCCATAGAAACTCAACCTACCAAGCTGAGTGACATTTACATAGGCCTCCTGCTGAAAAGACACTCGTGTCCAAAGTTCTGTGAAGTGTCCCAAAATTCCTTTAATGCTGTGAAAGTATTTTTCCCCACTGGTGAGGCTTCCAACAGGGCAGCTGCCATGGACTTATCCAGGCATAACCTCAAATGCTACAATCCAGCCTCATACATTAGAAAGCAAGGCATTATCAGAGGTGTCCCCAAAGACATCTCTGAGGATGAGCTGCTACAGAACATTGAGTCTGCCATCAGGATAACTCATGTACTACGTTTTACAAGAAAAACTGAAGGTCCGACCCGAGAACCTACTACTGTTGTCAAACTAACTTTTGAAAGCTCTAACTTACCCAGCATGGTATCTGTTTATGGTGCAAGACGTGAGGTCGACTACTATATTCCATCGCCCAGACAATGCCAAAAGTGCTACAGGTGGGGTCACATCTCACTTCAATGCAAATCGAAAATATTGTGCCCGGCTGCAGCAGTGATGAGTGCAACAGTGATGAGAGGTGCATTAAACCCCCTCACTGTGCGAACTGCAAAGGTAATTTTAAACCCTCTCACCAAGAGTGTCCCGCTAGAGAACGGGAAAGAATGATACTCAGAATTATGGCAATAAACAGTATCTCGAGAAATGAAGCCAGCAAACTTGCAAAACCTAACAACTCTCTTGATGAGAACAGATTTGCCCTACTAAGTACTCTTAGTGAGGATGCAGAGTTCCCTAAGCTTGTAGAGTCTCCTAAGTTGAGAAATTCCGTTATTGATTCAAACAGAACTATGACTCAGTCACCATATGCCAAGGTCGCTAAGAGAGCTCTATCACACTCTCCCCCTGTTCAACCAAAAAACTTCCATGCAGGATTTCAACAGCAATATGACAGTAGAGTAGAGTAGTCCAGCAAAACCACTGAACTAGAAAAGTTCTTTACCTGGGTTGCAAAGGAGATGAAAGGTCGGGTTACACCAGACTCAATGCTCCACTTTGCTACTGAACTTAAGAAGAAAATCGACCAATTCAATATCAATAACGATCTCAACAGTATTAAAAACTCATCAACTCACTCCAGTCAAGCATCCTTAAATATCACATAACAGTCTAGCAAAACAGCATCTAACTCTTTCTCAAACTTATATCCACCCCCACCCACACTTAAACTCATGATACTACTACAATATAATATACAAAGCTTTAACGCTAATAAGGCTTGTCTAGAACTTTTTCTAGACACCCAACATGTTGATATAATGTCTCTTAACGAAACTTGGCTTAAGCATGGCCAATATGCCTCGTTAAAAAACTTCAATCTCATCAGAAATGATAGACATGATGGTTATGGTGGCACCCTCATTGCAGTACGCTATGGACTACAGTACACACGCGTCCCCTTTGACACAAGACTAGACTGTGTCATAATAAATATTTCTAGTGCTACCTCGAATATTATTGTTGACTCTGTGTATGCTAGTCCATCATTAGATATACATACCTTTAAAAGTAGCTTTGAGACGCTTTTCCTGTTCCTTTCAAACTTCCCCACTGATATCATCAGTGGGGATCTCAATGCAAGAGACATCATGTGGGACCCCGGCTGTAGTAGAAACAGTCTTGCAGTACAAAAAGGTGCGTGTTTGAGCGAACTTCTCACATTAAGCTGTCTAAATGTCATCCCGAGTATTGGCCCGACCTTCATACCTAATCTAGACAGAATGAACTTGGGATCCACCTTGGACCTGGTTTTCACCTCAATCCCAGCTGTGCTTTGTGAGCTAAGTGTGCTACAGCACCAAATTGGGAATTCACATCACCTCCCGGTGTTAGTTGACCTTCGATCTGTCACCAGTCCCCGGCTCCCTTCTCACAAGACCTTCCGCAATTGTGAAAAAATCAAGAATGAGCTCAAGAATATTAATGGCTCTAGCAACATCAAACAAGTTATCAAGACCATCCTACATAGACACACATTCAAAGCACCTCACAGTAAATTTGCACCAAAACCCTGGTGGAACCATGAAATACAAAGACTCTTCAAAATAAAAAAGGAAACTTTCGCGAAGTGTGCCAGGCACACGTCCCTTACTCTGATTAACAAATATGCAGCTGTCTCTAAACTGCTAAAGAAAGCCATCAAGAGTGCTAAAGTCCATCACTCCTTGAATTTCATGGAAAACTTGGAGATGACTGATTCGAGGCAATTCTTCAAAATCTTTCGCAACTTGGCCTCCAAACACCAAGGTAGCGAAGTGTTTCAGAAGTGGAATGATTCCAGGTCGCTTGACTTCCTTAAATCTCTGAGACCCACAAATGTCAGTCAATCTAACAGTTGTCCTGCCCACTCAAATCAACCAGCATTTCAGTCCTCTCCGAGCTCTCTTCAACTAGAAGAGCTCACCAATGTCCTCAGACATAAATCAATTTTCTCAGCCTCCCAATCCAGAACAGCTGCTAAATCGGCCCAGTTCTATATAAACACGCTGAGGATGCTCACCAGACAGAGGTGCCCAATGCACCCGAAACTTGCACTAAAAACTTTAAGAGCGGCCATCAGGCCGAAAGTTGAGTTCCTGACTACCACAATGGCCTTGCGTCCCAAGTACATTGAGCGCAGGCTAAAAGTTTTCACAAATGCATGTCTTAGATTGTGCCTAGGAGTGCCACCGAGCACACCTGTCCACATCCTGTATGCACTTGCCAATGAACTTCCTCCAATTTACAGAAGTAAATTGCTGATGGCTAGGGAATTTGGCAAACTACTATGTTCAGGCACTTCTCACATCGAGGAGGTCATACTGCTAAATAACCGCATATCCAGTCATGCACTCATTGTAAATCAGTTCAAAGACGTATTTATCAAAATGGGTTTATGTTCGCTCGCTCAAAGTGCTTGCAATCTTACCATAGACTGTGGAATACTCGACAGAACTGGTAAATGCAAATCAACTATCACAGATGAAGAACTCAAGCAGATATACTTGCGAATCATAGATAAACATCACACTGACGGCTGGAGTATTTATGGGACCGATGCGTCTTACTCCCTTCCATTCACTGGCATCAGTGCTGTAAGCTACCCCACTCTCTCCTTTGTCACCAAGAAGTACGATGCGTTCAGATCCTCCACTTCTGGAGAGCTTTTGGCAATTCTCCTAGCCATGGAGCAATTGAATGATACAGACACAAGAAGACAATTAATCATTACTGACTCCAAAGCGGCTTGTCTAGCCATGAAAAGTCCTACTCTGTCATACCATACCCACACAATCCATAAAGTAGCCAGCTCCACCCCCTCACGCAGGTTCCACATCATTTGGATGCCGGGTCACAAAGGCCTGGAACTGAATGAGCTTGCTGATAGCAAAGCGAAAGAAGCCATTTTACATGACCATGTATCTGAGACCAAGATCTCCTTTGATGACGCTATGATTGACATCAGAGCCTCAATCTATGAAGAGTGGACCAATGAGTTCACCCTTGCCTCTTGCACCAAAGGTGCCTCATTTGCTAGATTCTTTCCATGTCCACTAAAGCCCCCCTGGCTAGAGTGGTGCTTCTCCCCCAAAGAATGCCGTTTCCTAAATCGTCTCTATGCAGGTCACAGCTACGATGCTAAACTCTTCCAGACAATTGGAAAATTAGATTTGGTAAATTGTTTGGATTGCGGCACTCCAAACACTATTGAGCACAGCATAATTAAGTGCACCAGATTCAATTCCCTAAGATTCAATTTCAGTAGGATTCACAGAGCTGCTACACTGGAGGAAATCCTGTTTCCTATCAGTCGGGACTCACTGAATGAGCTAAAAAACTTTGCTTCAGCGGCAGGTCTTCTGCAAACGTAATCAGGCCCAAGGTGGCCCTCAAACGCAGTATGGTACTAGCATTCATTGCTTTGCTTGAGAACACTTCCCTCTCCTTTCCCCCTCCCAGTTATAACACTAAAGCCACCTACAGTCATCAGTCATAGACTACACACTGTCTCATAAAGAGACAAAGAAGCTCGCAGTTTAAAGCCGTTAACAAACACCTAATCAGGACTCACAAGAAGACAAATTATTCAACTTGCACCATAGAAGCAAAGTAACAACAGTCATCAAGTAGAATACGATCAATCAACTATACAACAAAGTCGTTCGCTGGCTGTTATACCCCATAGGGTTCTGCCAGAGATGCGTTTCTCCAGCTTTACAAAAGGCCCAAAGACTCGCAGCTCATCACAAAAGTAAAAGAAGAAGAAGAAGGACGACACTCTGTGTGTTTTTAATTCGTTTTTTTCTCTGCGTTTCTGTTTCTAATATTTTTTATTATATAATTGTGTTTGTTAATATGTTCAAATTTGTGAGGATTTAACGAATCTCTAAAATTTCCAGTTGAATGTTATTAATTAATTTTACCTGTAATGAATACAATCATGAACGAGATCATTGTGCGAAAACAACAAATTTCCTATGATGCGATTTGTCTGTGTCTTATCATTTGAGTTGAGCGGACTCAAATCATGTTTTAAATAACATAAGGAAAATCTGATTTAATGAAAAATGAAACTGAAATTTCAATTAAATAAGAAAATCTCACAAAAAGTCATGCATTTATTATATTATATTAATTTAGGTTTTGCTAATTTTCTTAGCCAACATTTCCCTTTCTGTTAATATAATGTACAAATTCAACAACTTGTAAAACCTGTAAGAAAAATACCATACTTTAAAATGTTATAATTCAATTCAAGGAAATTGTGTTTACATTTTTACATCTTTTTTAAATAATTAAGCTTAGCATCCAAATAATTGGTGTATAATTTTAAACTTAAGGAAAATTTGTCCTAAATTTAACAAAAAGTTAGCACCTCTAACTTGAAAGCATCACGATCTTGCTCACTCACATTTCATACAATGACTCTCCGTCTCACTCAAACTAGAATCTTAAATTACGGTCTTACGGCAAGCTTTGGGTATACTAGACTCATTTTTAGTATGTGAAAAGAGATTTTTCGAAACTGGGTTTCTTGAAGAAAATTTTTTTTTCCGTAATCTAAGAATTATTGTAGCAAGTGTTATACCATTTTAGAACCCTTATTAAATGCATCAACTTTTATAGTTACTTGCCAAACTAGCGTAGTAGGTACATTTTTTTTTTCATTACAGTCAGTTAAAGTTAGGTGAAATATTTATTTTCTATTCTTGGTTCGGCAAAATGTGACATTTTCTTCCAAGCTGGAACAGTTGGCTTAGAATTTAAAGCAACCGGTTACATAAGTAGTAACAGGAGCTAAAAAACCATCACAGGGTGTACATTTTCTCGAAAACAAAAGAAGTGTCTATAATTTGAAAAATACATGACTTAGATTATTTTTAAATATTTTTCTGGTAACTATTATGATTTGGTCTATCACCCGATTCCGGCTTGACGTCGACTTTCGGGACACCCCGTATATATATTTACATACCGATGTATATACAGGGTGGGCCAAAAGTCACCATGGGGGGCCAAAAGTCACCATGAGGTTTAAAAATTTAATAACTTTTTCGTTTATATATTTTTTTTTATTTTTTTTTTTAGATTATATAAATAACATCTGGAGAATAAATAATGGAGAGATACACAACTGAACAAAGAACCAGAATAATAGAATTTTATTACTTAAATCAGCGATCAATTATTTTAATGCAAAGAGCATTTTTAAACCCCATGGTGACTTTTGGCCCACCCTGTATTATTCTGGTTCTTTGTTCAGTTGTGAATCTCTCCATTATTTATTCTCCAGATGTTATTTATATAATCTAAAAAAAAAAAATACATATAAACGAAAAAGTTATTAAATTTTTAAACCCCATGGTGACTTTTGGCCCCCATGGTGACTTTTGGCCCCCATGGTGACTTTTGGCCCACCCTGTACATATGTACATATTGTATTTTTCGCGACAAATCTTACTGAAGGTTTGAATTGTTTTTTGGGTTTCTTTTTAATTTAATTATTTTTACTATCAAATTTTACTGAAGGTAAAATTTGTCGTGGTAAATATTTCTATTAAAACGACTTGGTTGAAAACGGAAACTTTTGTTCTTCCCAAGTCGTTTTATGGGAATATTTTTATTAAATGCATGAATGTAAAGAAAATTATTGATGTAATTAGGATGAAATTTTCTCCACACATTTGAGAGATCCATGATTCCTTTATTGAAACTTTATGATTTATTGTTTTAATTCTAAAACAGTGCCATTTTTAGGTTTTTAGGTATAAGTATAATAAAATAAAAAGAGATTTTTTCTTTGAAGAGGAATAATTCTCAGGGGAAGAAGTTGTCGGTGCTAAATTGGCGGCTGGGTCTTTGTCGGTTTCGGCTTTGGCTTACAAAATTTGTGTTTTTTGTATTTTTATTTTGAAAGGTTCTTTTTATATATTGTTATCTTAACTACTTGTCTATAAAATGATGTTTAATTTTATTATTAAATATAAAAATTGTTATTGCTTATTTTTTATGTAGTAACTTGCTAAACGTTTTCTTGTCTTTTACTTACATTATTCCTTTTCAGATTACGCCTTTCTTGTCTCTATGTGCTAATTAATTTTAATGTAATTCTTTATTTCTACGTTTACATAATATTTTAGCGCTTTTATATTTTCGCTTTATGCTATTTTTCTCGTACATTATATTTTTAAATAGACTACTAGTGCTATTTTAGTTTATTACTTTACTCTTTTTTTTTTTTTTTTTTTTGTTCTATAGAATACAACTGGTTTTCAACCATTTACTTTAAGTTGCTTCTACTGTTGGTTAGTAGGTATTGCGGCTAAATTATTTTTTGCTATTTCTGTTCCTATTTATTATTTTTATTTAATTCTCAGGAATTTTTTTCTTTATTATAATTACTCTACCTATTTTTGTTATATTTAGATCAAAAGAATTTTAATATTATTTGGTTATTTTATGCATAATTTTTTTCTTATTATAATATTTTTTTGTAATTTTTTTTTAACTTTATTTATTGATATCATATTCTAATGTATTTTTCTGAATTGTGTCCGTTAACTCTATGTATTTATATTTAGTTTTAATGCGTTTTAGTTATAACTGATTTATTTTATGCATATTTCTTTTTAAATTACAATTTTTCTATATATTTCGTATACCAGGGCTACTATTAATTTACACAACCTTTCAAATTGCTTGGGTGATCCCAATACTCCTATAGAGTTTACCACCAATTGCAAATTTGGTTATTTGGACAACATGCCCGATAACGAAAAAGCTAAGACATAGGCATGGCAATAATAGGTATACTGGTGCCCCCGCTTATCCCAGGCAGTTCAGAATAAATTTACGAAAAATTATTAAAAAATATTAGTTTCAGGTATATTTAAAAAAAAAAGTTGTTTGAATACTTAATTATTAGGTAGAACAATTAATTTACTGATACTGTTTTGTCATTTATTTATACAAATAAGAAATTTATGAAGAATTATAAAATTCTAATGAATTTTAGACCTTTTGCATTGGGGTTGTTGTTCTTCTTCATCAACAAATCTTTCAAATTGCGATGGATCTTTGAGATTATCGGGGTCTTCGAGCTCTTTAATTTGAATATCAAGATTCTTTCCTGGGTCTTCATCAATAATCTCTTCTGGATCAGTTAAGTCTTCAAATATTTCTACATCTCTATTTGAGTAGTTTTCATGACAATTACTGGATAAATTAGTATACATTTTGCGTCGTATTTTCTACAACCAGTTTATTGTTTATTACAACCAATTTCACAGCGGCAGCTAAAACTTTTTAATAATTTTTCTGAAGTCAAGTCTGAACTGTTTGGGATAAATTTGGGCACTAATCTACCTAGATGGTAGTTCCAGGCCTATTATTTCTTAGCTTTTTGTTATTGGGCTAGTTGTCCAAATAACAAAGTATGCAATGGGCAATCTCTATAGAAGTGTTGTGCAACTGCTATTTGGCAGCCTTTAAGCTAACCCCGCCACCCCCACACTCCAGGACCTTTTATAAGTTGCTTTTCTAAGCATCTTTGTAATATGAAGTTCTTAATTAACAATTTTGTAAATTTTTCTACCGCAACTTAAAAGATTTTTTATTAATTTATTATTTATTTAGTACAGGACGATTTCCACTACTTTCATTAATTAAATTCACTCAACTTTAGTAATATTACATTTAAGTAAATTTTGTGATTGAAATTTAATCCATTATTAACAGAAATAATAAAAAATTTGAAATCATAGAAAAAAAATATTGCAAAATTGGCGATTCGAAAAGTTATGTTTTTGGTTTTCCGAATGTAAGCGGTTTCTTCAAAACAAAAAAAAACATACAGACCAGTTTAAAGCAGACATTTCAACGGTTAAAATGAGCCCCGGATAAAATATTTTAATCGAAAAAAAACATCAATAAAGTATTCCGTGAAATATTTAATCATGCTTATTCAATAAAAAAAAGGTATAATTTTACACAATTTCATGTAAGTTGAGTTGTTTCTACGAGAGCAAAAAAATAAAAAACCGAAAAATGGTATTCCACCATTTTCTTGGAAAATTTGACGTTATGTTGAAAAATGCGTTATATGAAAGTTTTAGATTTTTTTATTAACTACAACTTTCGTGAATGATATTTTCCGCTATGAGGCCACGTTTCGCCAAAAATCCCGAAAACACTATCCTTTTTTCTTGTCTTTTAATCATAATCTTCACTAAAATTTTTGGCTAGTCCTTGCTTTAGTCCAGCTTTGTTTTAATAATCTCTTATTGGTAACCCTGAGTAAATAGTACTCACACACGAAAAAATTGTAAATAAAAGAGTTGAAATACTTTGGCGGAATACAATAACAGAAAAATGAGAAAAAAAAACAGGATTCCCGCAAGAATAATTTAAGGCCTTCACAGACCAACGCGAACCAGCGGTAGCGGGAATGAGAGCGAAGTTTTTGCGGGACTCGAAATTAAGGCGGGATATGGAACCACTCGAACTGACGCGTATTTTCTAGGTAGCGAACGCGTGACTGTAGCTTTTCATTTTAGGCTCTCAGCACGCAGCGTTTTTCCCGTCATTTGCGTAGTTCCAGCAAGAAAGAAAGGTGAGAATATCATAAAAAAATATTTATAAGACCGACACAGGACGAATTCCTTCCCAGTTTGCTGGGAGTGATTGGTTCATAAATTTCTCGCTGCCGTTGAGACTCGACAAAATTCCATCCCGCTCCTGCGATTTCACGTTGGTTTCTGAAGGCCTTAAGATTTTTATAAACAAATTTTAATTAATAAGGTAAGGATAATTAGAAATGAAAGTAAACACATTTTGTATAGTGGATTCCCGGACAATAAGGACCGTGGGGAATGAGTGATTCGACCCGCTGGGCAGGCTCTCCCTCCTTTAAACTAACAGTCACGCTTCAGGCAATGCACTTACGAAATGGGGACTCACAGCTAACGTTCCTGGAATTCAACCTCTCCAATTATCCCGAGATGATTGCTAATGTTATGCTTCGCGTTTGTTTTTATACAACCATTCTCAATTAGTTTACTATTGCCCACCAAGAACAAAAACTCCAAGTAGCTTTTATTGGTTTTCCTCCACTACCTCCGTTGGATAGAACTAATGCTGTTGTTGTTGTACAATTTAATTGACTTTGATTGCTTTTAGTGTACCGTCGTCACCTCCAATTCAGAATCCTATTGATATTACTTCCATTTTCACCACACAAAGGATAAACAGAATAAGCAGGATTAGGACGACAAGCAGACGCAAGCAACGAAGTATTTAAATGAGCAAAGTTGGGCATATGAGATTGGGAGAGAACCATACCGTTATTCTGAGATTGCGACGAATAAAGCCGTATATTTTCTGACCGAAAATATACTTCCTGGGATTGTGGTGTAGTCATATGCATAGTACATATGTATAGGTAACGTATTCACAGAGCTCAGTCGGAAACATCCATAGCTTATGGGCTATAGTTTAATTAAGATTCCAACATGTTCTTACAGGGACACTTCCGGATATTTTATAGCATATTGTATGTTGGGTGCTTTTAGCCTAGAAGAAATTATCAAGGGTGAAATTCAATGACGCCACTGACGCAGATATGTACATATATGCATTTATAAGACGCGGACAATGCGATGTTACTGAAAGTTTGTTTTCTTAAAATTTTCGATTATATAGCTTTAATTTTTTAATTATAATTGCGTAATTTATATCAGGAAGTTGAAATATCAGAAACGTCTATGTATATAATATTTAATTTTTTTTAATGGCTTTGTTTTATGTTGCATTGCGTGTAATTTCATCTGGTGTTTGGTTTATATTTAGTTCAACATATTAATACTAACACCGACTAAGTGACGAAACGCATGTATTGTTGACCGTTTATTTATTAAAAGTGTCACTTTAGCGAGCTTGTGTTAAGCTGGTTCTGATAGTCAAATTAAAATAACTTCTTTATTTTTCTATGGTCACTCTATTCTGCATACTACTTAAACTATCAAATTTACTGCATATAATTCTTTTCTTGCTATCAAATACATTTATTCCGTATAGAACTGCTTTCCATCTAACAATATTAATTAATTAATTTATTTCATTTAAAGTTCAACAAATAACTACGAGTACTACTACTATGGCATTCAACTATTCTGAGGAGTTGATCGAACTCTGTAAAAGGTTAAAAGCAAATTGATTCTTCTCTTTTCTAGGGAAATTTCTAAGGAAAGCAGCTTAAGTCTCTCCCAGTCTCCATATGATGGAAGCGCCATATGATCACTCCAATGAAGTTCGCGAAAAGCAAATCTAAGAACATCAGGGCAGATCTAGGGGTGTCATCGTACTTCAATTAAATTTAGCAAAAAAGAACATCAAATTGGGCACCACTTGTCCAGGGCCGTAAGTCTCTTATGTTGAATTCTTTTCAACGAGTTCTACACCGGTGCAGTGCAACTTTAATTGTTTTTGTTGTTGCATTACAAAAACAAAAACACGTAAAGCTGCACTGCACCGGTGTAGATCTTGTTGAATAGAATTCGACATTAGGCTAGCCACCGCAGTATTATAGCACAGACAAGATATACTCAGGTATCGAAAAATGTTTTTAAATATAGGCAAAAATTCATTTCTTTCATAGAATTTAAATTGACAATATTTCTTCAGAATTTGTGTGCAATATTGGTGGCTGAAGACGATTCGAATAAGTTGTGTCTGGACAGTCTCGGCTTCCTAGAAGTTGGATTGATTTGGTTGCTTGGGCTTGTTAGCTAAAAAATTTTATGAGCGTAGATCTAAAGCCGGTCCCACACAATGTGTGCATTCGTCAAATATTTGTCAATACGTCTCATTTGACGAGGTGTGTGTAAACGAGACGCATTGCCAAATATTTGACAAATGCACACAATGTGTGGGACCGGCTTAAGTGTACCAACGCGGATTTTTGTCTCAGGCCTTTATAAATTGATTTCAATGTAAGAAAGAATTGATTTATTTCTTAGAATTGAAATCGACTATATTTCTTCAGAGTTCGTTTGCGTTATTAGTTGCTGTAGACGGTCCGAACAAATTCTGTCTGTCGTTTGTTGTTTACAATTCTCTCTCAGTTGGTAGGTACTTGGTCAAAGTATAAATAATAATAGTTACAGACAGATGCGAACAAAATTGAAAATTTTCCGTGTTTTTTAGACCGAAAGAGGTAATCTCATACACTTTTGTCTTTTGTATGAATGGGGGAAAAGAACTTGGCTATGCATTATCTTAGAGCGACTGAGATAACGAGTTAAAAACAAAAATCGAGAGAACGAAGGATTACCCGAATGGCAAAATGTGCAATGACATAAGCAGATCAAGCGGATAAACGTAAATTAAAGCATTCTCAACACAAACATCGAACGCGAATTTATTTTTCTTCATTGCCTACTTCACCGAAATTACATTTATCACAGCAGCATATATTGCCGCCGGTTTCTTGTTGCTATGCATTTTTGTACATTACTATGTAAGTTTCATCATCAGTAGATACCGTAAGTGCACAGCTGCACTGCCAATTCTTACAATCATCCAGCTCCATCAGTGGTGTCGTGTGCAAGCAAGGGCTATAAAAACGATAAGCTAACTGATCTCGATCTCTTTTTGCACTTGGCATCGCTTGGGATAAGTTGGCTGGGTAAGGGACTAACGTTTTATATCGGGCATCAATTGATATATAACTCCTTAATAAAACACTTTTAGCTGGGCAGTGACAGACTTAAAGAGCATTATTTCGGGTATTGACTGAAGTAATCATATACTAACATACACTTTATTTCGGGATTTGACTGAAATAAAGATTCTTATTTCGGGTCTTGACTGAAATCAAAATCCTTACTTCGGGTCTTGACTGAAGTTAAGATATCACCTTAAGTCGGGCATTGATTGATTTAAAGAATATTATTTCGGTTATTGACTGAGATAGATCTTTTTCTAACACACCTTATTTCGGGTCTTGACTGAAATAGAGATTCTTACTTCGGGTCTTGACTGAAGGATATCACTTTAAGTCGAGATTGACTGATTTAGAGAGTATTATTTCGGGAATTTAAAGAGGTAATTCTTTTACTAAGATACACTTTATTTCGGGCCTTGACTGAAATAAAGAATCTTACTTCAGGTATTGACTGAAGTTAAGATAAGACTTTAATTCGGGTATTGACTGACTTAAAACACATTGTATCTCGGGTCTTGACTGAGATTAAAATTACTGACATTAACACTTTATTCCTGGTCTAGACGGGAATAAAGAATTGTTCTAATTAAAGATTAAAACAAACGGTTTTAAAATGAGCTTAAAGCCAATTTCTCAAGTGCCAAGTATTAGATCGGTGAGTACCAGCCACTTGTAACATTTATTTTACTTACATATCTAATTTAGTATATTCTAATTTTGGGTTCATATGTTACATAACTTATATTTTTATCTTTACTCTATATATGATATACCATATATGATATTCTAGTCAAATTGTACATTACAATTTTTTAACCAAATAAGTGTGCTTTTCAGTGTGATACAAAAAACTCTGACCCAAAACTTATATATTGAGTTTATCCCTAATCCAACTATTCTTGAAAATCGTTCATCATAAATCTGTGTCAATAAGTGTTGTCTCTATTATTCTCAATATAATTAGTGGGAAATTCTAAAACATAAGTGTGTCAGTTTATTTAACGTTAAACAAGTGGACAGTGTTTTTAGTTATAAGAAGGTAGACCACTGGTCTTAATCCATAATTATCACTGCATTCATTGCAGTCTTCACTAAATTCAAATTTGCGTGTACGTTCTAACTACGGGCAGTACAAACGTGATTTATTCGTTGCTTTTTGCTCGTTTTCTTCGCATTCATATTTATCATAAGTAGGCATTATTTTTTCGAATGACGGCATTATTTTTTCAAATGAAGCCTACTATCATTAAATGATGGTACGGAACTCCTCGTATACTAGTCCGACTCGAACTTGTCCGCTTTTTTATTTTATTTTTTCAAATGAAGTCCTACTCTGGTGGTTAACTGCTTTCTATTGAACAGCTGTTCAACAGATTTCTCTTGTTAGTATACGCCCGCCGACCTGGGATAAGGAAAGAGCTGGCAGCTTCTTCATAGTTGTTTTCATATTTTATAACATAATGAAACCAATTCAGAACTTAATGGTATCTCTGTAATATCATGGGGTCAACTCGTCAGAATCAAAAAGATCTTATCAAGGTTGCTTGCTCCATCATATATAGGTATATACTTTTCTCCATCCATGCAAGGAGTAGATGCACATAAATAAGTACGATCTTATAAAATCATACCTGTTGTCTGCCATTCCACCGGTTAGACACCTATTACCCAATACAGTGGGTCTGCTGGAGATTGAACTGTGGTAGAGTAAGAATGTTATTTTACTGTCATTGAATTTGGTACGAAACCATATCCCAAATAGTATTTCCCATGCACATACTTTAATATACGAGTATACATATATTGAGCCCTATTCTGTAATTTTTTATAAAGTAATATTTTATGTTATTTTGTGGTGATAAAATGTCTGCTTCATAAAATGAAAATAAAATATAAAAAAAAGTCGTATTCTGTCGTGGCTCCATAAAATTATTTTATAGAATCTTTTATGAACACTTAACAAAAAATACTTAGTATATTCCGTTTTGGTTTCTATTTCTTTTTGAACAGCTGGTCAATTGACATTTGCGTGATACTCTATCAAATCATCCACTAAATAATCATTTATGACAGCAGTTGCGCTAAATATGACAACTCCAAACTGGAGTAGAAATGCAAAGCAGCAGAAATACATCCATTCCGTTCACTTTGAGATTCCCAACGCAAAGTGAACGGAATGGATATCTTTCCGGTATGAGGCTCTAGTTATTCGATGTGAATTTGTTTTCTTACATCCAAACATTTTGGGTATAAAAAAAAAATTATTCACAAGTTTGCAAAATTAGTTTACAAATCACAATATAAGAAGTTTAATAATTATCCAGCCAAAAGAAACTTTTGAAGCGAAAGATCCTATGATCTCTTCTGCATAAAATTAAAACCTAAGACAAATATAATTAACATTTTATAATTTACCATAACGAACCAAATGCGAATTTCCACAATTTCTGACAAAATTGTAATTCTTATGTACGGCGGTGGACAATTTAGTTTTTAATTAAAACTATTTTCACAAAACAAATGTCAATTGACGTATGTCATTTTCATAAAATGCGTTGAAATACATACCTTTGATAGTATGCTGCATAGGATCTTTTATGTTATCCTCCATAACAGGAAATATTTTGTGTTACGATGCATAAAATAAAATAAAATTTCTGGTTGGTGGAAAATAGGATTTTAGGGAATTATTTTATTTTAAGGCATAAAATAACATAAAATGATAAAATTTTACCAGCAGAATATGGCCCATTTTTTAAATATTTAAGTGCAAAATCGTAACCTCCGGAATACAAGCAGAAGTAATTACATAATTGACTGTTTTGAATCCCGAAATTTCTCCGGAGATCATTAAGAGGAACTAAAACTTTATTTTAAATAGGTTATAGAGACGAAACTAAAGTTTCCACACAAAGTGAAGGTAAAAAAATTGAAGGTATGTTTCGCTTTCTAATGATATCCGAAAATATGTAGAAAGTTGACCAATTTTACGAAAGCTTTGACATTTTCAGGAAAAATATCAACATAAAACGTTCGTGTTTCATGGTGTTTTGATATTATAGCTCAAATTTTCAACCACCACAATTGTCACATAAAAAATAAGAAATCAAAAAACATATTGAATTGTAATTTGTTAAGATTGAATTTTGCTGTGGGAACAATATCTTTAGGCTGCAAGAGCTTTTAAATCGTACTCGCAATTCTTCTCTCATTAGAGTCACTGTGATTGTGGCAGACAACACGGCGAATCGATCCGCTAAATAAGCGCGTTAGTGAGATCTTATATTTAATTTGTATCCTGGAAGTTGTTGGTAATATCAACGGATGGTTTGTTTTAATTTCTAAATTATCTTTAACCCTTTCGCTGCTAAATAGTTTTAACGAATGTGTTCCGCATGGGCGGAATTTATCATTCTATGTGGCACACCCAGTGCTAAATACTTTTAACAAGCCGGCCATCTTCGATTTGGATGAAACTTGCACAGTTTGTATAGAATACCAAAATAGCTCACCCATATTTTTTTTGTTTTCCCCTACCATCCCCAATCACAGCTAGAAGGGGTTCGAAATTTAGTGATTGCACGATGAAACGTCAATTTAAAAAAAATATATATCTCGAGAACGGAGGAACCGATTATTCTGATTCAAATGTCAAATGAAGCCTAAAGGCCAAAATAGAGTAAGAGCGACACAACAATGTTGAAAACTTAGTTGGCGACAATGTTGTATTTACAACACAGTGAACGCGACGCGACAAAAGTGTTTGACAGCGGGCACTGTTTTATTTATTGTAAAAGAAACGGCAGGAAGGACAAAATTAAGAACAATTTTTAATATAGCTTATACGGCTTACTTAAAATTGCAAAGCATGAAGAATAAACTAAAAGGAAAAAAGAAGAAGAAAATGAGGTTGCTATACATGGGATGACGCTTATCACATAGCATAACTTTTTCCGTCATTTGATCTATTAGTTCCTCTTCAAAATATCTAATTTCTCAAACTAATTAAAGAAATTAATTTTATACAAGTTTTTAATAATTAGTTTATTTACTATTATCTTTTAATTTCCTATGCTTTATAAAAATAACGAAGTCAACATAACATGAATGTCAATTATTCACTGTCCACACAGAAATGTCAATTAAATTGGCGACTAATTTAGAGTTTTTCCAAAAAATTTTGTTGGCAACTTATCGGGTCGCCCTCATTGTGTTAAGTATATGGGACTTCCATAAATTCCAATCTTTGACAGCAACCAATTTACGGCGAATTCGTTGTGTTACTCTCACTGTGTTTTGGCCTTAATGCTTTATATTTTTCATAAAAAAATATAACAATTGTATTTTTTTCAAAAAAATAGATTTTTTTTTTAAATAGAATTATTTACTAGTTAGAACTTCTAGCACATTTTTTTGTATTTTTATTTTGAAGCTAGAAACCTTATCTATCTATATCCGAAAAATTGAGATGATTTTCCAATTTGTTTTTGAGATATGAATTTTTGGAAGTTATCGTATACCCAAAATAATTACCTATGGGTTTTTCTTAAATGAAAGATGACAGATTATAAATAATTCAAACACAAAAAAAGTGGCTTAAAAATTGCAAAACTTGGCAAAAAGATGGTGTTGAAAGTAATGAAATGGCCAATGAAACGTAGTTTGTTAGAGAAATCATCTTAGATTTGGTAATTAGAATTGGATCAAGATTTAGTGAAAAGAATTATTTTCATTTTATTATAGTCCAGTCATAAATACGTAAGGACTTTGCTTTACAAAAGGTGGGGTAGTTCTGATAGCGGTCTAAACTAAGAGCTTCGGATTTTCTTACTTTTTATTGACCTTGACCTCTTTTATTTTACAAAAAGGTGCTCTTTAATTTGACCTATTATACCTATGTGCTCTCTGTAGCCGTTAAACAGTTATTAGCTTATAACCTATTCAGGTCATACCGAAATTAGACCATATATTTTTTAAATGACGTGTTTTCAGTCACTAAGTGAACAAATTATCTTTTGTTTAGACGATCATAACTTCTGTGGTTAGAGGAGTATGGGGCTGCTCGTGCAGTCGTTGGAAGGGGCATGAAGTTCTGCATATAATAAGTAATCTGTAAATGACGGTCCACATTGTACTTTTTAAGATACAGGGGGTTACTAGCATATTTTCTTAATCGCCCTCTTGCAGGGGCGACTTTCCCTGTAGGGCTAGTAGGCCCGGGCCGAGGATGGCAAATTTAGAGGTCGGTGATTATTTTTGTTTGTAGTCAATCACTCATTCATTTTATTTACCTAATTTGTACACAAGATTCGAAATCTTATACTAGTACAATGCAAAGTACGGCTAGGTTAGCTAGTAAACTAACAAATAAATTTAAAATAAAAAGAGAGATAAAAATAAAACGTAATTACTTACAATATATTAGAAAAATAGTAGAAATAGAAAGGGAAAAAAAAGAAAAAGAAAAGAAAAACATAGTGGAAAGATAAGAAGAAAAGAGTTCGACACAAACAGCTAGTAATTAGTGAAATACAATTACGTTATAAGCTACTTAAATTCACTGATAGAAGTAACAATCTGTGCATGGGGTGTAGGGAATTCCAAAGGCGTGCAACCTGGACAAAGTAAGATCCCTCAAGGATGGATGAATTGAAACGTGGAATTAGAAGTTTACGTCCTCTCAGGGACTGCAGAAAATGGACGTTACAAAAAAAATACTCTGACTCACCTGTGCGAATAAGATTATGCAGGAAAATCAGTGATTTTCCCTTCAGGTACGAATCTAGAGTACAACCCAATATCAATGATCTATAAGGAGAGATATGAACAGAACGACGCAAACCGAAAACCGAAACCGAAACCGTATACAGTCGTTGAAAGCAACCTCAACCTTTCGATTGCAAACTGAGTCTAGTCTCATTTATATTAAACTACCATAAGCAAAAAGAGGCACCAAAAGCTTCCTAACTAGTCTCAAACGCAAATCGACGGGAAGTATATTTGCAGACAGCCAGAGTCTCCTAAGCCCACCATAAATTTTGCTTACCATAGATTTGATATGATCACAGCCACCTAAAATGATTACAAATTTTCACTCCCAGATTGGTTATACAGTTTACATAAGGTAGTTCCACTTTATTAAGCATAACTGGGGGAAGATCCTCAATATTAAGATCAGAATTAGAGAGGGCTATACATTGCGATTTATTGGGATTAAGAAGCTGATGATTATCAATTGCCCACCTAAAAATTTCTGAGAGATCATCGTTTACTCTGCAGATACAGACCTCAATCAGTCCATGAGGTCTACATAAGTACAACTGTACATCATCTGCATACAGGTGCAATTGAACATCTTGCACGACATCACATAAATCGTTAATGTCGAGATTAAAGAGAAATGGTCCTAAAACTGAACCTTGAGGAACTGCACATGTTAAATGCATTCGAGAAGGGTGGTCCTTTTATGACCACCTGGTGCGACCTATTTGAGAGAAAATTGGATATCGTTTTAACAGCAGAAGAGGAGAAATAAAACTTTGCTTAAAACTTTCGCAGTAGTTTTTGATGTACAACACAATCAAATGCCTTTGAGAAGTCTAACAAAACCATCACACCAAGATGTCAATCAACTAGAGCCGATCGCAAGTCGCACCTGTCTGTGAACCACAGTCATTGCGGTTTTTGGATTGTGATGATTTGATAAAAAAATTTGTTGTTCAGAATGCCAGGCAAACCTCAATTTGGGAATAACAATTCATTGTTACTCACAAATAAAAATGGTAAGCATCATTATCTAAAAAGACTGATTGAGATAGTTGTATCCTTTACAGACTTTCGTTGTTTTAGACTTTAGTTTAATTCTTATAGATATAGATCATTCAATTTGTCGTATTTTCCAAGGAGTAGAGGAGCGACACTCCATAGGCCTAAGGTAGCCAAGTTACCAAATCCGCCCCTGCCCCCTTGCCGTACAATTTTGTGTTTGACTAGGTGACTACTGTCACATCCTGTCCTAAGGCCATCATGGACGACCCTGTATAAGGGGTATGTATGTATGTTTTACCTCATTAGGGGAATAAGATCTTTTAATTTAATTAAAAATAGCTTGGAAATTCCCATTTGCCTACTAAAATCTTCGTTTTCTTTGTAATCAATGCCAACTATTATTTTTCAAGTACATATGTAATATTTCGCAATTTATATTATAAAGGAGTGCAACGTCATCGGTCACGATTGAAACTCTATCCTGTCCGATATCAGCGCGATAAACTTATTTCTATAATTTTTGAAAAGCAGAGTATGGACAAGCGGTAATCATTGTTTCTATTATATGGGTATGTCCAGAATAAGCATGAACAAATTTCGGTTACCGTCTGCGGAATATAATAATTCAACTTAAAAGGCTCAATCAAGATATTTAATTGATTTTACGAAATGCAGGCAGGACAGACTTGATTCACCAGAAGGTCTTAAAGGAAAAATGTCATCCTGATTACTAAATTCACATTGACTGTTTTTAATGAAAAAAAAAACAAAAAGTGAAAATAAAAACCTCTCACTTCCATGGTGATGGATCCACTTAACTTCAGGTAACAGGCACATCGTCTGATTTTAGAAGTACTCCACAGTCATTCAAATTTTTATTCTCATTGATAAATGACTCCCCTAACAATCTTGAAAGTTAGGAGAGATATAAGTACCGTAAGGTAGGTAAATGAATTGAAAAAAGAGGATAATTTCAAACTATACCCTGGGGAAATTTGCTCTCAAAGGACACTTGAGATCGGCCGGTGACTTGAGCATCCACACCAATTGGAGGATGTATGTAGTAATTTTTAAAGGTCATTTATTTTCAACGCATGCTCCTTACATAATAATGCTGATGTCTGTAAGTATCCAGATAAATTACCTTGATGGCTTGTCTAGAAGTGACTGCCTGTTAAAATAACGAAAATATTTTACCAACAGTACCTAATCGTGCACTTATACTTATGGACATCCAAAAAGCTTCTACATTGGACTGTTTGGATACATTGATTAATAAAACCATTTTCATAATTGTCCTGGTTTTCTTTTTGACCTGTTTCTTTCTACGTTTCATATTTCTAATCCTCTCTCACTCTTATTTAAATCTTAATCCTATGAACTTTTCGAAACGGTATGAAAAAGCTGTATGAAGTGGTTGATTTGATCATGAGTTACATGACAGCCATGTAAAAATACCTTCTTAGTGAACAGAATTGTAGGTACTCATTGAAATTTTGGTAATCCCGATAAGAACCATTGGCGATATTTTTTAAGGTAGGTTGTAAGTTACGAGTTCTCAAAAGTAAATCATAACCGATTGTAAAGCGTATTTTGATTATTCAAAAGAAATGTATCCTCTTGGGCACTACATTCTACATACCATATATTAGATTCATGGAGAGTGCTGCGATGTTAGCTTCACATTCACTACGCTGCACATCCGATAGGTTCAACCAAGAAAATTGCTGCAGATGTTGCACTATATACGTTTTGCTTTACGCGAAATACCTTGCGAGATGCAAAAGATGTTTTATTTATTTATTTATTAAGAACTTCATCAAAGATCTGATTACTGAGTTTACAAAAGTATAAAAGCATATATAACAATGTAATGACAGAAGGTATACATAACAAAATAATAAAAAGAAAAGTAACTCTAACTAAGCTGATCTTTTATTTGACGTTTTGAAAGATGAAAGTCAATGCAGTCAAACTGACGGTTAAAGAGACGAGACATTGATGAAATCGGCTCGCACATGCCATAGTTTGTACTATGCTGGGGAACATCGAAGAAGTCGTAGTTCCTCAAGGAGCGCACAGAAACAGATATATTAAGAGTATTTAAGAACTCAGGGGAATTTATCACTCCCTGTATACACTGAAACGCAAAAACAACTCTGGAAGTTTTTCGTCTATTCTCGAGAGAATCCAAAGGAAAGAGTTTAAGCCTGGTGCCATATGAAGGTAGAATAATAGGGTTATCCCAGTGAAGCCCACACAGGGCAAAACGAACGAATCTCCGCTGCACAGCCTCGATGCGATTTATGTATACAGCATAGAAGGGAGACCAGATCGGACTGGCATACTCCAAAATAGGTCTAACGAATGTGCAGTAAAGGATCTTCGTTATTAATGGATCATTAAACTCCTTTGACCAACTCTTTACAAACCCCAGAGTAGCATTAGCCCTGTGTCAATATGATCCTCGAAAGAAAGACGAGTATTAAGGAAGACATCAAATTTTTGGTTTTGTCAAGTCGGGTTAATAAGCATCCATCTAAAGTATAACTCAAATCGAGAGGCCTCCTTTCACGAGAAAAGGACATAGCGAGGCATTTGCTGATATTGAGAGGAATACAGTTATTAGCACATCATTAATGAAAGGTGTCTAAGTCCAAGTTTGGCATCGTCAGCATAGCAAAGTATTCTTGAATTGGCCAAAATCAGACAAACATCATTAATATAAATTATAAAAAGAAGTGGTCCAAGATGGCTGCGTTGAGGAACGCCAGAAGTATTATCTAATTCATCAGAAAGAGCTGCGCGAAATATGATTCGCTGCGTGCGATCAGATAAATAAGAACGAAGTCAATTGACAAAGACAGTAGGAAAACCAAGACCAGTCAACTTGTGAATTAAAATTTTGTGATTGATTCGGTCGAAAGCTTTACTAAAATCCGTGAAAAATACAATCGACTTGCTGTCCGCTTTCAATAGCAGAAATGCAGAAATTAGTAAACTGTAATAAATCAGTCGTAATAGATTTACCTTTCATAAAGCCATGCTGAGAGGAGCGCAGGAAATACATAACATCACAAACCAGAGCTTCAAATATCTTACCAATACATCTTAAAATAGCGACAGGTCTGTAGTTAGAAATGTCGCACTTGTTGCCCTTCTTGTGCAAAGGAATAATCAAAGAAAGCTTCCAATGTTTTGGAAAAATACCACAAGTTAAAGACAAATTAAATAAATAACACAACACAGAAACGATGAACGTAGCACAATGTTTTATGAGCGTGGAAGGAACACCATCCGGACCACTAGAAAAACGGTCAGCTATGCTTGAAATATATTTTGATATAGACGCTTCGTCGAGCAACAGGTTTTTAGGTTGAAGTCAGCGGAAGCTTCGTCAAATGGGTAAAATCATTATAACTAACAGTTGCTATCACAGAAGGCAGTCTTAAAAAAGTCAGCAAAGAGATTGGCAGTTGCCAAGGAATCAACACTGTTTATGTTTCCGAGTCGCAACGATGAAGGGTATCCATCACAGTTGCGCTTAGAGTTCACAAACTTCCAAAACTGTTTAGGTTCAGCATGCAAGGAGGACCTCATTCCATATACTTATTCGTTGTATGATTCAGTTAAACACGAAGTGTACTGAGTACGCAAATGAGAATAAGTTACGTAATCAGCATCACTTCTTGAGGAACAGAACCGTCTCCGAGTTGACAATTCGAAGTACGATTCGAACTAATAAGTGTCATAAAACGAGTTCACAGCTTTATCAATGTCACGTTTACCCAGAACACTTGTCCAGTTACATTTTATAAAAATCAGTTTTTTTAAAGTTATAACAATACTACCAGTTACTAGAAGCATTAGATGATGAAGTAACAGGATCAAAAAACAAAACTATATGTAGTGCTGGATGATGACATGTTTCAGGAACCAAAGGAGTTAAACAAAGCTTGACGAGAGTTCCATTGGGATCAGAAGAAAATACCAGGTCAAGAGATCTTCCAGAGTCATCAATCACGCCGCTAGACTGCATTAGGCCTGCAGAAACAATGTTGTCAATAAAAGAAATGGCATGTTGAGTATAGTTGCCGAAAAAGAGAGTGTAGCCAGTCAACAGTAGGCAAATTAAAATCACCAAAAAGCTGACACTCATCTGCCGGTAGCAAAACTTCAGTAGGGTTATCGATACAAGTAGCCAGCAAATCAAATATCTCAGTTGAGGGCATGGAGGGATATAAACTGTAGCAATATATACGTTTTCGTGTTAAAGCCTGAGGGTCACACATATAAACTCCAGATCGCCGGACTCAACAAAGTCGATTAACATGCATGGAAGGGTCACAACGAACGGCGCAAAGCACTCCACCTCCAACAGGAGCATTCAGAGATAGACGATGGCGGTCACGGCGCAACACCAAGAACTCGGGACCAAAAAGCTCTCCATCTGCAGTCTTTCCCCAGAACCAAGTCTGGGTCAAGCAGACCACGTCGAAACAGGAATTAGTCGAACTTGTAAAATGCCGAGTCGTCTTGGAGCGAAGACCAGTTGCATTGGCATAGTAGGCGGAGATTTCGCTACCAAGTTTTTTACCACAATAGAAGATCCAGAACGTCCCTTTAGAATAAATGCACGCACGATGGAATTGTAGGGCCATATATCCGGAGAGAGGACCGCCTTAAACAGATTTTCCAGAACTAAAATCTTGAAGGACGCAGCAAATGACCGTTTCTCATGATCATGTCGAGCAGATACTTTCTTACCAAAGAGCTCGGAGTGCCGACACGTGAAGAAATGTTTTTAACAATCTCTTTTCGGTGGTGTCTGGATGTGCTCTAGATACGAAAACGACTGCAGAACTCTGACATCCGAAACAGAAGCCTTCGTCCCCTCGTCAAACACCCTGTCCACATTCGGAGATACCACAGTATCCACGCCCGAAGATTCAATTCCGTCAATGGAGGCCCCATCATTATCCAGAGAAATTCCCTGTCGAGCCACAGATAAACTCGAGGCAGTAGTAATGTTGTTTGGACGGTTGCTATGGTTCCTTTGTCACTGGCGACGACCTAATTTCGCTGAGGAAATATTCTCGGAGGAGGGAGGAGTTGAAATATGCGAGTCCTGCTGAATAGGAGAAGACTGTTGGGGCTCAGGCTGTAGAGCTTCAGAACTGCGAGACTCCTTTGTTGGATAGGTTTTCAAAATAGTCGATTTCAGAAATGGAATTTTGTACCTACATTAGTCTGGTTCTATCTCTAAATGGTACACACAATGGGACACACGGTATAATATTTCGAAGGGGTAAGTAATAAAAAAGGACGAAATATGCAGAACAAATGAAATGCAATCACAAAAAAAACAAAAAATAAACAAACAGACAACAACTGGAAGATTGAGTGACAAATGAATGGCAGTGTGCAAAAATGTCAACAAATTTACACTCTTATTAGACTAAGTTGACTGCTCCTTCAGGAATTTTGCTCCTACAATGTATTCTCACACTAGAAAACTTGAGCTCCACACAAATATTAGCCTTGCTTTACTCAATTTTTTTGTTTTATAGGTTATATATTCTAAGGCCGGTATGGATATTGGATTTGTGTCAGAAGTAGGTAATAGTTCGTGCACCAGCAGATCGTTGGAGGGGAATACGTTTATCACTGACATGTCTTACGGTCATAGCCGCTGCATATAGCAGTATGCTACATGCTAACAGCTAGCAGCAGTGCCCACATTGTACCACACGGCGAATGTGTGGACACTTGTAACTGGACCACACGACTAAGCCCTGGCGAGAAAGAAGAAGAAGAAGAAGAAGGTTCAATCTGATAGAGTGACGCACACAATTCACGGACATCCAGAGAGTCGTAGAATTTAGTTCTCGCGAGTTATCTTTGAAATTCAGACAGGAGTCTGATCGTTGTGTAGCAAGTTTGCACGTAAAGTGGAAAAAATCTACAAAGGTTATGAAAAAAATATCGGGAAGTGGTAAGCAAATTTGGAATAAAAATCGACTAGAAGAATACCTTCAGGCGTCAGTGGCGCAGGAGCCAGGCCATACACCCACGTGCAACCGGGTTCATAGCCGGTCTTATCAACCCACCTTAGATTTGAGATCTAGCGGTGTATATGTCCTCGGGAAGAGGAGCCACGTTCAGTTACAAGAAGCGTAATTGAGACGGCAACTATTAGTGGAATTTCATTGAGTTATGAAATCATCCAATAGAAAAGAAAAAAGGGGTAAACAGCTTGCACGATTCACGTATGAAGGCATAGAACTGGCTACTTCATCCATCCACATAGTAGTACTATGCACCACGAAAGTTTATTACGTGAGCACAATTTAGCAATGGGCAGTACCACAATATTTAGTATATTTCATACACATACAGCTTTTCAGTAGGTAGCACAAGTGATTACATTTAAGGTTTTATACGTTATAGTATACGCATTTCTCTAAATCGCAAAAGTTCAATTAAGACTGTCAACTCACCGATTAGAAGGCTCTATTACCGGATATCAGATCTTTAATGCGCATTATGTGCTATTAGTATCACGAAGATGCTAACTCACAAATTGTTAATACATGTTTCTTTAAAAAGTGTAAGATTCACCTGATATTCAAGGTGCTAGTCTATATATCACAAACGCTAGTACTGCAAGAACTTAGTGCTTCTTTTAATGTGTACAGTAAATACAGAAGAAAGAAACAGAAGGTTCATATTCAAATTCAGTTAAAGGAAATTTTGTATTAGATAAGAGTAAATGACATCCAACCCTCAATGATATGCCGTAGAGCAAGTTTCATAAATAAACTTAAAATAGGAAGTCGGCACATAATCCAGTAGCCGACCTCCTTTTATTATTAATAATTGAGTTGTAGTTGCCTCCGGGATGCGCCTCTGCGGTGTATTTCTGACAGCAGGATACAAGTCAGTCGTTGCCCTAGGGCAGTCAAATTGTTTAGACATTATAATTTTCGTGTGAATACATAAACTTATTTCTATAGCATAGATTTAAAAATACTAAATGGATTAAGTTTGCTCTATGCACTAATTTAACAATGATTGAAATTTCACGAGGGATATTTATGAATTTATTATACTATCATTTAAACTAAAGTGATATTCAGTAAGTTCAGCCATAATTGATACTTAAGATTTTAATGTGCCTTAGGCCTATATTTTATATTAAGATTTTAAATTGAACTAATAATGGAAATCTTGCGGTAGAGGAACATGTCATCATGTGAATCCAATTATTACGTTATTTGACAAACTTTTGAGCTAAAGCGAATACGACGATTTGGCTGCGATATTCGATATTCCAGGTCATAGTTAATGAGGCACAGTTAGGCGTGCGCACTTCCGGACTAAGCTGTCAGAGTTTCGGACAACGAGTCCTGATTTCTGAGCTGGATTTGGAACTTAAATTAGATAATGACATATGTGTCACAGTAAAAATATAGGTCGGGTAAAAGAAAAAAGTGTGAACTGAAAGGTTTAAATTACCCAGGCTCAGTAAATGTATAACATAAATGTAGCTGTAGAGTTCGAATTCTTTCCGCGCTCTCCTTGAGGCCTCTCACTGCGCCTGGTTACTTTGCTTGACTTTTCCTTCAGGTCAGTCATAGGGACACTGAAAAATAACTTACTGCCCTCAGTGTCATATGGGTGGATGGGGCACAGCAGTGAAGGCAGACCATCTGCGCCTTCAACTAAGCAAAGGTAAGTGGTGTAAGGGTCCCTTTAGGACCGGATGTGATGCTTGTCGTCTTTTTGTGTAGGCACGAACATTTTGTTGTATGTGGCAGGTGATAGCGATAGGTTTTTGTGGAGCTCCCCCACACTATCCGCCAATAGTCGAGGCGAGCTAGCATGAAGCCCTGCATTCTAACGCTGTTCACCGAGTGAGCTATCAACTCATGATGGCAGACTGGACTTCACGTCCAAAAGTACTCACTCGAAAGTACATCCATAGCCCATGTAGGAGTAATTTTGTCTCCCTCGATTGTCTCCCATCTACGAAATGGGAAGCATGCTAGCTGCATATTAGTTGGCCCTTTCATACGGCCCAAATTTAAAATTCAGGATAATGCTCTGACTGTCCTTGCAAACTGTCGTAAACCAATATGGAGAGCTGAGTATTTGGCTCATATTTAAATTATTTGGTGATTTACTAATATACAAGTCAATGGGATTTACCGAATTTATGACAAAAGCATTTGGGATAATTTGCTATTTAATTTTATTTATGAATCGAAGGAAATGTTTTTTGTAAGGCTTATTTGGTAACTAGGAAATGTTTGATTACCAAATTGTCAGTTCTGAAAATGTCACTGAACCTTAGGAAATTTCTCGTTATAAATTGTTACAGTTCAATGGGAAATAATGTTCTCTCGGAAACAGACATAAATATAAAAGTGGTGCCATTTGCATTTTTGGTGTAACGAGCAGTCTATTTATATACATGTAAGTTGATAGTACATATGAAATCGACATGATTATTTCCAGATTTGTCAGAATGTAAATATTACCATATTTGAACAGAATATTTTAAAAGCTGCAGAAAATTTTGTTTAAGTGCGTAAAGTACTTTTTATAATTAAAAGTGCTGAAATTGCCACAAAAGTGCGGAAAATTCTAACACTGTCTGGAATGGCCAGCCTGCTCCCAAGATTAAAACCTTACAGAAAATATCTGGGTCATAATTTTTCGTCGAATTTATACGGAAAACAAACAGTACCAAAATGTTATGGAATTAAAAATTGCTGTAATTTACGCGACAGAGTTCGTTGATAAAAAATGTTTTAAAAACCTTAATTGAGGGCATGCCAGATCGACTTATTGAGCTCCTACAAAAGACAGTTGTAGTACTCATTATTAAGGTCCAATTAATTTAATTACTTCTATGTTTGAAGTGTTTTTCTTTTGATTCATATCGTTTAGGAGTTACAGGGTGATTAAGAAAAAAAGCTAGTTTTTCATAAAACACCCTCAAGAGTTTAAGAGCTTATTTTATGCAGAACTTCATGGCCTTTCCAACGACTGCTCAATCACCCCCATACCCATCACCCATCAAGAATTATGGTTGTCTAAACTAAAAATTTCGGATTTTATTACCTTTTTTTTTTAATTTAAGCTATATTATTTTTGCAAAAAGGTCGTTAACATAACTTTTTTTTATAAAAACTGTAAACTGTAGAATCTCCTCTTTAATATGACCTTTTACACCCAATGTGCTATCTGAAGCCCTTTAAGAGTTATTAGCTTTAAACCTATTCTCAAACCTATTTGTTCCCTTAGCACGTCATTTTAAAAAATATCGTCTAATTTCAGTGTGACCTGAATAGGTTATCAGTTAATAACTGTTTAACGGCTACAGTTAACACATAGGGTGTAATAGGTCAACCTAAAGATGAGAGTCTACAGTTTACAGTTTTTATAAAAAAAAGTTATGTTAACGACCTTTTTGCAAAAATAATAGAGGTTAAATTAAAAAAAAGGTAAGAAAATCCGAAATTTTTAGTTTAGACAACCATAATTCTTGATTGGGGAGAAGTATGGGGGTGATTGAGCAGTCGTTGGAAAGTCCATGAAGTTCTTCATACAATAAGCTCTTAAGTTTGACGTTGTACCCTGTAGTTTTTAAGATACAGGGTGTTTTATGAAAAACTAGCTTTTTTTCTTAATCACCCTGTAACTCCTAAACGGTTGATATGCCCCCCTCAACCCCCCCCCCCCCTCCCCCCACCTGCCTAACAATTTTTGGTTCATCTAGGTGAGTACTATCACCTCCCGCTCTACTGTCCTCCTAGTGGGAAACACCCTGTATATAAATATAACGGTACTTAAGCAATAATGATTTTTTTTTATTTTCTGGTGAAAGCTAATATTTCTCAATTTTCTCTGTGTAGTTCAATGGTAGATGAGTGGACTGGTTTGAGTAGGTATTAGGTATATTAATTGCGTAGAATAAACTTAATAGCGAATGAAGGAAAATTTTATTATCACTGAAAATGTTCTTGCAATATATGGATTTATATATAATTTGAGAACTTCATTCTGAGCAATAATTACACTCATTAATAGACAGAGAGTAATGAATTGTGAATTATACCTATATCGAGAATTTTTTCCAACAACCAATTGCTCAATATAATTGATTAATTTAAATAATTACCTACCTGCTAAGCGAAAGGTGTTAAAGTTTTTGCCATTGGATTTATTGCGTTTAGGTCAATGTATGCTGGTTTGAAACATGTTTTTTAAACACTCTCTCCCACCATACAATTCAATTCATTATTCCCTATCTGGATCTAGCATTGAAATTAAATTGAGCAAAAAAAGAACAAAACATCCGTCGCCGTAAATCGCAGAACTGTAGTGCGGTACTAGGAAGGTTTCCGCATTAAGCGTTGTGGATGATGTGTCAATATTTAATATATATTTTTTTACAAAAAGTCCTTTTTTAATAGAATAGTAGTTTAGGATGCAAACTGCAGGAGTCATTCAAAGCAAACTTTTCTCAGGTCTACACACGATGTGCTTTTTCATGCGGGTACAATTTGTTGTATCAAAAATAGTTCTTACGTCGGTGCCAACATCGAAAAAAGACATTGGCGGGAAGCTGAAAATTGACTTTAAGAAAAGCTTTCGAATTTCTGTTGAGCATCTATGAATATATTGCCTTTGGTAAAACATTTTTTATCACTAATTAACCCAAATAATTAATTTAAAAACATTTATTTCGACGAACCCACTTATTTATTTGTTGTTTACAGTTCTCTCTCAGTTGGTACCTGGTGCTTGGACTGAAAGAGAACGCTATATAGAAGTGAGCTCACTTTCTGCAGTGTATTTCTATGGACGTAGTCAGTCCATATTATACATATCAGTGGTTTTACATAAGAACACTGCAACTGCTGAACACTGCCGGTCAACTGTTTGAAGCGACGCACATTTTCTCATATTTCTGATTATTTAAGTCATACAGTTTTCATGCTTTGTCCCTTTGTTTATTGAGGGAATTTGAGGCCACAGTTTAAACTTTGCTTCCGGAGAGAAAAAGTTAAGTTAAAAGAGTAAGTGTTCATAAAAATAATAACGGGAAGCGGTAAACGACTTTATGAAGAAGAGATCGACAAAATCCGGGCTTATAAAGAACAGGGATTGTCTAACAGAGCAATCGCAAGGAAAATTAATAGAAGTCGGCGCGTGGTGGATAACTTTGCAAAGGATCCTGACAACTATGAAACAAGACAAAAAGGGGAGTAAAAACTGGAACAACACCGTACGATCGACGACGTATTTTGAGGGTAGCGTCACAGTCAATGGCGTCTGCTAGCCAAATTGCTGCTGAAGTTGGTGTCTCTGCAAGCATAAGGTCTGTTCGGAGAATAATAGCTGTCTGTCCAACCTTGAGGCGTCGTCGTTTGAAGAAGAAAGCCCTTCTTACCGAGCGCCACAAGGAAGCGCGTTTTCAATATGCTCAATATCACATGCATTGGACTACACAATGGAAAAAGGTAATTTTTTCCGACGAAAAACGATTTTGTCTGGATGTACCCGATAGATTTCAATATTACTTCCATGACATTCGTAAGGAAGAACGCTATTTAGCACGTCGGCATAGCAGATTAGGGTCTGTTATGGTTTGGGGTGCCATTTCATACAACGGACCAATTAACCTCGTCATCATTAATGAAAAGATGACAGGAAGGAAGTATAAGGAGTTACTTGAAATGCAAAAAAGTCGATTTGACGAAGTCATGGAAAGCCAGGATTGGATATTCCAACACAATCATGCAACTATTCACACAGCACGTGTTGTAACTCAGTATCTATCGGAGCAAAGCATTACCGTACTGGATTGGCCGTCGGTGTCTCCTGACTGAAACATCATTGAAAACCTCTGGGGATGGCTTACCCGGAAAGTTTAACAAGATGGTTGGTCGACAGTACAATAATAAGGAAGAATTAACAGCAGCGATGATGTATGATTCCTTACCTAGGCGCCTTTATGAGGATGTAAGATTAAATGGTAAAAATACTGGTTATTAAAATTATATTGATAAATAGTTATTACCACAAAAAAGTGTTTTTGTTTCTGAATTTAGCCTATTTTTGGAATTTTCCGCAATAATGTTGAAGTTTTCGTAAGTGGCCTCAACAGTTGTCGCTTTGAAAAGAGCCAAATATTCGAAAAAAAATGTCTGGAAAAGAATTACAAGCAGGTATGAGCCGACAATTTCGCAGGTAGTTAGAATTCGCGCAATAAACAAAGGGACAAAACATCAAAACTGTAAGACTTAAATAATCAGAAATATGATAAAATGTGCGTGGCTTTAAACAGTTGGGCGGCATGCGAAAAGAGTCAGTTCAAGACGTTCTGAATTTGTTGAAGAGTTATTCGCAGTGAAAATATCTTTCAAATTAGCTAATTAGGCTTTTACCATCCTACAAATTGTTCTAGAATTGAATGCGAAAAAGAATCTCAACGGGCTAATTTGGACATTTTCAAAACAAAGGCGTTATTCTAGGTTATCGTACACTTTCGTTCCCTTATCTATATTAAGCATTGTCATCATTGATCATTCATCATTTCATATTTTCATATTGTTTAATAAGCTAATTTCTTTGCATTAATTGATATCTCATAATCAGCAGTCAGTGGCGTACATAAGAATTCAGAGGCTCACCTACGAAATTTTTAAGGGTCCTTTTTAAATATACATTTAGAAATGGAAGTCACAATTTGTAGCTCCTCAGGTATAGTCGATACAGTGCTTTATAGATCGAAAAAAAATCATAACTGAGAGCAATAAATTGTGGAATAATTAATATATCCAGTTAAGTATGGATATATGCATGTATTAATGTATTATAAATCCTCTCTGGTGAAAAATAAGTAAGGTGTGAAATTTGGTATTTATTATACAAAATTTTCTTATATATTATAAAGAATATATGTATGTTTTGAATTTTATTAAAATCGGTTAAACAGATCAAGAAAGCTTGCCATATATATTAAAAAATATATTTACCTATGATTATAGCGCGGCAGCTAAGCTTTTTCTTATGGAGGGAAATTACTGTCAAAAGAAACTTTCACTCAAACCATTAGCTCAGCCCTTAGCGCTTAGCTTTGTATTATGAAAGATGAAGTGAAGTTGCTTTCAAGAACGACGCCAGCAGCCAACATTTATGATACGAGTGCGTTTGTTTCGCCCTAAACGGCTAATTATATTCATATCAGCCAAGCCATTAGCTTATACGCGTCGAACTCTATTTGCGAATATGTATGAAATTGTCGACCGTCGCCAAGGCTAACAATAGCTCACTCAGACCCAATAAGATTTAGAACTGTGTTCGGTTCCATTATACTCGTATAATCTCATAAAGTACTGAAATTCAGTGAAAAGTATTCAGTATTTTTCCTCGATCGAAAGTTATTGAAAAAAGTACAATAGTATTGCTAATATCATCAGTAATTCGATTTCATACGACCACGGCACAGCGATATATACAACTATTACTCAGCTGAGAGTTTTTGTTTGAGGAATCGTAGTCATTCGGTTAAGATAATTTTTTTAAATAATTTTTTTAAGAAAGGTATAAAAATTTTCTTTCGGTTTGGAAGATAAGAAAGTAAGCCTAAGATTATTAAAACACCATTTATCTGTATAAATAATAGTTTAGGGCGGAGTAGCTATTTAAATTAAACTTTTGGCAGTTTTACATAAAAACACTGCAAATATTTTAGAATATTAGGACTCCGTTGGAGCTCTCATGTGGTAGTGAGGGAATCTGTTTCATGGCGTGTGAAGTATTTTCGAGGGCTTTGAGGCATTGCAAGCAACGTTTTTTTTCTTATTTCAGGATATTTTAAAGAAAAGAAAATCCTCAGAGAAATTTTAAACAGAGGGCGATGTGTACAGAGGCGTTGTTAATGCCTGAAGGGGTTATAAGGATTCTGCTAACAAATCCTAGGAAGCAAGTTTCTGGTAAAACCCAGGCATGGTCATGCGATATCCTTATGTTATATTATTTTTGGTAAAATGCTGGAATTCTTTGAAAATTTCAGTTAACAGCTTGGGGCCCCTAAATTTTTGGGGCCCCCACCTGGCGAGGTATGCGGGTGCCTTATTTACGCCACTATCTTTCCCTGAATCAGTAAGAAAAACTACATAATAAAGTCCCCAACATAAGTATAATTCTTTTTAATAAATTTTATACCTATTTGGTTGATAGTTGTCATAGCAAAGTACTTACATTATGTAGCCACAACAGCTTCCTCCATTGCGGATTCGATTGCACGTGACACTCAAAATAGACATCATCGCCTTCCTTGATATCATCTGGAGATAGCGTTGAACCAAGTCGGAGGGTCACCAATGGTGGATCTGGAATGGCAGAAAATTATTATAAAATTGTGGGTAAACTTTTGTAAATCTCTATGAATAAAAGGCTGAAACATATGTATACTATGTATTTCTCAAGTCTATCGTGCTTTTCAATATTATTGCTATGTTACCATGAAATAAAAAGAGGCTCAAAATATTTCATCTTTTCTTAAATATCTACAAATTTATATATATACATAAAAGTTAGGTTTTAGTTTTCGACCCCCTGCATGAAATTATGGATACATATCTGTAGAGACATGTGCAGATTGTTAATAATTTTTACTGGACAGGTGAACATTATCCTTTAGAAGTGCTCAAGCGAGACTTTTTTGTGTCCGAGTTATATTGGCGATTATTTTGGGATTATCTCTTATCTATGTTACGTTGAAAAATTAAAATAAAAGAGTAGTTTTTATTACAATATATACTCCCAACGTTTCGACCCGCGGGATTTACGAGTCCTCTTCTTGGGGTTATAAAAAATTGTAGAATAGTATCGAGACACTTTTTTAATTACAACAAAATTGCCTTACGATTATAATAAATTAAATTTTAAATATCATAAAATACGATGTGATCATAGTTGAGTTTGTGTGGTGTTGAATGTGAGTATTTTATGTGTTTATGGAATTAAGTATATGGTGATATTCATTATGGATGGTCTCTTTTTTTCTAACCTAATATTAAATAAGTTGTATTTATTTATATAGATGTGGTAGGCTTCTTTGGTTTCCCTTTTTACTCGGTTTTTTCATTGGCAATGATCATGGCATCATCAAATTTGAATATAAGCCCTATTTCAAGGGAATGTGATGCCAATGCTGACTGTGGGGTATTTTTTCTATATATCTTGCATGCTGTGATAGGCGGGTTTTTAATTTTTTGGATGATTGCCCGATATATGCAGTGGGACAGTTGTATAGATGTAGCAGGCTTCTTTGGTTTCCCTTTTTACTCGGTTTTTTTCATTGGCAATGATCATGGTATCATCAAATGTGAATATATGCCCTGTTTCAAGGGAACCTGATGCCAATGCGGACTGTGGGATATTTCTTTTTGTATATATTTTGCATGCTGTGATAGGCGGGTTTTTAATTTTTTGGATGTTTGCCCGATGTATGCTGTGGGACAGTTGTATAGATGTGGCAGGCTTCTTTGGTTTCCTTTTTTACTCGGTTTTTTTCATTGGCAATGATCATGGTATCATCAAATTTGAATATATGCCCTGTTTCAAGGGAATCTGATGCCAATGATGAGTGTGGGATATTTTTTTGTATATATTTTGCATGCTGTGATAGGCGGGTTTTTAATTTTTTGGATGTTTGCCCGATGTATGCTGTGGGACAGTTGTCGCAATTTACTTTGTACACTACGCTATTTTTTTCAGGAGTTTTTATTTTGTCCCTCGTTTTGGTGTAAATCTTGTTGAGCCTATTGACTGGTTTAAAAGTTATATGGTTGTCACCTGTATGTACATGTCGTCTTATTCCATGAGATACTGGATGTATGTAAGGGACTGAATTATAGATCTTACTATGGGAGTCTTCTAGTTCTAAAATAGCTGGTTGAAAATTGTTGTTGGTGGACATATTGAATTTTTTCCTTATGGCGCTTTTTATAACCCTGCTCCGTATGTGAGATGGATAGTTGTTTTTTCTGAGGATTGTATCAATTATAAGCTTGTTTTTGCGTGAAATTTTATGTTACTTAAGCTTAGAACTCTGTGTGCAAAAACCTCTGCAGTATTTGTTTTCATTGCCATTGGATGGTTAGAGTGATAATTTATCATGCGATTGGAACTCCAGGGTTTGCAGAAGAGGACTCGTAAATCCCGTGGGTCGAAACGTTGGGAGTATATATTGTAATAAAAGACGTCATAAAACTCCTCTTTTATTTTAATTTTTCAACGTAACATAGATCGGAGATGATCGGAGATAATCCCAAAATAATCGCCAATATAACTGTTACATAACCCGATCATAAACACAGCACAGCTAAATATTGTTTTGTGTACGTATATGTCTTGCCTGGAACTAAAACAGTCGGCGTATAAAACGCTCCCTTTTGAACACGCGCCGTGCGAGTATGTACATATAAAGTGGGTGTTCACCGGGAGCTGCGCGGCTCGGCATTTTTAAGTTGCCACTGCGCGATTGCTCCTTGCAAAAATGAAATTTATAAGTCACACTGGGAGCGACGAGGCGCGGCGCGGCAAGATAGTTCCCGCGTGGCGATTTTGGAGATTAATCAAAAACACAATTTGACCGCTGGCAAAATCATTCGAAATACGTCCACACAATTCGTTAAATGAGGCTTCTGGCATTCTAAAAAAATTCGTAATTGAACTTTATCACTTTTCTCTGTTTTTTCTTCAACCAGAGCTGCTACTGATAGAACTTCTTTATCGGAACAAGAGTACAATTGGATAAAATCCATCGCACCCGGTGTGAATACGCCGCGCCGCTTCCGGTGTAATCAGGGGCTTAATGGAGCTGCACACGCGAGCTACTCGCGACCAAAAGGCCGCGCTTTGGTCGCCCGAACCAATTTTGTTTGGCGCTTTCTCCTCATGATGCGCGAATTGTAGAGCGCTATGAAGACTATTGCTAGGTATCTGCATTGCCAACGAAGGGCAGAGACAGATATGGTGCAAAACTTTTAAATTATGAATAGGAAAATTTATGTTGATAGAGGAGATAAACCAAATACCAGATCTTTGGGATACTAGCAACGAAATATACAAATAGCATAATAAGAGATGCGATAATAGTCGATATTAGTAGCTCTGAAAATTCCTCCAATTTAAGATAATTCAAACATAAATGTCTATCTTTCGCTGTTTAGTGGATGCAAAACGTTCTTTCGTTTTTTGATTTTTTAAGTTTTCCAATTGAAGATTGAAATAAGACATTATTGGAAACATTCGTTTTGATCAAAATTCATTGTCAAACTAAATAGCTAATAAAAAAGAACTTTTGCGTTGAGCGAATAAAGTTACGCTCATGTGACAACAACGAGTCTTTCATCATGGCGCGAAGACAATTGGAACCGCGGTCATTTTGAAGCTCGTGTGAGATTGACCTTAGGCATCGCTTTTAAGTTGGCGATTCTCGCCGAACCGGCACGGTGCCACAGTAATGGCTCAGTTAGTTTCTCTGAAATATCTTCTTCGAAACTTTGGTTTTTAGCCTGTGTTTACTAACTTATGTACATAAATAACATAAGTGCTAATAATTGACATATTTAGAATGCCAAAGAAGTAACATACTGGCCATCTTTACATTTTTCTATATGACAAATAATATCATTTCAAACCTACAAATATATTGTTCATTTCTCAAAATATTACCCGAATTAAAGAAACGCCTCTCCGACGAATCGAATCTCCGTATTTTTGCAACGATAGTTCACCGTTTGCTTACTGCATACAGACGATTCATTTCGTAATATGATTGGAAGATACTGGGAACAGGTAGATTTATATCTATTTCACACCACAAACACCGCCTGTATAAACATACATATGTAATATTTTATCGGTGCCTGAATGACGAATATTTATGAATCTTGAGTGCATCATAAACTTATATCGAGATGAATAGCATGCTCTTACATAACAAGAGTAGCAATCTGTAAATTATTATTGATCAAGAAGGCGGTAAACAGTTAGTATTACTAGGTTTCATATCGAGCAATATATTACAGAAAACAGCAAGACAGTAAATTCAGTGTTGCATACACAATGAACGAACTAGTCAAGATTTATGCACCTCAACTATTTTGGTACATCAGAATAAAAGAATTCTTATCTTAGGGTCATAGCCCAGATCTTAGCTAGTTAGGTAGAAATTAAGCCAGGTCTATAATCATATCGTCATCATACCATTTAGCACAAATCCTAAGCTTAATTAAGATAACACAATAAGATCGTCGAACCAGCTGATCACAGGGCAATGGAAAATTCCACTTTTTTGTTTTATATGCTTTTTCGACAATATGCACGCCAGGCATAATTATTATATGTAACACGACGAGTTGTAGTCTGGCGATGATAATTTAATGACATGAGAATTACTACTGGGTCAGCATGCTCACCGCGGAGAATTTTTGATCGCCGTAGTCCTTTTTAGGTCAGGTATTACATTGAATTTGTAATTGATTGTATGTAATCGATTTTATTATAAATATACTTCACCAAATAAATAAATTATTCAGTATTGTTTTAAAGGCACCAAAGAGTTTTAATTACCATCAGTTCAGTTTATTTTAATTTGATTCACATTCATCTCGAAGCCGTATCAGCTCATCAGTGTTCAAGCAATTATACCCTAATTCAAGGTATCGATACAAGCATCGACATCTTACTCGTCAGTGGTATAGATTTATGCGTCTAGTCCGCCTCGCAATTACAATACAGGAATTTTAATCCGACAGTTGCATCAAGGGTAGTTACCCCGTGTTCCATTGAACTCAGTAATAAGCAGCTAATTTTATCGTAGAGGATTCAGCTCTCAGGCGATTCTGATTAGCTTTTTAGAGTCTCGATACAAACATTGATATTCTATCCTTCAGCGGTCTAGATTTACGTAAAACAAACTTAGCACTTACATTATAAAAAATAGTGTTATAAATGAAGAAAATATTGAAGTTGTAACATGTTAATTTCATAACGTCGTTTTCGGAAATTGTTTAACTTTTAGATTCAAATTTTTCTACATTAACGCCTAAGCGTTGCATATATGTGACGAAAATGTCCTATAAAAATTCCGTCACCATTCACTCTAGTAAGAATTAAATTCTTTCTTCTTCATGCACATTCGTGTTTCAAAGGGATTGTAGAATAACTGTAAAATTTTCGATTTTGTGTACACATGTTTTGGAGTAGGAGTGATGATCTCTTGCATTCACTTTGTGTTTAGTGCGAGCGTAGTCAAGATGTCAGCCCGATTTTCGTAAGTATTGCAATAACTTGAAAATATTTTATTAGGCGTTGAGTGAATTGTGTTGTCGGATAGTGGTATAAGTTAATGAAACAATAGTTATGATTATTAAAGCAAAAAAAAAATCGTAAAAGTGTACCTTTCATGCACTTGAAGTTGAACGTTTCATATCTGTCACATTGGGCGGCAGCGATGTAATTCGGGAATAACACTTCACGAAGTTATAGAATGGATAACTGGGGATGATACAATTGAATTTGAGGAATAATTTTATTGATCCGTCCGATGCAGGAGTGATAACCGATGAGGATTCTGGATCTGAATATGATGCAGGAACCGTTTACAATCTTCACAGACGACAACTTTTGACAAACTCTGAGACCATTTTGTGTGCCCCAAATGTTGATGTTGAAAACGTTTGTGAAGAGGAAATAAAAAACTGTGTCCCAAATAAAAAAGTAAAACATACGCCAAAGCTGTTGAAAAACCAGGGCATGTAAACTACATCAAAAACATTCCTTGACTTTTCTTACGACGACATAAACGGTCTATCAATTGTAGAAATTGTGGATAGAATTTGGGGTAGTAATTGCATTTATCATTTTGTCCTTCAAAGCGCTGTTACTGGGACGATGCATCAGATGATCACAGCGATTTAGTATGCCAAGCTATGCGCCGTAACCGATTTTTAGATATATGTAGATTCCTGCACTGCGCCGACAATAATAGACCTAATTTGTTAGATAAAATTTGGTAGTTACAGCCGCTTATAAATCTTATCAAAGGATGATTTAAGAATAATTTCCATCCCGAAAAGCACATAAATTAGGATGAAAGCATGATTGCATACTACGGAAGTCACGGCTGAAAGCAGTGCGTACGAGGTAAGCCCATTCGTTTTAGGTTCAAAGCTTGTTGTCTGAACACAAGCAGTTCTTAATTAATCGAGTTTGACTTGTATCAAGGTAAGGATCCAAATTCGAACGATCAATATGGAATAGAATTACGGAAAAGCTTCTGCACCGCCCGTAAAAATGTTAGATAACCTTGAAGCAAATGTAAAAAAGCTGCCGTATCATGGATAATTTATTCAGAGGAATAAAGCTGTTCACAGATTCAAAGTCTCATATTCCAAAAGATAGTAAGCTTTTAAACTCGAAAGAGTTAAAAGATGAACTGAGGGCGACTTATCGTTTAGGTACAAACAAAGACGAGGCATTATAATATGTAAATGAGTGGATAACTTTGTAGTCACAGTAGCTTCAACATCATTTGGCATCCATCCAATCACAAATGCAGGAAGATACTCTAGAGTGCAAAAAAAAACACGAATTGAAGTTGCTCGTCCTAATCTCATTGGCGAATACAATAAGCATATGGAAGGAACAGATCGAATGGACCAAAATATTGGATATTATCGTATTGGAATACGCAGTAAGAAATGGTGGCTTTCAATATTTACCTGGTTACCAGATGCTACGATCACCAATGCATGGGTTCTAGCAAGAAATGCAGGAAATTAATTGACTATAATATATTTCAGACGATTTTTCGTCCAAACATACTTGTTCGCTTTAAACATGCACCGAATTTCAGAAGAAGGCCGCTAAAAATGGTAGCTTTGGCAACCGAGAATATAAAATCTGGTGGAATCGGACATCTGGTGAAGTATATTGATGACGGAAAATGAAGAAGGTGTGCAGGTAACCAGTGCAAGTCCATTTATCACAATGTACGGATCTGTATTGAGTGCCTTTTCCCTACTACACCACGCAACTTTTATTTACATGTATTACTTGTTCCCCTTTTTTTCTCTTATATATAGTTTATGAATAAAGTTTCCCTGCAAACATTTTAGCAAAGAGCTCCCTTTCTCGAAGTAATCTCGAATTTGAGCAAGAAATGAGAATTTCGAGCTTCTCCCAAGATGCTTTCGTTTCTCTCATTCTGTTACGAATGAGAGGTAAATAGAGAGCTCAGTACGACAATTCCGCTATTGCCCGAGATTTTTCCATTTCTTTGATTTTGGAATTACAAAGAAATGAGACTACGTGCGTCTATGCTTCGAATTTACTGCGAAATTCCTTCGTTTCTCTGAGTAAGATTCAAATGATTCATCACTTACTGATAATGTTCAAAACAAAAATAATATATCTGTTTATTTATTTATTCATTTAAGTACAAGCCGCTATTTTTTCATCCGTCCGTTGCAGATAAAAAAGAAAATATCGGTTAAGGCAAATTTTTAAATTGCAGATATATGGCTGGCGTTTTATTGTTATATGAAGAAAATACATCCTTTTAGGTATATAACATTTCTAAATTATGTTATATTATCTTTATGAATGAATATCACCTAAGAGGAAATTTAAAATTTTGTCATATTTAATTAAAATTATTAAAAATTGCTTATTTTTGGAGCGGTCTGTATTTTGTAATTGCAGCTGAAATTCACCATGTACGTGCCGAAAAATTGCCATTCTAAAATGTAAAAATATCAAACCCTTACATTATAAAACTGCAATCCAAGAAATATCGAAATTCTGTGTCATAAATATTTGCATTATATTGTTTTACAAAGGTAACGAAAGATAATTTCCTTAACATTTCACTTACTAAAAGTCATCAGTCTGAGAAAATTCCAAGCATTGTGGAAACGTTACCATCACCATTATAAACAAAGTTTATAAAGGTAACCGAAACATTACTGCAACCACTGCTATGACCAAATGTATTAATCGAGAACACCATGGGTTATATAGGGGTTATATAACAAGTTATATTAAGGTAACCAGAATATTTCTGTTACTCATTTTATAAAACTTTTAGTTATATAACGTTACCTAAATGCAGTCACGGTAACCTTTATATAATCCTCCATTGAAGCTCTATAAGGGGTTTATAGTGGTTACAAAGAGGTTTCGAGTACTAGTCTATATAACTCAAGTCACCGTTAACTACATAAAAACAAAATTGTTTCTTGGGAAAGGCAATAATGCTCATGGACCTTATTTCCTACTTAAATGAATAAATGTCCATTTCCACGGCTCTAATTAATTGTCTATAAAAACTCGCTCAGCGCGAATCGCTTACGACACGAGAATAGCTCGCTTCTCTTAATATATAAGAAATACATAACACCACTAACCCAAAACACATTGTGTGCATAACTTCGTTTTAACATGCACTTCGGTTCGTCTTATGATCTTAAGCAATTAGCTATCGAGAGAGAATTACGGGTTAATAAGTCGAGAATCATGTTCCTTTTTACTACGCTGGTTTTCCGTTCGATATCGAGTTCGATCTCGAAGTTAAAGTCACAGATTACGATTTGTTAGCAAATCGTTTTCGAATCATGATGTTTGCAGGGTTTGTTTCAATAAGTTGATTATTTAATGTTTAAACCAACATAATGCATAAACTCTTTTCAGACTGAAGAAAACCAAATTAAAATTTTTTTATGTGATTAACGCCCGTTGTTGCATATATGCAACAGGTTAAAACTCAGCCAAAATGTAATAATTTTAAATATTTGATTTTTACTCCTAGAAGATTAAGGCTTATAAAAATTTTGCAAATCAGCCTCAAAACGAAAAGTTGGGAGTTAACGGGTTAAAATTTGTCGTAGTGATAGGATGATGTTCATTTCTCTTCACACTTTCTATTAACTTTTCATTTTCAAAATTAGCCATGTTCGCGCATTCCTTCTATTTTATACCTTTGGCAAAGAAATTGCATATAAAATTGGCCGAATATGCAGGAAAATTCAATTCACACCCTTAAATTAAATAGTATTCGACTAAATTGATATACACAAATAGCTATATTTCTTACAGTTAAGTATATCCGAGAAATGTTCCTGGAAATACGTATCTCTACACATCCCTCTATAATCTAGTTCGACCTTATATGCTTTCTAGCTCTTATGTATGTGCATTAAACTTTAATGAAATTGAAATAATACACCGCAAAGAAAATTCAACGCTGAAAGTAGTTTTCAGTTTTGCAAATTCTCGTAAAAGCAAGTACATGGCAAGATGTGCGGCGAGAATATTTTATTAAGCTTTATAAGATACCATCAGTGCTTGGCTGTTTTTGTTGGTGCTGCTTGGGGGTTATCTATCGTCGATTTTGAAATCAAAATTCAGAATGTTGACAACCTCATCGTTCTTTTGAACATCTACAGACATTCTATGTAGCGATTATGAAGTCTCTTAGATTATATCAAGATGCCACGAGTAATCATCCTACTACTCCTTCTTGGCCTATAACTTTTCACGTTTGTACGCAGTTATATAACGTTAAATTTAACTTCAACTTTCTGGAAATTTCGCAAGTTAAAGGCTGCGGTACTTGTGAGGCACTGTGGTTCTCTAAATAATTAATATAGATGGGTGTACATAGAGAATTAATTCATTCATGATACAAGATTGTAAATTGTAGCTAGCAGGCGCTCTGTAAAACTATGAGAAGAATTCGCATACTTCGCATACACTTCATTCTCCTTGTGTTGAGATTCTTTGAACGTTATAATGTAAAAGCAAGTACAGAAGAGCACTTAATGCGAGAAAATGAATTTTCAAGCTTACTAGTATTTACTACAATAAAATTTCCTTTCATTTTTCCTATTAGGCACGTTGCATCTCCTAAGAGAACTAAAGGTGGTACCGAAAAATAATTACCAATCAATAGAAACTCATGTATCATGAAAAGATTGTTCTTTTTCCTAAAAAAAAAAAAAATGTTAGTCCTTTGTATGTAAATAGCGTAATCCCAGGAATTCTGTGCAGGAATACGGCCACCGAATATAGCCGCTTAACTAAAGCATAGGGTATCGGTGAGTGTAACGTCATTATTTTTGGAACACTCGAGTGAGCGGCGTGCATTTATTTATTGACTGCTGTAATTTGTTTTAATTGCAAAAACAATTCAGTTTAAAATGATAGCTCATTGCATCACGGTGTACTGCAAAATTCTAGTGAACTTAATGGCAGAAACATATCCAGGGCTCGAAGCATCCCCGCGGCGTTTTCAAAATTTCCAACACGGGTATTTAAATGATGCAGCACAAAACCAAGATAGCAGCTAGCCTCAAGTCCTGCCGTAAGGCGCGCTTTGCTCAGACTTGGAAATTTTTCTCTCTCAGGCCTACTTCTGCCAACAGATATATGTACATACGTACTATCAAAATTATAATAACAGCACCAATTCTGGTAGTATAATTTTGTTTTCAATTCACTGAGACAAGCTTTGAGGCTAGCTGCGAGGCAAGCCTTGGTTGTGTTTTTGCCTTAACTCAGCTGAGCTGAGCATAATAACAAACTGTGAAATAGTTTTGAATTGAGCTATAGCTTGAATTTACTGCTCAAGTTCGATTGAGCAAAAGCTTCAACCCCAATAATAAAGTTAATTTAAAACAAGTAAAAATCTAGAATTGTTCTAAGACTAATTCTTATGATACCCTAGATGAATGCCCGTATGAAATTTCGTATGGTACCCTTCTGCGCAAGTTTAGTTTTTGAAGTGGTTTTTCTCATATATTTCTAGAATAGTTCGTCGGACAGAAAAAATGATTATAACTAATTTTATAGGATTTTATATTCTAAACAAGTTTTTAGTACAATAAAAATGTCTAGCTATGATCATTTCCACACTGTACGTAAAAATCCTAAATTTTTAAATGGCAACACCAAGAAGGGGTTGCCCGCTTTAGCCCATTTTTATACTCTAGATGAAATCTATAGGGTATACTAAGTTTGTCATTCCGTTTGTAACGCACAGAAATAATGATAGTAGAGCAAAATGGATTGGAAACCCACGCATAATATTAAAAGATATTTTGAGTTTTACATGTACGTCCGTCCGTCTGTGTGCCTGTGCTCACGATTACTCGAGAACGCGTATACTTAGAGAGCTGAAATTTTGTACACGGACTTAATAAAAAAAGTTAAATTAAGTTCGAAAATAAGACAAATCGTTTAACTCCTTCGTGGGGTTGCCATACAAAAATGTGTCGTTTTTCACTATATTTTTGGACACTGCCTGAGAACGCGTCGACATAGAGAGCTGGAATTTGGTTTTCATAGTAATAGCAGATAATGTTTCAAAAGTGGACTAATTCGGGTAGCCCCTTCTTGGTGTTGCCGTATAAAAATACTATCTTTTTACGTATACTGTGAAAACGATCGGTCCTAGACATTTTTATTGTAGTAAAACTTCTTCCGAATATCCTATTATATTGGTTATAATGTTTTTTTCTTTCCGACGAACCGTGCCAGAAATATATGCGAAAAATCACTTCAAAAAACATACCTGCACCGATGGGTGACAACACGAAATTTCATACGGGTATTCATCTAGGGTTTATACCCAGAATTGATCTGAGACCAATTCTAGCTTTTTTCCTTGCTGAAATAATATTTACTGTTTTTATGAAAACACTGTGCACAAAATTTCAGCTCTATACCAACGCGTTCTCAGGTGGTGTTCAAGTATATAGTGAAAAATGAAAATTTTGTATGGCAACCCTGCGAAGGAGTTGCCCGATTCACCCCTTTTTCAACCCTAATTTTGCTCTGTTTTTAAAAAGTCCCAAAAATTTCAGCTCTCTAAGTGCACGCGTTCTCGAGTTATCGTGCGAACGGACAGCCGGACAGACGACGCGACGGACGGACGGACGGACATGCAAAAATCAAAATAAATTTTTATATTAATTTATATTAATGTCCAATCCATTTTGCTCCACCATAATTATTTCTAGGTATTACGAACGGAATGACAAACTTAGCATAGGTACCCTATGATTTCATCTAGAGTATATAAAGTGCACTTAGAATTAAGAAAGATTAAACGTATCCATGTCGCTATCAATAACACACTCATGAGTGAATTATACAAAATAATTAGGGATGAAAATATTGAGAAGCCTCATATACATACATACACGGATAGCGTGGTCTATGAATAATTGATAACCGACTAGTTATAGTCAAGTTGCGAGATGTAGAGCGATACATCGTATGATGATAGTTTAACATTTAATCATTACATATATCCAATTCTGCAAGATAGTTTTTCCCATCTGCCCACCGCTTTAAAGCTAGGACTAATGAAAATTTCAGAAATTAAATTCATATATTTAAGTAGATACTCTTTTAATTAAATAAATTTAACATCTGCATTAACACTACTTTCACATAGTGATAGAATTTAAAGAATCCAGACGCTTCAGTTGAAAATAATTTATTCTGTTTTGCATCCAAACACAATCCTTTTCGAATTTTTTGTACCTTTTCTTAAGCACATCCACCGATTTGAAAAGCTGATTTACAGAAGAAAATTGCCTATCCCAAGGCATTCATTGATACTTTTCGATGGGAAGAGGAAAAGGTTCAAAAAACTCAAAAAGGGTTTCATTTTGTATACAAAGTGCGAAAGGTCGAATAAACTGAAGACTTGGGCTTCTTAATTTCGGTATGAAAAATGGCTGTTGATAATGTCTTTTTATATAGTGTTAAGTAGATAAACCTCTACTAAAATTTCAAGATTTCGAATTTGTTGATCTCCTAACTTAAACATTGTAGTGGAGAGGAGCAGGAAATGTGTTAGAAGCCATAGAAAATCTCCAATATTCGAAAGAAATAAGGACGTATTTCTAGTAAATGTAAATCATCATCTTAAAGGAGGTCTGTAGAAATTCAAACTGTCATCGAAATATATTTCTAGAATCATCAAATTCAAATATGTTCTACACGATGACACTAATATCTAGAAAGGTACGACTTTGTCCAAACGTACCGCACTTTCTGAGACAAGAGCGGTGTCGTACACAGGTGTCAGCAAGAAGTGTTATATGAGTTTACATAACCTTCCTTTATTGCAGTTGGACACCCACGTATAATATTAAAAGTTATTTTGATTTTTGCATGTCCGTCTGTCTGTCCAAACGATAACTCCAGAATGCGTCCACATAGGTCAATGCCACACTAGCAGCGTCTTATGCCGCGCTCCCTTTTGAGCACGCGCGATGAGAGTATGTACCAATAATGGAACTGTGGTCGCGCGAACCAATTTCCTCTGGTGTTCTCCTCTCAAGATGCGCGATCCATAGAGTGTCATAAGGACTACTGCTAAACATCTGCATTGCCACACAAGCAGCAAATTGGTCGCGCGTCATTTGAAATCAGAAGCGTATACATATTGCTTTTGATATGGAGCAAAACTTTTAAATTATGAATAGGAAAATTGATATTTACAGAGGAGATATGTCAAGATCAGATTTCTGGGATACTAGCAAAGAAATATACAAAGGTCAGAATAAGATATATGATAATAGTCGATAATAGTAGTTCTGAAAATTCCTTTAATTTAGGATGCTTCAAGAGAAATGCCTAGTGTAGTGCGCATAAATGATTATCTAACTCACATTTTACGTAATTCCAAAACTGACCGGAGTCACACTTACAATGTAATAAAAAAATAATATAATAATAAAAAATTGAGTAAATAAAATTCTGGGTCAAACCCAACAAAATTTAAAGTAATTACTAACAAATGTGTATTTATGCAAAATACACATTTGCCAACAATAAAATATTAGACCATAGGGCACTTAACAAATCATCACGTGTATAACGACCCATAATCGAAGAAAGTAAACAGGCACCGCTAAAAGAAAGCCTGACACAATATAAACAGAAAAGCGTCATAATTCATGATCAAGCAAGCATGGATTTGAAAATACATGATTTTTTATTGATAGTGTAACATCTTATCTACGTTTATTTTTCTCCGCCACTGCGCATCTACATACGTCAGCACATATAGCCAGCAGACGGCATCATTGTTTAAAAACCTCCCATTCCAAGTTCCTGTGAAATAAACATCGCCGGACTATAAATAGAACACGACGTAATTATTCTTCAGTGAGTCTTTCAAAACAATCGCACTAAAGCGCACCCTCGTGGTCCAACTTGTCAGTACTAGAAAGCACTTACTTGTAACATTAATAAATATATATTTGTGTAAACCTTTTCTACAGTAAACTATATTTTATAATTGTAATAACTGTTTTCTTTTAAATTTGTGATTACATTAGGAAATTCTTTAGGTAAATTCATTTGTAAGGTAGAATCCCCACTAGTTTTGTTTGTCATTCTTTTGAAATTTAACGTGAACTTTTATATAAATAATGGATCAAAAATCAATAAAACATTCGAGACCGACTGCAGTCTTTTAATCCAGAGCCGGGTTCTTCTTGCAATCGTAACTTCAACTTCTACATCCATTGGTGCACTAAATGAAGTAAAAATAACACTAGTGAAATATCTTTAGCGGATGAAAAAAGTTCTTTCGTTTTTTGATTTTTTAAAAGTTTTTCAACAGAATATAAAAATAATTATTTCCGTTGTGCGAATAAGGTTACGCTCGTGTGACAACAACGAGTCTTTCATCATGGCGCGCGGTCATTTTGAAGCTCGTCTGACATTGGCCTTAGAATGCTGAAATTATGTACACGGGCCTTTTTTTTTAAAAAAAAAGGAAATTTAAGTTCGAAAATGGAACAAATTTGGCAACTCCTTCATAGGGTTGCAATTAGGACTGTTGATAGAATTCGAAGCAGACGGTTCAAAGCTTCGAAGTCGAGTCCTCCGAAGCATGCGCGTTTTGCAGAAGCTTCGAAGCATGAAAGTGTGGTGTCTGTTCTTTAGTGTTAAAATTAAATTATAATATTCGAGGTGAATAGTTTCAAGATTTGACCCAAACAGTTTTTATTTTTTAATTTAACCGAAGAACATGTACAATATATAATTTTTTTTTTAAACATGCTCAGTTGATATGATATGGACCACGCTGGTAGTGGATAAGTTGCCTTACATGCATGCCTGCTGGGGAGGGGGGTCTTGGAATAATAGGCCGTGACCCTAACCACTCGCATTGCATCAGATCTTGCTAGGTATATTTGTACTCATATGAATAAAAATAAATTAGATCACCGAAACATTGAACGCATATCGAAAACATGAAAGTATTTCAGCAAGTAGATTATAAAAATAGGATATACGTATCAGGTATAATTTAAAAAAGGACTAGAGGGAATAAAAAACTGGCAACTGAAGCCCAATACCGAAAATGTTGCTCGTTAAATATATCGATAAGAACACGACAACAAATTAGTTCTTAACATAAAAAAAAAATAAAACTAAATAAAGGACTCATAATTTGTTTAATAAATCCCTATTTTGAAATCAAAAGACATTTGCCAATATATTTTCCGACAACAAACAGTTACCTTGTTCGGATACTGTATAGCGCCCGCTGTAGAAAATACTCCTTCTGACGCTACAGAAGTTGCGGTAATTCACAGGTATGTACTTCTATGCTAGCTGTGCTAACTAGGAGGGCTTCTTTTCCCGAGACTTCCACCACTGAAGTGAGTCCATATGTGTTTCAATTAGAGGCTCAGCGAGATAGTGCTCATGTTGCAAGTTTGCTTTGGGAGTGCATGTTCATCATGAGGTTTCTCGATAGTGTTTGAAGAGGAAAGCATGGTTTCTTCTTTTATTTGTGTCCTGATAGCGCTCTTTATATAATCTGGGAATTCCGCCCGGAGTTCCTTAAATCGCGGATTTAAAAATGAGGACTTCTAAGCGAGGGAAAGACATAAGGTAATTCCATGCGAAGTTGATCCCATTCTGATTAGCAAATAGATGATATCCCCTTCCCTGAGTTCGCTGCAGGAAACAGTGGTGGAAGGGCTTTTCACAAGCCGGAAGAAGCCCTGCACTCTGATTACAAATTTTCAATCAAACACGTAATACGCAACAGGTTCTATTAGGGTAGGTATAATAAGAATGTAAATGATACTTCTGATTTGAGTTTTAAAATTTAATTTTAATTTTTAAATTTTAGATCCCAATTTAATTATTTTTCAAATAAATTTATCCATTAAACCATTTGGAAAAAAAGTTTACAGTTTTCTTAAATTACTTTTTAATTCTGTTGAACGTGCCCATGGATTGCCCCAAAGGTTGATATATCGGGGAAAAATAACTGCGCTATTCAACATTGTGCAAAACTTCATATATCTGAATTCTCTCGAATTCTTCATCATACTTCCGTCATTGGTAAATCATATCCTCTGAGGTCGAATACTTAAGCAAACTAATTTTTCTTTTAGTACAATTTGCAACCCAGTAAAACCCTTATATCGATTATAAGTCAAATTAAGCAATAAATGACAAAATTTTTCATACAACTTGGTGTCGCCATCTTTAAATTCTAAGTTTTGACCAAATATTTGTTATACGTGAACTCGTCAATCCGAAGATATTGATTTTAAGTCAAGTGGGACCATAATGACAATATTATATAAAAGTTTTAAAGTATATTGTCATGAAAGATCAATAAGTGTGCCAAGTTTTAGCTCAATGGTTCAACAGGAAGTGGACATTACAATTTTTGAATCACGGTCGCATGGTAGCTCCGAAGCTTCGTCCCTCGATGATTCTTTCGGTTCTTCGAATATCAACAGCCCTAGTTGCAATACAAAAATTTCGTTTTTCACTATATATTTGTAGTTGTTCAAGAAAAAGCTATTTTTGGAATTCTCCGGCACAACTGTAAAAACGATTTTTTTTGTTTATTATGCCATCACACAACCCATTTGACTTGGGATGGCAAATTTTAAGTTTTGCTTTTGACTCATCAACAAAGGAGTGCGAAGATTGTGCTAACCTTAGACAAAAGGGTAAATCAGATAATCTATCTCACATTTTTGTGTGAAAAGAATGTGTCAAAAACTACAAAGATATCTTTAGTAAAAGCGAGCGAGTTGCTAGAAAGTGGTTCAGATCGGTGTGTGTTTGTTTTAGTCTTTTAGACTAGATGTGGCTCAAATTTAAGCCACTGCCAGTTATACATATTTGGTAAACCTTTATCTATGAAAACAATATTGCTTAGCTCCGTACATTATATTAATTTTCGTTATGAAGAAATGTATTTTTTCTGCGCTTCAGACAATCTCTCTCCAAACAGTGTGTCCTCATGAGAACGTTAACTCTAAAATTTCATATTTTTCTTTTGGTACTGACACACTCGAGTGAAGTCGAAACAACGTACGTTACATAATTCCAGTTTCTACCTCTGATTTCCATTCTAACTGGTCCATTTTCACTTCCAAGCATCCTACCTAACATCAGCATGCGTTTGAAATACATTTGTACACACACACAAATTATTTCCCGACAGCACACAAAACTGAATAAACCCAGCTAAACCATCCTAGAAGGATGGAAACATCGATTGAGCCAGATGGGATGCAAAAATAGCTGTCATGGCTTCTCGGCTGGGTGGTTTTATACACACCCTGCATGAACTGGCACAGAAACAGAAAGTAGAGATATAGGCCAAGAACTTTAAAGGTCCGGAAGGGATTAGTATCCGCAAGGGAAGGATTTAAGTTTTCAAGAGAAAAACGGTGACGAATGAGTGTACAATTTTGGACACATGTCACCCAAGTTATTAACTATTTTTGTAGGGGAAAACAAAGAAGCGAGTGAATGAAGGCGGTTGAATACTTATTTCTTCACAATCTATGTTTATATTAAATAAATACAACTTGCGCTATGGAGATAGTGATTTTAAGTAATAATTTGCATTAGATGAAACATAGCTCTTCATAAGCCCGTATTTCATTATATTTTTGTTAAACTAAAAAAGTAAAATACTAGTAGAACAGCTTGTGCATCTATTGTGTTACTGTCCTCGATCAAGTCTGCCCCGAGACTATTTAATGTATGAAGGAAGAAGTTAATTGCATCAATGTATGTTAAGTGCCACTATTTGAACTAGTCGTACTGTCGATATGCCCTTTTTAGGCATTGATTATTAATACGACTATGGGTTGATTCTATTGGCTAGATAAATCCAAGTAGTTTCAGTTCATGAAGCATGGAAAAAGGCCAAGGAAAATATTTGCTGATATCCGTAATTCCCCGTATTGTGAATAAAGATCGACAAGTATGAAGTCAGAAATTTTATGAATACAGGAGGGGAGGGGGTCCTAGTGGTCATGACCCCTCTAAAAAATTAAAGTAAAACATATTTAATTAATTGAGTTATTTGAAAAAATATATTTATTATTTTATATTTTTTTTATTTATATAATTCAACTTCAAAATTTTTTTTTTCTATTCCAAAATTTATTTCAATGAATATTATTATATTCATGTGATGTATGTGTATAGGTTTTTATCAGAATTTTAGTTTTGGGTGATCTAAAACCCTCGAGAAACGCTTCCCAAGCCACTAAACAGACTCGCTCACTACCTCATCAGAGCCCTCACTTAGTCCTAACTCATAACATTTTAAATATTTGCAGCGTTCTTATGTAAAACCACTGACATGTTTAATATGGACTGAATACGTCCATAGAAATACACTGCAGAAAGTGGGCTCACTTCTATATAGCGTTCTCTTTCAGTCTAAGCTCCAGGTACAAACTAAGAGAGAACTGTAAACAACAAATAAATAAGTAGGTTCGTCGAAATAAATGTCTTTAAATTAATTATTTGGGTTAATTAGTGATAAAAAGTGTTTTACCAAAGGCAATATATTCATAGATGCTCAACAGAAATTCGAAAGTTTTTCTTAAAATCACTTTTCAGCTTCCCGCCAATGGTTGTTTTCTATGTTGGCACCGACGTAAGAACTATTTTTGATACAAAAAATTGTACCCGGATGAAACAGCATATCGAGCAGTATGCCAATGTGTAAAACTGAGAAAAGTTTGATTTGAATGACTCATGCAGTTTGCACCCTGAACTACTATTCTAATAAAAAATGACTTTTTGAAAAAACTATATTAAAAAATTACACATCATCCGTATCGCTTAATATGGAAACCTTGCTAGTACCTCGCTACAGTACTGCGGTGGCTAAACTATGAGACTTACGGCGCTGGATAAGTGGTTGATGTATGATATTTCTGTTTTTGCTAAATCTAAATGCAGTATGATGACCGCCCCCTTAATTTCAATGCTAGATCCGCCCCTGTTTAAGCCCTTGTATTTCACTTATCTTCTGAGTTGTATAAATTTGTAAACTGAAATGATGACGTTCACATTAGAAAATTAGCATAGTAATATTGGGAAATTATACAATAGAGCGCGATTTAATTCATAACAGAATTATATGTATACTGCATAATTTCACAATTCTTATCTAACAACTAATCTCTAAAACATTAACTCTCCGGCAACGGTACAACGATAATGTTATTTCAGGCGATTTTTGAGTATCTCGCAGACACTCCATTTACACGATGGAATCGTTCTCCAAAAGTACCGTGTAAACCGAAACCACAGACAAGATATACCCAGATATCGACGGTAGTACTCAGAAAGTGATGTATGGAAGAGCTCAAAGCAAACCTGAATAACTCACTGATCTCGGCTAAATATATCATGGGCACGAACCAAAAAGGTTTTTCAATAGGGGCGAAAATTCATTTCTTTCTTAAAATTTAAATCGACCATATTTCTTCAGAATTCGTGTGTGTGAGAATCCAAATAAATTCCTTCTTGAACAAATATTATAAGTATGTAGTTTTTCATAAATTCAGGCGAACATGCATATCTACATATTAAATCGATAAAACAAAAAATTAATTAGTATTACATAGAGATGTAGTGCCGTCGGCCGTCGACCTCTCCCGCCCTCGTAATTGAATTAATTCAATAACGTTAAAAGTTGTCCACTCTATTTAAAAAGCTCTCCTCTTTAAACAATCTACGTTAGATGTTTTTATCGATGTAGAAGGTTCTTTTAACAATGTCCTTCTACATAAGTTCACTGACACTCTAACAAAACATGAAATGAACCGGTCCCTAAAATACTGCATCGCACACATGTTGAACAATAAAATAGTCGAACCGGGCAGGGTAAGCAGAGTAAAAAGAGCCCAGAGAGGCACCCCTCAAGGCGATATTTTATCACCATTGTTGTGGGTGCTCATTATGAATGATCTCTAACTGTATGTTATGCCGAGGACCTGTTGATATTGGTCATAGGTAGCTACGAATCTAAACTATGCGAACTGGTGTAGAACGTGATCCGAACGGATTGGGCTACGGATTTCCGACCTTGCATTAATCCATTGAAAGCAGATTTATGCCTCTTTAGTAAGAAAAGGACCACTCCCAGATTAAATCTGCCCTCTATCGGCTCCACACGTTTGGAACTGAAGGACAGGATAAAATATGTAGATATCATATTAGATGGAAAATAAGCTGGAAATCACACCTTGAGGACAGAGCGAATAAAGCTCTTCGAAGCTTCGCGATGTGCCGCAGATACGCAGGCATACATAAAGAGGCGACATAAACCACGGATGATCTTTTGGACACTAGCGTCATTCGCCCCATGCTAACATACGGCTTTGCGGTGTGATGGAAGGCAATAGAGCTCGCCAGTCATTGAAAGACATTGGAGAAGATTCAAAGATTGTGCCTCCTTAGTGTAAGTGGTGCTCTCAAGTCAACCAGCTCGAGGGCTCTTGAGGTCATTCTTACCATACACCTCGTACATATACAAGTCAATCCCTGCGCTGAGGCTGCATATCAAGCGGTGCTGGATTCACACTGGTAGAAGAATTCCAAGTGAATCTATCTTTGAATTCGTGCAGTTCATCGTACCTGTCATAGACAGAGACAGCGATCACTTCCTCGAGACTATACTAAAGATCAACTATAAATCGAAAATTCCAGATAGGGCACAATGGTAATCACATTCCGTGCTTCAACCATTGACAAACCCTATCATATATACAGAAACCTCCTAATCGGAAGAGAACACCGGAGCAGATGTTTTCTGCGAGGAGCTTCATCTTGAAAGCCATGTAACGGTTTTCCAAGCGGAAGTCAGGGCCATCTTTGAAGCGGGAAGATATCTCATAAACTCAGATACTATGAGCAAGGAGATTGAAAACAAAAAACCTTAGTGTCAATTCTCACTGGACACTCTGTTCTCAGAGGTCACCTGCATAGGATAGGGCTTGTTGAAATCCGGTATGCAGAGAATGTGGAGAGAAATTGAAACAGTGACGCATTTCCTTTCACTGGTCGGCCCTCTCAGGAACACGTTATAGATTTCTTAGCTCATTCTTCCTGGAAGAACTGCATGAAGCCGGAAAGAAGGGTTGGGCCAATTTTGAATGTTGTTAAAGCGTCGGGTTGGGACTTATGAGCAATAACTTGAGAACGGATTAACTTAGAGGGCTGAAAGTTTGCACATGGGCTTTAAAAAAAAACAAAGTAAATTCAATTTCGAAAATGGGACCTGTTGGGCAACACCTTCAAAGGGTGCCATACAAAAATTTCGTTTTTCACTCTATATTTCAACACTGCCTGAGATCGCGTGTACTAAATTGAGCAACCCATTTTTGTTGTTGCCGTATACAAATTTAGGTTTTTTCCGTATACTGTAAAAACGATCAGTCCTAGACGTTTTTATTGTACCGAAACGTTCTTCGGAATATGAAATCATATGAAGTTGGTTATAATCATTTTTACTGTACGAGAACCGTTCTAGAAATATATGCCAAAAACCACTTCAAAAATCAAACTTTCACAGATGGGTGACCATACGAAATTACGTTCATCTAGGCCCTAGGGTATCATAAGAATTGGTTTTAGACAATTTCTAGCTTTTTTACTTATTCAATCGAAAAAAATGGGGCTGAAATGCAGAGGAAATGTAAACACACAACTAGAAGAGTCCAAGAACACTGTGCTAACGAGTGAACTGGATATTTTCAATGTAAGCGAAACGCCAATGTTAATCGAACACGTCAGCAATGAACTGGAAGAGGAACATTTTAATGTCAAGCGTACTCGATCTGCTCCTCTTCAAGCCATGTTGCTGTCAGAAGAGATGTCTATTTCGTCACAATATCCTATTGACAATGAGCCAGGCCCAACTGTTATTCGTCCCACTCCAAGGTGGTGTCGTTTTCAAAATAATAAATTCGGAAAGGACACACGTGTTGCATTATCGGATTGCTTCGAAACTAGCTGAAAATTAACGTACTTTTTTGGTTTTTAAATCATGAAGTTTGCATGAAATGTTTTATTAGCATTCATAAAAAATAATAAATCAGAAAATAATATTAAAACATGTTAGTTAAGATAAAAAGCAGTATGGAGCTTTTTCCACGCCATCTACATGATAGTAGTTCGAAATTCTAGTTTGTAACTATTCAGAAATTGCAGCGTGAAAATAGAACAGAACCTATTTTCATGCAACTCGACTTTGCGCTACTTTGAGCCAAACAGAGATTCGTGCGACAAAAAAGTATGCCAGTTGCTACTCTACGCCACTCTACTCCATTTTGCATTGCGAATGCGGCATTAAACACAATTTCGAAAATAGAGTGGCCCACGGATTCCTATGTGATACGTGCTCCATAAAGTGTTCCTAGAGAAACTTGTTCTTATTACAGATTGACTTATACCAATGGACTGAGCGTATTGCCATTTTCCTACAGGAAAGAATGGCACAAGTTTTACAGTTTTCTCTTTCGCCCTAGGCAGAGCTCCAACTCTGCCGAGTTGGAGCTACCAACCCAAAATAATGCTTACTGAACGTTTTCTTATGCCATTTGATGTTTTTATGTTGGCTACAGATGCAATCTCCGCACAAAGAATAAGGTAAACATATTGTTTGCCATGCTCCGTCTGTCTTGCCCATATACGCACGATTCAGGTAAAAATAACTTTTGAAAATTAAAGTTGGAATGATTAAAGCGATTAAAATATCCCTTGGGCACAAGAAAATAAATTTTTATAATTTAATTCGATTTACGGGTGATTGGTTGAGTTTTAAATGATTTTTAAATATACTACTATAAGGGTAATGTGTCCATTTTCCTACAGTGGGTAAAAGATTTTTACACAAAGTCTTCAAGACATTCCTATTGTACTGAATTTGTTAATATTGTGGTTTTTAGTTTGTATATGCATGTTCAGGATTCATAAGAAACCTGATATTATTATATGATTAAAAGCAGTAAAATTGCATGTCAGCACATGTATGTACTGACCAAAAAAAAATCATTTTAAATTGTAACAATATCGCAGTAAAACAAACCAGCTAACTACACACGGGCAGTACACTACAGTCGTACATGGTATCTTTTTGTTACCCTAAAGATGAAATGCATCAGAAGTTCAAATTATCAACGCTGCAGAGAAGTGAACCAGCCACAAACAACTATACACGGGTAGTATACTGCATCTGAACTTGGCACGTCGACAATGAACATCAAATAAAAAAAATAAAATTGTTTTAGCATCCAACAATTTTCAGATTGAATAGAATTAATTTAGAAACAATTTATTTTTCTTAATTTTTTTTTACATACGGTTGCATTTTTTCAAAGTGCAGCTGCTATGCCAATTATTGTTGTCATCCGCCTTTGAATGCCGTTCTTTGGTGCCGTGCGTGGCTATATAAACCAGAACCTGACTTGACTTGTTCGGCACCGCTATTCTGAAAAACCTCCATTTCGAACCTACCCAGATTAACCTCTCCAACTTTGAGAGTACTTCTCTTAAGACAAACCTAGATTCCGGTGAAACTCTTCTTCTTGTTTCGATCTTATCGCGCTGCACATTTCCCAACATATACGATGATTTCAATGCTAAATACAGCTTATGAAATGATCCCACGACCAACTTAGCTGGAACGACCATGGCTAAATGGTTTGAAGATAATCTCCACAACCACAATTTTATTACTGTCTGCCAGGACACACCAACCTTCCCCAGAAGTGGCTCTTTTCTAGACTTTTTCCTCGTCTCTGACAATCTCATAAACATTCTCCCCCAAATTAGAAATTTTACCTGCCAGGGCCCATATCTCTGATTCTGACCATTTGGCAGTAGAATTAAAAATAGCTTACAGAGAGAATTCTCCGCGAGCACACTAATTACTCCAGCAATTTCGTCCCCTAACCAATGTCGACTGGCCCACAGTTTCAAGATAGACTGAATAGCCTACTCCCCCAATTTCTTGCCAGATCAGCATAGAAATCTGTCTAATACAGAAAACAGACTTTTTATGTTGAATTGCAGACAACTGCTCTTCAGGATAACATAGCAGTTTTCTCCACTACGCGCCAACCTAATAACTACCGGAATAAGAACCTTCCCGCCCCACAATCCAAGAGCTGTACAAGTATAGGCAAAGAAAACTTTGAATAGAATTTACCGGCGAAATCTGAATACACAGAACCCGGAATATTCAAACCTTCAAAAGCTGGCCTCCAACTCATCTCCCTAACTTTCATAGGCAAGTCCTAACTGAAGTGGAAAATTTTGAGACACAAAATACCTCACCAATGGCAGAATTTAGCCTTGAAAATACAGCTGGAAATCCAAATGACCAGCAAATATTCACAAGGCGGCTTCATCTAGCCGCCCTTTTTTCGGCCACTCAACAATAAAAAGCCGAGTGGCCCAGATGGTATACCAAACTTCATCATCCGGAAGCTACCACCGTTGGCAATCGAAATGTTAACAATAAAAAATTGTATAAAGAATTGTTACTTCCCCAACACCTGGAAAGTGTCAAAGGTAATACCAACTCCGAAGAAGGCGTCTTCTAAAAGCATCTCGGAATTCAGACCAATTTCACTAATCTCCAACTTCGGAAAACTTCTGGAGAGATTAGTGAAAGAACACATTGATGACACTTGCGTGGAGAAGGAGATGGAGCAGCATCAGCAATTTGGATTCAAGGCTATGCACTCTACTCTGCACCCACTATTGAAATTCCACACTGACGTGACCCAAGATCTTAAAAAAAAGACTGATACTGTGGCCTGTTTTCTTGATGTTGAGAAGGCCCTTTGACTCCATCTGGAGAGAAGGTCTTATCTCCAAACTGATTGGATTTCAGTTCCCACCCTACCTGATTCGGATAATAAATAGCTTCATATCTCAGAGACAGTTCTTTGTGGAAAAAAAAAGTTGTATATCTGTTCATAAGGACATAAAAGCGGGCGTCCCGCAAGGCTCACTACTCGGGCCATTCCTCTTCAATCTGTTCACGTGTGACCAACCGCAGAATAATGAAGGTGTCACGACCCTGCTCTACGCGGATGACTCATTGACGTATGCGCACTCCCAAGTCCCCCCAATTGGCGACAAGGAAAGTGGCTGATCATATTGCCATGCTTTACGAGTACTATCGTAAATGGGCATAAAAAGCAATGTCCTTAAATCGAGTTTACTCTGCATCAGCACTGCACGTTCAAGTAGAGGCGTTTGTCAAAACGCAAGAAAACATTGAAATCACTAACAATAATGAAGTGATAAAATCTAGTAAAGCGTCAAATACCTAGGGATAAATTTAAATGAACGTTTCAAGTTCAACCCGCACTCAGCATGGGTCAGTCCCTATAATGAGATATAGGAATGAAATCACTCTGAGCACGAAACTGCTGATGTACAAGCAGCTCATTAGGCCCACCTTAACATACTCGTTTCCCATATGGCACACCATTTCGGCAACCTATATGGAGATCCTTGCGAGATTCGAGAGGAAAACACTCCGAAGGCTCTGTGGAAAGTATTACCGCAATCAGGTCCCTGTACAAGAAAGCTGGTATTTCTCCGATACAGGACTATCTGGTTGAGGTAACGAAGAAGCAGATAGCCAAAATCCCCAATCACCCAAATCCAATTGTCCATGAAACTAACCAACCCCCCCCACTTACCCACTAACAGTCCACCGAGGCTAGGAGAGGAAGACAGGCGGAGGATTGCAGCCTGCAGGACAGGATAGACGCAACCATCTACAAACAATACCCGCAACAAGGAGCTGGCAAACACCACAAGGATGGGAAGGTAGAGGCAGCCTGGAGATTTATATATAAGTTACGTAGCTAGTACTTAAGTTAGTTAAGTATTAGATTTTCGAATTATATTTAGTTAATTACAACTAGGTAGCGTTAGTCGTAGTTTAGAAGTAATTCATATATTTAGAAAATAAGAAAACTCAGCTAGATTAATTGAACTGAGGGCCAAAGAAAAGCCTGTAGGGATTATAATCAGGGAATAGGTTTAGATAAGAAAAATATTGTTAGGTTAAGAGGCAAATAAAAAACTTGAACTTAAACTTGACTCGTTTTCTTTTTTCTAGTTTGGCAGTGCATCGATCAAGTTGGTAATTTTTATATCTCCTCACAATTTATTTCAAATTAAAAAAAACTGCTTTTTTTAGTTGACTGCTAAAATAAAGATTTTTATTCTGGCTACCGACTGGAATAAAGATTTTGTTTTGGACAGCAATTAAACTAAAGGATCTTATTCTGGGTAACAACTGTAATAAGAATATATTACTAACACAGAACACTTTATTACTGGTTTCAACTATAATAAAAAGTCTGGCTGTGGGTATCGACTGCAGTAAGATTTACTATTCTCACTTTGTTCTGGTTATCAACTAGAATAAAGAATATCCCAACCCCGAACCTTAAAAAAGCCAATTTGATCGAGTGCCTAGTACAGAGCTGGTGAGTACATTGTCAGATACAACAAAATTTTTAACACATATTTAATTTGACCAATTTAAATTATATTTTGGTCCTCTAAAAATAATATTATATATAATACATATATTTTACAGTAATCATAAATCATAACAGTTGTCAAGTGAACGCTTTAATTTTGAGTGCGCGTTATAGTGTAATATATTTTTTAAGTAAATCAGAAAATAAAACCAAGAAAATCTTTACTTTGAACCAGGGTAATAACTTTCATCACATTTCTTCACTACTTGCGTGATCGCACTGACTACAGGCAGAATAATGTATTTCTGATTAAATTTATTGGTATATAATCCTTTCTATTGGTTAACCTTAGAAAGCTTTGCCTGTTGAATTTGGAATTCGCTGTTTGTAAAGGAAAGTCATAATAATGGAGTAAGATCTATTCCCCCTCTCTATCACTCTCTCTCTCTCTCTCTATATATATATATATCTCTGCAACTTCGTTTTTACTCAGGAAGGTCTTCGTTCTTTGATTACAGGACTTAAAAGGAAATCAGACCCGATATGATTGGCCACTGATGCTTTTCAAACATTAAGCCCTAGACAATGGGCGAAGACGTTGGAAGAGTTGATGAGTTGAGAAGTTCTTATATGTCAAATATGCATGGCAACTATAAGATTACTGGCTGTAATCCAGCATCTCTCCAAACTTGAATGGACATATCCTAACCTTCTCGTAGTCCGCCCTGACACCTCCTGCCAATTAGATCTTAAGCCCGAATGGAGTAACCATTACCGTTTCATAAAAGGATATCTGCATGAAGATACCACTGGATGTAACCATGGCCTTATGAACATGGACCACGCAGCCATACCAATTGGGTAGCAGATATTGCAAACTTGGCAGTACGAGGTTGAGGAGCCCTGGATAGTTTTACTATTGTTTTACTATTCACTTCAAGACGGTTATAGGCCCCTTGATGGGAGCATGTTGGGGGTTGCGGTAGCCCATATACGGGCAGAGAGAGAGAGAGAGAGGGAGTATGTCAGAGTCTAACTTGGATACGCGCACATAATCTACATATTGGGATAAGTATGTCGCTTGTATAAAATGCGTACTGCAAGTTAGGATTTGAAGTTATGGTTGCTTGCGCATTGAATTCTCAGATATTTGGCTCTCGCCGTGGAGTTGCGCTAAATCAGCCGCCATGACCAAGAGATCGGCAGAGTTTTAGATAGGTTCTACTAGTAATTCAGCCAAAAATGCAGTGCCCGAACTGGGACTCATAGGGACATCTTATGCTCTGTCTCATGAGGGCGCTGATTATCGCATTGTAGCTAATCAGTGCGTTTAGATTGCCGTATTTTCCATATAGAACTTCAAAAGCGAAATAACCCTAATGAAAACTGTTTTCGAGTAGTAAGTGTACTCACATAACAGTTTTCATTAGGGTTATTACGCTTTTGACGATCTTTCTGTCGGTCGGTTGTTTCACCGAAAAAATCGTTTAAGTGCAAGACTACAAATGTTTCATTTCATTCCCGACACTTACACTAAGAATTTTCCTTTATTTTCAAGTATGCGAGTCATATAAAATCAATTTTGGCAAGCGCACCTGTATGAATATTATACAGCGAGTTTTATACTTCTCTCCTACAATATTTTTATACTAATAGATATGCTGCGTAAGTGTAATTGGGTTATATTTAGCTCTCTTCACTGGTAAGGCATGTACGTTAATATTGTATGTTTGAAAATATTTTACGTCTCAAACCCACGAATCCATTTCATAATCCTGAATTGCTTTCTCTAATAGACCGAGAAGCTATTTCCGCTATGTCAGCAGTATATTCCTACCTTCAAAGTGTATTCATTATGCTCACAAAATATTTATCAAAAGCAAAAATTTCCTAAAAAGGCGGTCCTATATACATATTTTGGCAGTTATGTATATGTGTATAGTTGTGTAACCACTAAATCCATATCACATGCGAACGAGCATAATTTCATCTCGAAAGTAATGAGCTCCTAAGTGCTATAATTTTTCCCTCGGGAATTCTTGGCTTCGATGTTTGTTTTATATCTCACAATCATAAAAGCAGAGATGCGAAATGATAGCCTGAAGAAAAGGCAAATGACATCCGATCCGAATAAATTTCATTAAAATTTGCGTGTTAATAACGAGGAAAAGGTGCAGAGTAGACGTAATGTATAGTAGGAGAAGAGGTGGGAATATGAGATTAATTTTTGGAAAAGAATGTCTTCTGCATCTAAGCGACTAAATGTACGTGGTATTAGCATTGCTGTGTGCGATAGCTAGGACATATTTTTTGAACTCATACTATTACAGAAAGTCATTGCCATGCAGACAGATGGTCCGGGAAGAGTTTGTTAATAATTCAGGATAACATAAAAATATATTCTGCGTTTATTCGCAATTTAATATGCATGAGTTCTTTCCATGCTTGTTTTTATCTGCTTGCTTTTGTTTTTGCCCGTTCTTCCCATTAGAAGTTCGTGGCTTTGACTTCGTTGGCTCTAACGTTTTTCATCGTTTTATTTTCTGAAAATACCTTTCCATATTCATATTGTTTCCGGACATTGAATTCCACATGGAGATATCCATTGTTCTCAGTGTCAGGATGTATGTAGGTACCTCTACTCTAGTATACGACAATATTGAAAAAACAAAAAAATGTTTTTTTAAAAAGTATAAATTTTGAAGGCGCTGAAAAGACATATTCGATAGCTTGATAGCTTTGATGTTATAAAGTTATAAAAGTGTGATAAAACTTTCTGTTTTCCATAAAGCTGACTATTTAGCGGAAGGGGTTTTATACAAATTTATGCTTCATGACTGTAGTAGTTTCGTTGATAACGATTCCAATAAACTCAATCCTAGTCTATCAATTGTGGTTATTAGCAATTGCGTTAACTTTTTTAAATTCGGTATTGGAAAATGGTGGTAGAGCTCTCATACAATTCAACACCCTCAAACTCAGCTTACTGAAAGAGTAGGAAAATTATTATTACCTAACAGTCATGGATGGCCGTAAAATGAATACAGCAAGGATTCTCCGATTTAGATTTAGACATGATTTTAGCAATCATAGTTAATCTCTAAAATTTAAAATCTATAATACAGAGGAAAGTTTCAAATTCAATGAGAAATATATCAACCCAAATGATGCAAAAATATAGATTATGTTTTATATAGTTTCTTGATTTTTCCTTGTACAAAGGATAAAAAGGCGGCCAAACTATGAGAGCTAATAGCTTCCCAGCGAAGTATTGAGCCAAGTATAGAGCGCCATTAGTTTCTAGTCGGATATAAATTCATTTCGGAATAATAAGTGAGTATAAAAATAGCTGTAACCGGCACAAGCTTATTTGGTAGATGACACCAAAAAACTGAAAGATTTGTCTACGGGAATGACGAATTACGAAGAAATGGAGCCTACTACCTTAAAGACTTTGAGAAGAACTTTTTAAGGAGATACCTCGATTTACGCGTTCAAATAGAAAAAAAATGTCAGAGGACCAGGTTAGGAAAATTAAAGGAAACGGAACTTGATTTTTCTTCAAAACTAAATAAATATAAATAACAAAATAAAATCCTCAGGAAAATTGTATAGAGAGAGCGATGTGTGCAGTGATGTTGTTAATGTCTGAAGGGGTTATATCGGATCTGCTAACAAATCCCGGGGAGCATTTTTCTTGTACAACTCCAGCATGGTCTTGCGACATCTGTATGTTATAATATTTTTGCGAATATTCTAACAAACAATACATGAAAAATGTGATAGGAAAGTACATAAACAAATCTAGCAAAGATTTGGAGAAACTCCTCGCTCAATGCTCAATACTGCTCTAGGACGAAGGTGTGAGGGGGGGGGGGGGTTCGGTAAAACAAAAAAAATTAAAATTGGAATTGAAAATAAGAAAGAAATCAATTGCTTGTATTATTGTATTATAAGTCAAGTTAAATATTTTCTGAGATTATTTAAGTTCTCTGTATTTCAAGATTTCTCAAATAAGCTATTTTCTGAAAAGTCTGAACTAGTTTTTGATAGTCTCTAACAGTAGCTATAGCAAAATTTGTGTAAGAAATGAAAAAAATGGAATGCAGATATTGCTTTGCATTCCAATTTATTACTTTAAAAAAATTCCTACTACACCTTTTATTCACAATTAAATTTATTGTTTACGCATTTTTTTAAAGTTAAGTCATAAGTCAAGATATTAGCTTACATTACCTGCAAACAAATAAGCTCCGGCCTCCACAAATAGCTTAAGCTCCAGAGCATAAATTTTGAACGCGGCCATGAAATTTTAAATTTTCGCTATTTATGCAAATTTTACTAGAATTTTTCTCCCACTAAATATTTCATTATATTTAAAACATTAATTTTCTGTTAAAATATTGGGTAGTTAGGAAAACTATGGAATTCACAGAAAAATAGTGATAGCTGCTGCTGTAATGTACATGTCACTAAATTTTGAAAAATATTTTTATTTTACCTTATTCAATTCAACTATTAATGGAGCAAATTGAGTTTTCGACAGATATAAGTATCAAAAATAATTTTCGAAGAAAGTTTAGAAATATAGGTATAGTACAACTGATTCGTGGGAATGTTTTAATGTCTTTTTCAGTGTGATAAAAAATTCAGTGTTTTGTTGCTAACACTGGCAAATGCTCAGTTTTCGGTGGATGGGAGGAACAAAATATTATAAAACTGCATACTTCTTCAAACACATTTCTGACTCAAGCTATATCTTTAGTCCTTACAAATGAAAGACATCTCTAGCAGGTATAGTAATAAAAGAATACATAAAGTATTGATATTGTTACGAGATGTATTTCTAATAAATAATGAGTGGCGAGATAAATAGCTACTTTTCACAATTCTGTGGTGTTGTATCGCCACTGGGAAAATTAATCTGGAAACACAATGCGACGGTCATCAGCGCTGCTAAAAATGAAAACGATTTGGCGAAAACGGAGTAAAGTTTGAAAAAAATAGGTGTAAAGTTTTTCTTGGAAAGCTTGGACATTTATTCATCATTTCGCATCATTCCTCTATGGGTGTACAGTAAGAGTGTTACAGGGTGTTATGGGGAAACGTACCAAAATCATAAACTCCCTCTCCCTCCTAAAGGACGCATTTTGCTCTTTCATAGCTCAACATCCTATATCAGCTCGTGAAGATTGAACAATCAAGGCCAAATCGCAATCGGCGCAGCAAGCATCATGATGGTCAGCTAAACTCCAAAGAGAATTGGTGCATCAAATGAAATATAGGAAACTATGCTAACCTCTTTTATAGTTGAAATTTGTTTACGTAAACATAACACCTTAATAAAGAGTTTTGTTTTTTCTATGATGTAAATTAATCGATTTTCTTTAAAAAAAAATTTTTTCGGAGGAAATATGGGAGCTGTTTTGTTTAATATGTCGTGCATATACTTATTTATATTTATCTCCAGTATGTTGGCAGAACTGTCGCAGCAAACACCAAAATTTGAATTTTTCCAAAGCGAGCAGCTTGTATCATGATGCTTCGAAAATGCCTTGTTCCATATGCTCACCTCTAAGTTACTCCTTCGCTCCTTCGAAAAAGGTAGAGCAGAAAATACCTTCTCTAGGATACTCCAGTTCACTTTAGAACGGACTCATTAAACACAGTTCAGTTCATTTTGGAGTACTTTACAGCAGTAACCTAGAGCAGCTCATAAAACATTAAACTTTTGTAAGCCTTAGATCCCAAAAAAAATGCAAACATTTTTCTTGTACTGAAAATTCTAAGTTATCTAGAGGTAAAGTCATATTACATTTAATTAAATATTGAAATTCTATCGCATTTATGTGTAAATTTTAATATTTTCAAGGTACACAATGAAAGCAAAGTCAAAGTAACGTATTTTAATAAACATTAGGATCTCCAAATTTCAATCTCGAAAATTTTTATTTACTGTAGTATTAAAATTCCAACTGCCCAGATCTTGCTTTCTTTATGTATCATGAAAATTTTAATATTTATAGACAAATGTAATATAATTTCAATATTTCAATAAATGTAAAATTAAGGGAAACTCTTGAGAACTTTTGTGTTCTAGGTACTCATTAAGTAATGGAAGAAATTATTTTCTATTTTTTAGTGGGGGTTTAGAAGCAGTATTTTCTAAAAAAAAAACTATTTTATATTTTCTATTTCATTTGATTAGAGTATAAATTTTGATTTATTAGAGCTCTAGGGAGGGCGATCGCCCCCCGATGTATCCGTCCTTGTTCTGACACCTCAAACCATCGACAAAAGAGCATAACCTTAGATATCGCCAATCTTTGGCGAGCCCCTATCTACAATTAAACGGCAATGATCCATATAAAATTTATCACCCCAGAGAAATATATAATCACCAAAGGTCCAAAATAAGATGGTGCACAGTCTATTATTTTGTTTAATATTACAATTGTTGTACGGACTTATTTCTGAAGGGTAACATAGCCATTATTTCTATAATTCACAGTCAAAAAATGCGCCATCTTGCATGAAAGTCAAAGGTAACGTACACCAAGCAATTATAGGACCTATTGAGATATCTAGTTTGAAGGCTTGGAATTTAACAATAGCTAGAATCCTAGTAGTATTCAACTGTATTGTGAGCCGTGGGCTCTAAAATAATATATAGTGTGATTGCCGCAGCTTCCAAATATTACAAAATTAAATTACATCTGGTACACGATTGATTCTAATTTATATAAGGGAACACGTCTATTCTAGTGTTTACGAGATCGTCCATATTCTGTTTACCAAGCCATGTGAGTATCCACATCTATTCTAATGAATACGAGAAAATCCGTAATCTGGTCATTGAGACGTGTACATACCTTCGTCTGTTCTAGAGAATACAGGCAAATCCGTACTGTAATATTTGTATTTGACAATTAGCAGTCAATAAGTGATCTAGGAAATACTAGCAAGTCCATATTTCAATACATGTATTTGACAACTAGCCGTAAGTATAAGTAAAATAGATTAAGGACATAGCGAATTATTTTAGTTAAGCGCTAGTTAAGTAATTAAACAATCTTAACTGTATTAGGGTCTAACACTTTCAATAAATAACCGATTGGAGTTAAAATACATTAACACCATCATATTTAAATTCATCGCAGGAGAACCTATTCAACCTAGCTTACTCCAGAGCTGACCTGCACGCAGTTCAAACACGTTACACGATTCGTCAACAGTAATACTGATTATAACCAATTTAATATTCTGAAGAACTTTTCATTAATATAACTTAATTTTGGTCAAGAAATAATTTTTTGGGATTCTCCGGTATATAGCAAAAGCTAAAAAATGTTCTAATTTGTTATTTCATCACACCAGATGGTGCCAGAACATGGTACTATTAATAAACCCAGGTAAAACAGTGCTAGTTCCCTTTACTAGGAAAAGGAGCCTTCAGATTCCACCTCCTAAGTTAAATGGAATTGCAATAGAACATTCCAAAGAAGCAAAATATCTAGGAATAATCCTAGACAGCAAGCTTACCTGGAATCCCCACCTGGAAATGATAACAAACAAAGCCATGTGGGCATTCAGCTCTTGCCACTGGCTTTTCGGGAAAAAAGTGTTGTCTGAACCCCAAAATGACCCTATGGATCTTCCAGGGCATAGTCAGACCCATACTTTCTTATGGGGCAAATGTGTGGTGTCCTAAAACATTGCAGGCAACCACCGGAAGAACCCTTGACAAGGTGCAAAGGATGGCATGTTTAGGCGCCACTGCCGCCTTTACATCATGTCCTCAACGAGCACTTGAAGCCATTCTTGGCTTACAGCCTCTCTACCTCTTTATTCAGAGGGAAGCTGCAGCCAGTATGCTTCGAAAGAAAAGGTCAGATGATTGCACCTCCTCCAGGGTGGGTCATCTCCGTATCTTCTAGCAGGTTAACATTAACGACCTAGAAGCTCTAAAAGATACTATGGCCAAGAGATTCTCTTTTGAAAGAGGTTACAAGGTAACCATTAATGAAAAAAAGCCAGATACTAGACAGAGGACTCCAGCTCCCGCAACGCGCCCAAGTCTGGTATACTGACGGATCCCGGAAGGACGGGAAAACAGGCGCAGGGGTGATTGGTCCAGAAGTGGAACTATCCATTCCGCTTGGTGTCTCACCTTCCATTTTCCAGGCGGAAGTCTATCCTATAGAGGTTGGAGCTCAGGAACGCCTAAATAAGGGCTGTAAGAACTCCAACATCTACATCTGTTCAGACAGCCAAGCTGCGCTCCTAGCTCTTTCCTCTTAAGCCTTTGAGTCGAAATTAGTTTGGAGCTGCTACTCGAAACTCCAACTAATGTCTAGGGACAACCAAGTAACCTTGGTTTGAGTCCCTGGACACGAAGGAGTGGATGGTAATGAAAAAGCGGATGAACTGGCTAAAACCGGAGCTGATTGTCCGTATATTGGTCCCTATCCGACATTTGGCCTACCAAAAAGCCACTTTAGGGGGGGGGGGAACTGCTTAAGTGGGAAAACAGGCAACTGGATTTCCTTTGGCGTAGCGCGCCAGGTATGAGGCAGGCGAAGAAATTCTTCAATCCTTCTCATTTCCTGTCACGTCAACTTATTGGACTTAGCAGACAGTCGCTCAGACTATTTGCTAACGCAGTCACTGGTCATGGCCCCTACCGTCACTTCTTGAAGAAGATAGGCAAATACGACAGTGAACTGTATCGACTGTGCGTAGAGGAAGATGAAACCTCGATGCACGTTATATGCGAGTGTCCAGCACCTGCAGGTCTAAGGATGCAAATGACTGGAAGAGAACTTATCTCTCCAGATAATGTCTGCAATCTAACTCCGAAAGCAATAATCGAGCTCGTTAAAAGACTCGATTTTGCCTAATCACTATAGGGGAAGGCACAATAGATCAACTATGGTCGCGGTGTCCGCAAGGTCCTGGAGTCCTAGTCGCCCCTACTCTTAACATTAACATTAACATTTCATCACACAACTCATTAACTTTTGGTGACAAGTTTCAAGTCTTGGTTTGACTCATCAACAGGTTCCAAATAGCGAAATTGGGTGATTTGAAAAACAAATGAAAAAATGGAAAAAAGAAGAGAGAAATGAAAAGTTTGAGATAAATAGAAAAAACAAATTTTTTATTTATTAAAAACATGTAAAAAAATTTTAAAGAAGCAGATTCATTCGAAGCGAATCGAACCTGTATACGCCACGCAGTGGGCTGAAAAGTAAAGAAGAAAAAGGAAGAAGAAGAAGCGTTTCGTGTCAGCAGGAAACCTTCCACTCATCGGTGCAGCTTGGTTCTCTGCCTGCTGCAGACGCTTGAAAATAGATCAAACTGATCTCTTCTCATATAAACTCAGAATAAATTCTGGGTGTGAATTAAACTTGAAACTTGTCACCAAAAATTAATGAGTTGTGTGATGAATTAAAAAATTAGAACATTTTTTAGCTTCTGCTATATACCGGAGAATCCCAAAAAATTCTTGCTTGAACAAAATTAAGTTTAACCCGGTAAAAAGTCCAAAAGAGTAATCTTTTTATTTCTTAATATAACAAGTAAAAAAGCTAGTCTTGGTCTAAAACCAATTTTTATGATTCCCTAGATGAATGTCCGTATGAGCAATTTTGGTTTTTGCAGTGGTTTTTCGCATATATTTCTAGAACGGTTCGTCGGACAGAAAAATGATTATAACCAATTTTATAGGATTTCATATTCTGAAAAAGTTTAAGACTGTTTAAGACTGATCGTTTTCACACTATCCGTAAAAAAACTAAATTTTTATGTGGCAACACCAAGAATGGGTTGCCCGATTTAAGCCATTTTTTTTTTAAATTTTATTTGCTATTACTACGAAAAAACTATGTACCAAATTTCAGCTCTTTATGTCAACGCGTTCTCAGGCAGTGTCCAAATATATAATGGAAAACGAAATTTTTGTATGACAACCCACGAAGGAGTTGCCCGATTCGTATAATTTTCGAACTTAATTTTACCCTTTATTTTTTTAAAGTTTACGTACAAAATTTCAGCGCTCAAGCACATGCGTTCTTAAGTTACCGTGCGCACGGACGGACGGACAGACGGACGGACAGACAGACATGCAAAAATCAAAATAACTTTTAATATCATGCGTGGGTGTCGAATCGATTTTGCTCTACCATCATTATTTATGTGCGTTGCAAACGGAATGACAAACAACTTAGTATACCCTATGATTTCAGCAGAGGGTATAGAAATTAGTTATTAGTGTAACAAGTGTGTACCTACGTATTTGCAAGCATGAATGAACAAAAGGCGTAGAATACAAATTTCTTCAAAAATTAGTGTGTACGCAAAAAAATTCGTTCACATGTTATTCAGCAAACAAGCAAATTTGCGCAGTGTATGCGACCGTTAAATAGAGAACGAATATGTTTGTTGGATATGTGCTTCCTGTTTGGTTTCCTTGAGAACTTAAATTACCACTACCAATTTTACTTAATTATTAAAATGTCAGATATAATTTAATAATTGCAAGAGTAGGGTTTTTACTTTTAAATGAGTTAATAGAAAAATAAACTAAGAGAAAAAGTAAACAAACTAGAATTCTTACGATTTAATGAATTATGTACTTCTCTGATTGTTGATGGTTTTCGCATCTATTTCTAGAACAGTTCGTCGGACAGTAAAAATTATTATAAGTAATTTCTAAAGATTTTATATTTTGATAATTTTTCAGTACACCTAAAAAACTTAAATTTTTGTATGGCAACACCAAAAGAAATTGCCCGATTTAGTTCATTTTGAAGTTGTATTTCCAACGCGTTCTCAAGTAGTGTTAAAATATAATGAAAAACGAAATTTTTGTATGGTAACCCTACGAAGGAGTTGCCCAATTTGTCCCATTTTCGAACTTAACAACATTCTTAAAAATATGCCGTCTGGAAAATTTTAGATCCTAAGTACACGCCTTTTTGAGTTATCGTGCAAACAAACAACAGGACAATAGAGATGGACAGAGGGATATGCAAAAATAAAAATAACTTTTAATTTTATGCATGGGTGGCTAAAGGTCTCGCATGTTGGCCAACTCAAGCAGGATAACAATGGTGTCATGCAGATTTGACCGTGTGTGTGCCTGTTTAACGGTGTGATACGCACTGTGCCAAGCGGTTGGATGAAAATCAAGATAGTTTGATTTTTAAGGGCGAGGCTACGTGTTTGGCAACATATTGAACCTTGTTAGGACTATGTTTGTCACGCATTTGTCATTCTTGAATCTTTTGAGAACGCTATAGAAGAAAGGATAATATTTAACAGTTCTAGCAGCTCCTGATATGTGTTTCTTTCGTGATATTTGACAGTGTGTGGAGAAAAAGCTTTCATGTGTGACACACCAAGTTGAACAACATGTTAGCCGTGTATAGGCCACTTATGTAATTCATTTTGCTCTAGAAACATTATTTCTATGCATTTAAAAAGGAATGATAAACTTATTATAGGCTATAGATTTGATATATGGAATAAAGAGAGGCGTTCTTGTACTTGATACCTACTTCACCTCCCTTCTATGTGGCACATGTGCTGTAATTTTCCAATTTTAATGGAAACCATGCAAATGCAAACACATCTGTTTGATGCGACGTAAACACTTACGATATCCGTTTGAGTTTGCTTGCAAATCTACATGTGCCCATACAAACAAACAATAACAAACACATTCGATTATTTTACTGCAGTCTACACTAGACAAATCGCTTCGCTTAAATTGATAAAAGAACCTAGGCAAATGCTTGGAATGCGTTTGGTAAGTTGTGGTTAGACGTCCACATTTTTATACGAATTTGTTTATGTGCATCTTGTTCGCTCGAATTTTTTTGAACGTACACACTAGAAAATGTCTATTTCAAACGTGCGTGCACATATGTTTTGCGTTTGTTTGCTCTGTGAACCCACCTATACAAGAGCTTCTGTGAAACAGAATCTTCGTGCGGTAGCACTCATCGCAAGCAGAATTCTTCTCTGAGTTTTATTCGTTTTTTCTTGTGAAAAGATGAATCATATACATCTGAAAGTGCAGCAGCAGTTTCACTATTTTCCAAACAGATCTCTTACCACAGCCAAAAGAAGCTTTGCGGAAGCAGATCTCTTCTCTCAGCTTAGGCAGACTTATAAGTTATCTGGTTTTTCTTGTGAAAAGATGACTGATATCATAAATGGCACAACAACTAGATGTCGCATGCAGTACCAAAAAAGTATACACAATTTATACGGCTGGGTGGTCCATTCCGTAATGGACCACAACACTTGAAATGATGTGTACGTCGAGTGATTCATATTTTTTCGTATCTGAAGTGTTGAGGATGTTGATCAAACGAATACAAAACTGCTGTTAAAAAAAAACTTTTGCTCTCAGCATACTCTGAACCGTGATGTAGGACATTCCAGAATGCATACCCATTTCGCAATTTGTATACTCTGCTCTAGTATGCCATGCGACATCTAGTTCTTGTGCCATCTATGCTAATATGCATCTAAGACGAAGCAGACTAGTCGTCTTTAGTAGTCAGTTTAGTAATTTTCGTAGTCAAGTGAAGTGTCTGGATTTCTAATATCGTAATAAATAAAGGGACATTTTCTAGTGAAGCCTAGTTTTTATTGTAAGGTAAGATCGTATTCCAAGCATTTTATTAATTTTTAGCCTATTGTTTTTTTTATTTTGTAACTAATATATTTTGATTTTTGATTTAAATATAAAAAGAAAACAGATGTACTTTTATTTTTACTGATTAAAGTTGGAACAACATAAAAATCAGTCGAAAATTTGGGAAGTGCCGAAAAGACACTTACGGAAGTTAATTGTAAAATAAATTCAGAAGAATATTCACATCGATAACGAAATTATCAATTTAAACGAAAATTTCAAAGTAGTCTTGTAGTAGTTTTAGAGGATCAAAATCAGGTCCTAGCAAAACATACAGTCCTAATAGAAAGGCTGGTAAACAACAATTTTACTCAAACTAGGAATTTGGATATTTTTTCTATAAAAAGTCAACAACAGCTGGAGGAAATGACACGTATTTTGGAAATTATTCTGAGATAGAATTGGTAAGTTTTATAAAGATAAAAAAACTTCCATTCTAAGACTTTTCTTTCTTCATTTGCAGACTACTTAAAACGATATGAACAAGGATAGGGTGAGGAAGCCCTGCCAGCCTCCAAAGAAACGCTCTTGCATTCGTCTTTGAGCGATTCCATTTCCCGCTGGGTAATTTTCCACTAATACTTATTAGTAGTGAAGTAATAACATCCCAGCGGGAAAATTGTTAGGCCTTCTAATGGAAGCAAAGTGCTTTTTCTCAATTGTTTCCAAGTTAGTCGCATTGAAGCTTGGTGGAAGCTGAGACAACTTACAACTAGATGTTCAAAACTCCATATAAACCCGAAACACTTTTTGAAAGCTCTTTAATTTTTTATTCAACCAAAGAAAGCTATCATTGCGAGGAATTTATGTGGCATAATACAGCAAGAGAGAGAGAGAATGTGTAGAGCTTTCTATTAGAGGGCCATTAGCTCGTTTTAGTTGGACCACATTTTTGTGAGGTTTTGCACATCTACTAGATGTAAGTTGTCTCAGGTGGAAGGCACGTCAGCGGAAAAAATTTACAGACCTTCCAATGGAAGCTTGAAGGAAGCGTTAGGAAAGCTTTTCTGTTGCGTCCTCCTATTGACATGTAATTTTAACAAGTAAAAAAGCTAGAATTGGTCTAAGACTAATTCTTGTGATACTCCAAATGAATGCCCATATAAAATTTCGTATGGTCACCGATTTATGCAAGCTTTATTTTTGATGTAGTTTTTCGCATATATTTATAGAACGATTCGACGGATAGAAAAAATGATTATAACTAATTTTATAGGATTTCGTATTCTGAAGAAGTTTTTAGTACACTAAAAATGTCTAGCAGCTCGTTTTCACAGTATATGTAAAAACCTAAATTTTTATATGGCAACACAAAGAAAGGGTTGCCCGATTTTTTCCACTTCAGAAATTTTGTTTGCTGTTACTATAAAAACAGCATGTACCAAATTTCAGCACTCTATGTCGACGCGTTCTCATATATAGTGGAAAACGAAATTTTTGTATGGCAACCCCACGAAGGATTTGGCCGATTTGTCTCATTTTCGAACTTAATTTTACTTTTTTTCTTAAAGTGCGTGCACACAATTTCAGTTCTCTATGTATACGATTTCTGGAATTATCGTACACACCGACACACTGACGGACAGACGGACATAGAAAAATCAAAATAACTTTTAATATTATGCGTGGGTGTCTAATCCATTTTGCTCTACCATTATTATTCCTGTGTATTATAAACGGAATGACAAACTTAGTATACCCTTTAGATTTCTTCTAGGGTATAAAAAGAAATGAGGTGTCTAACGAAAAGCAAGCAATATGCATGCTTTCTGATTAGAGCTTCCACTTATATCCCGCCGGGTTGTTACTGTGCAAAAAATATTTAGGGAACACAATGTGACTAATAATTTGGGAAATATTGGTAACTTTTCTAATAATTTTTAGACTAATAGCTTTTTGAAATAGGCTGGCTCCTGCTCATAAATACCAAAGTTAGTACGATAATGCAGTACATCGAGGAAATATCTGATTTATATAAAAAAAACAAAAAAACAAAAAAATACATCAGGACCTTTTACTTTTACGCCTTTACATTACGTTTACATTATTCCATTCCATTCGCAATAATTTTCCGAACTTACTTTTTCCATACTTGAATCCAATATGGACAATCTCTGCGGATAGTTAATGGAAATTCGAACTGGAACTTTAATGTTGATGATATTGACTTATTGTAATAATATTCATGTCGTTTGTCGTATCTCAACATACACTTATACACGCTGTGTAGGCAATAACTTCTTTGTAGCTATAATGATTAATTAATAATCTCCTTTAACTACAAATCCATTTACACGGTACAAAGGGTACAGTTTCCCTAATAATTATAACATGACACGTACTTAGGCTCTTCAGCTATTTTCTGTTATTTAATCTTATCACATAAATGAGGCGTACAGCACTGCTATGTTAATTTTATCTGAAATAGGTGTTAATTGCGGATGAAATCTTATGAACCTTGGTAGATCTCTTAACTTAGTTAAATCATATATGAAAAGGTATATCGTAGGTGGATAGAAAGGGTGGATAGAAGAAAGGAGTCATACAAATTCTATTAGATTTGTGTTCATCATAAATACCTGGTTTCTATCTGCCATTAAAATGTTTTTGTGTTACAGTGTAGATAGTAAGTTGTCAGAAGGGGATCAAGGAGCAATTCGTACGTGTACCACTTGTGATACAATCCACATCAACGCTCCTACACGATATATTATATTCAATTCATTTATATACCTTCATTATTCATAATTACATACATGTAGCTATGTAGCACCTATGTATAGGGAACTTGCCTATGAACTTTCAAAAGGGATATGTAATTATACGAGAATTATTATAAGACTAAAAGTAGATGAACTGAAATCCTGCAGATATGATAAAGAGGTCATGGAAACTAGGCCATAGACTGTTGAAAAAATCGATTTGGTCTGTGCTCCCATTAAAACTGATTTTGTACTTGAAAGAGCTCCGTTCAATTTATGAAATTTATGAACCTCTCGAAATATTTGAATGTGGTATTGACGCTTGCAGCTAAAAATATGCTTTGAATAACTATTATCAAATATTTCCCCCTTTCTGTTGAAAGTTGTGGTTATGCATATATTTAATATTATGTATGTACATTTAATGTATGTATGTACTATGTACAGACCAATTTTATATAAATTTAAAGAAAAAAGTCAGAAATTATGTAGGAGAGATTGAGTAAAAGTTTACCTACATAACCAAATAAGACGTACAAGCGAGGAAAAACATTTTTATTCGTAAAAACTTCAATAATAATCGAAACATAATTGTTATAGAACATTACTTAGCACATGCACTTAATTCGCCATTTTGCATTTTTTAACGCAACTGTGCTCTAGCAAGATCGTCAAAAATCCAAGAGAGGCAAACTTTAATTGTATGGACATAAAATATTCGCAATCTTTTTCTGTTACTCTTTCATTGACTTCTGCGGAGCCGAGCGGGAGCAATAATGATTGGGCAGGAAGGCGCATGTTTAAAATTTTATTTCATATATTGTAAAAATAACGATTAAGGAAGTGCATTTGTTTGTCAACTTCTTCCTAAGATGATTACAACATTTATTAGATAGACAATCATTGCAGTCGTCTTATAATGTTTTTTCCCTCTTCCCACCGTTTGGAAGTTAGTGTTTAACGAAATTACAGATTTTAATTTGGGTCTACTGTGCACAATAAGCGACTTGTCCCGCTTAATCTAAGTCTACTTTAACTACTACGCATAACTTTGGAAAAACACAAAAAAAAAACAAGAAAAATTATCAATTTTAGGTTTTAATTTCGAATTTAAGAAGCCTGAGGGCGTTAGTTTAATACATATGTCCTACGAGTCTACCTCTACCCAAATGCGAACCTTTTTACACTAATTCATACATTTATAGTGTATTCAGTGAAAATGGTTTGCCTACCATGATTTAACAATAAAAGTAATTATTTATTTACGTAAAAAGATTAGAAAATCTTATTGTGTACAAAGTGAATTCGAAAAAAAAAAATATAAAAAGGAAAAGTATAAAATAACAAATAAAACTCAGATTAAAAATACAACAAGAAACCAAAAAAACACAAAACCGACCTGCAATGAGGGATGAAGAGTTTCTATGTCTAGTCGATTTCAAGAAGTTCAGTTTCTCGAAAAGATACGATGGCTTCCGATTTATGCATTGGGTTAAGTATAGTCTTCAAGAGGGCAACCAAACAAGGCCGATATATAGGGCGATATGTGACTGGTCCGAGGCAGCCGAATTTGTAGCGTAACGCATCATTGTATGCAGGCGTCTTCTACGACACACTCAGTCCAGAGATGAGAATATTATGCAACCACAGGTAAAATGAGGGCTTTAACCAGTTTTTTGTTGTTTTTTTTTTGCATGCATGTGAAGCAAAAGTAAGCTAAAAGTCAGCCACAGCCGCCGTAGATACCCATATATTTTTCCAATCGTAGCACCGATATGGTTTCAACAGGAGAACTTCGAATTAAGCTCAAAACTCAAGCTCTTTACAGAATCCACATAAGGAAGTCTTGTGTTATTTATAATTACTGGTGGTAAATTATCAGTTTCAATGTCTTTTGTATAGATCGCCAGACAATTCGATTTGACAGGATTTAATTATAAAATATTTGTACAGACCAATCATACACACGCTGGATATCTTCATTCAGTCGGCATACGCAATCCTCCGTTAAGCCAATTGGCCTGCTGAGATACATCTGCACGTCGTCGGTATACAGATATATTATAGCGTCACGGATTACGTCGGTCAGGTCATTTATATAAAAACTGAACAAGAGTGGGCCAAGTATTGATCCCTGAGGGACACCACTGTGTAAATTCGCCGAGTCAGAGAGGGAGCTCTGTACTTTGACAAGTTGGCTACGTCCGCTTATGAAGCTCTTGAAGAGCTAAATAGCAGATGAAGAGAAAAAGAATCCTTGAGATAGATTTTTCAGCGCCTTATCATGATTAATAGAATCTTCACTGTAATCGAGGAATACGAGAATTGTAAGATGGTAATTATCTAGAGATTTAGTTGAAGAAAAGTTGCTGAAAACGAAAAAAGAATTATATCTCGGGTATAAATTTTAAACTGAAAGCCTTGGGCTTTTTAAATTCGATATGAAGAGATCCGTAAAATGTTGAGCCCTTGAGATAATGAATCGTACATAGAGTTTAATGTATTAGACTGTTAACAAAGTAACTGTACACAATTTTTGTAATTCATTTATATCCATAATGGTTAATGTAACTAAACTTGACATAATTCAATTCTGAGACTGTGTAACTGATTCTAACTTACAGGAGAAAAAAGTTAATTTAGATATCTATAGACTATTGTTGAAAAATTAGGGAAAGAGTAAACAATTATAACTGGATACATATACAGGGCTTTCCTCCATTCAGTAGGGCAGGAAGTGATAGACAAACAAAAAATTGTTTTGAAGGGGGGAGGGGGCATATGAACTGTTTGGGAGTTACAGGGTGATTAAGAAAGGACTATCTTAAAAAAGCATAGGGCGTGCGATCGCAGTTAAGATATCACTGTATGCAGAAACCCGGCGGTGTAAAGGGTTAGTGAAGCGTAGAGCTGCCAAGGGAGAATAACTGGATGTGAAAAGTCATATATGCGCACCGTGCTTCGTTGTGCTGAGGACATTGACACATCTTATTACTGATGATAATGCGTGTACCTAGTGAAGCCTAGAGCGTATATGACCTAGTATGTAGCTTTTTATTTGTACCTTGGTATGCTATAAGACTACTGGCGTTAGTCTCAAGCCTCTCCTAGCCTAAAGGTCGGATCATAACCTTCTCGTGGTCCACTGCTGTCACTTATTTATAAATGCTAATATGATTAACCCCGAACGGAGGTACCAGTAACGTTTAAGGATCTGCATCTAAGATTCACTGGGAATACTCATGATCATATGATCATGTTATACGAAGCCATACAAATTGGGTAGCCAACATTGCTAACTTGGTACTACGGTTTTGAGGAGCCGCGAATAGCGCTGCACTTAGTAGCAATATTCGCCTCAACATGGGAAGGCCACCTTGTGGGAACATCGTAGTGGTTATGGTAGCCCATATGCGGGCAGAGTGAGATTGTCTGAGTCTGCATGACTTAGGCGAAGATCCTTCTCTAAACAGAGTAGTTTGTTCTTTTGTCATAATTGCGTACTGCGTCCGTGAATTTGAAGGATGGTCGCTTATTAATGTATGCATAGATGATTGGCTCTCGGCGGGGAGTTGCGCTAAATCAACCTGGTGCCGTCACCCAAATATCGGAAGAGATTTTAGGTCTCGCTTCGACCAGTAAGTCCAATGTCAAGCTTGCACTGACATAAACTGGTACTTCTGAGACAGAATATAAATTATATTCTGCCTCCCGAGGGCGTTGATTGTCGCTTATCTTCTAATCCGTGCATTAAGGCTGCCGTGAGATTAAGCTATAATGGCAGGTGCTCACGTAAAACCGTGACAGATTTCTGTATGCAGAACTCATGACCTTTCCAACGACTAATCAACCGGCCCGGTACTCAATTCAACTCAGGAGTTATTGTGGTCTGAACTAACGATTTAGGATTATCCTCTTTTTTTTTCCTCTATTATTTTTGCAAAAAGGTCATTCACATAACTTTTGTTTATAAAAACTCGAAACTGTACGCTCTCCGCTTTAATTTGTGCTATCTGCAGCCAGTAAGGAGTTTTTCACTCACAACCTATTCAGGTCTTTCCGAAATTAGCTGATATATTTTTTTTTAAATGACGTGTTTGCAGTCACTGAGGGAACAAATTATCCTCGAGAATAGGTTTTAGAATAGCCTTGAGAAAAAGTTAAGAGCAGATAACTCTTTAAGGGATACAGATATCACATTTCAGTTTACAGTTTTTATAAAAAAAAAGTTATGTTAATGACCTTTTTACAAGAAAAAATAGAGGTCAAAGTAAAAAAAAGGTAAGAAATTCCGAAATTTGTATTTTAGACCCATATAACTCGTGAGAGGAGAGGGGTACGGGACTGCGGTTTAGCAATCATTGGAAGACCATAGAATGAGCACTTAACTGTGAGAGTACGACTGGTACTTTTTAAGATAGACGGTGTGTTGTGAAAAACTAGCTATTTTTCTTAATCACCCCTACCCCCATGCCATATAATTTGTTGATTGTCTAGGTAAGTACTATCACCTCCTGCTCTACTGACCACCATGGAGGAAACACCCTGTATATGTAGTTAATAATACTAAGATTTCACTGGAAGTAAAAATAGATTGAACCTTATGTACTTAGTTAAGGATCGTGACAATATTCTTACTGTTGGCTGTATACTCTCCGAAATATCTGGACCCGGATTCGAACTATTGGATGTTGAAACAATTTTCAACTCAATCTTGTAGCTGAGTACTAAATTGTGTGCGCTTTTTTAATCTCACTTTGACTCTAAGCTCTCAGGCAAGCATTTGATCATATAGAATAATTGCATACTCTATAGTGGTGGGTAATAAATAGTAGTAAGAATTTAAAAAAAATAATGGGCGGGGTCCCTAAAACTATGCTGTTAAATTAGCTATTGACTTATTATCAGAATGCTTTTGGGATATAATTTTCATTTAAGTACAAACCTATTTGGCCTTGTGTAATGATCTCCTGATCTCAAGATGTCTCGATCTCATGATCTCATTACACCACAACATATAAAGCAATCACAATTTCATTTAATCACTGAAATAACAATAGAAGCGAATATCCACACTTTGAATCATCGTTTTCACGCGCACAATAAGTACTATGAAACCCCATGCACTGGTTCAAGTATAACATAAAGCGCTTGTGTAATATGAATCCCCGTGTGTATATTCATGAGGGTCACTATGGTGGCATGATCGCATAAACCAAGGCACAAACATTTAAATAACTGTCACAAGAATAACAATTGCAACCTAAATACAAAAAAAAGGTATAAGTGAAAAACAGTTCGCATTGAGTAAACAAAAAAATAAAACAAATATCAATAATCAATCAATAGCGAAATTACATGTCAGCAAGAACCCAATTTATTGAAATGCTTGATCCTGGTCAAACGAAGATTGCGTCATGACCCAAAAACAATTTAATTGTAACAAAATGCAAGTGTATATTTTGCAACAAGAAAAACATAATTGTACTAAGTAGTAGGAAGCAATATATGAAGGAAATATATTCAGTAATCGGTTACATATAGACACAAACGCACCGCCTTTCACTTTACTTCTACCATTGGGCATCTGCTAACTTTTGGCAGAGCCCAACATAGTAGAGGAGGTCTGGTTTATTTATAAAGCTTCTCTAGGAGTTCTGCCTAATACCTGCCTCCACTCTCAGCTAATAATAAGCCTAGCGCATAGCTTGTGCATTCAGGTGAATGCTGTATACAACAGAATGAATCAATGTACATAACGAAGTTACTGCATCCTGGCAAACGTAAGTAGTAAGAACCAAAAGTAATCTTCGGAACGGGCTTGTGTAATATACAGTCAAATCGATAGTCCAACCAATTTCAAGCAATCAGTCCACGTTTTTATGAGAGTTCAACCAGCATGAAGGAACTGGCTGACATTTTCAACAGAATTTTCAAGAAGATTGAGGATAATACAACCAGAAAACCGCAAAGCAACTTCAAGGGCCTCACTCTATACCCCGCAGGAAAAATACGCCGAGAGTCACAAATCCCGAAGGCGAAACAACAGACCGCCGAAGTACCAACATACACCGGCGGGACCACAACGGTTAGAAATTGAAGAGTACAAGAATAGGGTCACAAAAGAGCAACAACTGAAGCAAAACCTGAAGATGAAAACACGGAGAGGATGGAAGTCAAGTCTGTTCAAAACCATGGACCAGTACGCTGAATTACTACAGCTGGCGAAGAATCCAGAGGAGAAAAATAAATATGCAACATTATTAGCGCTGACAAAGAAAGAACTGAACTACACAAAAAAGGTCAAACAACTTAGAATACTTCTCTTAGTAAGTAGGAGCAAGATAAATTAATCGTTAGAAATAATCGTTTAATCATAAATTCTATACACTTTCCCGACTCTCGAATATCGACAGTCGAATCTGGACTTTCGAATCTCGACACTAATCTCGGACTCTCGACTCGAATCTAGGACTCCCGACTCTCGAATGTCGAGTTTCGAATCTCGACCCTCGACTCTCGAAAGTTGTCACTCGACTCTTGAATTTCGTATCTCGATCTCGACTCTCATAGCTCGGCTCTCGAATTTCGCCTCTCGAATATCGATACTTTGCTCTCGAAACTGGAATCTTGAAACTCGATTCTCGATTCTCGACTCTCAAATTTCATGAATTTCACACACTTAATCTCTTCAGATCAAAACGATTGTAAACAGAAGCACGTGCTGTTCAAATATCACAGGAATTACAACAACAAACATTGGTATTGCTATAAAAACATTGGATAATTCTTACAATATTTCAGCAAAAACAGGTTTTCACAAAAGCGCGGGAACATTATATGAGAGTAAGACCTAAAGACTCCACCCGTTCTCATTTATTTACGAAAATGAATCATTTGCCATTCTGTTTCGTTGCATGCAATCTGCTCTTTCACAACTTTTAACTTTATTCATGAAAGTTTTAAAGAGAGCTTAATTTTTCTTTTTTTTTTCTTTTTCCTTCCTTTTCTTGTCGCGTAAATTTTAAATGTAAAACAATCTGAAAACTCTTCTGTATCCTAACTTGTCATTAACTTAACTTTGCCATTAACTTTGCCATTGTTATAAGTCAGTGGACGGGACAGTGTTTTTCATGATGGCAACCCACAATAGGAATATGAAACCGTTCGTTAAATTTTTTTCCCGTTCGTCAACTTCTGTTTGTCTGAATGCTCCTGACCCACGGTACTGAGAATAAAAGGAATTCTCATTATGAACCACGTACCAACCACCGTTAGTGGACGAAAAGTCGTTTAGGAAAGAACGGTACATAAAACGCAATACTCTCTCTCCTCTCTCTGTCTTTTCAATACAACAAATGTGGATACATTGTATTCTTTGTAGCTTGCTCCTAACCGTACTTTGTATAAACAAATTTTGTTTGTATAAATACTATAAAAATGTGAGCAACGCATATGCAAGCATTTGTCTAATTTTAAGGGCTTGGAATATAGTGAGTATACGAAGTGTTATAAGCTAAATTTAGCGTAGTCAAACTCTCGTTGGGTTAGAATCTGTTGTCGCTGTGTGAAAACTCAGTACAGGCGGGTAGTAGAATCGATATAGAGGGCGGGGCAACAAGGTATATGGTTCAAAATACTGCGAATGCTCCCACTGAAAATGCTCTTAGTCGCTGTCACTGCGCCAGAGTACCCAGGGAGTTTTTCAGCTGTTTCGAATGTAGGCAGCTGAGCATACATTTCTCCAAATTCCCCTATATAAATTTGGTTTTTTTGAATAGTGGAAATTGGAGCAATATATTAATGAAAAACCACGCTTTTGTACAATAATTTTATAGGTATCTTCTCTCTATATTCTAATTTGCACATGCTGGCTGATGTACATGAAGTTAGTCCTCAATGTCTCAGAAAACAAGTGCCTGTCGCTAGATGAACATAAACTACCCTATAGGAATAGGATACGCAGTTCCAAAGGACGAAGTATCTATTCCCATGTCCATATGCAACGCATGGTGGGAACAGACCTCGACACCTGCGTGATGACTGTGGCTGGCTGTGGCTGATTCTGCCATCTGTGGTTTTATACTTATGTTTTTTTATATAACTCTTATAGCTTTTACTCTATCAGAATATAAAAGTTGTGTGTATTTTGTATGAATGGCTGCTATGATATGCATCAGAGTTCGAGTCGTTTACTACAGTACCGCGAGTGAGAAAATAACGCAAAATTTCTTCGGTGAAATTGGGACCACTATATAAAATATACATAAAGGTTGAGGTCAATTTTTGGTAGGGCCACTCTTCATCTATATGTGTTATAGCAAATAAATTTCTATCATTTCTTTCAAATACAACAAGCATTTAAAATAAGTCCGAACATGATTTGGGACAATGTGCATACAAATTTTGAAGAAAAACTGTGGAATAAATTTCTTTGCAAAAATTAATGTTTTTGTTATAATATGATATTGAAAAATGTTAACGGTCCAGGCCCAGAATTGATGCAACATCGAGAATTAAGCCGCAGAAGCTGTCACAATAGACTGAATACATATATATATATATAAATGTATGAACTGTAAGCATTTTCGAAAGAAACAAAACTATTATCTGATAGTAAACTTAGGCAGGTCGATACCAATTGTAAGATATGTTTAATGATAACACAATTTTTTCTTGAAATATTTTCATAAACGAAACATTAAGGATTTGTTTCTTGCAGAGAAGCATATTTTATGTAAATACTTACTATGAATTCACATATATTTTCTAAAATTTCACATTCTTTACATTTAAGAAAGTTGGTGTCGACAATTTCGAGCAAAATTTCAATATTATGAATATCTCAAAATACTCGGAGTATCTGGCTTATATTATCCTGCTGCTTTTCATACTCTTTATATAATTCCACTCCCTTTGCAGGAATAAACATCCAATAATTTAAGCACTCCATAAAAAATATCTACAAGCTATGTTTATCCCTCAAAGCAGAGTACCAGAAAGACAATAAGACAATTGACACGATTCATCCGGAAGGATCTGTCCCATTGTAGATGAATGGTAGTCAATTTCACATCTGGAGACACATTTTACTTCTGTTTTCCTTTGGTCATCACAGTAGCACTTGTTCTGCACCGCAACCTAAACTTTTGTTTAGTTTCTCCTTGATAAAAATCATAATGAAAGGAATCCGTTGGCATTTTTTTTTAGCAAACTAACCATTTCCACAGCCACAATTCAGGAAAAATGTCCATTTACTCAATGCAATTTTCTGCTTTAGCCTGGACCAGTCCGGGCAAGGATGTTCCAAACCCAATGGCACTTTCGTAAAAGTTATCCAAAGAGGAAAGGCATCAGTTTGAGTAGAACTGAAGAAATCATAAACAGAAAATTGGACGAAATTGAAGGCACCGGAAGAGTATTACAGAAGGATAAGGACGAGAAAGCACAAAGCTGTTTCAGAGCAGGTTGGACAAAGAGCTGGAGATGATTCTGGCGCCTTTACAGAAAAAGTTCCAGAACTAATTACATGGACATTTTGTTAAGCCGTCACTTCGGAAGAAACAGGCCGGAATAAGTTCTTGTAAACTACAGTTCCGTCCAACAGAGACTGTAGAAGGGTTGGGGTATAAATTAGTAATAACAAAAGAACTTCCTGTGGGAAAGAAAAACTTTTCTGAGGCATACAGAATTTGTCGGAGAAATTGATTTTCTTTCCCTGTGGCCTTTCTGTTGCTGTGGGCAGACTTCCGGATTTAGATAGAAAAAAAATTGCTCCTTTTGTTCTTCTTCATCCTTCCAAGGGAAGTAAAAATTTTAGACGCAAATATTTTATTTGGCCATGTTCTTAATTTGGGGTAAATATTGTGCTGGAAAAATTTGTGAGATTTTGCTGACATCACAAATTAAGCAAAACGTAATAGTTAGCCTACAGTTCTGATGTACATATCAAAGCCATTAGAGACCCTTTGGGATTGCTGATTTGAAAAGAATCTCAATATGAAGACGGTAAAAGTAAGAATCAGACCGTAAGCAAATTAGCATTTTGTAATATACTATTAAATTAAAATAAAAAAATAGCTATTATAACGTTTTCTGATGTCAAGGTCAATTAAATGCTGGCCTCACTTTGTAAGCTTAATGTCTAGATATTTTATACAAGTGATCTTACTGCGACATATGCAAACGTTCATAACAAGCTTAAAATTAAGATTATGTAATAGATCCTGATAAGGACTCTTATTCATCTTTACACATACTTTATTATATGGCGTCAGCGGTTCCTGAATCTGTAATTTGTACCCGCGAATACCTGTTTTGTTTTAATATCCGCTCCTTATGATGCTGTATAGTCGTTAGAAGAATAATGCTGTAAAGATATCGATTTATTTTCAGATGTTCAAAATGAATTCGTCGTGTGGCTACCTCCTAGAAGCTGTGGACCAATCTACAATTCCGTGAACATCAGTCGCCGAATAACTCGATGAAACAAACGAGAGTATGGGGAAAGCTCTGTTCGACCCTCATCCCTGGTCTTCGACAACCTTGGATATACCTAGAGCAAACCGGTGTAAGGAGATTGGGCCAAACTATTTGGTGATAGGTTAAGGCCAAAGATGCATAGACTAGTTAAACATATAGCCCAAAGCTCATTAAAATAGGAACTAGGACCCCTAAATAGGAATTCCTATGATCAAAGAAGATTTAAGATCTTTCCAGAGTCCACAAATGATAAATAGAAATAAATTAAAATTCTTGGAGAATATTTTGACAACAGATACGAAAAGTAATGGTTATTATTTACAACCAATTCGTTCACAGATTGAGAATATTTGGGAACTCGAGAAAAAGTCTCCAAAATACGGGCCGGAAGTTCCAAATAGCGACAGTTTGTTGATAAAAACCGCGGCTTTGGTGGGTGAAAGGAACAGTCGAAAACCAGCGAAAAATTGAGAAAGAAGCCTAGGAGTACAAAATTAAAATCGCTTAGGAACGAGTTAAAATGGAAAAGGAAAACTAGTGGCGGAAAGGAAATAAACGAAAAGTCGAAGCCGAGTTAAAAAAGTGATTTGGAAAAAAAACTGGAAGAATTGTTAGAGGAGGAGAAAAGGCCCAGACAAAGAAATTTCTGTTGAATTCACATACACAAATTGTTTTCTTAAAAAAGTAAGTCATATATTCAACCCGCTTGCGTTTTCTTGTTGGCTAAAATAAAATCGAAAATAAATTTCTTTTGATAGTGGGGTCGAAATTTTGTTATTTTCTTCTATTTTTTTGTAAGTGACTTATGTATGCTACATCGCCGTACATGCATATTCGGAGTTTGTGGACTCTCAGAGCCACATGGCGCCCAACAGATGTTTTGGTCCACTTTACTCGCCCATTCACCAGTTGCTACTAAGAGCATAATTACGCGCCGAAGGAAAAGCAAGTAACAACTTATACAAAAATTAATACATAGGTAAATGTTGAAAGAAAATATTCTAGAAAAAGTAACACCGATCAGAATATCAAAGATGATGATGATGATGATTTTAGCATCTTTAAAAACATGATAGATCGTAATAATGATAATGGCATTAGTGGCAAATGAATTAGAAAAAAAAATGGTACTTCGTAGAGGCCATCAAATGTTTTTTTAGTTCTGGTATTTCAGTCAAAGTTGTTTGCACCTAATAGAAATTGATGCAAGGAATGGCGATATTCTGTTTGCAGTGATTTGGCATAAGGCACCACCAGATTGTTTCAACATTTAATACATTTTTAAAGCATTATAAGGATGACAAGTGTATAAGTCTGTGGCTGAATAATGACACACCACACAACAACATCGTTTATTTAAAAATAATAAATTCTCTTCATTCCACTATTTTGAAATATTGTTTTTTCTGTAGATTAACGTTATTTACCCGTCAAATAACCGACTACTCCACCGATTCAGGAGGATTACCCGAGGTTATAAGTGGACATTACAGGCTGGAAAATCATCCCATAATTCAATAAACTTGATAAGTTTCTCTGATATTCGTCATCTAATTCTAAGGTATAAGCTCGTTTGTGTCAAATTACATGCTTAAAATTAATTATTTGTGAAATTGGCTTTAAAGTCAACATTTTTAATTCCAACGGTAATTCCTTGTTTTCAGATAATAATTATGATATAATCTTTTATTTCCTCGTTTCAACGATTTAAATTATACTGATGATATTCACTAGATGGGTTCCACAGGACACCTATATACCTACAGTGTGACTTCAATATCACAAATTGAAAATATTGTTTAAATTTCATTAGAAGATACATTATTGTCTTGGCCTCACTTCTGGGTTTGAATATTAACCGATACTGATTACATTCGGTACTATTTAAAATTATTTGCATGCACTTCTATACAGAGAAACTGGAAACTTTTATATTTAAAAAAAAAAATTTAATAATACTTTTAACTTTTATTTCTAAAAGTAAAAGTTAAGAGTAAATTTTTATTGTACCTACGAAATAAAAGTTTTAAGTCTTTTCAGACCTTTATCTAACAAAAAACATTTGAGAGTATTTAGAGACATTTATTTTATAAGTCTTTTCAGACTTCTAATTTATAAAACTCATTTTTAAAGCCTTTTGAGACTTTTATTTTATAAAATTTTTATTAAAAGTCTTTCTTTATGTTTTTTATTTAAATATATAAAGTATTTACGGTCTAATGTAAAAAAAACACCTCTTCCGCTGGTTACAACATTTTCAACGATTTGATCCATATAGATAATATAATTCGTTTATATCATATGAACTTAAGAAAAGTCCAGACTCTGTCTGTCTGTCCGAGGATGGCTTTTCCTTTAATTAAAAGGAAAATTAAAAAAATAACAAAAACAATAAAATAAAAACAAGTAAAAAGGTAGAAGGAAGAGGCTTTTTTTAAATCAGACCGTAAATACTAAAGCTTTTATAAAATAAATGTCTCTAAAGACTTTTAAAATGATTTTTACAAAATAACGGTCTCAAAATACTATCAGAAAGTTTTTTTTTGTGTAACAGTTAAAATTAACAATTAGAAATAATGGTTATTGCGGGAGTTGTAATAATAAAAATTACGAATTTTGTTATTTTAAAACTATTATTTCTTATAATTTTGTTTAATTCTTATCGAATAAAAGTTAATTATAATTCGTATTCTAGAGACTTTTTGAAAAAAATCATATAAGTATCAAGCTCTTCTTCTATACTTTCACATTTACGTGAAATTTTTCATTTTATCCGGCCAGACACCAGATTTGATCCTTTCAATATTTTGAGTTCTTTACCTAAAAGTTTGACCCTGTTGTAACCACTCCTATTTGAATTTCCATTACAGGGCTTCCATGCTTAAGTATACTATATTACACCCTAGTTTTAGAGTTGCATAAAGTGGATTGCAAGAAGAAATGCTAATTGTACTTACATACGACATTTAGTTTCCATGAGGTTTCGAGAAATAGCCCGTTAACGTTTGGATTTTCTGCGCGGCATGTTATAGATTTGCCATCGTCATCCGTTGTTGGCACAAAACTTAGTTCAGATCGTGTTGTGTTATTCAAAACGTCATCCTGAAAAAAAAATTAAAGTTTTTTTTTTAATGAAACGTTAAATATAAACGTTAAACCTCTTTTTGTATGGAATTAGAATTATATAAATATCGTAGCCATATGACATTTCCAGGTTTAATATTGAGCTTTCCATTTATTTTGGGACAGTTCTAAATTAACTATCATCTGAGCGAATAAATGTTATTAATAATAGTTCAGTTCGTTTTTATAATCTAATTTTTCGGATGAAAGAAATTAATTATCGATAGTACTTTTCAAGACGTCTTATTCGATACCAAACATGCCATATTTGAACGAACTAAGAGTGCACATAATAATGGAAAACTAGAGACTATTGATGAACGACACGCTCGAAGACCCGCAGCAACAAGGTCTGCTTAATTTTAAGGATATTATATACAAAGCAGCTCGATATAACCCCAATCAGGTACAAAATTATAAATCTCCCAGGAGTAAGTGGTATAATACGGAATGTATAAAAGCTAGAAATAAATCATTTAGGTTCCTAATTCTCTACAGAAGAAATAATAATGAGGAAGCGAAAAGATTTTATATAGAGGCTAACATCAATATAAGAAAGTATGTCAAAGGGTCCGTGTTCAATACTATAGGTCATTGGGGCAGAGATTAGCTCAGGTCAGGGATATAAAAGACTGGTGGTTATTAGCTAGGGAACTTACACACCAAAAATTCATATCTGGTAATGATATTACTATGGAATTGTTCGTAGAGTATTTTGAAAGTTTATTAAATCCCAAAAATACAATAAGACCGACACATTATGCGGAGCCGTGTACCAGAAACGAGATACTCGATGCCCCATTTAAAGTTACGGAGATTCAGGAGGTACTACATAATGCGAAAGATGGTAAAGCACCTGGTTTGGATCGAATACCTGTAGAATTTTATAAATACTCGACAGACGAATTTTTAGTCAAACTCGCTCAGAGATATGATTATTTTTTCCAAACTGGCATTTGCCCTGAGTCGTTTAAAAAGGCTATTATTTATCCTTTATACAAGAAAGGGGATATAAACGATCCTACGAATTATAGGGGCTTATCCTTTGAAGATGCAGATTGTAAGATATTTACGGGGGTCTTGTTACAAAGAATAAATAAATGGATAGATGAATATAGTATAATGAAAGAGTGTCAAGCTGGATTTAGGAAAGGGTATTCTACTATCGATAATATTTTTAATCTTTATAGCATCATCAAATTACAACATAAAGCAGGAAAGAAAAAAGTTTATGGCTTTTTTGTAGACTTCAAAGCGGCATTTGACTTGATAGATAGGGCAGCCTTATTTTACAAGCTACTAAACATGGGAATGTCAGTCAAGTTTGTAATATTCTAAAGGCTTTGTATACAGGCACAAAAGCGGTAGTTTGGAATGGACATGAGATGTCTCCGCATATTGATGTGCAGATGGGTGTTAGACAAGGGGACCTTCCTAGCCCAACGCTTTTTGCATTATTCATAAATGATTTGGAAGATGCATTGAAAGAAGGCATAGCAGTATGCAATACACGCGTAGGGCTACTAATGTATGCAGATGATATAATTTTGCTCGCAGATGACCCAAACAAGCTGCATAGAATGATCTGTAGGCTAGAAATATATTGCGAAAGATGGAATCTAACAGTAAATTTAGGTAAGTCAAAGATCATGGTTTTTAGAAATGGGGGTAGGTTGTCGGCGCAGGAGAAATGGCACTACAAAGGCAAAGAGATAGAGGTAGTTAATACTTATAAATTCTTGGGTATAACTCTAACACCTACTCTGTCCCTGTATAAACACATGAATGAAAGATTAAGTCTAGCAAAAAATAGTATCAACATTACTTGGAGCTCCTTCTTAGTAAGATCTGATGTTGGTTTATCAGATAAATATAAAATATTCGAAGCAGTGACGCGTGCTATTATGTGCTATGGTGCGCAAGTTTGGGGGTTTAAGGAGTATGAAACTGTGGAACAAATGCTAACATACTTCATCAAAAGGATATTACGTTTGCCGAAAAGCACGCCAAATTACATGATTTATATCGAGACGGGTTTGAACAAAATATTTTTGTATACCATGCAGTTACACTTCAAATATATAATTAATATGATGGGGATGGAGGATATACGACTGCCGAAGAGACTTGCCACCGAATGTATAACGAAAAGGATATTTTGGGTGCCGGAACTTTTGAGAAACGTACAAGAAAATATCGTTGTACTGGACATTGATAACTTTATAAAGCGCAATGGGTGAAAGCTGGAGAAGACATGTTAAGAACGCTTAGTCAAAGGTTATGGAATGTAAACTTAGATAAAGCAAACGCGGTCATGTTCCACGATATATATCCTAGGTTAGTACATGATGGTCTTCATAGATATTTTAATGACGAATTTTCTATAGAGGTCATAAGAGTTTTGTTTGAAGCACGCGCAGGATTACTGGATCTGAATGCTAGAGCTTTCAAAAAAAAAAATACATACGGGATTTGTTCTATGTGTAATAGAGACGATGTAGAGAATACGTATCATTTTATTGCAGTATGTCCCATACTCAAAGAATACAGAATCAGATATTTTGGTAGGAGTACTTTGAACGAGGGCGAATTTTTTGAGTATATGAACGGAATAGATTGGAAGTTGCTATATAATTACATTAGGGAAGCATATAGATATCGTAGAATGTTGATTAACGAATTCAATTGTTAAAAAAGAAATGATGTGAAAGTTTATTTATAGATAGTTGAGATAAGATGGTTATAGGTTAGATGAATTAAATCTGGAATGCCAACTGACAGACGGCTGTAGGCCATGTCTAGATGTTTAGGAGAGATGAGTTATTTAATTTTAATCCTATTGTTGAATGAATAAACATTATTATTATTATTATTATTAATAATGGAATACAGGAATAAGTAGATTAAAAGTCGTGCAGAATTCAACAATCGCAGTTGCTAGCTAAGGTACTCTGGTTTGCTGTTGAGAGAACAACCCAACAAGTTGGTACTGAAAGATGAGATTCGATAAAACTGCCTAAGTCCATACACAACACTTACACAGTCATTAAAGGCTACATTCAGCCTTCTTAAACAAGTGGAATCCAAATGTGGGAAAAACTAAGCTGCCATTTGTAAAATAAGGAAGAAGAAGAAGTGATTTGACCAGCGATAACTCGGTGCCAATTGGCAGAATACTGAACAATAACCATAGCCGCCGAAGGCGGCCACCATAGATTTTACCTATCATATTACCTATATGGCCAGAACATTTCATATTCGTACCAATTACTACGCCAAGATTTTTGACATGTCTAGAAAAAGGCAGAGTAAAATAATTTAAAGTGACAAGTGGGAGATTCGAGAGCGTAATATTATTCCGATTAAAGGCAATATACTGAAACTTGAGTGGATTCAGTTTTAAATGATTATTTGTAGCGCAACGAGAGACATTTCCCAGGACGGAATTCATGCGATCACGTCATCAGCATATAAATGAATATTGCAATGGTGAATGGAATTCGGTAAATAATTTATAAACATACTGAACAATAAGTGACCCAGTATGGACCCTTGTGGTACACTGCAACTTAGCGGGCGAGCGCTGGATACAAGATCACCGACTTTCACACGCTGAGATCTTCCTGATAGAAAACTATCGATGAGGGCGACAGACGGATTTGAGAAATCAAAGTAAAGCATTAGTTTAGAGAAGAATTTGGGATGACTAACTGAGTCAAAAGCTATAGAGAAGTCGAGTAAAGTTAAGACACATAGATGATTCATGTCAAGTGATTTTATGATATTAGACGTAACTTCAATAAGTGCCATTTCGCAATTATGCAAAACGACGGAAACCAGATTGGTTATGACAATCCACATATTCAATTATTTGAAGAGACAATAATCTCTCTACTTCTTTGGCCGACAAACAAAGAATACTTATAGGGCGGTAATCAGCTGCTTCCGTTGACTTTGAATCTTAGGAACCGGTAAAACTATTGCAGTTTTTCATATAGAGGGAAACTGAGAGGTGGTTAGACATGTGTTAAAAATCCGTAAAATGGCTCGATAATCCAAGGGAGAAGAATCTGGGGAGATTCCGTCAGGTGCAGTAGCATTGGATCTCATAGCCGAAATAGTATTTAGAGAAATTTCGTGATTTTAAGATGAAACATCATTATACAAAATTCATATCTGGAGAACGAAAAAAAATTGTTAATAATAGTATTTTTTGTTTCAAAAAAAAAAATATTATTCACTGGTGGCGACTTCTAGCACTTTTTATATTTTTATTTTCAAGCTAGAAACCTTGTCTATCTAGAAAAAGTCGCGATAGTGCTCGGCTTCGTCTTTGATATGAATTTTTAAAGTCACCTTATGTAACGCACTATGGGGAATCTAATGTTTTTGTTTTTTTTTTTCTACTGGGGACCTCTGGCATACATATATTTTTTTGTATTTTAAATTTGAAGCTAGAAGCTTTATCTATCTATGTATAAAAAAAATTGCGACGGTGTTCGGCGTCGTTGGAGCAAGTTGGAATTTGTATGAGAGGTGGTGAGAGGGTGGTGGTTTTTCAGTAGCAACTTAATTAGAAAGTTATTTAGCGAACGATGCTGTCTAATTTTGTTAATTATTCCTAAAAGATTGGGAATAGTGACTTGCAGTTTTTCGTAAATGAAAGATGATAGATCATAGATAAATTTAACAAAAACAAATTGGTTCAAATATTGCAAAATTTAGCAGAGAGATGGCGTTGAAAGTTGTGTAATGACCGATGAAACGTAGTAACTATGTTACGGAAACCATCTTAGATTTGGTAATTAGAATTTGATAGAGGTTTAGCGAAAAGAATTATTTTTAGGACAAATAGGGGTTGTAACTAACTACCCCTATTAGGCACTTTAGGTAATTTCCGAACTGAAAAAATTGATTTTAAAAAAAATTATTGCTTAAAATATCTGAAAATTTTGCCGTTTTTACCTTCATCCTCCACCTCGCTGGCGCTTCCCTTAAATTTACACTCCTCATATTCCGGCATATATTAACTATATTATTAAAAAAGAATTATTGATGTCCATCAAACATTTATATAGAAATATCTGTGGATCAAAATAATGTGAGGTTAGCAGAAAAAAGCTGACTTTGGTTCCAGCACAAAAGAGACTCTTTTTAAATATAAACGTTAAAGCATGTTTGTGGAATGAAATGGCATCTATGTACATTTTATCTACTAATCATACATTTAATTCGTTTTTTCAAGTCGATTTTTAATTTCGGAGATAACTTTAAAAGAAATGAACCAGTCCTTTTTAAACTGGCAAAAGGCAGTTTTTTGAGTGAGAAAATGGGTTTATCTTAATCTCATGTTTGCGACCAACCATTATGGCGAAATTTGCTAGCCAAACAAAAAACATTCACAGCAGATCGTTAACGCATACGAAGAACGGAGGGGCGAAATATATGCAAAATGGAGGAACCAAGTGCCACAAAAGCCATTTTTAACGGTAAATACGTCCCTATGAAATTTACAGGATCAAAAAAAGAAGCTCCATCACTCGATCACACTCTATTCCCTCTTTATTTGAATATCCCATACGCCCCATTTTGGACTACCCCTTTATGGGGAGTGGTACAACCCTCAAACCCTCCGAACGCGCAAGCCAAATTTTTTTTCACCTATCATTTGCTCCCGAATACCAGTAATACATCTAAAAATACGGTACGGCCAAAATACGTGTGAACTATTTTAGTATTCTATACATATTGTGAACGTTTCATCCAAATCCATTAACATAAAAGGCACACAAAATTAATTTCTTCCTTTGTACCATATGCGACTAGTATGAATCACGGTAGGCCATCTTAGACGTCACAGTATCAGACGATTGTTCTAAAGAGATTTTATATGTTTTTTAGCATCATGAATAAAATATTAAATTTTCAATGCCGAAATTAAAATTTATGTAATTGCTTAGCTGATCGCTTGCAAAAAGTATCACTTTTCTTACATTAAGCTGCCAGGTCATTTTAAATTTTCTAAGTTATTTGTCAGAATTGTTACCAAATGTTTTATCTGAACTCTTCATATGAATTGTGATGCCGTAACGTCCCTGCTCAAGAGTCAAGTAATTCGTAGACATAACTTGTTACTCTGTATACCATAGCTTGAAGAAAAAGTTTTCACTTCGGTCGTACGGTCTTAAGCAAAAACTCACTTTTTTTATTTAGTTTTGCTCAAAAATGGGGACAAATCAGGTACTCCTTCGTAAAGTTGCCATCCAAAATTTCGTTTTTCACTATACTATTTTAAACTGCCTGAGATATAGAAAGCTAAAATTTTGTATACAGCGTTTTTTTTTTAAATAGTAAGTACAATTTCGGAAACGGACTAAATCGGGTAACCCGGTCATGGCGTTGCCATACAAAAATTAAAGCATTTTACTTATAATGTAATAATGATCAGTTCTAGACGTTTCTATTGCACTGAAAAGTTCTTCAGAATATAAAATCCTATAAAATAACTTCTAATAATTTTTAATCTTAAAAAGTTAAAATTGATATAATCGCGTCAAGGCAATAGCACTAAAAAGTATCACAATTTTAAATCTGTAATTCCTAATGGCGTTAGTGTTAAAGAATACTCGTTTGCACTAAAAATAATATTATAAAATTTATAAATAATAAAACAGAAATATTATTAAATATAGTTTAAACACATATTTCATCTAAAAAAATAAAAATAAATAAATTTTTTGGAGTACGTTCTACACTTTTCATATGAAATTTAGCAAAGACGCTAATAAAAAAAACGGTATTGCCGAACATGTAGAGCCAAATATCCGCACATTTTTAATATAATATGTATTAATGTTAGAGCAAAAGATAAGTAAAATATATAATTTTTAGGGGGGTATGTCTTTTCCAGAGGTGGTCAAAACCACAAAGTTAATAAAAATTGTCACACTTAATATTAAGGAATAAATTGGGGAAAACTTAATTAATTCCAACACTCAAGAAAAAAAAAAAATCTTAAAGTATTTTCAAAAGCTGTTGTAAAATCTCGATCTGAAAATTTTGGAGAAAACTAATCTATAGAAATTTTGTAGAATTTATAGCATTTTAATAAACATTGCAAAAATCTATAAAATGTTTCGCAAAAAGAACCCACGTACTCTTATGATTGTGGAAGCTTGCTTCGTAATTTCGTTGGTAATAATATATAATGTAAAAATTACGACTATTTCGTACATAAGAGATTTTGTTCAGATTCAATTTCGTAGACTCAACAAAAGTATCGTCAAATTTATAAAACACTTGCAAAGCCGAACAATGAAGTACACTTAATCTCTGAATTAGTCAGTTTGCTAACAATTGCGTGCATTTCAATGTCGAACATGACCGTTCATTGCTGACTTATTTAATATTCCAAAGTTAAAAGTAATAATGGTACATACTGCACAATTAACGAAAATCATAATCATATAATGTTTTCTCATGTTGAAAAATTTTGTAATTTCCTCAAATTTCCTACACCTATTCACGACACTTTTTGATATGGGAGAAGAATATTCTTTTTATTATATGATCTTTAATAAAACACATAGTGAAGGCATTTCCAATCAGGAAAAAATATGAAACGTGATTTAAGCTGCTTTATAGAGAATTTATGGCAGATCTTTAATTCTTAAGAAGATTTTCACCAAAATCATACCAAAAACATTTCCTTATTTATATTTCATATATTGGAATAACTCGTCACCTGTATTTTCTGTCATTCTTTCATATTCATTTATTTCTGTAACGATTCCTCGTTCCTTACAGTAAAATTAGAAACATAAATTTCTTCTCTAAAATCAGTGATCTGGTGATGCTACAATATAAGGCGTGTCCTTATTTTTTACTTATAGGACGACAAGTTAATGTGGGCTCCAAATTTTCGCTATTTATGAAATTTTTAATACAATTTTTCCTCCACTAAAAAACTACATTATATTTAAAATATCTCTTATGAAGGAAACAATATCTTTCAAGTTAATTTTCTATTAAAATATTGCGCAGTTAGGAAATCTATGTCACACGTAAAGCAAAGTCTAATTTCCCTCAAATGTAATTTTCGTAAATTTTTTTATTATTTTATCTTATTCAACTATCAAAAACAAACACATTTTGTTCTTTCATAACTCAAGCTCCTAAAGTTTGACCTTCAGTTGTGGAGGTTTCTGTTTTCGTTTCGCCATAAACACTTCTTTCACATTTTCTTTAAATTAAATATTTGCAAAAAAACTGAATCTGATATTAATTACCCCGTCTATGATGATTTTCCCAACAAACTACTTTTCATCAAATAAGCATTCGATCACGTTTTGCTTGTACTGAAAATTCCTTTATGAAATAATTTTCAGTTTTTTGAGAATAATTTAAGGCTAAACAAGTAAAAAAGCTAGAATTCGTCTAAGACAATTTGAGCAATTTTGATTTTTGCAGTGGTTTTTCGCATATATTTCTAGAATGGTTCGTTGGACAGAAAAAGTGATTATAATCAGTGTTATAGGATTTTGATTTGATATTCTGAAGAAGTTTTTAGTACAATAAAAATATCTAGGACTGATCGGTTTTACACTATCCGTAAAAAACCTAATTTTTTTTTTTGGCAACACCAAGAAGGGGTTGCCCGATTTACTTCATTTTAAAAATTGTATTTGCTATTGCTACGAAAACATCATGAATCAAATTTTAGCTCCCTATGTCAATGTGTTCTCATGCTGTGTCCAAATATACATATAGTGGAAAACGAAATATTTGTGTGGCAAGCCCACGAAGGAGTTCCTGATTTGCATCGCAAAGTTCTCTAAAATTTCCCTTAAATTTGCATTTAATTAAATTTTGAAATTATATAAAATTTGTGAATAAATTTTCAAATTTTCAAAGTACACAAAGAAAAGAAAGTCTGGACATTAAAAATATAATTATGTAAGTATTTTGATAAACATTAGCAGCTCCAAATTTCAATTTCGGGAAATTGTTATTTACGATTGTGTTAAAATTGGAACTGCCTCTTGATTTCTTTGTATACCGTGTAAAAAATCTAAAATTCATACATAAATGTAATATATTTATAATTTCAAAATTAATTAAATGCAAATGAAGGGAAACTCTATAGAACTTTTGTGATGTACTCATTAAGTGAAGGGAGAAATCATTTTCTATTTTTCAAGTCCGAATTTAGAAGCAGACTGTTTAGAAAGATTTTTTTTTATATTTTTAACTTAAGCGGACATTTTTAAAGTATACATTTCGGGGGGGGGGCGATCGCTGTATTCGTCCTTGTAGCCAAGACATCGGGTCGGCAGAATAAGCAAAAATAAAAGTCCAATAATTATTAATACTTGACTAATTCTGATAGTTTGATCGAAATCAGAGGGGATCGGGGCTGAAAATTAAAAATTCTAATCGTTATGGTATGGGATTGCATACATTTTATTTTAATTAATATGGATTTTTTTTATTATTGAAAACCGACGTATTTATCAATTTATTCTAATCCTTAATCACTTTAAATACACAATTTTTCAACCATCGGTATATAAGCTCATTCGATATCGTTTACAATTTTGTTCCGCTAAATTGGCAAATTCTTACACTGTGGCGTCGGTCGACGCGTTTTCAGGCAGTGTCCAAATATAGGGTATTCCCGCTGGGAAGTTCAAATGGAAGAAGGTACTCACCCAGGCAAACAATAAATTCTACGCAAGGGAGGGGCATTTCAACTGGACTCCCCTTTTTAATTTGACTTATGTCATAACAGTAACCGTCAAAGAATTATTAACGCTTAGTCTAGAGAGGCCACACTTTCTACAATCACAATCCTGATGAATCATATCCGTAGTTTTTTTTTCGTTAAGTTCTTTAGGAGAACTCATTGTGCTCTCCCATTATTAGATTTGATTAGATTAGATTTGTGGAAAGGTGTTCAGGTAATGGGCTTGCATTCACTGCGACCTGAACGATCTATTGTGAGTCCCTGCTCTTTACTCCCTTTCTAGGTTTAGACTGTTAATGAAGTCTAGAACCATTTTGGGGCTTGAGTTCCACATGTAGTTTGGTGGAGGAAAAGCATACCCGAGGTGGAGTAATCTCCGCTTGGTCAATGCTTCGTAGTTGTAGAGCAAGTGCTCCGAGGTTTCATGCCTATCTTGTATAGGTGATGGGCAATGGCCCGAGAAGAGCTCTGTAATCAGTTTGTGGTCTGGTTTTTCATGGAGTTCTTTTGTTTTTCCGCCAAAGGTGTCGATAAATTTTTTTTACCTGAGGAAGTCACTGTAGTCTTTTCCAATAAAGCGGTTTTTAATTATTTTCCCCCAGCTATTTAGGGTAGCTCTGAGCTCACACTTTGAAGTGCCACAAAATGGCTCTGGTTCGAAAAAGGTGGTTTTCGTTCCTCTTTTGTCTACTCCGTCAGCAATTCCATTGCCTTTATGGCCCTCATGTTCAGGTACTCACATGATGATAACTTTGTTTCTCCTTAATAACATTTTGAGGACTTGCAAACATTTTCCAGACAATCCTAAACTTGATAGTGTAGGCTTTTAAGTCCTTGAAAGCAGCTTAAATCTCCGAGAGTATAGTTATAGTAAATCTTTGAAAATTCCATATTTTACACACAATAATTTACGAGACAGTTTCATCCAATCTTTTAAGCGTTTTTGACTGTAACTAACTAGACCGTAGATATTGTACTTCAAGGAAAAGTCAGTATGCCTACTCTTAAGTCCTTAATCCTAGTCCCCCGAGTGCTTAAGAAACAGCTAATTAGAGTGACATATCAATATCATTTATAAGAATCATTGCAATCGTTGTGAATTCTTAATTGTCGACTGGTCCCCGGAAATGACAGGAAATGGAAGAGAGGTGATAATTAAAAGATTGGTTAATTATGAAAAAAAATTAAATTCTTAAGACTGAAGTATTCTATTACCATGTTTATTTCATACATAAGTTAAATTTACATTCCTTTTATGATGTACATAGTAAAAGAATTGATAAAATAATCGAACATTATATCAGTGCACAGCTTAAAGCATGAATAACAACTTTTAAATAGATTTAAAAAAAAAAAACGTATTCAGCCTAAATCTTTTCATGTTGCATATGGTACTTACTTAAAGTAGCACGGCAGGACAAAATAAGAAACAACAACGAAGAAAATTTTAACTTTTCATGACTTCTCTGCACCCTTAATATTCATAATTTATGGTTAGTGCCAACGTTCCATAAGTAAATGGAGAAAACTCATTCCACCTCAGAGACTACACCGCATCAAATTAACATAATTGAAATGCTTTTAAATATAAATAAAATTCAAAAAAAAAAAATTTAGTAAGAAAAAGTTTTACGTTCTGCTGAACAACACTTCATCAGGTAACCAAAGGTAAATGAGTGTGTTTAAGTGGACGATTTTTCTGGACTCAATGGAGGGGATATTTGCATTCTGAATGAGAAGATAAAGTTTTCGTTCTACTAGCTTATAAATTCTAGCATATTTTCATACATATTATACAAAATGTTTATGAACCCGACAATTTTGTGGAAAGTTTCCATATTTTCTTGCAATTACATACATATTATGCTGTCACCACCTGTATACAAATACTTGAAATTTAGTAAGTTTTGGTGGTTGCCAATATTATTTACAAGCCAATGGCTTGAGGCAGTATCCTGTGTTGAAGAAGCTTCAGTGTCTGCTATGGTTGTTTACAAGCCGATTGTTTAATAAGTATCCTGGATAAGATATCTCGGTAGGATATCTGGACAAGGTATCCCTGTTGGGTACAGGTTTGAGTTTTATTTCGGTCTGACGTGGATTGGTCTAGTTAACCGAAACTAAAGTCCTGGTGAGAAGCAAGTCTTTGGATCTTCCAGAGCAATTGAAATCAGGATTCTAATAGTCCTGATGACAGTTCGAATCTGATATCGTTGAAGCGAGTTTGCTTTCTGTCCTTAAAGTTCTCGAACCGAATTTCGCTACTACAGCACGGATTATGTATAATATTTGAGATCTGCTTTTTTGACAGTCTTGATTTGTTGGATAGTGGCGTATTTCGTGTTTACTGAAATACAAAGTTAATGTGGTTTGACTACAATTCGGTCTGTGCGACGGTAGACGCTGATGGTCTAGAACTTTATTAGGTGGTCAAGTCCGCATTGGACTTACGGCGGTATGTTTATATATGCCAGCAGTTTGGGGCTTGTGGTGTTGTACACTGGGAATCTTACGTGGCCTATGATAATGGGTCAGTATTGTCCTTATGACAGTCTGGGTGAAACCTGGACTATTGTGTGTTTTAAAAGCGCCTGGGACTTCTAGCATGTCCTATTTATTGTGCGTTCTAAACAGATCCCTCTGATGCTAGAGCTATAGCAAAAGAGTTATCTACTAGGCATAAAAGGGGTTAATTAAATTATGTCCCTTGTAGTTTAAAAAATACTTTTATTATTTTTATGGTATTTATTTTTATTTTTAGAGCCTTTCTTCATAGAGTATTCACAAAAACTGTTATTCAATCTTTTTTTCCAAACCATAAAGAAACACAATGCCTACCTAGCTACGATTTCTATGTTGGACGAAGTATTTCTAGTGATGAATTTTGCGTTGAATGTTACCCGGTCTACTCGATTGGTGAAGAGTCTAGAAACGATCGAAATTGCATAAACGCGTCACCACAAGTTATTACCAGAAAGATTGGACATTTTTTTTTAGTAACTTTAGAAAGAATTCTGGGAGTTTGAATTTTAGTTTCCGAAACGCCCCATAGGGGCTGCCATAATATATTCAATCAGATTTCTTGCGGACTTCAAATGGGAGTGTGCCTCGAAAACTGTCATTTGCATGTTGCAGCGTGCGACCTATCCAATTTCACTTTCTTTATGTTATTACGACTTCGATTCTATCCTGGTTGGTATGCTTCCATAATTCAATATTTGAGATCTCTGGTTCTGCCAGCAAATTTTTTTAATATAATATAAATACCAGCTTATTTAAAAAGTGTTTATGAATTAGGCAACTTTGAACTTTTCGCAAGTATACAGTAGCACTGTCTTAACATTGAAATTAAATGACCGATGCTTTGTCTGTTTAGCGTTTTTAACTAGAAATCCACACTCCGGTACTTGTAAGAGAAATCTAATTTTGATTTGTTTATTCGAGATTTGATACCTATCATGTAATGTCCAGCAAGATTCGGTACATATACTTCCCAGTTAACAAAAGATTTTCCCTATTTTAATTACGGTAAGACGGAGGCAGAAGTCGTCTGCGTATTTCAAAATATTGATAAGATTCATCTATCGTTATTGTATGTCCCGTGGATTATTCACAAGTGACGGCCGTTAATAGTAATAAGTCATGATGACATTAATGACGATATTTTTACAAACATCAGTAATATTTTCCAAAACGCTTAGAGCAACTCTATATCCTGACCAGTTGTTGATGCAGGTAATACAATGCAAATTGATGACTTAAATAATCGAAAAACGTGTTCTTTGTCAACTGGCATGTATTTTTGCCAATTTGAACAAATTAACTGTATTCCAAATACCAATCAGAGATTCCTGGATCTAATATATTCTAATGCAGATTTGGGTATAATATTGTTGTAAGTCAGCCCTCTTTATCCTTTCTCTCGTATCGATAGTCATCATCGTCCCTCTTGTTGTCCATTTGAAAATAAAGAAAACACCCGTCTTCCTAAAAAAAAAAATCTGTAAGCGCTTGTTTAAGCGGACTAACTATGATGCTATCAACAGCTTTCTCTCCAACATAGATTTCTCACGATTAGAGCATCCTGACGTGAATCAATCTTTTCAAATCTTCTATAATCATCTTAACAAGGCAATTGAATACTTTATTCCCTGATAACGAAGAATCAGAGTAAGTATTCTGTATGATTTTCTCGTAACTTAATTCAGGCTATTAAATTAAAGGTAAAATATAGACAAAAGTACTCAAAATTCAAGCAGACCGAAAACTATACAACTTTTAGGTACTTGCGCAATAATGTGAAAAATATGATTAGAGAGTATTATAATAAATATGTTTTAGACACCGAAAATTGCATATCCTTTAATCCTAAGCACTTCTGGTCTTATGCAAAAAGCATGAAGCTCTTTGGCTCCTTCCATAGGGAAACACATATCGATGGAACATCTGCCCATATACCCAAAAGTATTTACAACTTGTTTGCAAGCTACTTTCAAACTACATTCAATGCTCGCCAGAGCTCAGAAAAATCTCCTGCATCCGACGAAATCCTTTATAACTCCTCTATACATATTCCCCCGATACTTCATAGGGTTGTTGAAATAATTCTGGCATCGTTGGATGAAAATAAAAATGCGGGTCCGAACGGTATTCCCAAGATATTTTATAAAACTGCTCTCTTGTTCTATCCTATCCTATTTCCGTGTTAATCAATTTTTCTATTTCGAAACATACTTTTCCTGTTCTTAAGGACTATTTGGTTTACCCTGCTTTCAAAACAGCGGTTAAAAAGACTAGTGAAGAATTACCGCCCTATTTCTACTTCCAATGCCCTAGCTTTAATCTTTGAAGGTATTATTTGTAATAACCTAATACCCCAATTAAAACCCTACATCAGCGCTCAACAACATAGCCTCCTACCAGGCCGACCTACGGTAACTAACCTCTCGATATTCGCTGAGTCTATTGCTCTGGCTCTTGATGAAGCTAAACAGTTAAATATTTTTTATGCGGATATACCTAAGGCACGTGATAGAATAAATCACAAAATAGTCATAGGGCGAATGGGCTTCGATTCTGGTTTTTTTTCATATCTCTCGAACTATCATCTAACCGCTGTGATTAACGGATTTTCATCAAATACACGCAAACCACTGCCCTTCTGATTATATGTTAATGATCTCCCTAATGAATTATGCTCTCTGTCTTATACTGTGGATACTCGTTACACCAGGTTTATAGTTCTTCTGCGACAGTATTGCGGAATGAAAGCGTATCCTGTGAATACTCGTTACGGTGGCTTTTCTTTCTTCAGATCATTTACACCAGTAGTCATTTCAGTAAGGAATTTTGGCTCACATATAAAGCGAAGGAGGTTAATAAAATGTAAAAGTACGACACAATAACATAATCAAAAACGTCCTGAATCATTACGCATTTATTTATTGCGTCAGGTTTATGATGACAAACGAAGTGAACGAATATTATTTAACACTAATAAGTTGATTGAAAAAGAGGTGATTAATATCATCTTAGTCCTTGCGCAATATTAAGATCTAATATTATCTGGTTGCCGAATATACAAATTCGGACAGTTTCGACAATTGAAAAAAAAAAGTACAAATGTCAGAGACGATTAAGGTCTCTAATCAAATGCCCCAATAATGTTGCTGTCACCACAAATTTATGCCGATGACACCAAAATTGTACGTGTTATAAATGATCCATCCGATTGCCAACAACCGCAACTGACATTCAGAAGTTGCCCCGTTGTGTAATAAAAATCAACTAGCCCTAAATGTTAATAAAAGCAAATGTTATATCCTTCTCACTAAACAAACCACATTATACGGGAGATTAAGAGTTGGACACGGAGGCAGTGTCCAGAAATCAGTGTATCAGAAATCAATGATATTGGAGTACAATTTAATAGTAAGATTCTCTTGGACTCGCTCCTTAACCATATTACTAACAAAGCTTTTAAAACCCTGCGGTTTGTCTTAAGGTGCGCTAGGCCTATTGAACAGCTTTCTTCCCACATAACCATGTACTTAGCACCCTAGTTAGATCTATACCAGACTATTCTTCTCCAATCTGGAATCCTTTCTATACAACGTACAGAAATAAAAATAGATTCACTAGGTACTTGCTTTTATATGTATGTAAATTATTATGACAGATTAGGCAGATACTCCATGATAGTAGGTAGGTAGAAGCACGTCATTCCTATCTTGATGAAATGCTCCTATTTAAAATTGTTCATCATTCTGTTGACTCATCTCAGTTATTATATACTAGCAAAGTAGGTTGTCCGCGCAATCTTTCAGCAATTTTGTTAACAATGTACTTTCCTATTCCTCATCCGCCAGCAGCTTACATTAATTTCATATAGATGCTCCCCGCACAAATTTACGAATCAAATCCCTCTTGGTTAGGATTCAAAAGGCCTACAATTTCTTATATATGGTGGCGTAAAAGTAATGTCATAATGTGAATGTACCATAATTTTTCTAAATGGCGTTAAATATCATTGTGCTTTGACATTTATGTATGTTGTAGACAAATAGAGAATTAGTTAACAATAAGCAATGTAGTGATACACACTTGAAGAGCGTGGAATTATTGTTACTGCTTATTTGTTTTAACATAGTGTCGTTTTCCTCATCTTCCTTTGGAGCTTTCAGAAATTCACACATTTACCATAATAAACCACAAACCTTGCAAGTTTTGAAAGCCTACATTGAAGAAGAAATCATCAGATATTTTGCAAGCAATAATTCAAAATCCCATAAAAGAGCACAAATGTGCATTAACTCAGGAGGTGGGCATTTGACGGATATCATTTTTTTAACTTAATGTTATCTATAAACTTTACACCTTCAAATAAACTTTTCGTGAAAACAGACAAATTTTTTTCATTTCTTACAAAATGGCAGCCAATTTACAATATGACATTACTTTTGCCCCACCTTGGATAACGATTTGGATATTTTCAGTGTTAGCTTTTTGACTTTTAAACCCAACTTCTTGGCCGTAATAAATCATATAAATAATTTTTCCATTTTGAATTAAATTTATTTATTTCATCTTTCCTTTTTTCTTCCTTCCTTCCCTTCCAGTCTTTGTATATATTCTAATCCCTTTGCTTCCACGCCATTCCTTATTTTTTTTATTATACTCTTGATTCGAAATCTTATTTTTTACTTTTTATTCTTATTATCTTTATTTCGCTTAATATAATTTTATTTCTCCTCTTAGATCTTCATTGTATTATATACTTTTATTTTGCTTTCATTTATATTATGCTTTTCCTACGAAATTTTTTTTTGTATTTCTTACATCTTATTTTGACTTACGTATTTCATTTTGTCGTTCTTTTTATCATTATTATTTTTGGAATTTGTGCATTTATCTGTGTGCTATCGCATCAACTACTTAAATAAATAAAAAAAAACGGCAAAAGTATTCATAATCAGTAATTATTCGGAAAATTCTACATCGATATAATGATGAAAGATTGTAGTCTTGTCTATTCATAGTGAACACAAGCTGGGTAAATGGTAGACCGGAGTTCTGTATATTTCTCAACGAGAGTGTCGTTTTGTGAACCCAGCTCAATGCTTTCTCTCTTGGAGCCGGATTCACTAACACTCTCCACTCGGAATTCTGTACTTCGGGAAATGTGAATTGAGAATACCAAATTCTCTATTCCACTCGACAAAACTCTCGGCTGTTTTACTTATCGAGAAGTAAGAAGAATATTTCTCAACTGGCAGTATTGTCTGTTTTTTAATGTTTTGTGAAGGTAGCTACGTACATAGGAATTGCAAATTAAATTATGGATTCACCGCATATCCTGGTTATATTTAACAAATTATGAAAATCCTTGCAATACTTACAGAGAAATAAGGATTTTTTTGTGTCTCAACGTACCTACCCACTAAAAATTTTAGATCATGCGAAAATAATCAATTTGGTCGTTTTCCAGTACAGAAAAGATGCTATAAACAGTTAAATATGCACACTAAAGCTTATATGTATGTATGTGCATTTTGTGCCTTAATTATATGTAATTAGTTTTTGAGTGCGGTGAACGGTTTTAGAGATAACTGCAAAAGAAGTGAGTCAGTCCAGCTTAATATGAAAAATGGCCGTTTTGTGGTGTGGTACAAAAAGGTTTTGTAATGTAGCTGTAATTGAAAACAACAGCTATATTACTGCATTTCGGATGAGATACTGTAGGAGTATGTTGAAATGATAAGAATGGGTGCTTGTGTTCACTAATACTTTATTGTTTGAATAAGTGTCTAATTTCGTGAACGTGAGCATATAAATATATCAATAACCTAACGGCATGTGCTACTTTACTCTCTAAATTTATGGTGTTTTTATACCCTAGATGAAATATATAGGGGTATACTAAGATTGTCATTCCGTTTGTAACACCTCGAAATATTGATGGCAGAGCAAAATGGATTGGACACCCACGCATAATAAAGTTATTTTGATTTTTGCATGTCCGTCCGTCCGTGCGCACGATAACTCTAGAACGCGTATACTTAGAGGGCTGAAATTTTGTACACGGACTTTGAAAAAAAAAAGTAAAATTAAGTTCGAAAATGAGACAAATCGGGCAACTCCTTCGTGGGGTTGCCATATAAAAATTTCGTTTTCCGCTATATATTTGGACACTGCCTGAGAACGCGTCGACGTAGAGAGCTGAAACTTCGTACATGGTGTTTTTACTATATTAGCAAATCAAAGGTCCAAAATAGACTAAATCGGGCAACTCCTTCTTGGTGTTGCCATATAAAACTTTAGGTTTTTTACGTATACTTTGAAAACGATCAGTCCAAGACATTTTTATTGTACTAAAAACTTCTTCAGAATACGAAATCTTATAAAATAGGTTATAATCATTTTTTCTGTTCGACAAACCGTTCTAGAAATATATGCGGAAAACAACTTCAAAAATCAAACTTGAATAGATCAGTGACCATACGAAATACAATACTGGCATTCATCTAGGGTATCATAACAATTGGTCTTAGACCAATTCTAGCTTTTTTACTTGTTTTTACTATATTCACGATATTCTTATGCTAACTTAACTAAGGTCTGCTTACATGTATCGTTAATATGCCAAATCGTAGCATATATTTAACTTTGATGCTCTCAGAATCTAAATCAAAATTCACTGTTTATTTCACAATAATCTAAACTTAACTAATTTGCTTCTTCACATGTATTATTAATATGATGTGCTTGCATATGTTTACTTTTTATGTGAAGAAGCCTATGTCTAAAAATATACTGCCACCAATTAATAATATTAAACTATTCATCAAATAACCACACATCACTTATTTTAACCCTTAAGTAAGCGCATGGGGTCAAAACAATTTTAACCGTGAAAAAAAACATGTAGAGCGCATTCTCTCTAGCGTCTTCTAGTAGCTTTTCATCTCAGAACACTATTTTGAAAATCGTCGTACTCGAGCGACTGAAACGTACGCATGCTTTTGTACTATAGTTAAGTATGACCCCATGCGCTCACTTACGTACGTTTTTCGTGAGGGAGGTTTTGTTAGGTATATCGTTCGAAACTTCCATATTTTATAATATTCTCGGATGAGTTATAACGATAATAAATAATAGGTATATTTAGATTTTTGAGTTAATAATGTAGCTTTTCTACTCTAATCCATTCCTAGGGTCTTATTTTTGTACTCTTCTATAAAGACTGGCAAGAAGTTCCTCAGTATGTAATATAAAATAATCGTTATTTGATTTATGTGTAGAAGTTATTTGTTTTACAGTTTTGTTAAAGCAATAAGATTTAGGGGACGAACTGCGTTCTTTTTGTTTTTGAATATTTTATGGTTTACTTAAATTTGTAGAAAGAAATTCTAGTAACTGATGCCGGCATGCGCCCACTTATGTGATTTTGCTAGTGCGCCTACTTAATGGTTCATCTTAAGACCACTTGTAACAATAATGTTCCTTAAAATGACCCGATAAATCACTAACACCACTTGATACCTCTAACATGTGAATAATGTACCGAGGTACCTTTTATATAATGCTAATTCTACTTCCACTTTCCACACTGCTGATCTTATGCGAAGTTGAGTTTGAGATTACTGTCGAAAAAATGAGGATTTGTTCAAGTCAAGTAAAGCCAAGTAGTTTCTGCGCCTTTCAATATTCTTCATTGCCTTCCTTCTTTGGATTTATTTTGATGATTTCTCACATCCTTTGGATTGTCTTGTTTAGGGCGTTGGGGTTTATCTTTGGCCCTCAGTTCGATTTGATGTCTTCTCTTTTCACCTTTTTGATCTTTGGTCTTTTTGATCACTTCTCGTGATGTTGTTGTTTCTTTTTCATATAGCTGCTGCGCCACATCAGCTGTAGTAAATGAACTTCTCGCAAGAGTTTCTTATTAAATTTGCGAGGGACTGGAAGGGAGTAAGGATTGGATATGTTTTGGAAGCTTTAGGCAGTTTGAGATTTTTTTTAGGGAGAACCTCCTATAGGTTCTGAGCGGCCATTTTGTCATACGTTCCACACCAAAATTGCAATTTTAGCATATTTTTCTTGTACAATTTGCTCAAATTATGCGCATAGGTTTCAACTAATTTACTTTTAATTACCCATGAATTCTTATCTTTTATTTAATAAATTATTTTAATTTTCTGAAAATGATGCCATATTATGACATTTTCCGATGTGGAACGGAAATTTATCTCATTTTTCTCTGTCTCGTTCCCACATCTTTCTCTTTCCCATTCATTATGGGAATTTATTTTACCTGTTTTCGTAAATATTTGCTTACCTGGTGAATGTCGAATATTTTAAGCACTACCAGTAGGCTGCGCGCATTCGAATTCACCAAATTCACCATTCGTTGAGTCAATTTGACAGTCGCGATCGCGGTATTTAAGTCCGAAAGTGTCGTATTGTTTATGTGTTTTTACGCCTATTTGATGGAATAACAATCCAGGTAACTCAACAATAGTGTTTTTTAAGTGTTTATTAATAGCTCCAGCATCTATAATTTGCAAGAAATATGCAATTTATGCAAAATTGCTCAAGTTGAAAAAGTGATTTCCTAACAATGGCAAAAAATGTAAAAATTTGTTAAAAATAAATTGTATGTGCACATGCTGCAGATTTGTTTATTTTGCATGTTTAAACATATTTGCACGTTTTGCAAATGTTTGTTATGCAAGATACCTATATGAATTTCGTATAGAAATTTGAATGTTGACAATTTGCAAGTTTTTTGGAAAGATCGCCTGTGATGTGCTAATTTTTTTAGTTTTTTGTGTAATATTTCCTTAAGTTGGTTGAATTATACTAATGTATGTAATTTCTTTTAATTTCAGATAAGTTCTTGATGTTATTGGAGGCATCTGAAGACACTGGATCATAAGAGTAAATGGGAAGTATTAAGTATTTGTTATGTTGCTTGCGAATGCTTTTTATTCATTTTGAGCTGCGCTCAACAAAAGTTAAGGTCGATGCACACTCACCGGTACAGACATGCATGAGTTTACCAGTCAATGGTCAATTCTATATTTCTCAGAACGCAGCGGCAATTATCCAGGCGTTCTCATTCCTAAAGATATAGAGGTTTCTTAGCCAGATATCTTCTTCATAAAGATACATAGGCAGCCCAGCCAAATATCAAGTAAGGATTGAGGCATTCAGTCAGATCCATATATAATTTTCATTTCTTTGCCTATCATGAATATTGAGGCGACATGCCATATTTTCCGCATAGTAATCGATTAATTTAATCATGAACAGAATATTGGACATCGTCGAATACGCCAATCCATTGGCAACCAGCATAAAGGCAAACATAACATGGCGACCCTACCAGGAGACTTAACATGGCAACCCTGTCCACAAACTACCCAAATAAGATGGAATTAGCATGACGAAGAATTAAAGGAAGATATGAAGTAAGCTGAACCCAGTCCAATTTCCATTGAGAAGTTCAGTCAAAAGTACCAGCGGAAAAACCGTTCAATAGCAGACAAGCACCCAGAAGAAAAACCAGCAAAGAAACCAAGTGGAGGAAGATTGGTGAAGCAGCGCCAGTGTATGGCTGAAAAAAAGCGTCAAGTGAAAACAACAGTAGGACAATTCAGAACAAAAGCAGTAAGAGAATTAGAAGAATTGAAAGAAATAGAAATTCAATAGGTTGCAAAGAAAAAGAAAAATAGAAATGTGAAATACAAAGTCCCAACAGGGTGTTGTTAATTGCAACACAGAAGAAGTGATGGAAAATCAGGTAGTAGTTTATGTAATCTTAGACATAGTAATTAGTATATTGATTTTTAAATTAAATAGTCATTATAAGAAATATGTAAAACAAAAAAAGGGATATCTTCGGTTTGGTCCCTTTCGTCCTTTCTGAGGATGCATTTTGGCTACATTGAAGAATTTTCAATAGGTATACCGCTTTTTTTCTAATATGATTTGCAGTTATTCAATGTAGCCAAAATGCATCCTCAGAAAGGACGAAAAGGAAGATATCCTTTTTCGTGTGGCTTTTGTTTTTAAATGTTGACCATACTAAAAGATAGCCCGACTTATGATAGGTAGGTAGCTTTTGGTACTAGCACTTCGATGATATCTGTGTGCAAAAGAATACGGTGCATAGAGTGCAATTTGAGGCCTTATATCTCGATAATAAAGGGTTAAACTGGAATTTTTAATATAACACTTTCGTATTAGTTTCATTCGCGAAATTCAAAAATGTAATCTAAATGTATCCTTAATGAGGACGAAAAGGACATTTTTTAAATATATCCTTTTCCAAGTCCTTTTTAAAGTACTTTGGCTATGCCAGAGGATACCTTGACTAAAGATGCATAACTTTTATTATAAGGACTTTTTCGATATCTCCGCACATTTTCGAGAAAAATGGCCAGGGAACACGTTACGTGGGACACCCGTATAAAACATTTCTTAGCTGTGGTATCAGCGTTGGTCAGCGGCAATGTATACTAATTAGGATTTCACTGATGGAGTTTGATCCGCTAGTATAACTCTTAGCAAATTTTAAAAAAAAGTCCAGGTAGAATATATACTGCGAATTTCATAGAAGCAAAAAATATGGAAATAAATGAAGTATGGCTGAAAATAGAAAAACAAATCATTGATCATGGATCTGATATTTCAAAAACGGCATTCCACATGTTTGTTTTATCGTACAAAATTTATTTGAGCCAATTCCGTTACTTTCTCCAAATTCTATAAGCGACAAGTCTCTGAGCGCATATATTCGCCTACAGGCCAGAAATACCATATTTTCTGAGCGCCTACATACATACAGCATTCTAAGATTTATTTAAACTCTTAACGTATGAGTTTCAACTGTTAACAAAAAGACTTAAACCTTTAGCAAATATATTTAAAATCTTAACAAAATTTATATTTAAAATATTTTATTTCAAGTTAAGTAAGCATTTCATCCAATTATTTCTCACATTTTGGGTGCATATATAATCTGCAATACTTCTGACTTTTCAGTGCAGCGGTTGACCATCCACTGCCTTGGGAATAAGTAAAACCAAATGCATTATTAGTTGGAACAGGGTAAAGTATTTTCAAGCCATTATTTCTCAATTTAAATTTGCATAACCTACGTTCCTGTCCGAATTTTTCCAAATTCAATAGACTCATATAACTATTACATATTATGTGGGATGGGATATATATAAAATATGAAGGCCCCAGCTTCCATCTCCAGCTATATCCATTTAATTATAACATTTTCCACAAGAATTTACCATTACTATTTAAAATGATGTGGAGTGGAGTATTAAGTAGAGCTTATATGCAAATGACGATTATTTTTGACATCACACTACAGCCAACCTTACAGCTCTTTTCGTAGGTTAAGAGAGCGGTGATACACATCCTCAAAATAGCCCTGCATGCATATTTTAAGCTTTCCAATTACCGTGGTATTCTAGTAAATATTAAATTAATTATGCAAAGTTGATGACAACGGACATAACCGCTAAATGAAATGTATAGAGGGTTTCCGTAGCAAATTAGAATTAATGTAAATTATGCAATTAAAGAATTACACTTAAGCATCGCCAGGTTATCAGGGACTTCCAGAGGGGTTAATTACTTCAAATTATGTTGATACTTACCTTCGTCCTTCTCAGTTGTCTTTTCCCTTTGTACCAAGTGATGATGGCATTCGGTCTTGATCCAGTACTTTCACAAACAACTTCATAACGTCTGTCAGCAACCATAGAGCTAGGAGGGTTTATTACTTTTACACTAATTGGTTTCACTGTCATGAAAATGAAAATAAATAAAAAAAAATATTATTGCATTAAACATGGCTGCTCTATGTGATGACAAATGTATTCTTACAGTGCATGTCAAGAATAAAACTCTTTTCTTTTGGCTTAACTAGTAAAGTGTTGACCGCTTGGCAGGTGAACACAGAATGTAGATCTGTTCTTTGTACTGATGGCCATAACAGGCGGTTTTCTATCACATCGCCTGAATTGTGCTCATATTGGTTATCTACAAGAAGACCATTGACTAGCCAACGAACTTGCGGTTGTGGTCGACCTGGAAATGTATAAAATTGGTAAATTTAATTCTGCATATTTTTAAAAGTAAATTAAAATTGTTTTAAATATATTAATTGTGAACAGCGTAAGTATAATTAACGATAATTAAGATTCTTGAAATTTCTGAAATGTCCTTGAATAAATATGTCAGGAAAATAACGAAGTGAGAAATGCTCGTAAATTGTTAATGGAAATAAAGCGTAGAATTTAGAAGACTATTAAAATTGACATATGTTTTAGTCAAGTTCATCTAGTGAAGCAAATACCTATTAGATGGCGCTACAAACAGGTAAGTTATTGTCAAAAAGCAAAGGGAAAAAAAACTAAAAATGGTTGTTATTCCACCAATGTAAAATTATAGTGTTTACGGAACGGATCGACACCGAGTTAAATTTAGAAAATATTTTTCAAGGTTTCAAAAATACTTCATGTCACATTTCTAATATATTTTCGCAAAAAAAAACACCTCCAATTTTTTTAACGTCTGATTGTATGTAATTCAGTAAAACTGGCTTAACCATACATTTAAGTTGTGATATTGAATAGAAGCTTTGAAGTTGTGGCTAAACAAATTCAAACACTCAAAGGTATTTTTAATAAACTACAAATTTTATGTAAAATAACGTCATCAACAATAGTTTCCATCGAATTTTTAAATCATTATTCTAGATATAGAAATATTTGAAAGACATTATACGCTTGGCATTTCAGGTACAAATTGTCATCTAAATTTCAAGCTAGAGGGAGCTGTTCATTTTTTTAATTTATTGACGAAAAACTATTTACTATAGGTATTCATGAAAAAGCCTGAAATAAAATTCCGAAATTTTGAATTTGTTGGACTATAACTCGAGAATGGATTCGTAAACACGCGTCATAAAGAGCAACCAGAATAATCCATTTTCACCAATGCACAAACACGAACGAAGACTATTCGAGATTACATCCATCGTATTACTCCGGTATGGTATTTTATTCGACATTTACCGGCTATATGATTTCTCTTCGAGGATTATACCGAATATGTGACCATTGTACTTATATAAATAATAGTTCGTATTTATGCAATTGCAAAGTCTTATTTGTGAATTAAATCCACAAGTAAGATAATTTATTTCAATTATTGACCACTCTTACCATATTTTTATATGTATTCCGGAATCACGCTACGTCGCGTCTCTGTCATTTGAAATACCGAAAATGTCCGAAAGTAATGCCATATAAGAGAAAAATATTTAAAGCGCTCCCTGATGGGTCGGTACGACATTGACTCGGTGAGCATACAGCATGCCACTGTCGCCACCTTGTATTTTAATCACGGATCGATACGATAGCGACATAGTATCGGTACGACATTTACTCCGTCGATGTCGTACCGTATAGAACTCCTTGACGGTCCTACATGCTATGGACTAAATCAGCAGACATTAAAAATTCAATTGTCAACTCGGTAAATGCCGCTTCTCTACTGACCAGGCATGTTGCAATGCTACATACCGAATATATGTTGCATCTCTATCGCGTAGTTTAGTTTTACACGAGTTGGAGCTTACGTCCGAAACAAGCTGGGCTACTCTCGGATTGGAATAATTTGTACGCGTTGGTGTTTACGAACCTTAGAGTGCTGAAATTTTGCAGACGAGCCTTTTAAAAAAAAGGTGAATATAAGTTCGACAAGTAAAAAAGCTAGAATGAGTCTATTATTATTACAAATTACGAGGGATGAAGAAAGGATTCCTGCCTCTCATCTTGATACCGCGACCTATAAGATCTTTTGTGACATTACCCTTAAATGCCCTAGGGCGCCCATCCAAACTTATGGTATCTGATGAAACTTATAATTTATTTGAGGGCCATTTTTCCGACATCCCCTGGCAGTGGAAATGACTTTCTTAAATGTCTTAGCTTTATGCGGCACAGAGTTTCACAGTCACACAGGACAGCGGATTCATCGTCATCCATACAGAGTCGGCAGGTCTCATCATCGACCATACCCGTCTTCTTAAGATGGTATCTAAGTGGGCAATGCCCACTAGGTATGCCCGTTATGGCCTTAGTTCTTTTCTGCTGAGTGTGAGGAATTCTTTTGTCCTCTGTTGCGAATACTTTATAAACTTCTTCGCTTGTCTCAGCCCCGGGGTATTTTCCTAGTATTCCTTCTTATTTCTATCCTCCCAAAGCCTGATCTGAGCTGAGAGGTGAAGCTTTGGGTGTCCAAAGACAGGCTCAGGGCCAATAAGCGGAGATTTGGCTCCTTCCATTGCACGGCGGTCCACAATCTCGTTTCTTTTAATGCCTTCATGTCCTGGTACCCAGATCAGTGTCACCCTATTTATCTCGGCCAGTTGCTTCAAGACAGTAAGACAGTCCCAAACCAGCTTCAAGACAGTAAGGCAGTCCCAAACCAGCTTAGACTAAAAGGTAAACGAATTTAACGCTTTAAGTGCTGCTTGGCTGTCTGATATTATGTATTTTTTCGCTCCGCGCATATTCTTGTGGATTACTTCGCGAGCGCAGAGTTCTATGGCGTGTATTTCTGCCTGAAAATGGTTGGTGAGGCCCCCAATCCCTTTGCGAGATGGCACCTTGGCCCATATATGCCCACGCCTGTTTTACCTTCCATTTTGGACCAATCCGTGTACCATTTAAGAGATCATTTTTCAAAGGGTAGGTCCCCAGTGTGCCACTGTTGACGGTCCCCCAAGATCACCTTAAATGGTGTTTCAAAGTTATGGCGTTTCGGCATAACGTCTGAAATTGGGTTAGCCATCGGGTCCTCTATGAAATCCTGGAGGACTCCAAACTATTTGTACTTTGGAGGATTGCCCTTTGCAGCCTAATTGCACTAAGTATGGCCTGCTCCCTAATATGCAAATGTAAGGGTAGCAGGTCCAACATAGCTGCTAGGGCCGCAGCTGGGCAGGTACGCATTGCACCGGTTACTCCTAGACATGCAAGCCGTTGTAGTTTTTGCAAACTTGCTTGAGCTGTCTTTTGTTTTATTTTTGGCAACCAAACGAGTGAGGCGTATGCGACCATGGGTTTAATAATAGATGTGTATGACCACAGTGTCAGTTTTGGTTTAAGACACAAAGTTTTGCCAAAAAGCCTGTGGCATATCCATGTTCCCACTATAGCTTTATCCAGTACTCTTTTTAAGTGAGAGTTACAGGTTAATCTGTTATCTATGAGTCTAAGATAAATTCTAATGACACCCTAGATGAATGTCCGTATGAAATTTCGTATGGTCAGCCTGTCATCTGTGCAAGTTCGATTTTTGAAGCAGTTGTTCGCATATATTTCTAGAACGTTTCGTCGTACAGAAAGAATTATTAAGCAATTTTATAGGATTTCATATTCTGAAGAAGTTTTTGGTACAATGTCTAAGATGGATTGTTTTCACAGTATACGTAAGAAACCTAAATTTGTATATGGCAACACCAAGAACGGCTTCCCCGATTTCGGTTATTTTTGAAATTTTATTTTCTATTACTATGAAAACATCATGTACTACTTTCCGGCTCTCTATTCGACGCGTTCTCAGGTAGTGTCCATAAATATAGTAAAAAACCAAAATTTTCTATGGCAAACCCACGAAGGAGTTGCCCGATTTGTTTAATTAATGAACAGTTTTTAAAATTTTCCAATTTGTCCCATTTTCGAACTTAATTTTACTTTTTTTTTAAGTCCGTGTACAAAATTTCAACTCTCTAAGTATAGGTACGCGTTCTCTAGATATCGTGCGCACAGACAGACAGACGGACGGATGGACAGATAGACGAATATGCAAAAATCAAAATAACTTTTAATATTATACGTGGGTGTCCAATCCATTCTGCTCTAGCATCATTATTTCTGTGCGTTACAAATAGAATGACAAAATAAGTTTACCGTATAGACTCTATCTATGGTATAAAAATGAAACCAATCCTTCTCCTGCGTAGGAATGCCATACAGAAATTTCTTTTTCACTATATATTTGGGCGCTGCCTGAGAACGCGTCGACGTAGAGTGGTGATACTTGGTACATGATGTTTTTATAGCAATTGTAAATAAAATTTAAAATGTCCCGAATCGGGCAACCATTTCTTGGTGTTGCCATACAAAACCTTGGTTTTTCACCATATTTATCTTTTATTTTCATCTAGGGTACAATATTGTTGGTGTTATACCAATTATACATTTTGTGTGCTATACAAAGCTTTTGTAATAGGTAATAATATAAAAATGCATAATGCTTAATTTCATCCTTAATAGTAATGAAACATATTTACTAAATCCATTTGTACTTTCGAAGGCAGAATCAAATTTCAAGTTAAGTGCGTCAAAAAATCACCATATTTTATTTAACAAACAAACAAAATCTCTAGAAAATTTCGCCATCAAATATTGCAATTTTTTCGCTCAGTCATTTAGTCTCGTTTTAGATGCGAAAAAGGGCTAAGCGTTTTTTTTTTTAATTTATTGACATACATATGTAAATGCTATTGTTAGGCGATAATCCACCTACAGTTTCCATGTTTACAGACGTTTACCCTTCATTCCAAATTCACTTTAATTAATGAACAGTTTTTAAAAAATTCGTAATTTTTCAGTTCTATACAATAAAATTTGTAGAAAATATAAACATGGGTAAGAAAATGCTGGCAATGGCGATGAACCTTAATAGAACTAGCTACAATGCTCAACAATTCACATTATAAAGAACCTGACCTCTACTTTTTTCTTAAAGAAATCCTTCTCCTGTTATCTTACATCGAACGTTACCTTTCCATTCGATGTAAAAAGCAAAGGAGCAAAATAGATGAAATGAAAACTTTTTTCGTCAATTCCTTATTATTCAGAGCTTAACCTGAAATCCCAATCGATTTCTTTATCTTTTTTGTGGCACGGTCATATCAACCGTCTCCTTTGAATGGAAAAGAAAGGATGAAAAGGCAGAAGAGTCAGTGACAAAGAATAAATCACAAAACCGTTCATCCACTATTCATCTGGGGATTCAATGTTAGACTTTACTTAATTAAGTATGTATGTATGTATGTATGTATGTATGTATGTATGTAAGTAAGAGAATTCAGTTTGGGTTGAAATAAGCTCTGAGTCTGAGGAAACTATTCGGCAGATAAGTCTGCCAAGTCATTGTACTCCAGCGGATAATGTTGTGTTGTTGGTTAAATTATTATCTTATTCTGATCTACCCTAATTCAATTCGCCTCAAGAATAACGAAAGAATGTGAAAAGTTTTGAGAGCTATTTTTCGACTACTCATCTTGATTTATGTTATAACTTTCGAGATGATTAAAACGACAGACTTGGCTGTTCTGGAATCTGGAACGGCAGCTAATGTAAATAGTGTAAGGGATCAATATGACGCGTTCATGGCTCTGGAATATTGTAGGGAGGTGAAATTAAGAAAACAGATATCTTGAACTTTGCTTAACCTTATACATAGTTTCTGTTAAGGTAAATAACTGTAAGTTTCACTAAAATAAGAAATAGGAAAAAAAAAAGAAAAGATTATGGTATCCCTGTAGGTGTTGGAAGACGTTAATGATTGAGCAGCTTTCGAAGAATTACTTGAGTGATATAACTATAGTATTAGGACACACTTTTGGCAGATGAGGTAGATTGATAGATAAATAGATTTATTATGGCGAGCGTTACACAAGACATTATAATTTTTTTCATATTCCTTATCTCCTCATGATTCATTTAAAACTTTGTAGAAATACAAATTGAATATCATAAACAATGAAATTGTGATGAGCAATGTTATTTTCGTTGTCGATGATAACTTAGCTTCACAAGGAAGTAACTACAAAAGCATAACTCCACAAGATTAACTAAGAGAGGAGTAGCTAATACAGCATAACACCAATATAATAAAACGCGGGTATTGTCTGATACTGTACTGTATACCGACTACTGTCTACTCTTTACTGTGACTTTTAATCAATTCACTTAGACTCTTTATAGATGTAAGAATTGGCTTACG